>OU611865.1:12400000-13600000 GCA_914767755.1 Agrochola circellaris
TCATAGTCCTAAAGGCAATCGTACCTACGCTGCCCCATAGTGAAAGCCTTTCGCCCTAATATTCTTTAATGAAATGAAATTATTTATATTTCTATAAGTACCTAGCTTTTACACGTCAACCATATTTTCAAAACTAAATGAGGTCGGCGTTTTCTATCTGACTACTCTGAGAAGAAAGGCCGAAGAAACTCAGAGGTCAGTCTCTTTTAAAGTCCAGACATAATCTTGGTCAGATCAGGTGTGAAGACCATGTAGGTAGATTGGAGACTGAAATGGTATTTTTAGGAGAGAACCACACAGATAGCGTGGACCTGTCTGGTCAATGCACGCATTTTGTTAGTAATCGTGCAGCTCAACTTAGAACTTAAGGAGATCAACGATACGACGAACAATACCAAAGAAAGGACACTTAGGCTGCATAAATTACTCAAACTGCCAGACCATGATTAAAACTAAGTGAAAAAAAAAAAACGAAAGTAAGTCTTGTATTTCCTCGATAGACCAAAAGGTATCCCACGATGATTGATTCCTACTAGGAAGTAGGGGATAAGCGGTGACCCTTAATGATGATTATGTACAAGTCCTCCAATATTTTTATTTTGAGTTGTTTCAAGCTGTACAAATAGTTCAATTGCCCAAGCTGGAGAAAAAGACTGTACTTCTTTCTTTTTCGTGTGGTTAGTGACAAACCTGTTGTCAGAGTTTTTATGCCCCCCATGGGCCTCTGACTTGGCTTCACAGGAGATCTGCACGCGTAGCATGACAACCATGACCACAATAGAAACGGGTTTTGTCGACGGAAGAATAGACAAAATGACAGATAAACAATCACAATCTGTCATTTTGTTTATTCTTCCGTAGAAAACTACCGTTTCTATGGTTGTCATGGTTGTCATGCTACACGTGCAGATCTCCTCACGATGCTTTCTTTTACCGGTTCTTCTTGTACCGAAAGCAAGTGATAATTATACAATACGCACATGAATCCGAAAAGTCAGAGGTGCGTGCCTAGCGACTTTACTAATAAGATTATTCTGTCATGAAGGTTCGTAACGGGGCTTAGTGCACTGGGTGTACCGGACGTACTTAATGTCGTGTCATGTCCAAATGTATTGACAGCACAATAGAAAGAAATCATAAATAGTGCATGCATTCAAGCATGGATTAATGAACTGCAATATAGGGAAACAGCTAGGTTTCCTTGTATGGACTAATTTGAAGTAATGGAGGAAATCAATACAAGATCGATGGTTAGCAATATCAGTTATTGTTGGCACAAGCTAACGGGTTTCCTATGTAATTTTTTATTGTAATTCTGCGGTATTTTTTGTTGTTGATTGTGGTTTCTTAATTTATGCCGTCGGTTAAGTCCCTTTACCCAACTTAAGTTAATTTGTTAATTATAAAAACCAAGCCATTTAATATGGTTCATTTTAATTACATCTATTACTCTGGCAATCACACCAATTATCTTTAATTTAACTTATCTAATCTACTTTACTTACCTAACAGTTAAGCGCCGTGCAGACTAGCTCGACGCGACACTGGTCATTGTTCACCGTGAAGTTTTCTAAACAGTGTCGCGATGTCGCGTCGCGCCAGTCTGCACGGAACTGTAGACGGGTTCGCGGCAGGCCACGGAGTAAATGACGGGAGCATATGGATAGGTTCTGTCCAAATTGGAAGGAGGATGCCCATTCTCGCGAAAGATGGAAGAAGTGGAGCAGGCTTAAAAAAAAAACCTACCACCGCATTCCAATACGGTACAGATAGGCCATGTCCTAGTTGCGCCGATTCTCGTGGCAGTGTTATTGAGTTCTTTCATCAGGAATTTCTCAGTAGCAGGAGTCTGAATTTGTGCACGTTTGATGGCAATAGGCTCGCCCCTAATACATGGGAATTAGACATAATTTGCTAAATGTGGGTACACCTCTGCCAACTCTTCGGGAAATACAGGTCTGATGTTATATTGTGTTATATAAAGTTATTCGAAGGGTATTTGGCCAAAAAGAAACATAAGGGTTTAGGTAAAAAAATTTCGTAATAAAGAATAATCTCCAAAGCAATCATGTTTATCATGATCTTCAATGTACAAAGGTAAAATGATGAGGATACCCGCCTCATAGTAATGAATGCTAATGAGTTTAATACCCTCAGGACGACGATTACACTTTACATTATGTTATGTATATGGTGCTAAATTTTTACTATACAGGATAAGGTATAAATGTCGATTTCAAGATGTTTGAAAGTGACAAAAATTACGTCTTAACCTTCGTGCAGACCAGCGCAACGCGACAGTGCGACGCGACACCGGTTATTGTTATACCCTCAAGTTTTCTTAGAAATTGTATTGTTCGAGTCGCGTCGCGCTAGTCTGCACGAAGCTTTATGGCGTCACTTTACTAGCACTCGTATCCCTCGAACTCGATAAAAAACCAAGACAGAGCGCTGTCAACAGTGAAGTGAAGCTGGCTTCGTAAACATGAGTGCACTTTGTGTGGTGTAGTTTGATAGTAGTGTCACTGTAAAGGGTTGTAAATGTGTGCGTGTGAGCGTGTATGCACAGAGCGGCGGTGTAGTTTTGGCATGCTTCATTGTATTGTTCGCAACGCTCTGTCTTGGTTTTTTATTTGGTCTGAGCCCTCGAATTAGAACACAGCACTAGCCGCATATTGACAAAATGGTCGTAGATTTACAAAACAAGCTCTTTTTAAGGAACAAGTACAATTTGATAGTAAGTAAAGACAGCAGACCAGTGGTGTCCCAGTCGTAACGGCACCGACTTACGAATTGTAGGTCGTAGGTTCGAACCCAGACAGACGCTTCACTATGTGTAAAGAATTCCATCACCACTGCGCTCAAAACGGTGAAGGAAAACATCGTGAGGAAACCGGCATGTACTAGAACCAAAAAATTCGAAGACGGCATCTACCAACCCGCACTGGGCCCGCGCGGCCCACTCCCTCTCGAAGAGAGAAGGCCTGTGTCCCAGCAATGGGAACATTATAGGCTGAGTATGCCATGCCATTATGGTACGTGCGTAAAAGATTTGTCAGTAAATCGGAAAAATCTCCACACTTAGGTGCCTTAGTGTTTGCCCGCGTTGTTCCCCGCGGTTTCACCCGCATAAGTCTCTATCCCGTGGGAATATCTGGATAAAAACTATCCTGTGTCCTAACCCAGGTCATGGTCTACCCGTGTGCCAACGGAATTCATCAAACTCAAACCATTTATTTCAATGAAACCATTGCACTTTTGAATTGTCAAGGAATCGGTTAGTCAAAAATATGAACCTAGTTGCCCATTCCAAAGCGTTGTAGGTACCTATGGAGAAGAACGGGCAAGAAACTCCACGGACACTCTTTTAAATAAAATAAATTGTTACAAAAATTATTCAAAATTCCCTAAGCCGTTTTAGCGTGAAAGCGTAACAAACAAACTCATTAGCATTTGTAATATTAGTTAGGATTAACACCGTAATGGTATTTTAGGACAGACATGCAAAATATATCCCTTTAATTTTTTTCTCTCCACATTGGCAGTTAATCGACCCGAATTAATTAGTACCACTTAACATTTCCATAAAAGAAAAGCTTGCTCACCAACTCACCATAGCATTTACCAACATCAACGAACATCCGCGAAAATCACGTGAATTCATTACTCCCGTCTTTACACGATAATTACCGCGCTATTAGAGTTGGGCTATCGATAACCGGCATTGTTATCGATAGCGGAGGACGCTCTAACTGTTACGGCAAACTGTGGTAATGTGTGAAGCAATGATAGTAAGCAGTAAGGCTGCGGGCTGAGATGCGCGGATAGCGATTTTCAGGTGAAAATTTAAGGTTAGATTTTAACTAAACTTATAAAGGGTTATAAGGAATTATGTTTGTCCTGAGATGGAGTGTGTTGTAGATGAAGTAGTCAAAAATAGGGGTGAATACTAAGTTGATAGCGGATAAAAACGTATGGAAGAAATAGTTGATGTAGTAGATGTAGAGCAAGGGGGTAAAGTAGTGTTTTATGTCAAGGGCGCTAGGCTGAATATAGGAAGGATTCTTCAAAGATTCTTCGAAATTCAAAGTTAAATCCTTAGCGAAGCGTTAATACTAGAAGCCTGAGTGCAACGAGAGACTTAACCACGCCCAAGACGAACGAAGCCACCTTTAACCCCACGGAGAATACTCTACTTTTCACATTTTCTGCGAGGTAGTAAAAAACAATTAGTTTTTTTTTTTTTATTAGTTTTCGTTCCTATTTTTTGTTAAGGTTCCAAATTCAAATCACTTTACTGAACAGCTGGTTATAATGAAATTCAATACAATATTATAAGACTTTAATGACTTTAGGTTAGGTTGGCATGACATTATAATTTGACAGTACCAAGCAGGTGGTGTGAAATAGTAGATTATACAACAAGTGAAAAAAAAGGAATTTAATTCGAGGGACTAATTTGGATCCCGAAAGCAGCGCAGGATTCTAGAGTAGAATCCTGAGCGGAGCGATACAAGAACCGAGATGATTTTTTTTTTCACGAGTTGTGTACTCGCCTTTTTACCATTGACTGCGAGAAAATAAATAGTAGTATAGTATTTATATTTATCACATTTTATCATATAATCGTTCATAAGAGAACAAAGGAATAAATAGGTATACTTGTTCCAAATTCAAAATGTTTTTATTCACTCAGTGAGTAAAAGAGAGTTTTATTCACTGTTATCGAATCAAATGCCCTTTTTCGAGTGGCAATGTTAAAAAATATATTATTATGCATGGACCCAAATAAATTGGGATAAGGTGAGGTGTATAATGGTGCGATGATGATTTAATGTTTCTTAGGAGGACCAGATTTTTCTGCGGATTGTTTTCCAAGAAACATATAAGTCCTATGCGTTACGAATGTTACTAAAGAAATATTGTTTAGTGATAACAGATTTGTACACTAAGTACCTAGTTAAAAATGTTAGTACTTCAAGTAGATGAATCTTCTAACATAATTTCTTCGAAAGTTTTACTGCTCGTGCTGTTTTACCATTTAAGTATGAGATGTTTATAAATAAAGTTTATTATAGATTTTTTGCACGTGATATTCCTCAGATTTGGCTCTAGCCTTATATTATGAAAAGGGTCTTATTTTTGCCCGTCTACAATGAAGCAAAATGGAGGGTTATGGTTTTGACCGGTATATTCATCTGTTTCGTCATAACTTCAAAACTACTAATCATAATTTGACAAATGAGATGATCTTTGGAAGCGTCTTGATCGGCCGCTGGTTATAGGCTATGTCAACTCACATTATTTATTTATTATCAATTCAATATGGCACCGTCTAGAGGCCATAAAGTTATGAACAAAAAAAAAGTCATAAGTCGAATGGATTACGTGTGACTCCGGATTTTGAATTAGTCTGTCGGTGAAGTCCTTATAGTCCTTAAGTATACCTTTTTACTTGACTTTTTTGTCGTAGTAGGGTTTTATTTTTTATAACTTTTATTTTTTATCAATTTCTGCCATCTGCCGACGTAAATTAACAATATAAAACCATAACTTGACTTTGCCGTAGTCGGGTAAAAACTTAGCTAATTATTTACGATTTGGGTTTTCGGTCATTTAAATGGAATGTAATTATTATGTTTTAGCAAAACACATTAATGTTTTATTATTTGAAAAGCTGTGTCATAAAAACCGAGGCATATTCAATTAATACTTAACTGCATAACAAACACAAAAGTAAAGGTTTAACTTAAATAACATGACGATGTTGATGATATCATTAAAATAAATATTAGTCCTTACAAATTATTACATCGTTAAGCAAAAAAAAACCTATAGTTTCATAAATGTAAGAGAAATATAAAAGATAAAACCAGTCTTTTTTAATTATTTCTACACTTAATTGTAGTAGGTAAGATTAGTTTAATCAATGAAAAAAATAAAAATAAACAACACACAAACATAATTAAATCCTCATAAAGCAATCGCCATAAATCTCGGCGACGCACAGACTCCTGCGCAGGTCTCAGACCGCCGCCTTAGTTTTCAGCTTCAGATGCGCGCGGGAGCATCGCATCTCATTAGTTTTGTTCACCTGGACGCGACGGACGGCCGCTAAGTAAAGGACAATCCAAGATACCGAGATTTTTCGAAAATTCAAAATTTAATGTAATTCGTATTCTGTGTGCAAAAAAATAAGGTGTAAAATCAATCGACGTAGCCACTTTTTTTTCGAAAAAACGAAAAGTATAGTTTTAGATTTTGAATCCTGTGAGCTAAAGTTTACGGTGCATTTTTGAAATGCAATTTTATATTTAGTGATGTGAAAATTTCTGGGCTGATGGAAATTATTTTTGAGTGATAGTCGCATGTTTTTTTTATCTTAATTTTTAGTTGATGATTGATTAAGTTTAAACTCATAAATCATTGCCAATCATCCGTCTCATTACTGTAATTTTAGCCTAATTGGCGCCTCACTATAGGAAAATTTCATTGTAACTACATCACCTAGTAAAAATTACATGCAATCATAAGATAATCATGCTCATTTTCTAAAACTCGCATGTATCATACGCAGTAATATTTCGCAAATTATGCTGCATTTATATTTTGTATTATCCTTAAGTTTTTGTAATGAAAATAGACTTACTTTTGTATAATTTAAAAGCGAATAATTCATGAGGTTTTTTTATGTCTATTCTCACAAACACTTTATCATCAAAAAATATTAAAGTAAAACATATTACCTTACATATTTTCGCATTGCAATCCCAATTTTATTAAAGCTTTATCTCTGCATAAACAAGCAACTCAACACACAACTTTATCACTCACAGTCCATTCACATTATAAAACAAAACAAAAACAAACATATTCACATTCACACATGAACGCGTAAAACCAAACCTGAGCTCCTAATAACGCATAAAACCGGTTCAATTTTCGCGTAACTTAAAACCCGCGAAATTTTTCACTATAAAATAAATTTCATCAGCTCAATCGACTTAGCGCGCAAAGCTCCGCATAAAAGTCCTGTTTATAAATGTGGTGATACCAAAGTGGTGCTATGAAGTGGAAAAGGCAGAGCCTGGTGTCAGGGGAGACCTCCGAGGATGAGATAGGACACAGCTACTTGAGCACTTTGGTAAGTGGTAGTCGGTAGAAGATCCTGACTTGATATTAACTGGTCCTAAGAGCTTATGGTCCTTGAATTCCAGTGTAATTTAATTTGTCTAACACTAGAGGTTTGACTTCGATTTCAACAGCAACTGCCTAATACATGTTGTTGAAAAGTAATACAAATTCTTTACTTATATTGCCAAATGTAGTGTCTTGTTCTACAGCCACGGCGTTAAGTTTCTGGATGTTTCAAGTCAGGATTAAGTTAGAATGTTTCACTAAAATAATTTTAATCCCCAAGGCTTGTCACAAAGGCAGTTCCTTCGTTGTTCTCATCAGTCCACCTTGTGGGACACCAATATTCACTTCTAATTATCAAATAAACTTAATTCGAGATTGTGTTATTCTAATCTTATCAATTCTTATGTAATGCACCTTAATGCATTCAAGATGATAATATGTTTTTAATTTATAAAGCTATCAAACGAAGCATCACGTGAAACTTATTACATCTCATGAGAACTTAGTGAATTACTTATCTCAATAATTAACACAATATGTCTTTGCTGCGGAGTCCTGTCTTCTTCTAGAATTACATCTCCAAAAGACTGTGGTAAAGGTCTTTTTCTGAGCCGAATTTACCTCAAAAGTTATCAGTCCTGGGCTACCGTTTACTTCTTAAACAGAGCAGAAGACTTTCTGAAACTTTACTCTGCGTCCAAAAGGCCCAATTCACAAGAATTGCAAGAGGTCATCGCATTTTAAATAACCCTCCTTACGCAATAGTACCAATTTCTGCGAAATATATGCCAAAGTGGCATCAACAATTGCGTCTGAGTAGTATACGCCTGCGGATTCGCCTACGAGCTCCTCATTAACTATAGAGACTATCAGCTGATCCTTACTACTTACGCGTAAGGAATGTGGTGGATAGATACCTACTTCTTGAGTATATCCAATTCAGTACACATTTTTGGACTTCTTGTCATTTCTCTGAGTCTTATTTTCATCATCTTCAACCTTAATTCGTGTTTCATTTTCATCAACTCCCATCTAACTAAACCCATGGTTCCTAGGTGCCCGTCACCTTCTTGGATGAAGAGGAACCAGTTCTTCATGATCAATATTCTATATGGCTGTTCACATCTGGCTGTAATTATAAGCTTCTCTGAAAGAGGTAATGTTTATGACAGTATGAGAATTACATCTTGGGAATGGACAAAACCGTATAAATGTGGACTATTGGTACTTTATGTGGGAAACTCTAGAATGTAGACATGCTCTAGTTTCAGGAGTGGCTTTTTGAATAGGACAGTTCTTGTAAAACAAGCCACGGCTACAAAGCTGGAATTTCAGCTTGAGCCCAATAGAAAACTACAGAGTTGCGTAATTTCCATAAAAAACGCGAGTCGGACTCCTCACGAAGGATTCCGTACCACCGTAAAATATTTAGCAAAAAACGCTGCAAAATTACAGTAAAATGTTGGTTCATGAGATACAGCCGGCTGACAGACAGACGGATGGGCAGACAGCGGAGGTTTAGTAATAAGGTTCCGTTTGGCACCCTTTGGGTACGGAAGCCTAAACTTTCAAGTAGCGAAGTGATCGCTACTTGAAAGTGCGTTACTTTCAAGTAGCGATCACTTCGCTACTTGAAAGTGCGTTTTTAGGCCTCCGAACGTGTACAACCTTTTCAAGAATTATTCAAAACTAAGATTTGTTGATAGTATCACCAATAAACAGACCAATATTGAATTTAACATGAACTAATTTGGAAATATGACAAAACAATAAGATGTTTGAGAACTAAATTATCGATATTAATTCTGTTGCATATTAGGAATTACCAAAACCGCAGGTTTCCGGTTTTGTTTAATAAAAATAAATGGTTATGTACTCGTATTATAAAAATCTTGTGATGATGACAGGTCACCTTCAAAAACAAGTTAACCTATATTATATACCTAAATTTTGGATCGTAGTAATTACAAAAAATCTATATATACAATGTCGCCCATGGGCATGTGACACAACTATATGGAACACGCGACAGTTTCTAAACGTATTCACTGCTTGACCGCCACAGCCAAACTCTATTTTTCTCAGGTCTATGTTGTAGATTCTGTCGGCGCTGGCGCCGATTATTCAAATCAGTGCGTATTACCGACATATATATTACTATTATAAAAACGCTAGAAGACCCTGAAGAGCCCAGCAAAAAGAAAAAAAATCAGAAGGAACGCTAAGCGAAAACTAAGTATATGCGCGGACAAGCGACGCGATGCGACGCGGTGGATAGTTTTAATATATTGTGGTGTCTTACGACTTCCACGCGAACGACGTCGCGGGCAGATGCTAGTAAATGCATAATCTTACCGCAGATTTTATGGTCTTATATCATTCTTAAAAGTAATTAATTTTGGCACTAATCTGGTAAGCAAAAAAACTCGATTTTCTTGATTCTTTGGATACTAAAACCGGTACAATGTTTTTTGGAAACTTTATTCGTACTTTTATATGCTTTTCGAATTTTAATGAAGTATTTATGTTAACGATGTTTTTAATGGTTTTGTGAAATACAATTTTTTTGATTTTTATTTTACCTTAATTCTGGTTTGACAATTTCTTGTTTTATGATAATAAAACCTCTACGATATTACTCCGAATATGTGCGGCGTTTAGAATAGTCCGATTTCAAGCCTCGCGCAGACTGGCGCGACGCAACATCGAAAACTTCACAATAGAACAATTACCGGTGTCCCGTCGCGCCATTCTGCACGAGGCTTTAAGCTAAAACACATTAAGACAAGTGGGCATATAAACAAAAATTTCAATATATTCCTTATTACCTTGCTAATTTACTGTTTAACACACGTTTTTTATAAAAAAAATCCGATTCCCGGATAAAATATACCCCATCTTAAGTATTTTACTGATTAACCCTCCCAAAAAAAATTTTTATTTTTTTTGTTTGTCGTTACCGTCCCACTGCTGGGCAATGGCCTCCCTACGCTCTTTTCAGCTCTCTCTATCCAGAGCTGCCAAGGACCAATCTTTATTAAAGGAGTTAAGGACCAGTCTTTATAGGATCGAATGCTATTGTAGTAAAAAAAAAATACTTACAAAAACTGAAATTAACAGTACAAAAGCATTTTTTAATCTAACCCTCTCTCTTACTATACAAACTCAGCCGCCTCTCGAGATCACCTTGACAATTAAAGTTAAGTTCAATCGAGTTCGGCAAAACAAAACTTAACTTCTAAAGTAAACATAAATGTTATGGAACCCTTTTTTTGCACACAAATGACGATGTTGTTTGTGACCCCTGAATCCGGTCCCTAAACTGGTTTTCGGTGAGATTACTGTAAAGACTGGGTTTTATTAATAAGTGCATGTTAATCTTGGTTGGATATGACAATGTTTGTTGATAAAAAAAACTGATAATTGATTTTGAATAAAAGTAATGGCGGTCTCGATGTTGAAGCTTTTCATTTTGCTAGCATATTAACGTAATTTAACATCACTTTTGTATTAGCCGAAGGGTTAGACAGGGGTCCACCTTTATAGTACACCCACGTTTCGCCAGTTATGTTTTAGGCGACGATAACTGACTTTAATGAATGTATACTGAAGATCACGTCTAAACGAGTAGTATTATTGATTTGGAGAAAATATATGTTTAATATGAGCATTTTCTTAATAACTTGATATGTGAATATTTTAGATTATGTTTATATTACATAGTGTAATTAATTTGTAAACTTATGTCTAACGCGGATAAAAAACTGAGAATCACGCAAAAACTATCAAGCGTAATTTTCTGAAACTTTCACCATTGTAAAGATAATTTAATTATTTATCTTTTACGTAGTATACGTGTTTTATTAAAATACCTTTTGATTTATGTATAATAAATTAATAATGTCTTATTTGGCCAGCGCTCCTTGGTGGGCGAATCCTATTACTGGCTGGACGTACGACGCGTTGCGTGAGCTCAGCACAGAACACGCAAGCTGACCACTCAAGCCCATTGGCATATATCGGCGTGTTAAGTTCCATGTAATGGGGGCGAGTGTATTACCAACAACCGGGTACAAATCCAGACTTCCACGACTGAGAAATTCCAAAGAGAAAAAAACAATAACCGTTTGCCTGACTTTGGGAATCGAACCCAGGACCTCATGCTCAGCAGTAGCGCTTGCGACCACTGCACCAACGAGGCAATCAAAACAACAGCATAGTATTTTATATTTAAAAAAAAAATATCAAGTTTCTCGTAACGAATAGAAAATACCAATTTGACATACTCGTACTAATCTACATTTAAAAATTACTAGTGGTCGCCCAGAGGTCGAAATTCGATCATAATTAATTTAAATGTCATGATTCTAAGGTAGCCATCTTGTGTCAAACGCTGTCAAACGCATGGTAGTGTGTGTAATGTTGTTTTATTAATTTAATTTATTTCTAATGTATATTATATAAAAATATTAGCTTTCTGCACTCCTCCATATATACTTTAACTGCACCAAATTTCATACCGTCCGCGTAATTTTCGTAAAAAGTTTTTGCTTCACATGTTAATATAATAATTTGTAAATTTTTTATATTATTTTATTTTAATATATAAAAAAATAATTTATATGTATGAAATGAAATAAAGGATAATAATAATAATACTTCTCAAATATATTATGCACTCATTTGGTTAGTAACAAACATGAAAATATTTAAAACTTTTAATTTTTATTAAAAATATCTCCAAAATCTTAAATGTTCTGTGCAAATTAACAATTAAAGTAAAGTTTTCTCAATTTATGCTAATTACAAACTAATGCTAATAGCAAACTGATGTCTTTATCAACTAAATGAGGAAAAACTATTAACAGAATATCCTCCAGACATAAATGAAAGTCATGTGATTTTAATTATTGTTGCAAAATTCATTTCAATATTGACCTGAATTAGTTAGTTGGCAAAAGAAAAACATGAAGAGATTTTTCTATCAGAAACTAAAGGCTAAAAGGCGAAAAGGCTTTGTCCAATTTCATAAATTACATTTTGACGCAAGTATGCGCAAACGCAGACAAATCGCCTGAAAAGCGCTAATTCCAAATAAGTGTTAGGTATCTAATGAGATGATCACGATGATGACGTCTTATCACCTTTAAAATCTATCAAATCTCCGATTCCTTATTATTAACATAAAGCTACTAATGAAATATATCGGTCTCAAACTAAAAGAGTGATGCATTTACTTATAGTCCGGTCGTTGAGAGAATGCGTTCTTGACACCTGTCAGTTTCATACCAACGAATATGTGTTATGCGAATTTGATCCTTATTACTACTAGAAATTGTCCAAATGACAGGTGTCAGGAACGCATGCTCTCGACGGCCAGATTGTAAATGTTGATGAATGGAGAGGAAAATGGAGAGGGATGATATTAATTAAAAGGGAGTTAATGATACCGCATTCGCAAGAAGTTGGCAGAATCAAAGCAGAGTTGATTTGTTGATTAATTATTCTCCGGCAACGTATGAAATCTCCCTTGACTTAGTACAATTTGTTTATAATTATGTATGTATCTATGTATTGTATTCTTTTTTTGTAAGGTTTTTCAAAATGGTGTTAATTTTCTATCATATCGGCTGTTGTATATCACCCAAGGTAGACTGGTAGAAAATGCCTAAGGCTTTAAATCCGCCTTTGTGCGGTTATTTATACTTGCGCATAAAGTTTTAATAGATAAAATAAATAAATGACGTGACGACTGCCAGGGGAGAACAGGATTGAATAACATTTAGCACCCCAAGGAACAGAAAACGAAGATAGGAAGACGGAACCATTAGTTTTTTCTTTCGCCTTGATGACGTAAGGGATGCGCCTAGGCACGTGATCTATAAAACTATGATCTACCTACAATACGCTAATATGCCCGTTTTAAGTGGGAATACTAATTATTCATTGGAGATGATTAGCACAAGATCATGTGCTGAGTGCTATTTCGTGTCGCTCGCCAATTTGAGTGTGGAGTGCGAATTCTAGGGCTGGCACTACCAAGTTGTCGATTTTAAAATATTTGATGGCTTTTAGGGGCTAAATAATAACAACCGCACGGGTTCATTGAAGGTTAAGCTACGCTTGTCGCGGTCGGACCGTAGATGGTGACCATCCTTTACATATCGAGATCCAGCACGTTAAGCCGTTGGTCCCGGTTGTCATTTGTAAATCTTTGACAGTAGTTACGTGTCGTCAGAATCCAGAAAGTTTGACAATCAGTCTTACCAAGGGGTGTCGTGTTATCCAGTACTTAACTGGGTTGTGGAAGTCAGATTGGCAGTCACTCTATGTAAAATACTGGTATTCAACTGCATCCGGTTAGACTCGGAAGCCAACCCCAATAAAGTTGAGAAAAATCAGCAAGATAGAAAGAAAGTAAGAAAATAAAGAAAAAGTATTTATTGTGACTCGCACAGGAAATAACAAATTAAACTAAAAACACACTAAACATGAATAAAAAAGAAAAACAATAAAAAACTAAGTTAAATAAAAATTCGAAGAAGGAAGTCAGTACGAGGCCAAAAAGCTCCCATCTCAGCATGATGCTGCGACATTTAAAAAAAAAAAGCCGCAGCGCTGGTATTCTGATAGTAGTAGAAGATGATAAATGATTCCGATTTCGCATTGTTTTTATGGCGATGGACTTAAGTAAGGTGGTGGTAGCTAGCCAGGCGGACTTAGAACAAGCCCTACCACCAACCAAAGACAGCAGAAAATAGACTCTGACTTATATTTTACTACTTAATCTCTACTTTTATCATTTTATATTGCGTCCAGTTACCAGTTATTGGAAAGTAATATTAATAACTATACTAACGAGTTTTTACCATTTTTGGTTTACCCGAAAGAGTTCAATTAAACCTTGAAGTAAGCAGCAAAAATATTTTTTTATTAACATAATGTAAAAAGTAATTTATTAACCAAAATGTGGTTTTTATGATGACTTTATCTTTTACAACAGGGACGCCGTGTATAATGTTTTAACTGTGCATGTTTGGCCAATCTTGGTGTTATTAAAATGTCCGTAAGTTAGTATTTAATGTCACGCCTGTAATTCCGAAGGATAGGGCAGATATGTACCTATACTACACCCACATTTCGCCAGTTACGTTTAAATCGCATGTAAGTAATAGGGGGCAAGCCTTATATTGCTTAGTTAGTATTTATGACAATATTTCTTCGAAAATAATACATATACAAAACCGTGGCAACCCTAAAAATTGCTTCAGGTCTAGTTTGTGCTAACATAAGATATCAATATCTGCATAATTTTAGTGTATTCGTCGGTATATTGGTCGCAATCGCAAGTGCTACTGCTGAGCATGAGGTCCTGGGTTCGATTCCCAAGGTCAGGGAAGGTGTTATTCCTGCCAGGGTTGCGAGTTTGTCTGAAAGGAATATCGCGACCCCGGCACACAGGCAACGGAAGGAACACGGGTGGGTTTTAGTCAGTAAAGTCTGACACACCGTCCCGCTTCGCCCAGAGCAGGAGAAGTTATTTGATAATTTCCCAGGGTCAAAAAAAAAAAAAAAGGCAAAGTGTGATTGAGTTTTTCTCTATGGAATTTCTCAGTAGCAGCCCGGAGTCTGGATTTGTACCCGGTTGGTGGCAATAGGCCCCTATTATATGGAACATAAAGAGTCCGTTATATGCCAATGGCCTTGAGTGGTTAGCTTGCGTGTTCTGAGCTAACTTAAATATATAACTATATTAAGCGCACTTATAACAATACAAAGCATTCAAGCCGATAATTAAATAATCAATAAAAATATATAATTTAATACAAAAATAAACAAATACATTGACCTAAACTTATTATAATCAGAGAATAAATAAATGAGTAATAAAATAAATAAATATAATAACTAATACTGTTGCAAAAAATTTAAAATAAATAGACGGATAGGATATAATTTAAATATTTAGTAATAAGCTTCCTCTCTCCTACTTTTTAAAATTTTGCTGTGCCCGACAGGGTCCATAATTGTTTCATTTTATTTATTCCTACCACCTGTATGTGTACATTATGGATTGCAATAAAGATAAAGAGCTGCGCTCACGCAACGCGTTGTACTTCCAGCCAGTAATAGGATTCGCCCACCAAGGAGCGCTGTTCCAATTCCGGAGTCGGACAAAGTGTTATAGAGTTTTTCATCTGAAAATCTGAAGTACACTAAAAATAACATAACATCAGTTCTGTATTACCCTGAGGGGTTAAGCAGAGGTGTACCTATAGTACACCCACATTTCGCCAGTTATATTTAAGTTCGTGGGACTTATAATACATGGGTATTAGGGGACGAGCCTATTGCCGTCAACCGGGCACAAATCTAGACTCCGGGCTACTACTGAGAAATTCCTGATTGAAAAACCCAATAACAGTTTACCCGACCTGGGAATCAAACCCAACACCTCGACCTCATGCTAAGTAGTAGTGCTTGTTTAGGAGTATGAGGAACGGAGTGTAAAGTTCACTCATCCACCATAAAAAAGGGAGGATCCTCCGACCAGACGGGTGTCATGTCTGGCGGGCAACTGCCCAGAGGTTGAAGTCGAGAGCTTGTATATATGTCCATCGCGCGGTAAACTCTAATTGCGCGATGCAGGATTTGTGTGACGTCGGGTCTTTGATGCGTAGTTCGCATGTGGCGATGTAGATGCCGCCACACTTGTACCACTAGACCAACGAGATTAAGCACATTGAACTTTTATCTCAAAACATAAATAAAAAATATCTTTACCAAGGCAATCCCCATTACATATTTATCAAAAGTTTGTTCACATTATAGTATAGTTGTATACAAACATGACGCCATTGACATTAATATCTTGATATTAATAACAACAACACATAAATAACATCATAATTATGACTCTTATCTTCAGGGAAAGTGATAATTACGAATCAAAGTTCAATCGTTGCTTTGTTTATAAGTTTATTAATTAGACGCGGACGTGTTGCTAATGTATGGTATCGAAGCGGACACGTGATGTCTGCTAATGCTATGCAAAACTCAAACTCAAACTCAAAGCATTTATTTCAATTAAACCATTTACAGGCACTTTTGAATTGTCAGATAGTCGATCAGTTAGTCAGAAAGTTGAAGCTAATTACAAAACGTAGATCTTTATGGAGAAGAACGGGCGAGAAACTCCAAGGACACTCTTTTTTCAAAAGTTTTGCTGAGTGGTAACCCTGTAAATTTCCCGTTCAGTCTATGGACTAACTCTTTTCTGCGTCCTGCTTGGTATTCTTCTTTTCGTGTGGTTAGTGACTAACCTGGTGTCAGAGTTTTAAAGTCGCCCATGGGCCTCTGACGTGGCTTCTTCTTTCTTCACGGTGTTTTCCTTCACCGTTTTTGAAGCAAGTGATAATTATACAATTATCACTTGCGCAGTATTGGCAGTCTGACGGTCACACCATTAGGCTGCCATCGTCCAGGAAAAGAATAATAAAGACAGAGAAAGATTGTGAGGGACAGATGCTGCGGTTTCCTGACGATGTTTTCCTTCACCGTTTTATAAGCAAGTGATATACAATACGCACATGAATTCGGATTCATGTGCGTATTGTGTAATTATCACTTGCTTATTAAAAGTCAGAGGCCTTGGGTTCGAACTCGAGACCTATGACTTGGCAGTCTAAATGTCACACCACTAGGCTATCACTGCTCCGCTTGGTATATGTAGGAAAGTGAAACCGGCACTTTTCTGGTTGGTCAGCACTGAAGATCCTGAAAGTAAAGAACAACATTATACATGTAAAACTCCTAGTCGACGTTGGTAAAGATTCGCCATTCCCAATTGAAGAGTTGGTACCCATGATAATTTAAAAAAAGTGGGCATACTTACTTAAGGCGATACTAAGCGACTTTTCATGATTTTTTATTGAAGATCACGTCTAAACGAGTAGTGTTAATGATTTGGAAAAAATAGGGGTGGCAGGGACATCGACGCGAAAACTGTTACCATGGATTCAGTACATGAATCTGAACCCCCGTTGAAACTTTTCTTCGGTTATTTAATAAAAAATATGCTGTTCCATACATTTTGACCGCGGCGCGTAGGTATTGTGCACCTTCAGCATTTCAAAGATAATTTAAGTATCTATCTTTTAGTATACGTATTTTTTTTAAATACCTTTTGATTTATGTAGAATAAATTAATAATGCGTCTAATTTGGGACAGCGCTCTTTGCTGGGCGAGTCCTATTACTGGCTGGACGTACGACGCGTTGTGTGAGCTCAGCACAGAACACTGAAGGCCGCTGGCAAAAATCAGCGTCTAACAATGATTGCTCTGGGATCCCCAGAGGAAGGCACCGTTGTACTATAATTAAATAGCTTTAGCGACTTACAACTAATTTTCAAATGAGAAATCGGTAGTAAGGAACTTAAAATTAAATTTGTCTGACCATCAAACTTCATTAAAATTAAATCGATAAAGACGTTATCACTATAAGCTAATTATTCAAAATATAAACATGATAACGACAACCTCTAATCAATATGTTTATCACATAATGTTCTATTTACATACAAACACATGAAATACATAATTTCCTTTATATAATCGTGCGTGTGTCTTGGAACGGACTTGATCTAAATTACTGACAAATGGTTGCCGATGTGTTTATTATGGCGTGCTTATGTAAAACTTTACGGAAGTCGTGACAAGTCTTATATAGAGTAACTATTTGTGTAATTGTGAGTTGTCTTCGCAAGGAGAGATGGTTCTTTGTGTAGGGAAACTGCAAGGTGTCCAGAGTACAGCAGTGCTATTCTGTAACCATCTCACCGTGAAAACTTGAGTGAGCGTGGAGTGACCTGTCATTCCACAGGGATTGACACTATTGACAGCTCACTTCACCCAAGTTTTCACGGTGAGATGGTTACAGAATAGCATGGCAGATATTTAGATGATGTTTTTTTTATAATTGGTAGTTAACTATTTCGGTCGGGATCTTATGGTAAATTCAGGGTCTAATCAAAAACGTCTATAGAGTTTTCTCAAAAGACCAGTGAATCAGTAACTGGTCAGGAAAACCTTGCTGGCAATTTTCACAAAAATTGGAATATGTATCGGTTCTCAATGTCAGCACCCTAATCGATAAATCATAATCTGAATCATATTGAAGGATATTGCTAATCCATTGCTTCATATGTTCGAAAATTTTGACTGCTGAATATCGTAAACGCAATGAATGTTGCTGAACTGTCAAAATGAAATAGCTTGTGATTGATTGTGTGGTATGCAATTAGGGTAGTCTTAAAAGTAAACTACAAAATATATACCTATGTACTTTATAGTAATTTTCTTTAATCGAAACTCAAATCTCATTGCTATTGTTAGTTTAATTATAATTGTATAATTTGATAGAATAATTCTGTTTATTGAATTCGGTTGTTTATTTTTGTTTCTATTGTGCTTTTTTTATATTTTTTATTAACGATTACGTCTGATTGATTTTTCTTGTGTTTGTTATGGAGTTGTATACTTTTATATTTTTTATCTTACCACAGTCAGTATTTGGATTGTTGTTGTTTTAATTTCTTCATTATATGGTCAATGTACTTAATTTAATTTATTTTATTTTAGTCTAATTCATAATGTAATTTTAATATCAATTATCATTCAATCTGTATCTTGTCTACTAGTTTATGACCTAATTTATTAATATAATTTTCACACTTTTTTTTAAATCTGTCGTAATTTAGTAATTAATGGTTTTACCACTGTTTTCTGTGCTAGCGGTGTTAACCTATAATTAATTGTTGCACCCGCAACTGTATCCTATTATAAATAATACACTGCTAATGTACTGGTGTAAACAATTGTTGGTTAACCTTAATCTATATATATAAAAGAAAGTCGTGTTTGTTACAACACTTATAACTCGAGATCTGCTGGACCAATTTTCATGGTTTTTGATTCGTTGGATTTGTCTCCGCCCCGAATAGCAGAATACATCTTAAAAACAATGAAAAGGTAGGGTAGGTAGGGTAGGTAGGTAGGTGCGCCGTAGATAAGTACTTAGTGCTACTCGAGCGAAGCCGGGGCGGGCAGCTAGTAAATAAATAAATAAATAGTTTACTTTTAAGACTTCACAAAACATCGAGATTTCTTAGTTATATGTTACTTTAATATTAACGGAGTATACACATAAACCTTCCGGAATTAATTCTCTAAACGATGGTGAAAACCTCATCAAAATCTGTTGCGTGGTTTAGAAGAACAACGCGGACATACAGACAAACACGAAAAGCGACTTTAATTTATATATAGAAGTGACTCATCAAGTGGATGATGTTTTGTCAACCATTTCAATCTGTTTGCTGGGAATACATGCGGCTAATTAAAACTTCTGAGATTTAATTAAAACCTGTTGATATTTCCATCTCTGAGTGGAAATCTCGGAAATCTCGGGAATGGCACTTGATTATTTGGAAAGGCCCCATTCATCATAGGAATCCCACACAACAGATGGAAGCCGACGCCATTGAATTACTTACCTTGATTAAAACCATCACAATAACAGACTTCGACTAAGTATTCTACATCTCTAGACTTTAGTAAAATGCTAGGTATTATCTGGTTGTCCCTGTAACTCTGAATACGTATGAAGTCGTTAGTTTTCTGAAATGAAACGTATCTGTGTTGTACCTTCTCAAAGTCTGTTTTTTGCAGCATTTAAAAACATGGCCGTGTCCAAAATTTTGCGGCAAATTACATTTTTTCCCTCCGTGCTTGATAAGCACGTGATTTTTTCGTCGAGCTTATCCAGCAAAACCGCATTCAAGTCAAAGTAGCACACGTCACCATAGTCGATGATAGGGAAAATCAAAGTCTGCACAAGCATAGTTTTCGTCTAAACAGGTAAAAATTTCTCAGACGATACAGGGATCGCAGAGTACCGTTGACCCTTTGACTAACACTAGAGACCTGGCGTTACCAGCTAAGTGTCGAGTCAAGATGCAAACCGAGATCTTTCACCGTAGGGGTAATGGGTACGACAGTATCATTAAAAATAAGAGGAGGAAGAGAACTAAGTGCCACCCTACCCATCATGCGCGAGCTTCCAATTACAATGGCCTGCCACTTTGAGGGGTTAACTGACACCTCAAAACTATCAGACAACTTTTTGATGGCATCTACAAAAACAACAACAACTTGTACACTTGTACTTGTTCAACCTGTTCTCTATCTTCAAATAAATATCCAAAAAGACAACCTTTTTATGACATTTTTGGCACAGAACCTGAATTATGCTCCAAATGATCTTGAAACGTTACTGATGTTATCTCCTTGCCTTCACACGGGGCACGACCCACGCAGGACAATCATAATGCATACCTATTATGTGATATTTATCGACAAGGATACTCTGGTTTTTTTTTTCGGTCATCTGATCTTGAGAAGAGACATGCATTTTTTCCTAATAAGCAACTAGATATAATACTGTACTATTAAATGAGCAATATTTGTATGTATCACGTTCTCGAAAACGGCTCTAACAATTTCGATGAAAGTTGCAATATAGGGGTTTACGGGGGTGAAAAATCGATCGAGCTAGTAAGCTCATATCTGGAAAAATTAGTTTTCTTTATTTTCACAGCGTCGGGAATGTGATACAACTTTGGTTTACCTGAACGATATATTTATCTATTTTCACCCGAGCAGAGCTCGGTCGACCAAGTACTTAAATATAATAAGGACTGAATAGGCTTCCTATGGGGATAGGTAAAAACTACAGAGTGAGTTTTCGTGCATATTTATGAATATCAAACTATCCAGTTTGGAAATCAAGGAGGACTTTGCCCAGCATTGGGATGTTACTAACTGGAAAATTCTGAGATCGTTTGCATAAAACACGCGTGACAGTTTCATTGGCCACTCGTTAAAAGCCAGTGCGTAAGCGCACAGGGTGAAGTTTTTACTGTCGCACCCACTGCGCGTGCCCCACATACCCAACCTGTTTTACCGCTCAGTATGGAAAAAGAACAGCTGTTTTCTCCGGTAAATATATCTATATAAAAATACAATAGACAGAAACAGGTAAAATATCTTCTAAACAATGATAAATGAGCTAGTAACTGTCAATTCTTCAAATGACAATAAGACAGTTTTTTTTATCTGTTAATAGATCATAATTGTTTAACCGGAAAGAGAAATCGTGAGATTTCCTTAATTTATTTGATTTATCTGTTAAGGCGAAAGCGTCAAAGTAGTTCGCGGAATTCAAATTTTCTTACGATTTTTGCATTTAGATCAACGAATAACTTGATACTGACCTACGTATCAAGTTATTCGTTGATCTAAATATAATTCGCGGCCGTAACAAATATTTATTTATAGAATTATAATCATGAAAATCATCAGTAAAACTCTGTAAGTTCATATAATCCTATAGAATGACTATTTCAAGTAATCTTGACATTTTAGGATTATTCTAAAACAAGCAGTTGTATTGCTGATTCTTATGATTATTATTCTGTAAAGCCATATTTGTTACGGTCGCGAATCATGTTTTAATCAAGATACAACCTGGCACTGACCTGGAAATTGAAAAAAACGTAATAAAATTTTAATTTCGCGAGCTAAATTTGCGCATCCCTCTTAAAAAGCCAGTATTGGTACCAACAGAGAGGCACTCCATCTTCTGCCTAGCTCTTTTGCTAACTGTGTTAGGGTCGGCTTCCCTAACCGGATGCAGCTTAATCCTAACAGTATTTTACATAAAGTGACTGCCTATCTGACTTCCACAACCCAGTTACTGGGTAACACGGTAGACCTTAGTACAAAGAAGAGAACAGAGAGGCATTCCATTCAGTTTAATCTCTGTTTTCCTTAGAATGTCCAGAAGATACACAATACGGACGTCCTTAAGGAATAAGGAACCCATTTACCTAGTTAAGATTGTCTAAACAGGATAGCAAAAGCCGGTAAACCATAATGGCGGCGATTCGAGTCCTGCACGCGATCTCTTTTAAGGTTAATGTCAAAGTAACACCTAGGCTCATTCTGAAGCTAGTAGTTCAGTAGGCCAGCTCAATAGAAATGATAATTGTTATCAATAGTTACGATTTGGGCTTCGAAGAACTATCAATTTTTATTTCAACGGATTTAGGAGTTAATTAAAAGAGCATTGTGATCATTTTTCTTTAAGTGATAAAACAAGTGTGTCATGAAGTGGTTTTACTATGTGAAATTATTGTGAAGGAAAAGCAAGCTAATTGAGCAACTCAGATATGTGTACAAAAGGTATGAATTTTGTGTTTCCTGGTTAGGTTACACCCCCTACCCTTGCCTTGATAACCCTCGGGATAACTCCTAAAATCCAACAGATCTTATCCAAAGTCTCTTAGCTGAAAGTTTTGACTGAGAAAAAAGATGCCATTCGTTTATGGCGTAAAAAAGATACTAATTTAGATGAAACAGAGATTTATTGAATGAACTATGGATTGAAATCAAGATTATTATAAAGATACCCCAAAATAGAAAAGCTAAAGAAGATAGAATACTCTACTAACAATACTACTCCAACTAAGGGATACTAAGGAACCAGAGCCTAGCAAAAATTCGAGACAATGAGGAAGACCTCGATTAGATTACAAATCATTTTTCAGAACAAACCAATGCTACTTGGAAACCTGACCCTACTAATCCAGATAATAAAGGATACTTTGTTATGTTAATAGGTACCTTCCAGAAAGGCTATACCATTATCCCTTGAAACCCAACTCCAATAAATGAGAAGCCATTCCTGTCCCCACTTCACGCGAGCCAATTGTAGTAATTGTGAAATTTACTTCATCAGACGGTATTTCCTTCCTCCCACTTGCAGCACAATTGTGTAATAGCTGCGAATTAGTCCAGGTGTTGTGTTTAACGCTTTGCAACTTGATGCCCAGGATGTGGTTTGTCCGGTGGAAACTAAGCTTAGATACAGTCTCTGAAGGCTTCTTAAGAAAGGCAATTCGTCCCACCCATCATCGTCTGTCTAGCCTTTTCCCAACTATGTTGGGGTCGGCTTCCAGTCTAACCGAATGCAGCTGAATACCAGTATTTTACATGGAGCTGCTGCCTACCTGACAACACAGTAACTGGGTAATACGGTACCCCTTGGCAAGACTGGTTGTCAGGCAATTCGTCGGGCAGCGGTTAAAAAGAATTTTCCGGAAGTCTAATTTTCTGTCTCTCTCTGAGCTTTCTTTATCAGCTTTCGAGATTGTTGTATTAATAGGCTACAGCTACCGGATAAACATGATGGATCTCTTATTTTAGTTATGGTCTACAAGCCCGATGCTTTGAAGATCAAACACCTGTGACTGTTTCATGTACCACAGGAAGACATGATGGATTGGATGAAGTCTAAAATCGCCCACACGCAGTAATGCTCCATGATCTATGTTATGGGGTTTGGTTTCCGCACTTAGTCCTTCAGATGAACTATTTTGCGTGGGCCGTCGGAGGTTATTCCAACCAGCCCACCTCCCTCCAGAAGTTGATAAGTGTCCTGGTCTGTTCAGATTTCAGAACATCTATGAAAGATCAGAGTGACTCGAGGATTTCTGTTCAAAATACAAAATTCAAAAGTCATTTATTCAAACTAGGCTGAGAATCAGCACTTTTCGAACGTCAAAATGACATGAGACAGTTCCACAAAATCGCCCGCCCGTTCTAATCTGGGTGACGCCTGTGCATTCAAAGAGCCCATGCGCAACGGTTTCCTCAGCCTCCATGCATGCCCATGCTCCAGTAATGCTCTGCAGTGGGATATTTAAGCAGTAGTTAATTTTTCTTCTTTGAGACATGCTGTGTTCAAAGATGCAGACAAACCTTTCGGTGTTTCGGGACGAACATACTACTTATTAGGCTCAACTCCTGATAGTGCTTATACACTGAGCACGTTTAGTAACTTGATCCCTAGTGTCTAGGTATGTTGGTACCTACGTAACATCTCAACCGGTAATGTCAACAATCGTTGCTAATGTAATAGTGTCAGTTAAATTAAGCTAGATCAGTCTAACTGTGGGAACTACGAGTAAGGTACAGGGAAGAATGATTTCTTACAAAGAAGAGACTAGATACCTCGACTTCTTCCTATATTAGGACTCGGTGGTTTGAGAGCTACCATACCACAGACAGACAGTCAAAGCCTTTAATTGTATGCATAAACAGCCTATAATGTTCCCACAGCTGGGACACAGGCCTCCTCTCTGTGTGAGGGAGTGGACGGTAATCCACCACGCCTCATGTCACACGACTTCGAAGTTTTTGTTTCTCGGTCATGTCAGTTTCCTCACGATGTTTTCCTTCACCGTTTTGTGAGTAGTGGTGATGAAATAATTTACACAAAGTAATGCATTTTCAATTGTAGGCAGACTTTTTGCGACAAAATTGAAAATAGCACAGTTTAATTTAAAGTTTTTTTTCTTCAAATTATACTTGTGATTGATCAAGGCTACCAATCGAGATCTATAATTGAGTAACATTATAAAAATAGAAATCCAAGGACAATATCCACCATCACTTTGTGGTCAACTAATGATAGGTACTAGATTTTCCTAGATATAGTGCGAACAGTAAATTGTTTTGCTAAACCGCAGAAATCAATACCTACCTTAAGGCGTGTATGCACGAACGAACAAAACATGGTAAACATCGAACACGGAACATTTGATTCGTACGTAAATTAACAAACCGAACACGACCACCATACGAGCACAGTTCGACTTGTGTTTGCGCTCAACCGCCCCATTCTCTTGCCGTGAATTCACCGTTGGAAGTCGTATGAAATTTCTCCGCATACCGTCCACACAGAACAACGAAATTCGAACGCCACAAACATTTTTGACGAACATAGTGTTTAATGCTCGTTAGTGGTACGCACATGCGAACAAAGTGTTCAATGTTCGTCGTCACCATTTTCTTGTTCCTTCGTGCGTACACGCCTTTAGAAATTAAGGAACTGCGTATTATCATTAGATATTTCTTGGTTAGTTAGTGGTTACCACATGTGTAACACAGAGGCATAGAAACTTATATATTTAACCCGTAAAATCCCACTGCTGGGCAAAGGCCTCCTTTTCTCTTTCCCACACACGTATGTCCTCTGCCATTGCCGGCCAGTTTCTTCAGTAGGAGTCAAACTCGTCTTTCCATCTCCGTCTTGGGCTGCTACGATGTCGTCTAGCATTGAATGGGATCCAATCAGTGGTTCTTTTTGCCCACAGGTCATCTGACATGCGGTAGACATGGCCGGCCCAAGATATTAAACCATGTGTTAATACAGCCAAACTAAGATTAGAATAACTCTATTATAAACACCGTACAAATGACAGATATAAAAGATTTGATGTCCTTTTACTAGAAAGAAAGAATAAAGTTTATTTGGACACAGTTCGTGAAACACAAAATACAAATAACAAAATAACAATACGTATAGTGTGTGACTGCGCCAAAAAGGTTCATTTCAGCATTAATGCCAGACAGCTACTGTCTGACGCTGGTTTACTAGTCATTATCATCATCTGCTAAGCTTTTCCCAACTATGTTGGGATCAGCTTCCAGCCTAACTGGATGCAGCTAAATACTATCCACCAGTTTCATTGAGAATCGGTTGACATGGTATGGGCATGTGATGCGGAAGAATGAGGAAAATGTCGTGAGGAAAGTTTTGAGTATGATTGTGGATGACTAAAAGAGTAGGGGAAGATCTATGAAACGGTGGATGGACTGTGTGAAAGATGATATGGCTAGAAAGGGGGTGACTACCGAGATGACGACTGATAGAGAAGTGTGGAAGAAAAGGACATGTTGCGCCGACCATAAATAAATTTTGATAAGGGCAAGAGAATGGTGATGATGCTTTTCATTACATCTACTGCTAATCAAAATATGCTGATAACGCAATAATCGCTGTAGTTTTATATTTTCTGACGGATAGAATTAGTCTTTTGGACGTCACTCACTTGTACCATAGATTTTGAAATGTGTGAGGTGTTTCATTTTTTAATTCTAACCTAAGATGCTAAGTTAATGCTTCCATATCTGATTGCAAGTCACGGAAACCATATATTTCCTTGTGCCATTAACTGATTTCACAACGAGATTGTCCTGTAACTATTAATAACTAAGTAGAGGATGAAATTGCAGTAAGGAGTTTGTTGCGCCTCCTCTTCTTCCCAGCTAAAAGGCTAAGAAAATAGTCCCGTTCGTCAACATTCGAAACTTTTTTCCCGATCGTCAACATTGTTGATGAACATCGGAAATATTCGAAAAGTTGTGGGATTTTTGAAGACTGCCTTTTGTAACTTTACAGTTTCATAAAGTGCTGATTTTCAGCCTAATTCAGACAAATGATTTAGACTTTGAGTAATTTTACCTATACTTATTTAAAAACGTATATTTCCGACAATTCATGAAATAGAGTAGGAATATTATCTTTTTTAATAAGACGTAATTGAGTCAAAACTTAAAATTCTGTACATGGCAGGATACGTCTCAAAATGAGCCTATTTACTTAAATATCAGTACTAATTAGGCATCATCATAATTACTTAAAATACCACTCCAAAGTCACAGCTTACGCAAATTAATATATCTGCATTTTTGCAAAGGTGTTAAAACTAGACAATTAACAAAACGTGCTGAACGTCCAGTCATGTGATACATTTTCATAATATTCACATAATAACGTCATTATATAGCATATTAACATAACTCACATATGTATGTAATAGTGACTATTATACAGATTGTAAGCTGTCGAGGATAAGTCGTGCTTTAGACGAGGACAGTCGTTTTGAAGACAGTGGCTTGATACTTCTTTCATCGGTATGAGGTATAAAAGAATAGTCGATGCCGTGCTTATTAGCAAGGTTGATGGTTACATGCATGCTGCTTTTCCACCAGAGATGTGCTACGCTACGGTGCTATGGATCCGTTTGATATCCACCAATCATATTCATTGGTCCACATAGTCGACCCTCGATTGTCGATTAAATACATGCCAAACTAAATCGCGATTCAATATTTTTTTTCGTCAGTCCCAATTTTGCTAAAGCTTTTAAAAAACGACTGGAGGCATGGCCTGTAACATACTTTTGCCAAACCCGATTTACTTAGACTGGTAGTAGCATATCTTTCTCTATCAGGACTGCGAAATACTGCTCAAGCTATACGTAAAGTTGAATTCTCAAAAAATCGTGGAAAATATCAAAGGATTACCTCATATAAAAGAATGTACTTTTGTATTTTACTTCCATTCATCTCTATCTCTACTTTGCTTTCAGCTGAGAACTTGACGTTGGCACTTGCTTGTTTCTACTGGCTTATTATACTGTCTTGTTTACTACCCTCGTGTGAAACAGTCCTGATAATCTAAGCTCGTGACTACGAGTACATGACTTATCCGTGCCAATTCAATCGTAAAACCGGTGACGTAATATTCCGTTATTGTGTGAAGATGTGTGAGATTTAATTAGCTAAGATTGTGATCTTAATCACTTCCTTTGATGTTACATATGCTGATGGATATCTTATACTAATCATCATCTACTCTGGCCTTTTCCCAACTACTTATGTTGGGGTCGGTTTCCAGTCTAACCGGATGCAGCTGAATACCAGTATTTTACATGGAGCAAGTGCCTATCTGACCTCCACAATCCAGTAACTAGGTAACTCGACGCCCTTTCATAAGACTGGTTGTCAGATTTTCGGCCTTCCGACTACCAATGATCTACAAATGACAGCTTGGGCTGGCAGTGCTTTCCGACGCGCAGAAGTATCTCGGTTAGTAATAGATAGTCACCCATCCACGGACCGACTTAGGCAAGCGTTGCTTAACCTTGAAGATCGACCTGTGCTGCTGTTAAGAGGGTTTATCCTAAAAGTTGGCAACGTCGCAAATAACTGTCAAATCTTTACCTGTTTTGATTAATATAGCAATATTACTGTATGGAAATAAGAAATGTGGCTAACTAGCGAACTAGAATATCAATAATGAATTGCAATTATAACATTGAATTTGATGTTGTACCCGTTTTAGGTGTAAAAAAGGCATTTGGAAACTTTCCAAATACTTTTTTTAGATCTAAAACTAAATGTTCGGTGTTACGATATTAATTATTGCATTCGATAATCAATATTCTAGTTCCCTAGTTAGCCACATTTCATAATTCCATACAGTAATATTGCCAAATTAATCAAAACAGGTAGGTAAATATTTGACAGATATTTGCAACGTTGCCAACTTTTAAGATAAACGCTCTTAAGCAATACTTACTTATTAGAAATGATTCCTATTTTATTTCTTATTTGTATTATCAATGATTGGAGTCTGATAAAGAGTTATGAATTCTTATCGTGAGAATGTTCTAAATCATGCATTTCAGGCACTATTTTCCAACGATGGAGTAGGCCCAATATAACCTTTTCTGCACGCACTCGTTTGAACGCTGACTTTTTTTAAGCTTTGTGCAGACCAGCGCGACGCGACGCCGCGACGCGACTCGAACAATACAATTTCTAAGAAAACTTGACGGTATAACAATAACCGGTGTCGCGTCGCGCTGTCGCGTCGCGTTGGTCTGCACGAAGCTTTAAAGTGCATACCTACTGCTTATACAACCATTAGTATGAACTATACTTGTAAAAAAAACTGCAGTATCAAAACTAAATCAGGGTTGTCTTAAGTCATAAACCAGTGTTATTTTCTGGTCAGGGTTGTACGTGTTCTCGAGCTTTTCGCTCAGGTCACTGACACCACTTGTGACGTCATTATGCGCAAGCGCAGCGCTGTGCAGTTTTCTTATAACCTTGCTGCAACTAGTTTAGCGACTTGTTATGCAATACGGAGCTTATTCATGAATTTAAAACAGAACTTTTTTGTTGTTTATTATATTTTGGACTGGATTGAGTCGTTGGCGCGTTTGTGTCTAGATTTTTGGAGGTTAAAGAATGACTTAATATATGTTTTGAATACTCCAAGATTTAAGTAAATGAATAGGTGGTTTCTAAGAATTTTCAAGTTCTGCCTCAAATTATAGATTTCGTAAGAAAACCAGACCTTTAGCAAAATGGACCTGGAAAATTACTATAAACGATAGGCTTCTGAAATAAACGACACAATGAATATTCGGTAAAGAGGTCTCCAAATCACTTTACTGTGTGGTCGCAGTAGGTACCTACCTTCTGTGAAAGATAAGCGCGATGACACGACGCAGGTAATTTATTGCAAAATATGAAGCAGTTAGCGATTTACAGAAAATCTATTGATTGGACTGGAAAATTAAAACACTTTTATGCTAATATTTAGCTTGTAGAATAATCTGACAAAAATCAGAATGATTGCATGTAAATTAATATGATTTTTAATCGTTAAAAGAAATTTTTAGAGGTATCTTCATGATTTTTTTCTATCGTATCAAATTAGTTGTATTATGTTTTCAACACACTATCATACTAGCATATATCCTGAAGAATATCATATATTTTTCTGATTTTGTTTACTGCAGTGGATCATATTCTTTTAGGCATTATAAAACTTGCGTTTAGGCACGTTTAGGTCCTGTAGTCCCCTTAATACGTGAAGATAAAACTTTGTACCCCTTTTTACGAAAATTACTTAGACGGAGGAGTATGAAATTTGGCACATTTAAAGTTTATATGGAGGAGGAGTGCAGAAAGCTAATATTTTTATATAATATACATTATAAATAAATTAAATTAATAAAAAAAACGTTACACACACTACCATGCGTTTGACAGCGTTTGACACAAGATGGCTACCTTAGAATCATGACATTTAAATGAATTATGGTCGAATTTCGACCTCTGGGCGACCACTAGTACTATTAAATGAGCAATATTTGTATATAATATATATTCGTAATCACGTTCTGGAAAACGGCTCTAACGATTTTGATGAAAGTTGCAATAAAGGGGTTTACAGGAGCGAAAAATCAATCTAGCTATGTCTCATATCTGGGAAAAAAATTCTCCGTATTTTAACTCGAGCAGAGCTCGGTCTCCCAAAGTTTAAAACAAAATGGCTACCTTACAATAATGATATGGCAGCATGTAGTAAGTACCTACTATCATGGCAGCCATAGAGTAAGTATGTACTATATATGGAATTAGTATGAACATCCAATACTATTAAATGAGCATTCTTTATTTTCACCAGAGCAGAGCTCGGTCGCCCAGGTACTGTCCTATAAAGGAAAACCAATTTCCCTAAACCCTGACACAAATACTTGAACAAGCACTACTGTGCAATAAAAACACACCAACCAGCCACTGTTTACAGTAGAATTTCAAACAGATTGTGTGTATATACGGATGAGCAGCTTAAGATAAGACCTACGCAGACAATCACGTGAACGATTAACCTTACCTTCTAGCTAAGGTAAAGTTTGCACAGATTAAGATTATCGAGCGAACTGATTTTCACATATTTGTTACAGATAGCGATGTAGGTAGACCTCAATACGTTTGTATGTTCATGGATTTACGTAAATGGAGAACTACAAGGCAATTGCAAAGTAGTTGCGGTAGATTTTATGCAGTTGTTATAAATGTATTTCTGAACAAAACCCTCGGGAAACAACCAACAACTGTTTGTGACACATCCGTTTTTCTAGAGAAAGATCATTAGGACCATTCTTTCGAGTAAATTAAGCCGAAATTTCGAAATTATAGGAACTGCCGAAGATAATTTTCTCGGGCCTTCTACCTATTGCCCTAAGATTATTTCGTGCTTTCTTCAGGTTCCTCTGATTAAAACCACTAATGATCATGTCTTATCAAAACGCAAAAATCACAACAGTCTCGAAGAAATAAGATAACAGTTCCTGTGTTTGGTCGGCCAGTGACGATACTCCATAGTCGTTTAAGTCTAGTCATACCAATATCATCCTTAGAAAATAGCCGCCAACTCCAGGAATTCCCTGCAGTCAGAACATAAAAACAAACATGCATACAGACAGGTCTATAAATATCCCACATCCCACGCATCTAGGAGACTAATTACGCACGGTTTTAATTTATAGTACAACGTAACGGGTATTATTAGGATTCGTTTAGTTGTTTCTTCTATGGAGCAGATTTCTCTTGAGTAGATGGGATTTTTATTGCGTTGTGTAGTGTGAGATATTTGTAAGAATATGTGCCACAGTGAAACTTTTGTTGGTGTTTATGGGTACTGATAAGTGGATGTGAAGTCTAAAAGTATAATAAGTATTTAATTTTGAAACTTGTTTCCTGCCAATGCCAAAAGAACTGGCGCACTTTAGCAAAGGACAGTGGTGTGTGGAATAAGTAGTAGGTCAAATGCATGGACTTGTATGGACTAGATGCATAGATTTAACAACGACAACAACACCATTGAATTAAGTGTTGAATGATGCTGAAGTGTCAGAATTTCAACCGTTTTTCTATTCGAACTGGCAAAAGCAATGATACAGGTAAAGCACATTTCATTGATATAGACACCAATTCTGATAAAGTTTCGTTTTAATCTTCGTCTGAAGTTGATGCATCAGAAGTAATCAGTGATGCATCAACTTCGGAGGACGATCAAAATGAAACTTGTTATCACCACATAAATATCGATGAAGTATCCAAAATGCCTTATTTCAAAAACAGTAAACAAGCATGAAATGTGTGGGCGTCGTCGTCCCCCATTTCGTGAAACAGGTTCAGTCAGTAGCCTCCGGTTTACGACGACCCGACCCTTGAAGAACTGGGTTTGCAACAAACCTGCAGCAATATAAGTAACTCGTTTTGGTTTCGGCTTGAGAAGTTGTCCAATAATGTTCAATTCTTTGCCTTCGTCGCCATTAGGTCAAAAAAACCATATAATCAATATTAACAGGGTTTTGGTTAGTGAAGTCTTGAAGGCAATCTTCATCAAAACCCCTGGAAATGGTTCCTACCATTCCAATTTCTGCTGCCAAGCATTTATGTTTCCGGTTTCAAGGAAATCTTATTGATGCCAGAGAAATTAAAGTAACATGAGATCAATACCTTTATCTGTAAGTTCGGTTATGTCAGCAATTCGCTGGGTCTTGCGTGTAGCTTTCCCCAGGAATATTGGTCAGTACTTTCCAAAAGGTGGGCCTATCAATTTAACTGCCAAAAAATGTTCACAATGAATATTGAGTTTTCTTTCTTTGAATATTTGACTGTCTTTATCTTACCCCTGATGTACAAGACTGATGACTTGCGATACACCTGTGTCTTAAGGCGACGATAGCCGACTTTTAATGATTTTATACTGAAGATCACGTCTAAACGAGTAGTGTTAATGATTTGGAAAAAATATATGTTAAATTAGAACATTTTCCTAATAACTTTATATATGAATATTTTAGATTATGTTTATATTACATAGTGAAATGAATTTGTAAAGTTATGTATAACGCGGATAAAAAACTAAGAATCACGCAAAATCTATCAAACGTATTTCTGAAACCTTCACTATTTTAAAGATAATTTAATTATTGATCTTTTAGTATACGTGTTTTATTAAAATACCTTTTGTTTTATGTAGGTATAATAAACTAATAATGCGTCTAATTTAGGACAGCGCTCCTTGATGGACGAGTCCCATTACTGGCTAGACATACGACGCGTTGCGTGAGCTCAGTACAGAAAACGCAAGCTAACCACTCAAGGTCACTGGTACATATCTGCGTCAATACCACATAATCCATGGCCTGATTTCAGAGTGCCAATGACCAATGCCACTTATGCTACGCTAAATAGGGTCCACTTAGCGTCTTGACGTCGCCGATCGTCAAAGAATCGTTTTGGATGAACCATGTGATACCAGACGAAAAAATCCTCCTGATACATAACATCACGCCTATATTTCGAAAAGGGTGGGGGAACAGGTTTGTAGTACACCCACACGTTCGCCATCAATGTCTAGTCCTATGTAATAGGGGACGAGCCTGTTGCCGTCAACTGGGCACAAATACAGACTCCGAAATGTCATGATTTAAAAGAGTGTCCGTGGAGTTTCTTGCCCGTTCTTCTCCATAGTAACTACGCTTTGGAATGGGCATCTAGCTTCATCTTTCTGACTGACCGACCCCTTGACAATTCAAAAGTGCCTGTAATTTGTTTATTTGAAATAAATGCTTTGAGTTTGAGTTCAATCAATCTGCCTAGCCTTGTCCCAACTATTTTGGGGGCGGCTTCCAGTTCAACCGGATGCAGCTGAATACCGTATTTTACATGGAGCGACTGCCTATCTGACCTCCACAACCGTCTCGCGACTCTCTTTTTAACAGGGTAATAAAATACCCATTGGTAAGACTGGTTGTCAGACTTTCGGGCTTCTGACCCGCCCGTAACGAATATCAAAGATCCACGAATGACAGCCGGGACCAACGGCTTAACGTGCTTTCCGAGGCACGGAGGAGTCTCGGTATTTTAAGATGGTCACCCATCCACAGACCAACCATGGCAAGCGTAGCTTAACCTGATGGATCGAACCGTGCAGCTGTTATTACTTAGCCACGAACTCCAAATACAGACTCCGAAATGTCAGACAGTTATTTCTATCATCTGGGGTGATAGAAATCATATATACGAATGAATAAATCACACTGATATTTCTGCTCGCCTCGCATGCGACTTAATTATAATTGATTGTACTCCAAAATTAGTCACTTTGTTACCAATATCATTTTAATTCAGTAGTAGAAAAACTCTCTGTGGAAGAGCTCGTCCGTGAAACATCTACCACCATATCTATTTTTGTCGTTTATCAGCAATGGGCCGTTCTGGTTTGAAGCGCACCTGTTCCGCCTCTGGTATTGCAGATGTTCAAGCTATGGAAACCTTTTACTATCAGGTGGGCAGCATGCTTGTTTGGCACCTAATTACATGAAAATATCTTGATGAAATGGAATTTCTTGCTTGTTCTTTACAATACCATTTTAGACGGTAATGACACATGATCTGATTCTGTCTGGACTTTTAAAAGAGAGTGACCTCAGACTTTGTTTCGTTCTACTCAAAGTAGTTGGATAGGAAACACTGAATTCATTTTTATTTTTTTAATATATTGTTATTGGCGTATAAAAGTGTTTGTAAACCTACTTACAGACATAAATATCGTTTATCATTTATACGAATCTGCAGTGCCTGCAATAGGTTTTATTGAAAGGTTCAAGAATTTTTGAATTGCAAAATTCCCAGTTTCTAATTGATGTACGATGACTGTATAGTTAGTATATCTTCTAGGTACTAGTTTCTGCTCGCGACTCGTCCGCGTGAATATTCGGCCCCGACCCACCGCGTCACATCGCATCGCCCGCCCGCACTGTTACCTACTTCGTTTTCGCTTAGCGTTCTGTCTGACTTTTATTTATTTTTGCTCGGCTCCTACGTGATGTTAAATAGCCTACCTATTTAACTAACCTTCTTCAAAAATTTGGCTATCAAACGCTGCTGAGGAGTTTGTTGCCCCACTTCTTCCCAGCTAAAGCACTAGGAAGTGGTGAAGGGCGGGGTTTTGGGGGACTGTCTTATGTAATTTTGACGTTCGAAAAGTGCTGATTCACAGCCTAGTTTGAATAAATGACTTTTATTAATATTATTAATTCATTTATTTCAGTCCATAATATTATATTTAATTAAATTAATATACTAAACACATAATAAAACAAGGGGAATATAAACTCACTTAAAAAATAATGTTTCACACTTTAAAATGTAATTTAGCTTTAAAATTTATTGAATGAACTATAAAAATAATGGTTTCCCCCATAAATATGCTTAGCTTATTACTATGTCGTAGGATTGTCTAAATATCTAGCTTGCGTGGTTCATCATTTTGAACTGGGTGATATAGGTTAGGTTAGAACTGTGACCAACCGCGCGCGAGCCGAGAGAGCAATACTTCCAAGTTGCTCGCAGAAATTTGGTTTATATTTATTAAAGTGCTAATATTAAATTATAGATGTATTATTATTTTAAAGTGCTGATATACAATTTTATAGCTGTTTTCATAAAATTTTAAATGCTATTAAATACAACCAAAAAATTAAATTAAAAAATTCCATTAATTCAAATCAGATACAATTAAAATACGTATACATGTCAATCAAATCAAATACATACAGATGTTTGAATGACAAACAAATAAAATTAAAATACATTCAAATGTCATACATAACAAATAAAATAAAAATGGAATACATACACATGTCAATCAAAACGAATAAATTAAAACCTCTTAAGTAGCTGCATCCACTCACTCTGCAAAAGGGGTAGATCCCGCTCGGACAATACCTTCAGGACTTGTGATATGAGAAACTTATTTTTCAAATCTTACTGGTAGTTCCAGAGAATAGCGCGTTCAAAAAAACATACGAACTCTTCAGCTTTATTATATTAAGTATAGATTTACAACACTGACCAACAACAACCCACTTAGCACCTTGAAACGTCTTTGCACCCAAAGATAAAATTTTGGACATAACTTATCGTATACATATGTTCTTGTCATGTCGCCTTGTAATACAACAGAATATTTGTAGGACATGGAAAATTCGCGATGTTAAACCTAGATAAATAAGGTCATTTTGCTGACTACTTGGTTTCGCGATAAGATCAGTATTTGTTTTGATTTTTATTGGCTTATCTGCGGATTAATGTTATGAGTGGGCTGTAGTTTTTGCGTAGGCATGATTTTCAATGAAGTCACATGAGTTATGCTTCGGTACCTACTCATTATTTGGTTGATGGCCTGCTTCACTCTGTGATAAGCTTTTATTGGTTCCTCTTTTCACCGTGTCCATCAATCGACTTTTTATTTTCATGCATAGTCAGCCTATAATATTCCCACTGCTGGGACACAGGCCTCCTCTCGGTGAGAGGCGGCCTGTCCACCACGCGGGCCCAGTGCGGGTTGGTAGGTGTCGCATGTCTTCGAATTTTTGGTTCTAGGACATGCCGGTTTCCTCACGATGTTTTCCTTTACCGTTTTGAGAGCAGTGGTGATGGAATATTTACACAAAGTAAAGTGCCTATTTAGGTTCGAACCTAAGACCTACTGTTACTATTTTCAAGAAAGACAGAAATTATGCTATATTCCTATCTATATGTATACACTTTCTCTAAACTATTCCTTTTCGAAATATCATCAAATTCGGTTTTGTTGTTACGCCCGGAAAATGATAACAAGCGAATACAGAGATATCTACCTTCTCTTTTTCGCAAATATTGGATTGGAACGTTGCTAGATTCTTTCACCTGAAATAACTTCATCTTTTAATCCTAAGGATTAAACCAAGATTATTCCACCACATATTTGCCGAAAGTACTATAAAACTCAAATATTGGTATTTTCCGATTTATTATCTTCGCTAAACACGAGATAATCTGATAGCATCTGCAAACAGAAACTGGATTCAAGGCTGTTTTAGACTAATTAGCCTTTCAGTACTTTTACCTTCTTTGTCGGCAGCAGTTGTTTTAAAAATGTAATTGTTAATTAATAAACAGGATTAGTTATCAAAATAAGATGGATTCGCACGAAATGGTCGAGAGGGGTAGCAGGGTAGTGGTAGGTTAACTAGATAATAATTACTGGTTTATGAAAAGCAGGGCGAATTTTACCAATAAACCAAGAACTGTGAGAAGGGCAAACTGTGTCCAAATAAACATTATTCTTTCTTTTTTTTCTTTCTTTCTTTCAATAAAACTGAACGCTTTCAGCTCTTCTAAACCGCGGTCAAGAGCTGTCAGTGTCAATATTTCACAATAACGTCAGCTTTGAACGTGGTTTAGACGAGCTGATCCTGTTCAGTTTCATTGGTAAAATTCACCCCTAGGTTATGTTACTAAGGCGCCATCTCCACGGGCGAGAGAATCGCAGCGATGGTCTCGCCGTGCCATCAAATTCAATAGAAACTTTTTGAATAAATCTCCACACGGCGATATCATCGCGGCGATAATTTGAAGGCACAGTGTGACTATCGCCGCGATTCTCTCGTCCGTAGAGATGGCGCCTTAGTGTCAATCGCGTTCAAGGGCTGTCAGTGTCAATATTGTAGTGGAATATTGACACTGACAGCTCTTGAACGCGGTTTAGATGCGCTGATCGCGTTCAGTTTCATTGTTGAAATCCGCCCTTAGTTGTATACATTATGACGGCATATGTGATTTGTTGTTGATATTTATTTCAGCCAATCACAAAAGTAAACACGACGTTTGACAGCTGACTAGATATTTAATTGGGTGTATGAAGTCACTCACATAGGTTTGCATTTCTGGTATAGTTTGACCGAGACCGCTGTTCCGCGGCTTAAAAACGCTCACGGCGCGCGGCGTCCCGCCCGCCGCTTATTCGTCACCGCTGCCTCCCGCCTCGCCGCGCATTCCTAGGCGCGGAACAGTGGTTCCGGTCAAACTATACTATAGGTACTAATTGTTTTACGACTAAAACCTTATAACTTATGTATTTTTTTTTTAATAACACAATGATTCATATTGTATATACATATTCATATCCTTAAAGCAGAACACTGTCATAAAAACAGCTGTAGTCTGTACCTACCTGTGATCTACAATAATTAATTAATTGATTGAACTTTAGAGAATGATATTGGTTCTTCTCGTCTCAGAAATTGGAAACCTTGCAAATGGGCTATATGCTACAGGGATATAATTGGTTACAAATTATATTTTATGTTTTCCATGTACCTTCGAATTTGTCGAAATTAGGTAATTATACAATTAATTGCTATGTGTTATTTTTAGGCGTTATTGTATAGTTGCAAAAATAGCTTCTTGGATTTGTGGAGATAAAGTATCTATGAAATTATAACTAAAACAAAACAAGTATCAAAATAAAATGTGAAGAATCAGGATGCTAGGACGGTATAGTTAGTTTAGAAGAAATGGAATGCAGTAGTGAACAAATAAATAATCAAAACCCTTCTTCTTTCCAGATGTATGGTCGCTATCAACGCGACCTAAGCGAAGCGGCTAGAGAAGAAGCAAGAAGACTCAGAAGACTTCGGAAGAAAAGGAGAAAAGACGACAAGCTCCGACAGAAGGAACTAGAAGCAAGCGGCAAACACAGACCTCGGGGGAAGTTCTTTAAAGTATTAGGTGAGTGTCTACGTGATTGACAAAAAATATTATTTTAATTGAAATATAGTTCTCTTCAAAGTACTTATGTAACTGTCGAATTGTGGTTGTAATGAAAGGTATACGTCGGCAGTCTTCGGGGAAATAAGGTTGATGTTATCGTGTATGTGTGCTGTTCATGTGTTTTCTTCAAAGCGATTTTACCTACAAAAAATAACAGCAATGTTTGTTCTGGATGCCTTGGCAGCTACTTCGCTGCTGTAAAACATCTTTGTCCACATATTATATTATAGCACATTATGTGCATCTTTCTGTCCTTATCACAGTTAATTTGGAGTCGGCACAGTATCATCTTTTCCCATACATCTCTTTTATGGTGGGATATCACTTCGCTATTCGTGTTCGCATATTCATCTCATTTCCCCAAATACGACGATGTGAAGTTACTCTATTCGCCTATATTTTTCACGAACAAGAAGAATACGAAAATACACGAACACTTGTATCCGTATATTGTATAAAGGATTGCGAATATACCGATTATGTACGTTTACCGTCCACTTGTATTGGTAATTAACACACAAGACATAATAAGTCGCTGCTGCCGTCCACACGTCCATCTTCGCGTTCAGATTAGCATAAAGATAGCAAAATATTCTTTAATGTTCAGCATATTCGCTGTTCATGACGATGTGTGGAAGGTGTGTTCGAGTTCTTGGGACTTCGACAGTATATAGCCACCATTAACCGTCATCTAAGTAGTCGCCCTTTCTAGCCACATCGTCTTACGTACAACCCATCCATCGTTTCTTTGGTATTCATCGACTCTTAAAAGGCATCCACATTCATTAAATCTGCCTACGACTGGTTGTCAGACTGTCGGGCTTCTGACGACCCGGAACGACTGTCAAAGATCCACGAATGACAGCCGGGACCAACGGCTTAACGTGCGTTCCGAGGCACGGAGGTGTCTCGGTATGTAAAGATGGTCACCCATCCACAGACCAACCCTGGCAAGCGTAGCTTAACCTGATGGTTCGACCCGTTCGGCTGTTATTACCTACTTAGCCAAGCGATATTTATCGAATGTGGCAATTATATATATCGTCTCCTCAATGGTGGCGGTAGTATGATCAATTAAAAGAGTTTGGATGACCATTTAGTTATCTACTATACAGGGTGTCAGGGAAATAGGTTATTTAAAGAAAAATCTGCTGTTCCATACATTTTGACCGCGTAGGTATTGCACTTTTCTATGAAACAGCAGATTTTTTTTCGACGAAATATTTCAACGCAGGGGGTTCAGAATCATGTACTGACCCCATGGCAACCGGCTTCGCGTCGATGTCCCTGCCAGCCTGTATATCGTCATTCGTACTTTTTATTGTTTTTCCGTATTGTAGATCATCGCCATCATTTCCCGGCCCTTATTCAAAATCATTAGCGGTCGGCGCAACATGTATTTTCTTCCATACTTCTCTACTAGTCCCCATCTCAGTAGTCGACCCCTTTCTAACCATATCATCTTTCCCACAGTCCATCCATCGTTTCCTTGGCCTTCCCCTACCTGTTGATGTGTGATAATAAATATTCACGTGCATGAAGTTTGTCGCAGGCTATGTGTGGAGACACACGTTCGCTCGACTGGGGGAGGACTGGGTGTTCCTGGCTCTGCTGGGCATCATCATGGCCATAGTCAACTTCGCCATGGACAGGGGGATCGCTGTTTGTCAGAATGGTAAGGAATATTTATGATTTTTTTAGCTTTATTAACACAAAATTTGTATTTTCTAGCTGTCGAAATTGGGGTAATTCGTAGTGAGGATTATGTATTCTATAAATCCAAAAGATTTAAATAATGCGCAAGCGCAATCGTACAAATACAATGCATAATGGAAAATATATTTTCTGTATAATTTATTATAAAAGTGTGTTTATTTTGTGTTATTCTTGCAACATTATTTAAACTAAATTAATTGGGATACAATTCTAATGAAAATGACGAAATTAACTGCACTTTATGTCTTTTCACGCTTACCGTAAAAGGATGAAGTTGTAAGTACCAAGCATTATCTTTTCAATGATTAACTACTTATATCGACTACTTCTGTAAAAATATTTGTAATAAATTCCTCTAATTCGTCAAAAGCTATTGCAATTTCTCAGACGTTAGACTTTAACCCCTCTGCAATTCTAAGTTAAGCCCTATTTTCCAGCTCGCATGTGGATGTACAACGACCTGGCGACCTCTACGTTCAGTCAGTACGTGGCGTGGGTGTCGCTGCCAGTCTGCCTCATTCTCTTCGCCGCTGGATTCGTACACATTGTTGCAGCTCAGAGTATAGGTAAGATAAAGGTTTTATTAGTTAAGTTTCTATTAGAATATCTCTGTTGTAGATAAACCTCTCCAGACTTGCTGGAGTGTCCTAAGTGCCTGTTCACCTGCACCTCGGATGACCTAAAGAATACATGTGGCCACCTACTGCTCAATCAATATAAAAACATCGAGGAAGAGTACCTTTGATACGAAAAGAAGAATTATATGGAAACTACCTTTCTTTATTAATCCAAGCTGCAACAACAGTATGTTACCTTCTTTTTGGTATCATGGAAATTTTCTTAACTCAGGCTAAAGAAACGCGAAATTGAATGGCCGTATTCCTAAGGAGACATGCTGGTACAGTGCTACACAACTTTGATGTAGCATAAATTTGAAAATTTCCATTCATTCATTTCAATTTTACGAATGTATTTGGTTATATGACTTTAAAACTTATTGCGTTTTCGTAAAGATCATTTTCACTAAAGCAGTAATAAAGATTGGTGATTTTGAAGACGCACTCAGTTCGGATGGTGATCGGTTTTACGAATTTTGCCGATGCTACATCTAAATTGTGTCGTACTGTAACCGGCCTTAGCATATACCTAAGGGCTCCCACACAAAACTGCGATGCGATGAGATTTGAGATACGACGTCGTATCGCGGGTTTTTAGAGGAGCTTTGTTTTTAGGAGCTCGCAGATTTTTGCAATGCGATGCGAATTCGCAGTTTTGTGTGGGAGCCCTAAGGAAGGAGACACCAGGATCGTCAGAGGAAAGTGCCACTTTGGGGACGGCCATTTCAGACAAAGTTGCAGTTCACATGACATATTCATGCCATAATCAGTTAGACGCGGTTTCCGACTCCAATACAAAAACAAAAAGAAAACTGCAAGCTAATCCTGAGATCATTGACACATTAAAGTTTTTGGTATTCCATATAATTTAAATAATGCTGTATTTTAATATAATTTTCCTCCCACAGGGTCAGGTATACCAGAAATGAAGACGATACTCCGAGGAGTACATCTAAAAGAGTACCTGACGTACCGAGCTATGATATCCAAGATCGTCGGTCTTACTGCCACGCTGGGGTCCGGTCTACCGCTGGGTAAAGAGGTCAGTTTTAAAAGGGCCTTAATTTACATCTAAATCAGCGGCACTGTGACGGCTTCATCATTTCGGCCAATAGACTGCTGAACATAGGCCTCCCCCAAGCACCGACCGATTCTGTGCTTCCCGTATCCAGCGAATTTCTGCGGCCTTCACAAGGTCATCAGTCCATCTTATAGGAGGCCTGTGACGGCTTAAGAGCGTTTTTCTGAAAGTTGGCAACGTCGCAAATAGATGTCACATATTTCGCCGTTTTGATTAAAGCTTTATGCAGACTAGCGCGACGCGACACCGGTTACTGTTATACCATCAAGTTTTCTTAGAAATTGTATTGTTCGAGTCGCGTCGCGCCGTCGCGTCGTGCTGGTCTGAACGAGCCTTATTTTGGCAATATTACTGTATGGAAGTATGAAATGTGGCTAACTAGTGAACTAAAATATTAATAATGAATTGCAATTAATGCACTGAATTTGATGTTGTAACCGTTTTAGGTGTAAAAAAGGCATTTGAAAAGTTTCCACATACTTTTTTCACATCTAAAACTAAATAGGTATTCGGTGTTACGATATTCATTATTGCATTTCATAATCAATATTTTAGTTCACTAGGTAGCCACATTTCATATTTCCATACAGTAATATTGCCAAACTAATCAAAACAGGTAAATATTTGACAGCTGTTCACACCTTGGCGCCCGGCTTGCCGCACATAGGAGCCACCAAACAAAGGCGGTCAGTGCCGCCGTCAATGTGTGTATTTACAAATTATTGAAATATAGCTTGACAAACATCTCTGACTAAATACGAGTATCGTTATCAAATTATAATAAAACAAAAGAAGATTTTTATTGAGTTGTTCTGTAACGGCTAGGGCTGCGCAGGGTAGGCTGCGCAGGCCGTCAACTGATAGGCAGGTAGATAGGAGAATAATTCAAAAGCTAGAATAAGTTAAGAGAACCCTCACAACGTTACAGTTCACTTACCACGGCACGAAGAGACATATTTTTTTTTGAGTATTTGCCATATTTTTGAGGTAGTGACACAGTACCCAATAGGAACAGCTAAGCAGCAGACGATCAGTAGTCCACCGATAACACAGTCATCAGTGTCCTAGGTCATGGGCTGTCTAAGATGATTTGCATACATGCAAAACCAGTTTAGCAAATCTAATATACATAATTGTCACATTCCTCTATGTCGTTATAATAACATCAGTACATAGCACGAGATTATATTATAAGTAATCGTGTTTCATGTGACCTAGTAAGTCCCTACCAAATACAGACACACCAGCGTTGAAAATTCATATAAGCAGATATACAATGCTGTCACCGCCCGTAATTTTCTGAATATTCATGAAAAAATATCTAAAATAAACTTTAATTAAAAGGGGGATCGTGTTTTTTTTTTCCAAAACCCCCCTTTGATTTTATGGACTTACACTTGTATTTTTAAAATAACTACTGATTTTTTTTTTTTAAATATGTCTTCACCCCCGTTTTTTTTTATAGTCGTGAAATTTTAATAAAAATTCTTACTTAATCCGATATATTAGCTTTTAGAAATAATAAACAGAATCCAAATCGGGCCAATAACATCGGAGATACGCCAACAATACAAAAAAAATAATAACATGAAAAATATTAACCGCCGCGTCAACGGGACGTCAACGAGAACAAGATGACGGCGCCAAAATAGCGATATACAACCTTAGTTTTTGTTTACCCTAAACCTCTTAAGGAGTCATTGTACTCATTATTATGAACAACTTTCACTATGGGACCAACGCTGAAATCGCGATAAAAAAATCAGCTGTACCCTACATTTATATTCGCATATCTCGTCGAAATGTAGGATACAGCAGATTTTTTTTTTACCTAAGATTGTATACATTTACTATGGCCGCGTGTCCACCGCACACCACCATCTGGACGTCACGTTCGGCTCGAATAATCTAGTTTTTTGTTGACGTCACAGTGTAAAAGTTGCAGCAATCTAAGCACTGTTTAGACAACCAAACAGTGCTTAGAGTGCTAAGACGATGCAAGTCATTGTTGCTACAATTTTATTGTATGCCACAGACAAGAAACTTGCTCTGTTTGAATGGGGCTTAAATGGCAATAGGCTCGCCCCCTATTACAATAGAGAGAGCAGTGGTGGCCCTTTTTTTTTTTTTTGACTGTGGGAAATTATCAAATAACTTCTCCCGCTCTGGGCGGAGCGGGAGGGCGTGTCAGACTTTTACTGACTAAAACCCACCCGTGTTCCTTCCGTTGCCTGTGTGCCGGGGTCGCGATATCCCTTTCGGACAAACCCGTAACTCCGGCAGGGAGCAGTGGTGGCCCGAATAATGGCCCCGACTTGTAGGTCTTGAGTTCGAACCCATGCATTACTTTGTGTAAATTATTTCATCACCACTGCTCTCAATACGGTGAAGGAAAATATCGTTAGGAAACCGGCATGTCCTAGAACCAAAAATTCGAAGACATGTGATATCTACCAACCCGCACTGGACCCGCGTGGTGGATTACTGCCCACTCCCTCTCGATAAAAGGAGGCTTGTGTCCCAGCAGTGGGAACATTGTAGGCTAATTATGGTTATGCTATTACAATAACTGGTGATATGAGGGTAATGAAATGGCTACACACTTCTGCCAAAACAGACGCCATGTTAATGTTAAGAAATAAATAGTAAAATACATTAGACGACGTATATTTAGTAACCTAATCCGCTTAACTCTTCTTAAAGAGTCATAAAGAACCCTGTAAGAAATCGACACGTGTTCCACCTCTCAACGAGGCATCCTCAGGATTACGATTGACTTGTTGCGAACCCGAACACGACGTGTTGCCACGTTAAACATCGAGCGCAGTGCACACACGCAGTGTTCACGCTGCGCTCGAGGCTTGACGTGTCGCTAAATAAATATTTATTTAAAGTTCTTCTTTCTCAGGGTCCATCAGTCCACATAGCATCAATGGTAGCGACACTCCTCTCCAAACTGGTGACGACCTTCCAAGGAATCTACTCCAACGAGTCCAGGACCAGTGAGATGCTGGCTGCGGCCTGCGCGGTCGGTGTCGCCTCATGCTTCGCGGCCCCTGTCGGAGGTAAGACCTGGACTACAAGTCTACAAGCAGAACTTAAAATGGGGAAAGACAGAAAGAAAGAAAGAAAGAAAAAGTATTTATTGAGACTCGCACAGGAAATCACACATTAAACTAAAAACACACTAAACATAAATAAAAAACAAAGTAACATTAAAATTTAAAGAATGAAGCCCCGTACGAGGCCAAAGGGCTCCTATCTCAGCATGATGCCGTGACATGAAAAAAAAATTTAAAATGTCGCAGCGCTGGTATTCTGATAGAAACACTAGGACTATTAAGAGTTTCGAAACCAACTTCAGCAGAGTATACCAGTTAACTAAACTTTTCCGGCAATCAAAGGAAAACTTAGCTATTTCTATCGCCGTTTAATTCCTTTGCGGTTACAGCATCTTCTTGACAGATGAGCTCAATTTTAGTTAAGAAGAAAATATTTTTGTAACTCAATTTAGCTGGAATAAAAAGTGCCAAGGTTTTCTATGATTAAATCTTACCTTAATAAAAAATACAATAGACGTAGATATATTTAATGACCGATTCCGCTTAACTATTCCTAAAGAGTCATAACAAACCCTGTAAGAAATCGACACGTGTTTCAAACGAGGCATGCTCAGGATGACGATTGGCTTGTCGCGAACCCGAACACGGCGTGTTGCTACGCCGAGCGCCGGACATAGAGTAAGTCAGACCGCCCGACAACTTCGAGTTCGCGAGAAGTCAATTGTCATCCTGAGGATGCCTCGTTGAGAGGTTAAACACCTGTCGATTTCTTACAGGGTTCTTTATGACTCTTTAGGAATAGTTAAGCGGAATAGGTCACTAAATATATCTACGTCTATTGTAGTTTATAATGGATTTCCTCAAGGTCACTCCTGAGTCAATTAACTATCTTTAATTATAACCTTATCATATTCGCTACTGCCAATGACCTAGTTTGTTTCAACACGGCACTCGATGGCTCAATTGGTTATTGAATGTTTCATCAATTTACGACTGAATCAATTGAAAGCTGCATCGTCGTTTTCTGGAGACTGCTGGTTCTAAATTCGATTCTCATTTTGACCATATTCTTGCGAAGATTTCTCAATTAATTTTGCTGGGAAATGGCCTCCTATACATCTACCAACCCGCACTGGGCTCGCGTGGTGGATTACGGCCCACTCCCTCTCGAAGAGAGGAGGCCTGTGTCCCAGCAGTGGGAACATTATAGGCTGATTGTGCTACCGTACAATAAACTGACTTGTGTTATAATCTAATTGTATACTAAACTCTACTAAGAGGTTATTACTAATTAAACCGTTTGTTTTCAGGTGTGTTATTCTCCATTGAAGTAACGACCACGTACTTCGCAGTACGTAACTACTGGCGAGGTTTCTTCGCGGCCTGCTGCAGTGCTATTGTAAGTAACTATACACTGTGTCTGGTCACCGATGTCCGACCCGTTACATTGAAGCAATATGATTAATTTTATCGAAAAAATCCACAATTTAAATTTATTGGAAATAAAACGCCATTAAATTGTTGATTTTCGTTCTACTTGTAAGTAAAGGGTCATCTTCAAATAGTCACAACTCACAAACTATTTGACTTAGAGCTTAGGTCTTCACATCAGTTTAGGTAATATAGTTAGTGCATGTAAAAAGTAAAAAAAGGTATGTTAACAGCCTAGATTTTTAGAAAACATAAAAAAAAAAAAAAAACACACTTATTATTACGTTTCAAGTATTTTTTTAAGTTTTATTTATACAATGTGAAATGTAATACGTTTGCATCCTCTTAAGGGGTCATTGTACTCATCATTACGAACAACTTTCACTATGGGACCAACCCTGAAATCTCGAAAAAACAATCAGCTGTTCCCTACATTATAACGAGCTATGCGAACATAAATGTAGAGAACAGCTGATTTTTTTCAGCGATTTCAGGGTTGGTCCCATAGAGAAAGTTGTTCGTAATGATGAGTACAATGACCCCTTAAGAGGATGCAAATGAATTAAATTTCACATTGTATTATACTTTATTGTACACCAGAAAATACAAAGCAAATAATAAATAGGTTTCATATGTTATAATGGGAGTTTTAGATAAACCTTTTAGTGTCAACTTATTGCCTACTTTAATACCAATGCTAAGTAAAAAAAAAAAATGTAATGGCCGCCATTTCAAAACAGTAGAGGTAAAATGCTATATCATGGTAGATTTGTCGATAAAATTGATCAGATTGCTTCGCCTTCACGGGTCGAATACCGGTGATCCGACACACTGTATATTATTAGGTGGCCACTTATCTCCCATATTGATAAACGCGGAGTAAAGTTTTTCAAAAGTTTAGTTTTTATTTCTGCCCGAGTATAGTTCTCGATGATTTTGTTTGGTATATTGGCGTGTGCTAGCTAACATATGGATAATAATTTAAATTAGGTTAATTATGTTGAATACTATTATATAGAATAATTATTTTTTCTTTCTAACTGAACTGTGCTGTGCTGCTGGGGAGTTTGTTGCGCCACTTCTTCTTCCCAGCTAACGCACAAGGAAGTGGTGAAGGGTGGGCGTTTTGGGGGACTGTCTTATGTAATTTTAACGTTTGAAAATTGCTGATTCTCAGCTTAGTTTGAATAAATGACTTTTGAATTTTGATTTTTTTTTGAATATTCACACCTGCACCTAGTTAAATGTATGGTTTGGTAATTCTAAAGTTAATACAGGTTGTAACTTTACTTCGCGTTTATTAAAAAGAGCGTTAATGTATAATATGTGCCTAGCAACAGATTTAGGATTTTCAAAAGCTGCAATGGTTCCGGAATGTCTCAAACCTTATAAATAGGTACTACTATTAACGGAGCAAAATAAAAGGCATAAGTTTCTCTTGCGCAGCAGTGCCTTGCCCAGTGCAAATGGGTGATAACTTCCAGTAATAAAACTTAGATTGTAACGAACTATTATTAGACCCATATTCATAAAAGTTCACGTGAGCGTATGCAGAAGTAATCAACACATTCATTTGTATAAACTAGAATTATCTAGTTCATTAAATACCAAAACTGCGCGCGCTCATTTAGATTAATTGAGGAAGAAATTCTGCGCACTTTGTATGTACGGAACAAAGGAGAAGTCTCGTCTTCCATAGAAAATTACCCCACGTCTGACAGCAGAGAGAAGTACAGTAGAATCCGTCTATTATGACTCCGCCTATATTGAACAACCGCCTATTATGACGTAATTACACAACGACGTTTGGTTTTCATATAAAATTCTTTGTAACAAAGTCGGATATAATGACTTCATGACTTCGCTTACAGTGACATGTCGCTTAATATGACCCATTTGTAATAAATTTTGTCAGGTTTTGACAGATTTCTTAAGTTTAAAATGAAAAATATACATACATGTATTACGTGCAATTTATATTTTTATTTAAATGCTATGTAACGAAGGTTGTTTTTTTTTTTTCACAAGAATGCTTTGTATGACGTCCGCTTAGTATGATATGTTTGTCAATTCCCTTCGATGTCATTATAAACGGATTTCACTGTATTAAAAAAAACCGTAAAAATGTATTTAAAAAAAAATACATTCTTCCGGTTTTAATCTTTACTGGCTAACATACTAAAAAAATGCTCTGAATATTCGTTCAGCGGTAGGTACTATACAGGGTGGCAGGGAAAACTGATACCATGGATTCAGTACATGATACTGAACCCCCCTGCGTTGAAATTTTAAGTCGCTTATAAAAAAAAAAAATCAGCTGTTCCTTACATTTTGACCGCGTAGGTATTGCAATTTTCTATGAAACAGCAGATTTTTTTTTTAATAACCGACTAAAAGTTTCAACTCAGGGGGTTCAGTGTCATGTATAATTTAGTACCCTGTATAATTTAGTAAAATCTGCAGATTTTAGTTTTAGAACGACTAGAAATGCAATAGAAAATGCGGCAGCCTTTGGGGACTGCCGATAGAAGTGAAAACTAAGTAACTTGTGAATTGTATATCTATGTACCATCGAAGAAGTTCATATCTAACCAGTTTCAAAACAAAATCCCATGAACACGATGACCACATCTGTTACCGGCCCGGTGCTATAGTCGCCGAGCGCTGCAAGCAAGAATAGTCCTTACGGTGGTTAGATATGAACTTCTTCGATGGTACATATATACACAGTATACATATAGCTCATGGGAAGCGTTCGGTGACTATGACGCGAGTTCCATGATTTTTGTTCACCCAAAAAGTGCTCAACACACCTAAAGAAGTTTTCAGTTCAAAAACAAAACCCCGGTTTTAATCATACTTATATAACATATCGCCTTCCCATTCCCTGAAGGGTAAGGCAGTGGTCTGCCTAAAGTTACACCAACATTTTGCCAGTTATGTTTAAGTCAAACTCAAACTCAAACTCTTTATTGCATTCATGTGTACATTTAGGTGTTACATTTATGTAAGTAAGTTCCAACATGAAACCCGGTTAGGGCACGGCAACATAATATACGTAGGTATATAATAAATTGGATAAAGCAAGCAGTCAGTGCAAGTTTGTTAAACAAATATAATTATTTTCGATAATGTTACTAGTATCAAGTTTATGTAGTCCCATGTAATAGGGGGAGCCTATTGAACTATCAACCGGGCACAGATCTAGACTCCGGGTGACTGAGAAATTCCTGATGGAAAAACCCAATAACACTGCGCGACATGGGAATCGAACCCAGCAGCAACTTTAAATATGTATTTTATCTCATTCCAGATGTTCCGTCTGCTATCAGTGTGGTCGGGCGCCATGCCTACCGTGAAGCCTCTCTTCCCCACCAACTTGCCTCAAGACTTCCCCTTCGATCCTCAGGAGTTTGCTGTCTTCGTTCTATTAGGGTAAGCAGTCATATATGCCTAGCCTTTTCCCAACTATGTTGGGGTCAGCATCCAGTCTAACCGGATGCGGCTAAAGACTAGCATTTTACATGGAGGGACTGCCTATGTTACCTCCACAATCCAGTTACTGGGGCTTATTGGTGATTCGCTGGAATTTACACGCCCGAAACGGGCGAATCGACAATTTTAAATAATATTTATTTTTCTTGAGGCGCTTCGTACGAAGTTAATTTATTTGTAAGATTGAATCGTACTGTAAATCTGACCTCCACAACCTATTTACAGGATAGAGTTGAAAAAACTAAAATGATTATTGCGCCCACCCTATATACGTCATTAACAATAAATCATTTGCGCTTTATTCGTCGACGTTTGAGATTTTTTTGTTCGTAAAGTTGATTTTAGAATGACAAAAACAAAAAAAGTTGAATTTAAGTTACAATCTAAATTAGACTTTGTTTAATTATGTTAAGGTTTATAATTCCAAAGCACGTATATTTTTAACTAAACGTAACTATTATTTTAATATGACTTTTTTATTCTTATTTCCAGCATAGTATCCGGTCTCCTAGCTGCACTGTGGGTGTTCCTTCATCGACAATATGTGTTATTCATAAGAAATACCAAGACACTAAGCAACTTTTTACAAAAGAAGTAAGTACAAGAAGACTTATTAATCACTAACTAAATATCCAAAGAACATAAAAAAAAAAAAAGTTTTCTACCAATAATAACCCATCAATATTTGGCATTGTTGCCCGATTGCTAAATTATTATGACTGTTAAAGGGTTAAGGCAGCGGAAAAGAGATTATAAGTGAAAACAAACAGTCATGGGCACTCCCAACAGAATTGAAAACTTAAAAGTGGTATTAGCGCCATCTAGCTTCTATAATATAGTACTACGACGCGAGCATGTCGATGACGCGAATCCATAAGCTTATCTCCTACCAAAAATAGCAGAAGTTTTCAGTAAAAAAAAAACTCCTGGCCGTAACGTCTGCAGTGAGATAATATAGGGGGTACTTAATAAATGATTTCTTAAAATAAAAAAGTGTTTATTCTGCACAAACTAAACGCAAATTACAAAAAAAAAAAAAAACAATACCACTTTACAAATTAGCCAAAAGCCTCGTATCCATTATTAACACAGAAAAGCTTGACAAATTCTTGAATGTCTCTTCTCTTCTTTCTTGTTTCTTGATTTTTTTCTTCTTCATAAGAAGAGATTGCTCTACAGTGAAACAATGAAACATGGTGTATTAATTCACTAACTGTTTTGTTCCAGTCGCTTCATATACCCAGGCTTCATAACGTTAGCAGTCATGTCCATACTGTTCCCGCCCGGTATCGGCAAGTACATGGCTGCGGATCTAGGAAACCAGGAACAGGTAAATAATGGTTTTATTTCAATTTGCTACTGTACTTATATGAAATGGGCATTAATTTTAATGGACTGTCTAGTTTTTAGGGTTCCGTACCCGAAGCGTGCCAAACAGAACCATTTTACTATCCCTCCGCTGTTCGTCCGTCCGTCCGTCTGTCTGTCAGCGGGCTGTATGTCATGAATGAAAAAATAAGTAAACAGAAAATTTCACAGATTATGTTTTTTTATTGCCGCTATAATATCAATTATTAAAAATTAAATTAAGTTAAAAATTAAACGGATCCCATACAAAAACGGTTTTCTTTTTTCGACCTTTTTAATATTGTATGGTGGTACGGAACCCGTTTTTTAGTACATACTTCGTGCATTAGTTTAGTATGTTTTATCTCATTCTAGCCCCAGGACGTTTGTATCATGATCTTATTTTTAAACTTTACAACATCAATATACACAGTGCGACTTCAAAATGGAAGTTAAAGGCGAAATCGAAACCGATCGTTCTTGCAGCAACAAAAAATAAAATTTTTAACCACCAAATGCTACTATTGCTCTAAATAATTAAATCCTCATTGCCCGGACTTGCCGCTGAGGATGACAAGAAGCTGACTTTATTATGGTGGATGCCGTAGTGGTAGCCCGCGAAATTCAAAATTTCTTACGATTTTTGCAATTTGCAGGTCAGTGTTCGGTTGTATCTTGATCAAAATATGATTCGAGACTATAACAGAAATGTATTTACAGAATTATAATCTAACCTAACACTGACCTGTGTTCAAAATGAAATGCGTTGATTGTAAAGATAAAATCTTTTTAATTTCTTATTCTAACAGGGCACAACGTGCGCCATGACCCAAACAAATTTTCTAAGTACCAAAGATACAGGAAGTCTCAAATAAAGTTGCCAGTTTATGAAACTAGAAATGTAACATAACAAAACCAATATTGGCTATGGTTATTTAATTGAACTAAGTATAAAACTATAAAGTAACTATATGTTCATATAGACTTGAAAAACTTGCAAATTGCAAAAAACTTAAGTAAATTTGAATTTCGCGGGCTACCACTACGGATCAACCTTAAGCAATACATGTTGCCCAAGACTCGACGGACGCGAGCGCAGGCAAATTGATACAGGGTCGACGGCGCGTTGTGTTCCACGCGCGCCTCAAAGAGATGTCAGCACCAACTGACGGGGTCCGGAAGGGCCAATGCCTGCCGGGGTTGCGGGTTTGTCTGAAAGGGATATCGCGACCTCGGCACACAGGCAACGGAAGGAACACGGGTGGGTTTTAGTCAGTAAAAGTCTGACACGCCCTCCCGCTCCACCCAGAGCGGGAGAAGTTATTTGATAATTTCCCATCCTCAAAAAAAAAAAAAAAAAGGCAAATTGATACAAGGCGAGTGTTACGGTCTACACGTTAGTCAAGTTCAAGACTAATACCAACTGCCAATTTTCACGAGTTTGTGTGGAGCTATCCATACGTTGGCCGTAAATGCCGTGTGCAGGCGAGCGCCTTTGATTTGTGCAGAAAAACCGACACTGTTCCGAAGTGGGCCGAGTCGTAGCGAGCGATCCCGAGTGGTGGCAAGACACGCCAAACGAACGGTATACACATTGGCGCTCGCGTGCACTCGGCCAGCTAGGCGAGCATCGCCGAGCAATGGCGAGTTTAGACGAATGGCCTGCCTAAACGTTGGTACTCGCCTTGTATTGCCGGCTTTACATGGGACTTAAGCATAACCAGCAAAATGGGGTTCAATCAAGCTGGCTGCCTTTTCCCAAATGTATTGGGGTCGACTTCCAGTCAAACGGGATGCAGCTGAATATCAGTATTTTACATCGAGCGACTGCCTATCTGACCCTCAAAACCCAGTTACAGGGTAACACAATACTCCTTGGTATGACTGGTTGTCTGACTTTTGGGCTTCTGACGACCCATAACGACTGTCAAAGATCTACAAATGACAGCCGGGACCAACCGAGCCACGGAGGGGTCTCGATACCTAATGGATGGATGAACCAGCAAAATGTTGTTGTATTCTAATATACACCTCTGTCTCCCTTTTGAAGAATATAGGCGTGATGCTATATTATTTTGTTCTCTTTCCAGGTCCTCTCACTGTTCTCAAACTTCACCTGGACAGATGAGCTGACTGCAGAGCAGGCATCCGTGGTATCCCACTGGCATACCCTAGAGGTGGACCACTTCGGATGCCTCATTATATACTTCTTCTCTATCGTGAGTATTCTTCTACTTCTTCGGCATCAGCTTTAGATCATCGTAGTAAAAAGATTAGTATGGCTGAAATGTCTTGGAGTCGAGGAAATTTTGTGTTTGTGTTTGTGGCCGGCGAGCGCTACTTCCAAGTTGGCTGCTTTTCATAAATAATATCATATTTGGAAATCCAATAAAAGTTCCTCAATTTTTTTTTGCGTGGTCACAGTTTACCTTGTTTGATTTGATGAACAACGTTGCCATGATGCACAACAAAAACAAAGCGACATCAAAGCCTCTACAACTGGATAATCGTAACTATTTTACGATATGATTGCTAATATATGGCCACATCATGAAGTAGTCGTGCCTTTAACTGTTCATATCGTCAAACGTTGAGCATTAAATGATCTGGCCAGACCACAGTTTGATGTGGCCAGCGGTCGATGTTCTATTTCATGAAATACAACCATTTCATGAAATGTTGGTACACTTCATGAAATGATCAGTTTTAAGATCTGGCCACGACATCGACATAGCTCACAGAAAATGGCAATGGGCCGGCCATATTAGCCGTAGTACCGATGACCGTTGGGGTAGACGTGTTCTTGAGTGGAGACCGCGAATCGGCTAACGTGAGGTAGACTCAGCCTAGGTGGAACATCTGGGCAGTTGCCCGCCAGACACGACACCCGTCTGGTCGCCGGATCCTCCCTTTTCTAAAGAGGATGAGTGAACTTTACACCCTGTTCCTCATACCTCTAAAGTACTATCTTCTTCCTAACCCCTTGTAAAAAAGTTGTACCTTGCTAATGTTAACTCCAAAATATTCATCAAATTTCATAAGCAATAGTTTGACATCATCCCTATCGCTCTCCTTGTAATTTCTCAAAGACTTCAGATCCAATTAAATTTATCATTAAGCTGGCTTGGATACCAGCTACTTCTTTTTGCACCCCTAATGCTTTTAAAATTAGTATAAATTGCGAGCTCCAACGACGCCATGCGTCCGTCCGGCTGAAGGGGCTGCCCTACGATCACAATTCTGTTGGTGGTCGCGCATGTTCCATAGCGCTCTTGAACTGTCCCTGACGTTTTTAAAGTCCACAATGTGAAAAAAAAAAGAAAGAAAGAAAAAGTATTTATTCTGCACAAACTAAACGCACATTACAAAATACAAAACCACTTTACAAATTATCCAAAAGCCTCGTATTCATTATTCAACAGAAAAGTTTGACATATTTTGTCTATTGCTTCCTGTCAGGGCGAGAGGCCAAAGACAATTTACAATCATTGCGTAATGTATTGCGTGATGTGTGACGTGCCTTTATTAGCGACTTAAGCCAGTTAAATCGAATAATTGTTCACCACTGCCTCCATGTAATGTAATCATAGACAAGTCTGGATAACAACTTCTTTAATGTCATAATCAATAGACAATTCACAACAGACAACAGCTCTCAGTCGTCCTGGTATTCTAGGCTATGGTGAAATGAAAAAAAAAAAAATATATATATATATTTAGGCTTATAAAAAATATATATAAAAAATCTGCGAAAACGTCATACAGACATACTTAAGATATTTTTCAAACATTAACTAACTTTCTTTTATTATGATATCTCAATTTTATTGAAACCAAAAATCCATCTCGACGAGGATGGGATTCGAACCCACGCGTGCAGAGCACATTGGATTAGCAGTCCAACGCCTTAACCTCTCGGCCACCTCGTCTTGTGACTAAAAGTATCAATTTCTAGTTTGCGTAGTTTAATTACTATCAATTACTTATTTGTTTTATTAGTACAGGTGTTTTTACTTTGCTTAAAAATCAATTCAAAGTTATACAACAGATGTGTTTTTTTATTGGTACTTATTAGGAATCTAATATTATAAAGAGAAAAGATTTGTATTTTTGACGTGACAACGTCTTAAATTAGGTTGCGGCTCGGAGTCACTCATGAAAAAGTGTAACGCCCGCTCACGTCTGTTACGATGAGTCACCGCCGATAAAAAGACGTTGTCACGTAAAATCTTCGCCCGTAAAACCGACTTTACAGGCAACCATTTTTTGTGTGTAATTAATAAACTCAAAAAAAAAAAACAGAAAAAAAATCTGAAAAATTCTTTCACCAGTAGAATGCTTTATGGATTCCGGGAATTTAGAAGATTATTCACTCTATGTTAATTACTTCCTCAAATGTAGGTAAATAACTACCTATTCCGATCTCATTTACATACAGTTTTTGAAATAATAATCATCCAGCTCGATCTGAGCAGACAGCCCCGTTATCTCACCTTAGTTAGAGGGCCCGTCACGTAAAAAGAACGCTGGCCGTTCACCTGCGCACTGAGCGATTTATCGATTCCAGTCTATTCCATAGTACTAAGTAGCTAATAAAGTAACCTATTATGATTCTACAATAAAACAATTACACTTATAATTATAAAACAATAGCCTAGTACTTTAGGATGTGACTGTATCCGTGCGCAAACACATCCACTGCACTGTCGCTCAGCGTCCTTTTTACGTGACGACAACTGTAGTAATATATTCGCATGGAGGTTGTGCTAAAATAACAGGTCAAATGGTATACCAATCTTCATCACCTTACTAAATGTACCTTCGTCTACCACAGTTTTTCCTGAGCCTGGTTTCCTGCACACTGCCAGTTCCTGCCGGTATCTTCGTGCCAGCGTTCAAAATGGGAGCTTCCCTGGGCAGGTTCACAGGAGAAGTGATGCACTACTTCTGTCCGCTCGGCGTCGCCTACGGTGGACACATACAGAAGATATTGCCAGGTTAATATTGTTTTTTTTGGTTTTTTTTTTTAATGTTAGTATTGGGTCTTATCATCTGCTTGCCTCGGGTTGGTCAATGTGGGGACTGCGTTCATTATTTCTGGATTTAGCTGCTTCAGTCTTGCGGTCGCAAGCGCTACTGGTGACCACGAGGTCCTGGGTTCAATAAATAATAGCATGACAAATGGCAGCTGCAGTAAACAGTTGGTATTGTAACCACTTTTGTTACTTTTAATGCCAGCCTTATGTCTACGGTATTGAAGTCAGAATCGGTTGAACGGACTGTAAAAAAGGTTTGTTTAAATGTCTAATCTTATTTCAAATGAAGTATAGTTAAGTTTGAAACAAGCCAGGCAATTTCGACGTAATATGAACTCCTAACAAAATGATGTCAACTAATGCAACTGCAATTATCTGTTTCAGGAGGCTATGCAGTGGTGGGAGCGGCGGCGTTCACAGGAGCGGTCACACATACCGTATCTACTATTGTCATTGTCAGCGAGATGACAGGACAGGTACACTTCTGAATCTTATGTTTTTAACCAATAAGCTACAGGCGACTGCAGATTTTTTTTTTTTTTTTTTTTTAATAAAAACATAGTATCTGCTTTATATTTAGTTACGATGCAAAATCAAAAAATCAAATCAAATTTATTTATTTACAGATCATACAATCCAATATGTTAGTTAGTTACATACACATCTTAAACACTAGTGTTAGTACATAATAATAATATTGGGCAAATTTTGGTCATAATTACTAGCAATGTCAAAACCATCAATAATAATGTCAAAATCACAATTATAATGTCAAAATCATCATTAATAATAATGTCAAAATCATCGTCAATAATAACAATGTCAAAATCATAACTATAATGTCAAAATCACGATCAATAATGTCAAAATCACTAACAAGACAATAACCACCCAAGCAATAATTAACAAAGCATTACTTCAAGGCACGATTTGAAGGTAATACCTGTGTGCTGGCAAAGATTCATGATCTAATTTGAAGTATTTTTTTTAATACTAGCGGTTTATTCTTCGGTTTGGAGGTAACTCTGTAATTTTTTTCGATATTTTATGGAATCGTGTTTTCGTCAAACATAGCAACAATAACATTAATCTTCAAGTTTAACATATATTTATTTCAAAATTAATGCTGCAGTATTTTTGATATAACGGAGGATCATGCTAAGCTATTTGAGGTATTGTAGACTCTTAATTGCAATCCATTTTGTCCCTTCCAGGTGACACATCTGCTACCAATAATGGCTGCCGTGCTGGCAGCGAACGCGACGGCGTCCTTGCTGCAACCATCTTGCTTCGACAGCATTATACTCATCAAGAAGCTGCCCTACCTGCCTGACCTGCTTTCGTCGGCTAGCCGTGAGTATTTTAATATACAACCTTAGTTTTTGTTTAAAAGAAAATCAGCTGTTTCCTACATTTATGTTCGCATATCTCGTCGAAATGTAGGGAACAGCAGATTTTTTTTCGCGAGTTCAGCGTCGCACTGTGGATCGAAAATCGCCTCTAGAAGACTTAGGGATTTCAATTTGCAAGTGCCGGATTTTTTGCCGGTTATCGCTTCTATTAGTTATTACTTTATTCAAAAATGACACCCGAGTTAATTCTGAACAAAAACGAAAGAATTATAATTTTTTTACGAAAAATTTGTATGAAGCTAGTATGAAAAAGTTAATTATCTCGTAAACAGCCAGGAAAACCGTAATATCCTCACAGGTGGTTATAGTACTAATTATTTATGATTTTTTGACATATGTCATATAACGGTTATAACTGCTGATTTTTTTTTAAAAATCGTCATAATATTTTTATTTATTTTTACGTTCCTTTTAGTGTTTAAGTTGAGGAACACAGACTTTTAACAACACGTAACATAAAATAGCATCACCCCTATATTCCCGAAGGAGTAGTCAGAGGTTTATAGTACATCCACACTTAGACAACTATGTTTGAGCTAGATATTTATCAATACAAAATGAGTTTTAAAACTTTACATACAACCAAAATACCAAAATAACAAATGGTTTAGTCTTCTAGTGAGTCTGAAAATAAGTGATTAAGTAATTACAATGATTTAGTCTTCTAATAAGTCTGAATAGGTGATTAAATTATCGTTAATGATTTCAAATTCAATTCTCAGATCTTCTTTTAAACGCGCTGCAGCTGCATATGCCAATTCACTGGAGTTTCCGCCTGTATGATCATCAGATCTTCTCTTTTTCTGTTTACTTCCCAAATCTTCGAATGGTTTTCGGCACCTTTTTGTCATTGTTCCAACGGAAAATGATGACGACGGTTCTTGAGAGTCTGATCGTGCTCTTGGTATCTCATCAACAGTTGGTTCTTGATTAACTAAAGTTTGCACACAACTTGGCCAATCAATATTTGCCTGCAGCCAATTTCCGTACAGTCTTCTGAAGTGATCAAGGAATCGGTTGGATTTCTGCCACCTCTGTAAAGCAGCTCGCGTGAATTTCCGACAAAATTCTTTGAGAGTTACTCGATCTTCGGCAGAAAGGCAATCGCCTATGCGGGATACAACTGCACCAAACAATACTTCATGATTAAATGAAGTACTCTCACTTTTTAGAAGAACAAACAAGTCTAAATTGGTGATTAAACTTTCCATTTTAAGATGTTATAGTCGCAGAGCAAAAATTTGGTGTTAGCAGTTACACATTTGTGAACAATCTAAATTATAAAGCAAAATGTTAGCGGTTTTATTGCAAAACATCGATAATTAGTTAACTACCCTCATTAGAGTTTTAAAAGATGTGCTAATGAAAATTTATAATCGTCAAAAACATTTCTGAGAACTTAACACTACTAATCAACAAATTAGCTTACTTATCAGAAATCATTAACGATAATTTAATCACCTATTCAGACTTATTAGAAGACTAAATCATTGTAATTACTTAATCACTTATTTTCAGACTCACTAGAAGACTAAACCATTTGTTATTTGGTATTTTGGTTGTATGTAAAGTTTTAAAACTCATTTTGTATTGATAAATATCTAGCTCAAACATAGTTGTCCAAGTGTGGATGTACTATAAACCTCTGACTACTCCTTCGGGAATATAGGGGTGATGCTATTTTATGTTACGTGTTGTTAAAAGTCTGTGTTCCTCAACTTAAACACTAAAAGGAACGTAAAAATAAATAAAAATATTATGACGATTTTTTAAAAAAAATCAGCAGTTATAACCGTTATATGACATATGTCAAAAAATCATAAATAATTAGTACTATAACCACCTGTGAGGATATTACGGTTTTCCTGGCTGTTTACGAGATAATTAACTTTTTCATACTAGCTTCATACAAATTTTTCGTAAAAAAATTATAATTCTTTCGTTTTTGTTCAGAATTAACTCGGGTGTCATTTTTGAATAAAGTAATAACTAATAGAAGCGATAACCGGCAAAAAATCCGGCACTTGCAAATTGAAATCCCTAAGTCTTCTAGAGGCGATTTTCGATCCACAGTGCGTCGTGCCCATTGTGAAAGTTGTTCATAATGATGAGTACAATGACTCCTTAAGAGGTTTAGGGTAATCAAAAACTAAGGTTGTATATGCTAACACAACATGAACCATTTATTGTTTTAATGCTCACGAGCCCGCCGCTCATTCTTCAACGCTGCCCGCCGCCTCCCTGCCCATTCCTAAGGCGCAGACTGGCGGGCCCGGCCAAACTATAATAGACGATATTCACAAACTTGAATAGTAAAGGCAATCAGAGATTAACACAATCTTTACATAGTATAAATTGAAGTCGCTTCCGCTGTCTGTTCGCTTAGATCTTTTAAACTACAACGGATTTTAATGCCGTTTTCAGCAATAGATAGAGTGATGCAAGGGGAAGGTTTATATGTATAATACATACCCGTGCGAAGCCGGGGCGTGTCGCTAGTATTATTATATTTATACAAGTGTTCGTCTATTTAAATAAGATCAATATTGCCGCTGAAATGACGTATTATATTGCCTTTATTTCTTTTTAAATACCTATTGTTAACATTTTGAAATATTTTCATTAAAAATATACAGTAGAATCCGTCTATTATGACTCCGCCTATATTGACCAACCGCCTATTATGACGTAATTACAGAACGCAGTTTGGTTTTCATATAAAATTCTTTGTAACAAAGTCGGATATAATGACTTCATGACTTCGCTTACAGTGACATGTCGCTTATGACCCTTTATAATCAATTTTGTCCGTTTTTGACAGATTTCTTAAGTAAAAAATGAAAAATATACATGTATTACGTGCAATTGTTATTTTGATTTAATATGCTACGTTTCTCTATTAAAATAAGTATTTACCAAAAAAAAATTTTTTTTTTCACTAAAATGCTTTGTATGACGTCCGCTTAGTATGACGTGTTTGTCAATTCCCTTCGATGCCATTATAAACGGATTCCACTGTATATTTATTATTATACTTCTATATTAGAAATCATTGTACTAATAGAAATAAATAATAATAATATTTATTGAATAAAACGTTTACAAAAAGTATACAATTAGTCCACAGTAAGATTTCCCAAACAATAATTATAGTGCCTAAAAATGAACTAAATCTAAAATATGTTTAGAACAGGTGCAAGTATTGATGGTTCGGAATTACAATGTTAGGTAGCGACCCAAAAAATAAATGTCAATATTACGATGTGAGTCGGTGAGTTTAACATACATACATAATATCACGCCTGTATGCCTTGAAGGGTTGGGCAGAGGTGTCCATATAGTACACCCACATTTCACCAGTGAATCCTTTCAATAATATTAATGTGAAAGTTTGGAAGTTACTCAATCACGCTTCAACGGCTGAAAGAACTTCAGTGAAATTTGGCACACAGGTAAATTATAAGCTACATTTAAATATAGGATACTTTGTATCCCAGTAAATTATCTTAGTTACCTAAAGATTCGAATGTGACGGGTAATTTAAATAAAACAAGATCGTTTAATATTAAGGAAACAATAAAAAGTGTTTATTCATATTGTGTAATTTAAATAAAATACAGAGGCGGACATAATGCGGCTTATTTATTGAACTACTAAAACTTAAATACCCAACTACGGCGAAGCTAAAAGGAGGGTTATGATTTTGACCAGTATGTATGTATGTTCATCTGTTCCTTCATAACTTCTAAACTACTGATCATAATTCGACAAATGAGTATCGTTGGAAGCGTCTTGATCGTCCGCTGGTTATAAGCTATGTGACTTCACATTAAACGAATATGGCGCCCTCTAGTGGACATAAAGTCATGAAATAAAAATAAAATAAATGATGCCGTGTTTGGGTATCAAATGAAAGGGCTTAACAAGCACATTTCAAAAATATTTAAATTAATAAAAGTTATAAAAACTAAAACCCAATTACGACAAAAAAGTAAACTAAAAAGGTATAAACAAGACGGAATCCGGAATCACACGTAATCTGTTCGATACATGTGTGACTCCGGATTTCCGTAAAACAGTTTCAGTTCAAACATGTGAAGATATATCAAGTACAAATAACCTTACCGGTCGAAAACAAAGTTAAATAAATCGGAGCAACCGTACAACCAATCTCATCACTATAAATATAATCAATGTGACAGAAATACTTCCGTGACACAACACAGTGCGTACAATTATAACATCCTGTCAAATGAGCCAAAAGAGTCAACAAATCCCGCGGATCACAAACGTAGTCATTACAACTCGAAATGAAATGAGTCGCCACCCTGTACTTACTCAAATTGTAAATAGGAGGGCACAAGGACCCGTAAATAATTTTATTTTTGGCAGGCCCGTAGTCAAACAAGGAAAATTTGTTGTTCAGTATCTGACCCCATCGTACGAAGTTTTTGTAAGACGTTCCTGAAGGTTGAAGACTTAATGCTACCGCGATAGTATCTTGACAAATTGTAAAGTTATTGAACCCGAACATGGCGAAGATCAGACTGGTGCAAGCCGGATATGACGAATCAGTAGACCCGCATATAATGCTTGCAATTTTCTGCACAGGACCGCCATAAGCAAATATTTCTCCAAGAGGATTGCGGAATAATTTCGCCAACGCTGCCTGCAAATAAATTGGCAATAGACGAGTATGTTCCAACCAAGTTGCAGTCGACATCCCAACAGCATACTTAACTTTATCATTATACTCGTCACGTTGAGCACAGAGCAGTATAAAATTCGTCATACCTTGCGAATGAGCCAGAATATTTATCTGAGGTTGTCCCGATGCAGCTAAAATGTAATCTATAATCGCTGGCATATCGCACATTGCCATATCATCGAAGCTAAAGTTCCAAAATTCTCGATCAGTGTCTGGATTCAGTTCGGTATGATTTCTTCCGTACTTATTTCCTCTATTATTGCCTGCCCAGATATGGTGCCCGTTATCAGCACACATATAGCAGTTGGCTTTACCCGGTCCAGCTATAATACAATCATCGCTACTAAGGTATAGACCATGCATGAAGAGTATGTGTGTCTCATGAACTATAGTACAGTTTTCGTTGGGGTATATATGAAATATTGTTAGAATATACCCATCAGAGGTTGTTACGTAGTGGGTATCACATCGGTACTTGTCTATGGAGGCCAGTTTTGCAAAATCAAGGCATTTCCGTGGTGAATCACTGGGGTACAGAATGTTATAGTAGTCTAATGATTCCTCACATGATGCAGTGTTTAGGAGCTGTAGAGTTATGATTAGAAGTAGTTTTCGATTCATTGCAGTTCCTGAAATGAAATAGGAAAAATATAGTATGAGTTTGATACTTGAACACGAAACAGTGATAGATATCGCACCTCCGCTCAAATAGTGTAGTAAGTCAAAAAGCAAACTTTCGAGAAAAGGCGTTTGAAATTTATTCTAACGTTTTTTTTTTTCACTTTTCGTATCTTAAATCGAAAACTAACAAAATTAGCGCAATAAGTTTTTTTGTAAGTAACAATGGTTTTTGAAGCTTTTCAAAATGGTGTATTAGATACCTTCCAAAATGAAAAACAAAAATTGAGTTGTGACACTTTAAGAATAAAAAATACGTATATTTTAAGTAAAACGGTTCAAAAGTACTTTCTTGTTTAGTAAAAAATAGGAACATAAACTTGTGACTCTCATTAACTCAACAATATCTGATAAATAATATAATATAATATGTTTTTAAACAAAATAAAATCTATAAAAATAAAGAAGATTTTTGACTAGCCTTAATCACAGACACTGTCATAACTCGACAAACAAAAGTGTTGATTACAATAATTCGATACACGATCACCTCGCGCAAGCCGTGATGTGAGACTGTATAAGTTTGGTTTGACATAACTTTCATTTAAAATTATAATGACACTGGTGCCATCTAGGGTTAGATAATTAAACCATATGTATGACACTATCTGAGATAAGATTTTGAAGTTTTCTGAAACGAATGGTACAATAAAAATGTTTTTTATTTTTTTTGCAGTTGTTACACTATTTGATCGTAGGAGCGATAAGCCTTTATGTTCCCACTGCTGGGACTCACATCTTGAATGAATGAGAAAAGTAGGCCGTAACCCACGACGCGGAAAAAAGACAAAATAAATGTGTGCTTTACATAATTGTGATTATAGAAAATTAATAATATAACGTACTGTATAGAAATACCCGTCACGAACCACTCTAAATTAGAGAAAACAAATTATACTTAATAATAATTTTCACGTGTACTCCTTCTAGTAGTCATTCATTTAATAAAGCTGCGGAAAGAATAACAGAATTCATGATAAATAACAGAGTCATCATTTGAAAAATAGTAAATATTATTTAGATTGAACAATAATTTTCTGTATTGACTAGCAACGTCAGTAACTCTATTTTTTACTTATTAATTTACTAGCTTTCGCCCGCGGCTTCGCCCGCATGAAGGTCAGAAATTTATTATCCCATGGAAACGTACTACTGGAATAAAAAGTATTCTATATGTTAATCCAGGTTATAAACTATCTGTGTGCCAAATTTCAGGAAAATTATGGGGTGCTGCTACATTTCTACCATTTTCGCAAAACTCGTCAAAAATGTGAAGATTTGACGATAGAAATTTGTGTCGCGGCTGAGTTCCAACCCTAAAAAAGATTGGTATTTGCGTTTATATTGGTGGAAAATCGATCGAAGTTCATGTAAGATTGCACAGCACAAGTCGTATTTCGTCCCTTTGCACGTTTGAACAAGCTTTGCAAGTCTCGACACGCGTTTGAATATCGAATATGCAAGTTTTACAAGTAACAGTTGCTGACGAAACTTCTCAAAAAAATGAAGAGAGGTTTTAAGAAAAGCAAATTAATGTTAAATAATCTGATCCTAACAAAAAAAAAAAATTCAAACCCGTGGACCAAAAAAAATTACAATATTACTTTTTCGCGCTATCTGTTAGGATTGCATTAGAACCGTAAGCGCCTAAATTTTTTTTTCAATTAATCGAAATCAGAATTTTAAAGCTTCAAAATGCTTTTGCTAAAGTCTCAATACGACCATTTTTCACCGAAACAAAGCCTAACAAAAATCACCGAATCTTCTTTCTGCTATCTTAATTTTTTTGAATAGTTTATTATTCTGCCTTCATTGATGGGTAAAGCCAAGCCAACATTTTTGTTCTTTACTATCGAAACCAGATAATTTTTCGTGGATTTTCTTACAACTTGTGAACCCCCATTTTTTCCACGTCAACGTGAACCCGTCGAGTCTCTCGTGGACCCCTGGGGTCCACCTGGACGACTTTGTGAATCACTGTGCTGTACTAATACATAGTTCTTTATTTTATTTGGATTTATATGTTCCTTGCTTATATTGTCCCACTTTAGGACAAACTGTCTCCCCACCATTAAGAGAGAACAAATTCAACACTATTCATAATAATCGTAATAATGAGTTTAGCGCCAATACGCACAACATAATATAATTATTTACATTGTTTTTCTGCAGGTATGTACGACATTTGCGTAGAAGACTTCATGGTACGCGACGTAAAGTACATCTGGAATAGGATGACCTTCCAACAGCTCAAGGATCTGCTCAAAGAGAACAAGGTAAGAAAAATATTCGCTTTTTAAATGTTCAACGATGTGGTGGAATATCTCGATATCCGAAGGCAACATCATAAAAAATAGCGACAACTTTTAAACAAAATAGTACTAAGGTTAATAGATGTGTCTAGACATATACAGGATGGCATCTCCCATCGACGCAGAAACCTGTTACCATGGATTCAGAACATAATTCTCGACCCAACTGTAATGACACTCTTCGTCGGTTATTTACAAAAAAAAAACAGCTGTTTACAGTTCACGTCGGGCTCACCCATTTAGAGGTATGAGGAACAGAGTGTAAAGTTCACTCTTCCTCTATAGAAATCCTCCGACCAGATGGTTGTCGTGTCTGGTGGGCAACTGTCCAACGATTGATGTCGGGGTAGTTATACATATGCTGTTCGCGCTGTTAACTCTAATTGCGCGATGCAGGATTTTGTGTGTCGTCAGGTCTTTGATGCGTAGTTCACATGTGGCAATGTAGATGCCGCCACAGCTGTTTCAAAAGCATTAAAACAAAAACTGACAAAAAATTTCAACGCAGGGGCGTCCTGTATCCATGGTAACAGTTTGCTCGTCGGTTTCCCCGCCACCTTGTATCTCTAAAAATACTCACTAAAAAGACGATCATTCTAAAGAATGGATGAATAGACCAAAACAAGTATCCAAAGACATTCATGAGCAAAAAGTGAACCTATACTTAAACTGTTTCATTACAACAGAAGAACAAACTTTGAGCCATGATACAGAAAACATTTTTAGGCTCAGTAGTTTCGGAGGAGGGGGGAATAGTTATTTTTTATAAATAACTTTAAAACTATTTATTTTAACATAATAAGCATAATATACTTGAGATCCTCACAGCCCTTTCGTTTGATATGTCACACCATACATAGCACAATAAAATAAAATAAACTTATTTGTCTCCGAAAAGTGACCCTTCAAAATTCATTTATTTACGTAACACGTGTCCGTACGGTCACAGAAATTGATATGTGTACCAAATTTCAACTTAATCGGCCCATTAGATTAAGAGTAAATTGACTATGACAGAAACACGAGTGACTCTATAAGGGTTCCGTTTTTCAAATAATAATTTTTAACTTAAAAATATATTTTACTCATAATATAATTCTTTCACAAGAGTTTTTCAACCCACTTTGCCTTCATGAGTGTGGTTTGTAAATCGCTTTTTTTAAATAAAAAATTTCATGATATGTATTTTCCCCCCACAGATGATCAAAAGCTTCCCCCTAGTAGACAGTCCATCTTCCATGGTCCTCCTCGGTTCCATCCACCGCTGGGAGCTGGTGAAGGTCATCGAGAAGCAGGTGGGCCGCGACAGGCGGCTGCAGATCGCGGCTCTGTGGCACAGGGAGGCGGAGCTGAGGAGGAGGGATGAGGAAGCCAGGAAGAAAGTTAGGAGGCCTTCGAGGTTTGAGGTGAGTCGTAGATTTCTTAATTAAATGTTGGCTCTGCGTCCGGTACTCGGCGTGGCAACACACCGTGTTCAGGTTCGCGACAAGTCAATCGTCATCCTGAGGATGCCTCGTTGAGAGGTGAAACACGTGTCGATTTTTTACAGGGTTTTTTATGACTTTAGTCTATTGTATTTGTCTATTGTATTTTAAATGTTATTGTAGCCTGGATAAAATTCTAAATCGCAACTCAATTTTAGGGCTATCTTTGTTACTTTAAGGAACTCCACAGGCTCGCTTACAGTTATGTTTTATTTAAGAACTTCGTTTTCGTAGGGACAATTGAATATCTACAGAATGCTTTTTTTTTTCATTTGTCATAATAGTTACTTAAAAACGAAGTAATTTGATGTGTGTAAGGATACCGTGGCCCCTGGCAACGTACAGGCAACTGAAGGAACACGGTCGGGTTTTAGTCAGTAAGAGTCTGACACGCCCCGAAGTTATTTGATAATTTCCCACACACAAAAAAAAAGGGCCTAAGTTGAAGTCGAATCTCATAAATATTCCAGTTGCTTTTAGAAACATTTCAGTTACTTTCAGACTTTTTTAATAATTAAAGTATGTATTTTCCTCAGGTGACCCCAGCGCCAGATATGCTACAAGTCCCGGGCACCGGCATGACGAGAGGATCCTCACTCACCACCAAAGATCAAGGAGGACTTATACCAGGTAAGAACACTTATTATTACAGGCTGTTTTAACTGTTCACGTAACATTTGATGTCGCCCAGAGAAAGACGCGGCTTAGGCAGACTTGACTGAGTGACGTGAGAGCAAAATTACGCGTAAAAAAATAAGTATGGTTGATGGCAATGCGGGTGCAGCGGTAGGAGTCAATGACCTTATCCTCGGCTATTAGGTATGTAATCCCGGTAAACATATAACATTTGGTGCGTATTCGCTACCGGGGTACGTGTATGATTAGATGTAAAAGCAAGAGGAGTATATGAGTACTTTCTGCCTACCCCCACATGGGAAAATGGCGTAAGTTTATGTATGTATACATGTCTTTTAGCTGTCCGAAATAAAACGATTTTATTTTTATAAATGATAAATGATTTTTATTTTTGTAAGTAGGTTTGTATAAAACACTTTTACACGTCAATCATATGTTATATAAAAAAAACTTGTTCGCGGATCTTTTACTTTACGACTAAGTTTTTATGTTGGAATTGTAGTGTATACGTTTTTTTTTAATTATTTCCAGCGCCAGGCCAGCTATTCCGTCCGAAGTCCATCCTCAAGAAGACGAACTCCTTCACCCTCACCCGCGGTCTCTCATCAGGTGGAACAGCTCCTCAGACGCCCACCACGCCGCAGCCATCTGTCTACACTACTGTCACTGGAGCTGAGACTAGGTAAGCATAAGAATGCACCATTTAAGCGTGGTAGAAGCCATCTTAACTTCTTGGCCTCATGACAATCAACGAGGAAATTGTCCTAACCAATCTTGGTAATTAGATTGGAAATTGATGTTGTTAGCAGAAAAATCACAAAACACCTACTACCTACTCATAATTTGGAGTAACTTAGCAATAGTTGCAATGTGGGCTATCGTTTTTGTGCTCACCAGTTGGCGCCACTATCGAGTGAGGTCCTGTCAGTACTTTTATTTGATATGTTTTGAGTATGTTTAAGTACCCATTACTTTATATAATGTTTATTTTATTACATTTTAAAACTTCAAAATAATATTTACAATATAATGTTCCTGAAATTAGCAAACATGACGCAGACAAATATTATTCTTCCTCCAAGTGCTACCAAATTAGATCCTGAGTTGTTACTTAAAATCTTAAACCATAATTAATCAGGAATGGCATAATCTATACAAAAATCATGAATAATACGTAAAAATTCCCGATAGAAAATCCCGCGAACAGTGAACGTTCAGTCACATTTGACAATTCTAGAGACCTCACTCTACACTAGCGCCTCTAGCGGTGAACTCAAGCGCGATAGTCCTTATTAAGTAGGGTGCCTTTACATTTATCATTTAAATTATCATTAAATTTAAGGCTTTATTGATTAGATATAATGTCTTTAATAAATTTTAAAATTAAGTCAGTAAATCAGTTTGAAATGAAAATAAATCGTTACGCTTTATAAGACTGTTAGCAGTATGAAAATCTCAACCAAACTTATTCTTAATCTTCAGAATCCGAGCAGCCTTCGAAGCCATATTCAAGCGTTCGTCCCTCCTGCAAGACGTGGAAGGAGGCCTGCCCGACCAGCTCAGTCCCACTTCATTGCCCAGGAGCCCGTCCATCAACAAGAAAGTGCAACTGGTCAGTATCACCTACATCCTAATATGATTTGTATCAGTGCAGTATTTTATACAAAGATTATTACTATAAAATGAATTCCTGCCGCATAAATGGATCCACTACACAACAGTCAAATCAATCTACCTAGAACCTAAACCAGTATTTTACATGGAGCGACTGCCTATCTGACCTCCACAACCCAGTTACTGGGTAACACGATACCTCCCTTGGTAAGACTGGTTGTCAGACTTTCGGGCTTCTGACGACACGTAACGACTGTCAAAGATCCACGAATGACAGCTGGGAAGAATGGCTTAACGTGCTTTCCGAGGCACGGAAGAGTCTCGGTATGTAAAGATGGTCACCCATCCACGGACCAACCCCGGCAAGCGTAGCGGCGCGTTAACCTGATGGATTCTCCACTACACTTCAGTACAAAATAATAAAACTGTTATTTTTCCCGTCCAGCCTCGCGAGCGCGTGTGCGACATGTCTCCCGAGGACCAGAAGGCGTGGGAGCAGATGGAGATGGCCAAGGAGATCGACTTCGACCGCATGCTGCAGATCGCGCGGAAGCGAGATATGGTAAGCTTTGATGACGACCATTTTCTTCAATTGTACTCAATACTCAATATCTTTATTGTTTTAGCCATAATGTGTACTTAGGTGGTGACTAATTTTGATCATTATGGACCCTGTAGGGCACAACAAAAGGGTAGGAGAGAGGAAGCTCTGTTATACTACTTAATGTCGACTATTATTAAAACGATCTTACTTTATCAAACAATTTAGGTTTATAACGCGAACTTATTTCGAACCACTCCCGCCACAATCAATCTAGCTAGAATTTTCTAGAAGCTGAGTGAAAAACAGACGAAGCGCACATTTTTGACAAGAGTTGTCTGACATCCGTCAGCTGAGCAGCGCACCAAGATATAATTTACGAAACCTTTTCTTCGCCCCGAAACCCTATATTGTGATATATTTATGATAATGCTTTAATTTGAGTGCCCAGTGAAATATGCATCGAAAATGAAAAGAGGTCGGAGAGGATAACCATTTTTGGCCTTATTCCACTGGGCAATCAAACGAAAGCTGGACTATCGTGCTAAATATTTTACTTCATACAATATGGTATAAGATGTTATTACGATTAAAATATCTTAGGGAATGGTATTTTAATGACCGCCTAGCCGAAGGTGAATACAATAGCCAATCAAGTGACTTATTATCGCTATATAAAAATTCCTTAATATTATAAATGCGAATGTAAGTTTGTTTGTTACGCTTTTACGCAAAAACGGCTGAACGGCTTTGAATGAAATTTGGCACATGAGTAGACCAGGACCTGGTTTATGACAAAGGATACTTTTTATCCTTGTGCGGGTGAAGCCGCGGGGCGCGGCTTGTTTAACGGAAGAAAACTTCAAAGTTCACGTTCATGTAGAAGATAGTTCCACTATGCCTCAAGTTCATCTTCCTCTTACAGCATCCGGACGACCCAGAATATGAAGATGAGAACCTGTACATCTGCCACATCGACCCCGCGCCATTCCAGCTTGTTGAGAGGACTTCCTTACTCAAGGTAAGCAGCCACACTATCTTACAACATAATACATGAAAAAAAAAAAATATTACCCTCGAAGAAGTTCATATCTATACACCGTAAGGAGTATTCTTGCTTGCAGTGCTCGGTGGCTATAGAACCGGACCGGTAACAGATGTGGTCATCGTGTTCAAGGGATTTTGTTTTCAAACTGCTTAGATATGAAGTTCTTCGATAGTATAGTTTACAGACTCTGTATTTGGTCCAGAAATAACTAAGCTTTATTATTATTGAAATGAATCCTTCTAGAAAAACCCAATGACACTACCCGACCTGGGAATCGAACCCAGGCCATCATGCTGTTTTCAGTTTATTATTATTAAAAACGATGTTTTACAGGTACATTATTACAGGCACATTATTAAACCTCTAGGAGTTTAAATCAGCGCGGGCGCGTGTTTTTTTTTCAAAACACTACAGACATCAACGCTACAGTAAATTTTAGCAAAACAATACCAACACCAACACTTTTTAAAACTATAAAGGGAGGTTTATACAAGCCCAGTAATGTGACAATACAGTAAGTCAGTCCACCGCTGACTTGCAACTGGGCTCGTGTAGACACTAGTTTCAATCTAGTCCAGTGTTGACTTCGCGCCCTCAAGTCGGTCCAGTTGACTAACCAACCTACCTACCTGTCTATTTTTGGGCCCAGTAGCTGGCCCGCCTGACTTACTGCAGGTCTCGTCTACATGAACCCACTGAATGGGTCCGAAATTCCGAGTCACTGGGTCCAGTCACTGCTAAAACCTGACTTTTCTGATATAAGTGACTATATCAAATATCTTTTATCTGCAGGTCCACTCCCTCTTTTCGACGTTGGGCGTGAGCAGAGCGTACGTGACAGCTATAGGAAGGCTTATAGGAGTCGTGTCACTCAAAGAGGTAAGGTTACGCTGAATCAAAATGTTTCAAAAAGTGTTATTATTTAAAATAAAGTCTTTGATGGCGTCGTGTTTGAGTCCCAAGCGTGGATATTAAATACTCCCCAACTTTAATGCGTTTTCCATTTTTTGTTAATAATATATGATAAAGCAAAAAATACGTGTCTAATATCTCTTTATTATCTGTCTGACGAAGTTTTTTTTGTTTTGTTTCTCAGTCAACATGCCTATTGTTTACTAAAAATATGAGATTGGAAATGAAATTTGGGTGAAAAGGAAGCAAACTACATAAATAGAAATACGAATTCACGACGCGTAAAAATGATTGGCTTCTGCGCGATTCAAGTTCGCGGTTCGATTTCCGCACGGTGGATTTTGGTGTTAATGGTTATCAAATACCTTGAAAGAATAATAAAAAAAATCGGCCAAGTGCGTATCGAACCACGCACAATGAAGGGTTCCGTAGTTGGGATGAATAATATGTATCCCAAGATCAAACTTAACATTGTAGTTGAAAAACATGTTTCCTCATACATTCCAAATGCAAATGAAAATTTGTTCGCACAATATTGAGTGATTTACCATGTTATTTCATGACCATAGACTTCTTATAGGTTTTCCTGTAATCTATAAGCATAGAACTATTCTCTGTCATTTTTTTTCAAAATTTTAGGATCAGTAGTTTCGGAGATAAGGGAATGGACAATTTTCATCTATTTTCTTAAATATCTTTAAAAGTATTTATTTTAATATTATTAAAAAAATGTATTTGAGATCCTCGCAATAAGCCCTTTCATTTGATATGTCATACGGTACAGTTCACAAAACTTTGTTTTGAATTTTCTTGTTTGCCCCTCAAAAGTGACTCCAATATTCAAAATTCATTTATTTATGTTACACGTCCGTGTTTGGGTCACAGAAATACATTTGTGTACCAAATTTCAACTCAATCGGTCAGTTAGATTCGGAGCAAATTGGCTGTGACAGGCGGACAGCCAGACAGATAGACATACACACGAGTGATCCTATATGGGTTCCGTTATTCCTTTTGAGGTACGGAACCCTAAAAAACAGACAACTGCAAAGTCAAATCATTTATTTCAATTAGGCACATAAAAGGCACTTTTGAACGCCATATTTACAACAAAAAAAAAAAAACTAGTCGCCCCTTCCAAAGGGTAGTTTTCGTATGGAGAACAATGCTAACTATAAATCTTCTTTAACAGCTCCGCAAAGCCATAGAAGACGTGAACTCAGGAGTGCTCACCCTGGCCAACCGCCCCGAGCCGCCCGCCACGCCCGTGCCCGCCCTCGTCAAGGTGAGCGCGACGCAGCCAGCGCCGCCTTCTGACAGCGAGACTGCTAAACTCACCACCACAGTCGGAGACCATTGAACTACATGGTGCAAAGCAGAAACTATTCAAGAAATTAAGTGAAAAGAGGTTTTATTGTAACTGAAGGTTTGAAGAAGGAATGTACAACGCTACAAGGAACTTATGGCGCGTGGCCAACATCTGAACTAAAGCCGCCATCTTGTTTTTTTTTACCTGTGACAGTTGCACAACAACGTCAATGTCATTCAGGCGTCACAAGATCCTTGTATGGTTAAAATTATGTCAATTATCATATAATGATACATTCACAGCCGAATTCTCAAAAGTAACTCAATGTTATGTAGTCAAGTTTCATGCTGATTTCGTTTACTTTTATGAGTATTAGCGACAAAAAGATTTACGAACTTAAAGTGAATTATTGTTTGAGAATTCGAACTTGTTTTAGCCTTGTTCTTCAAGATTTCCTGATACCTACAGTTTCCTCGATTTTTGTGATCGACTATTAACAAAAATCCTAAAAATTATAATTTATGACAGCGATCGTGTTGATCGATTCAAATTGAGCTATAAAAGATTAATTTCAAAATTTCCTGAGGCAGTTCGACTTTTCTCCTTATTCATAAATGGAACTGAAAAATATTTTGATTACTGTCTCTTTTTATCTGACATAAGTGTGTTTTATGAATAAGGGGTTAAGTTGTATCGACTTTGCCCTCATTTTTCCAGTTCTATGTAGCTATAAAGACAGCAAATACTATTAAAAGCCACTAGTAAGGCTATACGGTTACTACCGACCCCGTGATCTACGATTGGGAAATGTTCCTTACGAAAGAACTTGAAATGGGAAAATTCCCATTCAAAAGTTCTTGAAGAACTTTCTTGGTAAGTATTATAGTTTTAGTAGCGAATGTTTGGGGTGTTGAGGTTCAATTTCAAAGCCATGGAATATTACAGTAAGCGGACGGTTAGTATGGCATATTAAGTCCTAGAAAAAGTTCGTTTTTGTAACTTATTTTGTCTCTGTCATACATTAATATGTGACAGTAACTGTTCTACGTACGTACAGACCGTTCACTATAACTTGTCCCTTGCTTGTTGCTTGCACCATTGCTTGTCAAGCTTAATTTCAATACCAATAGAGTTCAAAGTGGCAGTTGACAGAAAGTGCTTCCAATCAAGTCACGGGTCAAGTTATAAGGAACGCACTGTTTTCTAAGTACTCTTTTAAAGCTCTGTATGCCATATCTACGCCCGGGCAATGCAAAAGGTTACTATTAGGTTAGTTCGTGTATCAAGTTCCTTAATGTCGTGATGTTTGTAACACAATTAATATTCTGTGGCTTACTTAGAAACATCTGTGATGGACTGACAGTCGAAATTAATGTGATTAAATAATTGCTCGTCCAAAGATTAGAAAATTTCGATGGGAATTTTCCCAGTTCAAGTTCTTCCCATTACTGGGAATATAGCCCAAACTAAAATAATAAATTAATAGAGAAAATTTCTCACTATGCATAATTTAAGACTTGTCATGCGAAGACATATCGAAACGATAATTTTACATTATTACGTAAAATATCAGAAATTGTCACAATTACGTAACTATATTTTTTTTGTTGTAAGTAGGTGTATTTTTGATAGATATTTTTGATGTATATGGTGCTTCCGAAAAGAGATTAATAGTGTACGATTATTAAAGTGATTTGATTATTTTTTTCTTGCGTGTCCCGACAGTGCGTGCACTCGAGCAATTTTTTATTGAACAAGCAATATTTATTATAGTGTGTAATTTATTTGAATGATGTTTTAAACGGGAATACTGCCAATTGACGTTATTTTTCTTAGTGAAGTCGCGTTGATCGGTAAAATTGCTCACTTGCACGCAAATTGCTCGGCTCGTGTTCAAACAGAGCAATAATACTCTAAGTACATTGCTTGAACTTACCGCCTTAGATCTTCGATACTTCTATGTACAGGCTGTTGCACTTTTAATTATATCTTCTCTATTATTTTGGAAATACTGTGTATGAAAAAAATAAACTATCTTTTACACATCTCGACTTCCCTAAATGTCGGGAGACGTGAAAATTTAGAAAAAGATGTTTTTTTTTCTGTACTCTTTAATATTTATAACGCAACAATATATTCTGTTGCCAGTGAAATTATTTTCGGTATTATTTTGACAACTGTTCACCCCATGAACAGCTTTATTACATTTTCAACGCAACGCCTGTACATTAGGCCAAATTAAATTATCCCAAGGCTTGTGATCGTCCATTCATTCCAAAAGTGTTGTTTTTTAGCTATTAAGTTATACTTATTCATTGTTTAAATGTAATAATATCTTTATCCGCTAGGAGTCTTATACATTTGTGTCCAGCAAAACATTTTGAAAACTGGGTTTTTATTTGATGAAAATAATTTAGATATTATCTACGTACAGTAATATTATAACGAGAAAAGATTTGTTTTTTTTTTGTTTGTAATGAATAAACTCAAAAACTACTGGAACAATTTAAAATTTTCTTTCACCAGTAGAATGCTATATCGCACCCCCGGTGCGATACTGTCACTTATGCAAAAATGCAATTTTTCAGACGGAGCATTTAAAACTTTGACATTAAGAGCGTTTATTCTGAAAGTTGGCAACGTCGTAAATAGCTGTCAAATATTTACCTGCTTTGATTAATTTGGAAATAATACTGTATGGAAATAAGAAATGTGGCTAACTAAGTTACTAGAATATTGATTATGATATGCAATAATTAATATTGTAACACCGAATATTTAGTTTTAGGCGTAAAAAAAGCATTTGGAAAGTTTCCAAATGCTTTTTTTACACCTAAAACGTAACATCAAATTCAATGTTACAGTTGCATAACATAATTAATATTCTAGTAACTTAGTTAGCCACATTTCTTATTTCCATACAGTAATATTGCTATATTAATCAAAACAGGTAAAGATTTGACAGTTATCTGCGACGTTGCCAACTTTACGGACAAAAACTCTTAAAAAAAAAAAAAACAAGATTTAGACAAGATGAATAGCTTTTACTACAACGTCAACTTTTAACTTACTTTTGAATTAATAATGACCACTCAATATTGTATTGCTTTAGGACAGTTATTACATATTTAACTCATTATTGCAATTTTTGCATAAGTGACAGTCTCGCACCGGTGGTGCGATATTATGTCTGTGCTTTAAACCCTCAAAATTAAAAACATCTATGCACAAAAGAGGGGAAGCCTATTCCTCCCGAAGAACAAAATCATTGCATCCCTCGTGGGTAATATTATTTAAATTAGGTCAAGATTCATATCTAGAGGCTATTTTAGATATGAAAGTTAATATAGTTTATATTCATCAAATATAAACACAGCCTATTAGTGCCATCTATAAATTGAAATAGCCGAACGTGCCATAAACCGATTGCTAAATGATACAGTAAACAATATTTAAGGGCATTCACTATAAATATATCGTGTTTACTTAAAGTTTAAATAATTATTGTAAAAACTATGTCAAGCTAATTAAACCATAACATAATGTCATGCCATGACTTTAAGATCAACACTGTACCGATAGCTACCGAAATAAATTAATGATAATGATTATTATGATTGTGATTATTATGATTATGATAATCATGACTAATCGAATCAGTTGCTGAAAACTACATGCAAAATACAGATCGATTAAGCAATTTATTTATATCGATATTAATATACAAAGTCACATATTTTTAATATAAAACTTTTCTAAATCATGTTTCATAATATAGTGAATGCCTATTTTTAGTTTCCCAAATAAAAACGTTATTCGTAATTTTTATACAAAAATAATTAATAAAAATGGTTGTAACAAACATATCTTGTACATCCGTCCTATGAAATTTATAAAAAAAAATACAAAATAAAAAAAAAATACCTTTTGCAAGAGAGACATTATGTACTTGTAACTGCTACCGATTGCTTTCAAAGACGTTGACGATAATTTAATTTATATTTGATAATTTACATATGTTTATATGCCCGTACCTATAACAATTTACGTACTTACGTATTCATTATTCTTGGACATATTTTATTGACTTGATTCAGAGCCCATATTTCAACTTGAAATACCATGAAATCGTTCCGACTTGAGGCCAATCTGTCAATTTGCTACGACCTAATAAATCTGTGCAGTATAAAAAAGTCGTATAAACTTGTAGTTATCCAAATTTGGCCTTACATAAATAATATTAAATGAAATGGATAATGACTTATCTATGTTTTTTTCTAATTTTCCTCACAAAAGACAGCACTATTCTTAGTGTAACTATAGCATACAAAAGCAATCGCTAGCAGTCGCAAACTAGTTGGAGACTCCATAACTTTTGGACATGCTTGTATCCTCAAATTCTGTGATTTTTATAATTATTTAATAATATACAAGAAATCGAGAGTGTTGTCTGGTCACCCTCTTTATTTAATTTATGTTTATTTCTGTTCGGGTGAAGGAATTTGGTTATTATAAAAAAGTATTTAAAAAAAATATATAATTATATCGATGGAGAGATCCAGAGAGTTTAAATATCACATTTCACTAAAGTCAATTGATCTTGATGGTAAATTTTACTATTAAGATCTATTTTACTATTTGATCGTCAATTTTCCAAAATCAACCAAAATGCTCCACCCGAACAGAATATGTTATAAAAGTATTTAAAAAAGTTAAGTGATGGCTTGCACGAATGTTAGTGTTAAGAAATAATTTATAGACCATGTCCATTCGATGGCTTATAGTTTATGCCTGTTCGATGGGCTATAGTTTAAAGCTCGTGCCTGTTCGATGGGCTATAGTTTATAACCCGGGCCTGTTCGATGGGTTATAATTTATAGCCCGGGCCTGTTCGATGGGTTATAGTTTATAGCCCGGGCCTGTTCGATGGGTTATAGTTTATAGCCCGGGCCTGTTCGATGGGCTATAGTTTGAAGATGCATTTCTATTGTGATCTGTTGCTATTGTAATTATTAAACGTGTTCCGTGTCGTTAACTAAATGAATTTGTTTTATTTTGATATTTGTGTACCTATAATATGGTGTAGCTTCGTAAGTGTGCTCACTGCTGTTGTAAAAATGTTAAAAGACATTTTCTAACTTAGGTAGTTTTTTTAACAGAACTGAAACTATAGTAATTTCAAAAAATGTTTGTTAACATTTTTAACAGCAGTGTGGGAGCACGATAAGACTGTCTTAGGTATTACCCAGACACACGACAGCGTGTGTCTGGTAAGTGGTACACCTATATATATATATATATTGGCTACGTTATACGATATTTTTATTGTATTCACGGTACCTAAATACAAGTGCTATAACCGACGAGGTAACTCTGTTGGACACCGGTTAAACAAAGCTAAAAATATTGCTATTTTCACCAACAGGCAAAACTAGAAAGAGACGGAAAATAAAAAGTGATGTAAAGTTCGTTTTTTAATCCCTGATATTAATTTGACAGGTGCAAATGTCAAACTCCAAACAACAAAGATTTGAAATGTTAAATTACTATCTGGGATTAAAAAACGAACTTTATGTGTTCATTATTTTGACAGCTTTAATTTACTCCCATCTAATTTTACTTTTATTTTAAAAAGAAAATATTTCATGTTTGGTTCAGTTGATGCTACACCAAATATGAAAATAATAAAAACGTAGGAATCAAACGACAGGTTAAGAAAGAAAACTTATTTAATTTTTTAATATTTCAATATTTTTTCTCTAAATTGGCCTTAAACTATAATACTTAGACACCGTTGTGACGAAATCAATGAATAACTGGGACACGACAATATTTAAGTACATTTTTATAAAACTCCTTTTTACACAATAATGATGACAGTGCCTTCAGTTTAAATAAAAGTTTAAGTATTTGGAAACACTTCATAAGTTAAATGATATTCATTTTGGTGACATTTTAGGCCAAAAATACTAATATCTTATTGCAAAGTAAAATAACAACATGAAGTTAAGCTGCTTTAATATAAAACTATCTAGTTAGTTGAATTTTATAGTTAATAAAAAATATTATGGGTGAAAATGAGTATTTTTGGCCTGATTGAATTTACTAGCTTAAACTATAGGAACAAAATCTTTACAGAAATATATCCTTAACTTATATATCTACTTAACATTATTAAAAAATGTTTGATAATTTATCATACTTAACATTTACATTACAATAAACGTAAATATCTCATTTTACAATAATACGAACTTCAATATACCTACATACTTTTTTATGAAAAGCAAAATTTACAACTTTTTACAGACTCTGAATTTTAAATAAAGAACAACTCATAAAAATATTCAACATTTTAACAATAATTACAATACCAAGAGTTTCGAGGGTAGTTGAAAAAAGTTTCGCCTCACGAAGCAAACGTTCATCTACTGTGAAGACTACTTACTGACCACGGGCGATGCAAGTCAGGCCGTGCAACGTCAGAAATCTTAAATTTTTGATAAAGCAAAGAACATTCGTCGCAGTTAAAAGGTCTAAAAGAGCCTGTTTGCAAGTTATCGCAGAAACAAATAAGTATATTAAAATTCAAATACACAAGACAGCATGGCATGTCATGTCACATTAAAATTATACATAAAATAAATGCACTGGTTAATATTAAATTAATTTTACAATCACAACGTTAATTACTAAAATCGTAACTGAAGGAGGTGCTATGAAAGCAGACCCATTAAATTCATAAGAAATTAGAAGACGCCAGATTATTGATTTGAAATTAATTGATATGACAAAAATAGGGCTTTATATATTCTGGTTAGAAAACACAAAACATGACATCACCCCTGTATTCCCTGAAGAGTTAGGCAGAGGTGCACCTAGTTCACCTACATTTGGCCAGTTATGTTTAAGTCCCATGTAATAGGGGACGAGCCTATTGCTATCAACCGGGCACATCTCGTCTCATCTCATCAGACTCCGGTCTGCTACTGAGAAATTCCTGATGGAAAAACCCAATAACACATTACCCGACCTGAAAATCGAACCCTGGATCTCATGCTCAGCCGTAGCGCTTGCGACCACTAAACCAACGACCTCCTCTAAGACCTACTCTCGTTATTTCGTAATCACTCGGCAAAGTAAAATTTCAAAAACCAGTATTTTTTAGTTTTTAGTTATCTATGTCAATATAAAAGTCATATTCTTTTAATACTATTTGCCCTCCTTTTGTTACTATCTCCTCCAATTACTAACATTTATACGATATCACATTTTGCTTATAAAGAACACAATACACAAAAATGCTCATCTTATTCTAGTCACTCACATACAAACGCACACAAATAATTACTGTCACATAAAATTATAAACGCTAATTCATGTCTTTCTAAAAGCACACCCAAGAAACACTGGACCAAGTATAGGTCCTAGCGCATCCAACGATTCGTCTTAGAAAAAATAACTGCCTCTATACAAATTGTACTACTTTCGTTCGAAGTTTTTATGTGACTGAAGTTCCCTTTACCCTGGATGCGCCAGTAGCCACATTTTTACTTTTAATGCCTGAAGAAAACTGTGCTTACTTTAGTCAAATCTTCAACTTAAAAACAACAGAACCATAATGGTTTTACCTGGGTACATTTCTCGTGCTTCCAACAAGCTTTTATCACTATCTGTATTTAGTCCTTTCACATGCTAGCATGTCAATCTACTGTCTCTACCCTCACATACACCCACAAGACTCTACCACCATGTTTGGTAGAGTCTTCTGCGTCACCGTATTCGTAGAGTCCATGTACAACAGCTGTAGAGAGCTGAACGTAGTAGGAGCGCAGCAAGGCTTGAACTCTGCCTTCCTTTCTGATACCGTGTAGAAGTATTTCTGCAAAAAATAAAGTATTGTTAGAAATCAATCAATAAACTGAACAAAATGAAAAATTGGTACTTCTTGAATTGAATTATCTGCCACTGTTTCTTGGATAGGTATTTCAAAAGTGGACTAATTAGTAGTTCTTTATAACGATGATTTTCAAATTACGTTGCAAAGTGCTATTGATGTTTATCAAAGTGTTAAACAAAACTTTGGTTAACAAAAGAGCTGCTTCTATGATCATAGCATCCTTACTTTAAACTTTAATCTAAAAACAAATAATTCAAATGAATACTCACTCTAATAAAATTATGGTGATAGCTATCAGTATTCGTCAACGCAGATATGGGCGCGCAAGAACCCTTGCAGAAGTAAGCATGATAACCCGCCGGTCTGATGATCCAGTCGTCCCAGCCAAGGTCTTTGAAACTGACGTACAGGGGCTCTCGGCAGCACTCGCTGGTCGTGGCTCCGCATTCTAGGGCTCTACCCCTGCGGCGCTTGCCGGCGTACTTGGTGTAGAGGACCAGGAACGGGCGGTGTTTTTCGTGGAAGGACAGAGGCGCGCGGCGTAGCTGAGGGGAGAAGATTTGAGGTTAGTTTTGACTTTCAATAACTTTAACCTACGTAACCAGGAGTTAAATGACACATAGAGGCTTGGAAAAAGACTGAAACACTGTACGAAATGACAGAGACAACGATCTCCAAGGTTGAATTTTGCGGTCGAATTTGTAAATTCAACCGTTTTTTCAAGTGTTTTAAAAATACTGGGCTATTACTAAAACATTTTCCAGCAGTCAAGTACCAACGAATTTCATATTGCACTTATTTTAGACACTATTCTAATGAGTTAAAGAGTAGTATCATCCGATTTTTAATGATGAGAATCCTAAGACGTGGCTACGGAAATAAAAATCGCAAATTTTGATAGACATCTTATATCCGTTTAGAAGTTGTCATCTTTCTCCGTAATCAAGACACGATCCAAAGAAACAAGATTTGATCCTTACCTGACAAGTCCTACACGCCACATGCAACGTATGCAGCCTCTCTCTTCCCTCCAGCCACACTCGAACAGCCCATGCAAGCTCCACCCGCACCCAGCCCTCGCCTGTGTCGGTCTCTTTGATGGCAATAGGTTTCGTCTTCTTGAATTGTTGCTGGCTGTCCCAGTGAGCCGCTTCTGATATTACAAACGTTTGGTTGTATTCGTCTAGTGGGTCGCGTTCCTGGAAAAGGGAATGGATTGATTAGTCATTGTAATAAGTATGTGTTTCTATATTATATATAGGTATATTTGACGCATATTTTTTAGTTTGTAGTTTGTTTGAACAAGTTTGACTTCGTTTCTAATCTAACAAGGATCAAAAACAATAGCAAGTAGCTGCTGTCTTTTTTTCTACTGACTACTTAACTCGAGTTATTTTTTCGATATTCTTAGAAGCTGTATAAAGTTTGGCAACCTCAGCTGCTGGGTCATCAGTCCCTTCGGACAATACCCGATAAACTTAATTAGCTGATATTTTCAGACTAATTCTCTCCCATTTTTTATCTGGTGGGCAACAGTACCTATTCAGACATTGTGAAACAGGCTCTAAGAAAACTAAAGGCTATTGATTAGGTAACATTGTTAATACATACCTTATAGAACCATAATTCGACTACGTTGACCTCTTCGGGTTCCACATCAGGTGGTAGCTCAAACTGGAGGCACTTGAACGGATACCTGCCCGAAGTTAGGCATTCACCTAGAAAGAAGACAGGACTAGGTTAGACAAATATTGTAAAGAACAGACTAGGTTGAAGTATATTAGCACCATCGCCACTATAGGAAGAAGGAACACATTTGTTACTATTATGTGATTTTAAATTGAAGGTGATGTCAATAATAATTGTGAAGACCATGGGAAGTTAATAGATGAAGCTTAAGATACATAAAGAGTAGGTAAATAATACCGTAAAAGCAAAGACCCCAATGTGTTTGAGATATCCATGCAACAATACATAGTGGGTAAAGAACCTAATTATATAGTTAAATAAGAGTTTCGTATGAACATAATGGAGATTTAATTCATTTAATAGAAAGTTGAATCTAATGGATGATTAGCGGAAAATCAATTAGCTAATAGCATTTGGTGTTATTTAACAACTTCAATTACACGTCGAGTAAATTATTACGTCCGTATCTGAATGTTCAATTTAAAATATTAACAACCAATTATGTAGGTTTTCATTTCAATCAATATTATTAGGTAATCAATTTAAAGATTAAAATAATATTTATTTATTCTTAGACTTATTTCTCGACTGCAAACCGTTTTAAAATTACAATAACGCAAGACTGAAAATAAAGATTTCAGTTTTAATTTGGGATTTAAAGAAAAATCAGCAGGAAACTTATCTTATTATCAGGATTTTAACGTTTTCATTGGTTTTATCTATTTATACACCAATGGGCACAAAGTACAACATTTTTATCAACAATAACATCCGTGTGTACTTATCTTGAGGTCAAAAAATATCACACCAAAATCTTAATTCTTATTAAACTAATTAAATTACCTGTCGAATAAATCTAAAGTAAATAATTATCTCACAACACAAGATAGGTAGATACATAAAATACACGGTCTGTATGACCTATGTTAATTGGACCAAGGAGCGACCCTTGGGGCATTCCAACCGATAACAAATGAACATGTGTAGGTATTTAATCGTTTTACCCACGACACTATTTTATTATCCATAAGAAAAATATTATATTTTCATTTTGAAGTAAACTTACTGTATTATTACGATTATTGGTCACATTTCGGTGAAAGATTCAATCATTGGCTTTGCCCGGAATTGTTTATATTGATAAGATATACGTGACTGAGAACAGCTGGAATAAAAACATTTGTAGGAGTATCGAGAAGTTGGTGAAACAATGTAAACATTTCGAGATTGTAAGAGTGAAATCATTAATTATACAAATGAGGCAGCATATACAGATATTGCAAGTCTCAATGTATTCATTTACTTTGATGAAAACGATTTATGGTTGCTCTCGATTCACATATTATTTCCCCCTTTTATTTCAATTGGGTACAATAACAGATGTTATTGTATGAACATGAACGTGGTATAGAAAAAAACCAAAACTTAAGTCTTTAATAAGCCCCAATATCTAATTTGATAACGTAAGTCTATAATGATTACGAGTCCACAAATCACTGCCTAAATACAAGAGACCAAAATGGAAGCCAGTCACAACATAATAGGTGAGAGAAAAACTAGACATTAATCAGCATTTAGATCCCCCTCATAATAAGGATGAAAACAATGATGATTCAGTCATTATTTATCATCACTTTCATCAAGAATTCCAAAGTCCACACACATTAACATATTACGATGTATCATTAGATATTCTCCGCATCCGGTAAGGTGTAGATAACGATGACTACTGAAGTGTGTACGATTAATATCATCTATATGGAGGAGAGTCATCTACTTACTTTAAGGTATGAGGAGAAGAGTCATAGAGATGTAGACAGGTCAAAGACAAAGTACCTGTTTGTGTAAGTACTAATAAATAAAATATTAAAGAACGGTTTGATCTCTAAATTGACTGTTTTGTTTTAGCAGAGAAAGTTAGGGATTTTTGTGATATACAGCATAAATACTTAACAATTCCGGGAGAAACCCATAAACAATAACACATATTAACAATTTCTCTTTTAGTCATATTTTATTCTTCTAAGATCTTGGTTACTTAATTGATAATGTTTTTCTATTCATTTATGGAATTCTTTCCCTTAACGTTACATTTTATTCAAAGTTAGTTACAACTACAGTTACGGCTGGAAGCGAAGCGCCTATAATTTGAATAGCTACAGTACCTACGTCTTGCTTCGTAATTACGTACTGCAAAAGAATATAGTCTACGACTCGGCTCTGGTTGCTGACTCGTTCAGGGTTAGTAATTAGAAACAGAACCCATAGTTAAGTTGATTATAGGTAAACTCTCTGGTTACTTATGTATCCGTTATTATTATAATATCAGGTGCATGCGTTGCATGTACACAGCACCCATGAATCATAAAAAGTCATAATATTACGAACTGTGCAATCATGTAACCCATTATACCTTGGATAGGAATTTCTCATTCAAAACAAGCCTTACGTACCTATATCTTCTAACTAAGTATGTATGATCGAAAACGTGTTGCACCGACCCCAAGTATGATGATCGACTAACTACATAGCTTATTAATTTCTCATTAAGTAAAGACTGGAAACACTAGAACTTTGTTTGCCAAAATGACAAGTCAGATGGACCGGGTTCAATAAAAATATATTATAGACTAGCTATTGCCAGCCAATTCGTTTGCATCCAAATCCGTTTAGCCGTTTTAGCGTGAAAGCGTGACAAAACAAACAAACTCACATTCGCAATTTGTAATAGCAGTTAGGATACCTCGAAGTATGTGGTGGCTACGGTCTAAGTATACGTTGATTGATGATGATGTTTGTGAAGTCATCGGGGGCTAAATTTGTACAAAGCTGTATCAAATATTGTACCAACCTATGTAGGTATCATGAATAACAGAAACCCGGTAAACTTTAAACTTCCTTGTTGACAAAAAACAGAACTTTAGTCGAAAGATAAAAATATAACGCTCTTTAGTAAACATTGTTCTCGATTTGAGAAACGCAGTTGGCAAACGATATAATTAAAGTAGGTACCTATAATTCATTAAGATAATTAATGTATTTACTTAGAAGCAATCAATGAGCTTTTTTTCTGTACGAGGTAAACAACATTAATTGGTATCTAGTAATATATTAATAGTCTAATTACATCAGATATTATGAAGCGCTGAGAAAAAAATCAACTATTAAGTATTTTAACTGTCCCGCAATCGCTAGTCTTGGATCTTAAAAAAAAAAGTCTTTATTACTGGAATAATGGGTACAGTAAATCTCCTTAAAACAAATTTGGTCATATGCAATGTGCACATATATTACTGCCCTGCAAAGTCAAAAGGCGCTATCTCAGAGATACGCCCTTTTAGTTTTTTTATACCATTCAATAACTATAACAATTTCGCATCTAATGGTATAAGCCAAATATCGCTATATAACATAAAACATTTAAAAAAAACCACATTTAAAGGAAACATATGGATATAAAAAACTTCAGAGTGAAGTTTTTTATATCCATATGTTTCCTTGAATTACAATGAACAAAAACACAAAGTTCTCAAAACTTACTCCGATTGAGATAGCGCCTTTCGGCTTAGCAGGGCAGAATAGGTGTCAAAGGAGTGCTTTGGCACTCGTACTAGGATTACCCTGTATCAGGAATGCCATCACCTTCCTCCGGACCAACTAAGATAGTTCTTTATACTTACTCACTTAATTTTACCAGTTAAAAATAATTGGCTATTTATTACCTAACCAGCTTTTGCCCGCGGCTTCGCGCGCGTGGAATTTCGGAAAATATCCCAAGTGTACGTCCTATTGGGATAAAAAGTATCCTATGTCCTAACCCAGGTCATGGTCTACCTGTGTGCCGAATTTCATCCAAATTTGTTCAGTCGTAAAGACGTGAAAGCGTAACAAACAAATATTAGTTTGAGAGTTTGGGATTTTATCAGGATCACATTATTTTAACTTGGTCTAAGTGTATAGGTTTGGTCCAGTATGCATGTAACAATCTTGTTAATTATAAATAACAGTCTTTAATTATCTTAATTGGCTCGAAAACGCTTAAACAAATAAACAAACACTTCAAAAATACGCGGTACTAGTTAACTTTGTACCGTATAGATATGCTGAACACGAATATGTGTAGATTTGTATGTAGGATACTAGTACATATGACCACTCGGGTGACCACTAAAAATCAGCGCTGTGCTGTGGGTCTCCATAGCACAGCATCATGCTGAGTGGAAGCCTTCTTGTCACAGTCATGACGTGCCAGCAGCTGCCGACTATTTCTGTTTTGTGCTCGTTATTGTATTTAAATCTATTGTGTTTTATTTTCTTGTTCTACTCGAGTTTATTATCTTTTTTTTATGTACGTGTTTCTGTGACAAATAAACTTTATTTCTTTCTTTCTTTCTTTCATATGTGTTATACAAAATTGCAACACTCAGAAGTGTTCAAAAGACATGTTAACTTTGGAATTTCCGTGGCAGGTACCTATTGGAAGAAAAAACTGTCCTTCAAGTTCTCAGGCATTGTGCTTGTGGTAATTTCCTACATTTCAGCTGTTTTCTCTTGTTCAGGGCTTCCCAAAAGGTGTTTGAGCTAAACATCTTGGACAGCTATCAAACCGCTATATGTTGTAGCTACTCTTTATATTTAACAACCAGCTTCTGCCCGCGTCTTCGACCGCGAGCCTATAACCTACCTCAAGAATTGTGTTATTCAATGCAAAAAGATTTTCCCCTACATACAAACTTACAAACAAACACCTCTTCATAATATTATTATAATTATATTATATATAAGTATAGATAATAACACATATAAGCAACCGTTCAGATCGACTTTAAAGGGCTATACTGCCCTGCTAAGCCGAAAGGCGCTATCTCAATCGGAGTAAGTTTTGAGAAAATTGACTTTTTGTAAAATAATTTAAGGAAACATGGACAGGATATAAAAAACTTCTGAGTGGTTTTTTTAAATGTTTTAAGTTAGACAGCGTTATTTGGCTTAAACCATCCGATGCGAAATTGTTATAGCTATTGAATGGTATAAAAAAACTAAAAGGGCGTATCTCTGAGATAGCGCCTTTCGACTTAGCAGGGCAGTATATTCAATAAAAGCATAGTATTGGAGCAACAAAAGTTGCAGGTAACTTTGACACATAATGCCTTTATTATTTAAAAAAATCTCAGTTACGGTCTTTCTTGTAACTAATACCAACCTATCTACACACGTAGGTATATAAGTGAGCAGTTATATATGCTCAAGAGGTCATGTTTATCTTGGTCACACCCGCGCGGCGCGTGATCATCGTCTTAAGAATAGGTGCTTATTAGATAAACGGTTTAATTTAAGATTATTGTGTGTAGGAGTAGTTTTATTTTGCAGTGTTTAATATAAGCCCCGTAGGCAGCCATATAAGTTTTAAAAAAACAATAGAGTGCACGCACCACTTTAGTCTGATAGATGCAGCGCTAGTGCGCTAGTGTCTTTGTCGTTGCGTCAAATTGCATGAAAAAAATATAGTGACATAAATTTTCCGCCGGATTTCAGTGGCCGCGTGGACTCGAAGTACCGTACAGGCATTCTTGTATGACAATTAAACTGTAGATATCTGTCAACTTGTTTTCTTGCATAAACTGCAAGCTACTGAACAGTAGATATGGCAGGTAGACGGACGAGCCCTTTATCAAAGAAATCCACCTCTATTTGGTTCACAAGTCATAATATAATATACTAGCTTCTGCTGCGACTTCGTCCGCGTCAAATTTCGGCCCACGACCCATCGCGTCGCGTCGCATCGCCCGCCCGCGCTTGTACTTCGTTTTCTCTAGTGTTCTTTCTCACTTTTTTTAGTTTTTGCTTGGCTCCTATTGGTTGTAGCGTGATGTTAAATAGCCTATAATCGTCCTCAAAAATTGGGCTATTAAATACAAAAAGAGTTTTTCAAATCCAACGGGTGCTTCCAGAGATTAACGCGTTCAAACAAATATAATAACTCTTCAGCTGATTGATTTTGAAAAATACTGTTTTCAGTATGTTTTAGTTAAAATAATAATAGTAATATAATTAAAGTAATAGTAGGTATTGTCCACGACTTCGTTTAATGTCCTTCAAATTTCATAACGATCAGTTCAGTGATGTAGGCGTGAAAGGTGACAGACAGAGTTACATTCGCATGTACAATAATTTAAAAAAAATGGAATTGAAAATATTTTTTAATATTGTATGATTTTATATAAATTGTCTGTTTACTCAATGTCATTCTATGTAACTACATCGTGAGACTACTACGGGACATTAAACTTGTATTTGTTTGTAGTAGCTTTTGCTACGACCGCTACGACAACGGTCTACGGCCTACGAGTGCTACGAAAAACTTATCTACGATATTTTTGGGACGATTTTCGTGTCTTTTTTATATCTGGTAATGGAATTCGTCTTAAATAAGTATTCCGTATTATGTATAAACTTTTTCAATTCATATGCAGGTACTTTCCGAGTTTATCTTGAACATTACTGACATCGGTGAAGGTAAAACATTGTGAGGAAACTTGAACTTATTGTTAATATGAGTCTGAAATCGCCAACCCATCTTGAGCAAGCGTGGTGATCAATGCTTCGTGCCTTCTCTGTATGAGAAGCGGCTTTGCTCTGCAGTAGGCCAATAATAGGCTGGTATTATTAACTTTAGGGAGGTAGTTTAGGGGCATGAGGAACAGGGTGTAAAGTTCACTCATCCACCATAGAAAAGGGAGGATCCTCCGACCAGACGGGTGTCATGTCTGGCGGGCAATTGCCCAGAGGTTGAAGACGTGAGCTTGTATATATGTCCACCGCGCGGTAAACTCTAATTGCGCGATGCAGGATTTGAGTGACGTCAGGTCTTTGATGCGTAGTTCGCATGTGGCGAAGTAGATGCCGCCACAGTAGCATCAATTACTTATAGGCATTTTTACATCCACAAAACTTGTTTCTAATTGTAATACCAAACGATCAATGGCCTCTCTGTTCGAAGGTTTATCAAGTATCTCCGTGAACACGCCTCGTGATATCTCTCAAATTAAATTAGTTTAATTACTACAGTCCAGGGGTCAAACCGACAGTTTTTAATTACCTCTCCCGCTCCACTAAGATATAATTAATTAAAATTCAGTTCCGTGTCACATTTTGTTTTAATTAGTGGAAAAACACTGAGCTTTCAGCTACACTTTTGTTAGTTAGTTTATCTTTGTACCCTCCAATTATTACTTTATTTTAATTACAAAAGGGGATGCTGATAAGTCACTTTCTATAAATGTGGTCCCTGGGCAATAAAACCTTTGCCCGCCTTTTTCTATTTTATTTTTATTAATGGTCTTGAACCAATTTGAACTTAAAACCACGAACTAATTTGTGAACTGTTTTTTGCATTTACATAATTGTATGGTAATTCGTCATTTTTGCCGATGGTTAATCCCATCGGGCATACGGCTTCATTAGGCAGGTTCACATAGTAAGGACACAATTGTCATGTCCTCGAGCGGTTAGCGAGTAGTTCGCGTGCAACTTAAATGTCCTCTCGCGGACGAGAACAGTATGGTTCACGTGCATCTTAGGAACATAGTAAGGACAACGTCACTTCACGGTTCGTGCGCGTAAGCTTCAATTGCGCAGGTGTGGATCCTTGCACGGGAACCGTTCGCAACATGCGCGCGCGCGTAGAATGTGACGCGTCCATAGCCATTCGAGGCGCTTAGCGTGCACGGTTCGTGCGCGTGCGCTGATGTGGCCTTTATGAGATAAACTCTTATAATCTATCATTGTAACGTTCAAAAGTAGAGTTTCTATTTTATAAGATGCAACTTAGTATCATAATTCATTTGTCTATTTTCTCTCAGAGCCCTTATCTTATCATGAAAGTAGGAAGAGCCACATGCGACTAATTACTTCAGGTCACAGTACACGGGCAATTAAAACACAATGACTAATACTTGATATTATTACCTAAATCAATTGATTTATTGCGTTATACATTACTAGTTGCGCCCCACAGTTTTACCCGCATAAGTCTCGATCCAGTGGGAATATCAGGATAAAACTACCCTATGTCCTAACCTAGGTTATGGTGTACTCATGTGCCAAATTTCATCCAAATCCGTTCAGCTGATATAGCGTGAAAGCGTAACAAACAAACAAACAAACTCAGTTTCGCACACTATCCGCCCGTATGGGAGCACATTCAAATTACAGTGTTATAGGTGTCTATTAACACTGTAATTTGAAAACATTGTAAAAGCCATTTATTTTTAAAAGAGTAACCGTGGAGTTTCTTGCCGGCTCTTCTCCATAGGAAACGACCAATTGGAACCGTGCACCTAGCTTCTGACGTTTCATAAGTGTCCATGTAGGTTTATGTGAAATAAAATATTTTATTTTGAAAACTATTTCACTAGGTAATATTTCAGAATACTAACTGCCCAGCTTTATAAACCTGAGTAACTAGTAAACTTTGTCCTTTCATTGTAGTTAAAAGAATAACTACGTCTCAACACTCAATGATAATCCCGAAATACCAACAAACTATTTACCTTTTTACTACGAAGTAGTAAATATTTGTAATATATCGTCGATATATGGGTCAGGATCGAGCATTATCTTCGGAGATAATAATGTATTCACGTGTTTTTGTTTCCCGTGTAGGCATAATATACCACACCCATAGTTATTATTTTTGTTAATTCATGCTGATGGATACCTACTTATATCATTGCTTCTGTTTTTCTGTTGATCTTATGAATAAAATTAACGATTAAAAAACATTTTGCCCTTTTATTTCATAAACGATGTAAAAAAAAAAAAATTGTAAATAGTCGCTAATCATAATTTAACTTTAAGAAACATCTGCGTTACCTTTTCCCAACTTTGTTGGGGTCGGCTTCCAGTCTAACCGGATGCAGCTGAATACCAGTATTTTACATGGAGCGACTGCCTATGTGACCTCCACAACCCAGTAACTAGGTAATACGATACCCCTTGGTAAGACTGGTCTCAAACTTTCGGGATTTTGACGACTCGTAACGACTGTCAAAGATCCACGAATGACAGTCGGGTCCAACGGCTTAACGTGCTTTCCGAGGCACGGAGGAGTCTCGGTAGGTAAAGATGGTCACCCATCCACTGACCAACCCTAGCAATCGTAGTTTAACCTGATGGATCGACCCGTGCGGGTGTTGTTACCTAGCCACGAGCTTTAACTTAACTTTAAACAATGTTTATAAATAATCCCCTACGTTTGTATCTAAGCGTGGCCATCATGACTGATTTTTCTTTGATCTTTTCAGGAAATTGCTACTGTGTTCATAGCTGTAATAGAATGAAAGTTTGCAAATGCTGTGATCCAGTACCATCTTTCATTTATAATATTGTTGGTCAACTATTCGCATCGGAGGTACACATGGGCACATGGGGAATTTAGTCCCACGTAGCCTTCTATATCTTTGGGACAAAAGTATGCTTGACGAACTTGATATATGTACTTCGTTGTATTAAACAACTCAGTCCCGCCATCGATGCGTTCTTAACACCTGTCAGTGTCACACTAACCAATATGTGTTTTGTAAATTAGATCCTTAATACTACTAGAAATTGTCCAACTGACAGGTGTCAGGAATGCATTCTCTCAACGGCTGGGACTGTAGGTCAAAAAAGATGTGTAAAAAAGCACGTTTCGATAATTTCAAATAGTCCTATTAAAACTTTAAAAAATTCGAGGGTGTGGAGTTTATCAAAGGTGAGTCAATCTCATTCTTTGAAATTAACTATTTATAAGCTCATTAACATATTAAAATATTTAGAAATGGTTTATCTTGAATGGAGGCGTGAATAATATATATATCTGGATGACGTTGTTCAAACGTTACTGCTGCTTGTGACGTGTCAGTTCATTTAAATCATTTGCGTACGTCATAACAGATTAACTTATAAGCATACCAATACAATTGTTCTATTTATAACTCGTGCGTGAAAATTTATTATTAGAATTGTATAAGAATATTACTGATTCATACGAAACAGTGTCGTCATTGATAGTAAAACAACGCTATCATTTTCCTCAGTGGGTGTCGTGGTGCACGCCCTCCCTGCGATTAGTGAAAATCGTTTTTTTCCCAAAACTCTTTGCATGGGTCAAAGTGTTTTGGAAGGTCCAAGGTACCAGACGAAATAACTGTAAAAACCAGTATTTCATACATTTAAAAACTGCCGTTGATAAAATGGGTAACGGTTTATTGTTTGCATTTGTATGCCTTGTGTTTACCTATTACGTATTATAATATGCCTGATAACAAAGATTACATAAAGTAACATTATTTTACAAAAACTATCAATAGATAACAAGTGATCTCGTTTTTAGGCCCCCGCAGCAGCGGTTCACACAAAATATGTTCAGACTCGCGTACCTTGTACCTGGTACCATCACCAGGTACAAAGTACGCGAGTCTCTATTCGACTTTGAATTCATAAGAAAAAACCTATTATGTATTTCGTAACACACCTGCTTTACTATAAGTGACTTGTCAAAAGTACCAAATCAAAGTCCACTGTATATTTTTTGCAAAGTTAGCACAAACTATTACAGACGACCTTAGCACACTAACATGCTGCCATGCCGTGTAAAGCGCTCGGTCTAAAGTCGGATTCCTGCCTCAATACAGTTAACCTAGGTAGCTAGGTAAGTGGTCGCGATTATTACATCATCTTTTTCAGACTTGTGGTTATTATAATGACTTAATTATTATAATAGTTAATTAGTTATGAAGATTATACAGAAAAGTAAATAATTTTTGAGGGTAAAGGAGTGACTTACAATTTCAAACAGTTTATATCGTGACTTCTGTAACTGTATACAACGCCGATCTTTTTACGGTTTATTCTTCTCTCTGTTTCTGGGAACGTCCTGAATTTTTGCCAGAATACGAGTTAATCAATATGCAGGTAAATTGATTAAAAATCCTACAAAACTCGAAATTAACAGAAGTGCCATATTGACAAAATTATCACGCAGGAGGCTTAATAACAGGTCTAGTTTCCCTACCACTTATTTATTAAAAGGAGGCTAAAATAAAAGCTATGCAACAATAATTAACAGCAGATCTTGAAATAGTTTTTTTTGCTTCATGCAGAAAAAGAGCTTTTGCTGGAATACGTTTGTTAAAGTAGAGCTCGTGCGATCAGGTTAAGCTACGCTTGCCGGGGTTGGTGTGTGGATGGGTGACCATCTTTACAAACCGAGACTCCTCCGTGCCTCGGATAGCACGTTAAGCCGTTGGTCCCGGCTGTCATTCGTGGATTTTTGACAGTCGTTACGGGTCGTCAGAAGCCCGAAAGTCTGATAACCAGTCGTACCAAGGGGTATCGTATTACCCAGTTACTGGGTTGTGGAGGTCAGATAGGCAGTCGCTCCATGTAAAATACTGGTATCCAGCTGCATCCGGTTAGACTGGAAGCCGACCCCAACATAGTTGGGGAAAGGCTGGGCAGATTAATTGACGTTTGTTAAAGTAGAATGATGTCAGCAAAGTTGCCTAGGAAACAATTAGTTATCTTGATAGGTACTTGTAGTCTGGTTGAAATTTCTCTCATATTTAAAAAAGATATTCAAATCCTTTAGGGTTTGTCAGGGAAAATAGTGGCTCCTGGCCTCTGTGCAAAAAATCTGGCTCCAGCTACACTGCATAAATCCATACCCAATCATACTAATATTTAAAAATAAAAGCTTACCTTCAACAGGAAAAATAATCTTCTGTTCAGTTCTGCCATAATAGTCGTCGAATTCCGGCGGCTTGTTGGTGCCCTCACTGAGGGTCTGTCCTTGCGCCACCGGCATGGGCAGGCTGTTCACCGGCAGAGCCACCGCCGGCTTCTTACTGAGCCGTAGCTTCTTCAGAATCTGCTGCTTCACGAACTCGATCCGCGCCTGAGTCAACTCTGTCACACTCAGGTCCCCATTCGCGCAATTCGCACAACTACCCAACAACTCTCCTTCTAAACTTAAAAAGTTACTGACTAGAACAAACACGATCACACTCATTAATTTACCCATCGCGGTAAATTCCTACGTCGTAGACAATTGAAATAGTAGAGGAGATCGAGCCGCATGCGTGCGGTGACTGCGACGGGCGGTGCGCTACTGACACGCGTGAAAAAATACACGGATTAATATAGATGCGTGCGCGCAGGTTCGCTCGCGTTGGGGGTGTTCCGTGGTCATTTTTTTTACGTTTATCAGAGCATTGTTCGTTGTATGGCCACCCCGGAGGTCGCGGCGTGGACAATGGACTCGCGTGATACTCCTAGGTATAATAAATCTACGCTTTCACAGGCATTTATTGTGTTTTCCTTTAGTTTACGATTGTGTAGAGCTTTAGTATCGATGTTTTGTTGTTTGTGTAGCTGTCTCTGTTTAATAACGTCCTGGGGGACAAAGTCTCGCCGCGTTGGAGATGCATTTGTGTGGTACCTGTTATTGGTGGTAGCGTTTTTGTAATAGGTATTTTTTTGCAGTGTAATGAACTCAATGCTACCTACATTTATGGGTAGAGGCAATCAGTAGTTTTGGATCAGAGTTCAAACTTAGAGTCATTTAAAAAAATGTGACTTAAATAATAAAATAGAATGTGGACCAATTTAATTTTCTTATGTAATTCTCTCTAGAATAATGTATTACATGATGTATGATCTTCTCTCTTTTAATTACTCATGCCAGGCTCCATTGCATCCTTTAAAAGGAAAATGGTGGCTGCTATAAGGCATGGTGGCTTTTATGGTATTGGTATTTTTCATAATGGTGAATTATGAAAAATAACGGAACCTCATCATCACCGACCACTTCTGAACGTGATGGCCAGAAAATCGTCATAATCAAGTTTATCAAATTGGCTGATATTAGTCAAAATTACATAAGACAGTCCCCCAAAATGCCCGCCCTTCACCACTTCAGCTGGGAAAATAGAAGTGGTGCAACAAACTCCCCAACAGCACAGCTGTCTGTTTAGTTGGAAGAACTTGATTCTATACAATAGCATGCAGTAGTTAACATAACGAAACACTAAACATGAAATTAAATTATTTGCCATTATGTCAGCTAGCACACGCTAATATACCAACCAAAGCATTAAAAACTCAAGCAGAAAAAATATAAACGTAAACAGAATTTAATACCAAAATAAAAAGCCTCCAGGCATAAAGGGCTTGCGCGTTTACATGATAGGTTTTACGGCAAGACGGTGCTCTGACATCCCCTAATAAGAATAGAGACAAAAAGATGGCAAGTTCTTTGCCAGGAAAAACAACGCTAAAAACGCATATTTCTACCCGTCTTCCAAAGATCCTCGTTCCTTATAAACGATTACCGACCGCTTCGCTTCCTCTTATACTTAACTCCTCATCCGGGTAAGGAGGTCAAGCAGTATCTCACAATATAGTACGCGACCTAAACCGGACTCTACCGGCAAGTGGCAACTCTATCTGACTCTATTGTGGAGATGCTTATCGGTCGTCAGTTCCGAAGTAGCGGCGTCCGGGGTTGAAGTCTAATTACACGTAGATAAAATTAGAGAAAAAAAAATTGGTTGAGCCATGAACAAAAGCGCGGTCCAGTATTATCAGCTAAGACTCACGAGTGTAAGTTGATCATGAGTTCGATTAACCGAGACAGGCAATTTAACTTGTGTAAGTAATTAATTTCATCACCACTGCTTTCAAAACGGTGAAGGAAAACATTTTGAGAAAACCGACACGTCCTAGAACCAAAAATTCGATGACGTTTGACATCCCACCAATCCTCACTGGGCCGCGTGGTGGATTACGGCCCCATCTTTCTCACAAAGAGGCCTGTGTCTCAACAATGGGGACGTTATAGGCTGATTATACTGTGGCGGCATCTACATCGCCACATGCGAACTACGCATCAAAGACCTGGCGTCACACAAAATCCTGACGTCACACAAACCCTGCTTCGCGCAATTAGAATTTATATAAGACTATCCGACATCAATCGTTGGGCGTCAGTTGCTCGCCAGACACGACACCCGGCTTGTCGGAGGAACCTCCCCGTTCTAAAGAGGATGAGTTAACTGAGCACCCTGTTCCTCATACTTCTTTTTAGAAGTATGAAGAACAGGGTGTAAAGTTCACTACAATTTTGCTATTTTGTATGGCAATGTTATACATTGCCATACAAAATTGCCCCTGAGATATGTTGAATTTACTTAAAGGTAACTAGCGAAATTAAATTATGTCAACTGCTTTGCTTACCCCTTTCGGTAACGCAGGCGTGATATTGTGGGTGAACACAATTAAATTCAATCTCAGCTGTGGTTAGATTGTAGCCCGGCCCTAACATACTTAGGACAAGGGTGATGAAATCGAAAGGTATTTTACGTGATTTGTTTGCTATTTATGTAGATACTCGTAATACATACTTATACAAGGAACTCCTGACTTGAATATATGGGTCAACGTAGCGTAAGGCCGTGAGCACTTTGGATGCGTTTTATTATGCGTAAAAAAATCACGACAGAACCTTGCCAATTCATTTATGAAAATATTTTGTATGTAAGAAAAAATCTCCATATTTTTAATAAAATAAGTGATAGACATAATTTTAATACTAGAAATAAAAATAAAATAGATCAACCATTTTTCAAATTATCTAAAGTATCTTCATCTTTTATGGGATACTAGCTGCCCGCCCCGGCTTCGCTCGAGTAGCACTAAGTACGTATCTACGGCGCACCTACCTGCCTACCCTACCGACCCTACCGACCCTACCGACCCTACCTACCCTACCTACCCTACCTACCCTACCTACCCTACCTACCCTACCTACCCTACCTACCCTACCTACCCTACCTACCCTACCTACCCTACCTACCCTACCTACCCTACCTACCCTACCTACCCTACCTACCCTACCTACCCTACCTACCCTACCTACCCTACCTACCCTACCTACCCTACCTACCCTACCTACCCTACCTACCCTACCTACCCTACCTACCCTACCTACCCTACCTACCCTACCTACCCTACCTACCCTACCTACCCTACCTACCCTACCTACCCTACCTACCCTACTAACCGTCTCCTGGTTCTAAGCTACCTCCCCACCAATTTTCAGCCAAATCGGTTCAGCCGTTCTTGAGTTATAAGTGGTGTAACTAACACGACTTTCTTTTATATATATAGATTGTGTTAATGTTACAACAAAATACCTTGTGATAATTACAATTAAATGAAAGAAAATGTAAAACTCATATTAAAAGTACACTTTGTAAACAAGCATATTACAAATTAGAAGATTATATCCAAGATAAGAATACTTGGAAACATGCTGGTCCTGCTCCATAGGATAATCTAGAATCTAGACAAAATCAAACTGGTTGCTAATTTAAGTTGTATAAATTATAATTTTTATTATATGACATTGATTTTACATTCTGTGATTACTTCCTCACTCACTGACTTATTAATTGTAAAAAATTAGGAAAATCGTCTACTTTTACAATGTTTGTAAATATGTGAAAACCATGTATCTATCACAAAAGTAATTAATTTATCTTCCGTTGCTTCATTTTTAATTCTTCTTTTTACCTATTGTTGTAAAGTATTCTTTTTTTAGGTGCATCGTCTTCACATATAATTATGTAACTAATGTTCCTACATATACAAAATATTGTAAAACTTTTTAAAAGAGTAACGATGGAGTTTCTTGCCCATTCTTCTCTATACGAAAACTACCTTTTGGAAGGGAGGACTAAAATCAATTCAATTTTTTGTAAACTGTGACGTTCAAAAGTGCCTTACAAGGGCCTATTTGAAATAAATGATTTGACTTTTACTTCACTTGTGCGTACACGTACGAACACGTTCGAAGGATCCCGAGATCCCGATCTTCCAACTACAAAGGGAGCGCGCAGACTGGGTACGACTTAGTCGTACGTATACGTTACGTACGTATAGTTCCGACATCCGAAAACAATCCGAACTTGTTGGGATTTATTCTATTTGACGGAGAAAAACGTATCCAGTGTGCGCACTCAATTCGTACGACCATGATCGTACGTGTACGCACGAGTGAAATTAGTACGAAGAAGCAACAAAACTGCGCGCGGCCTTACGTAGCGGTTAAACTTAGGTGAAGTGAGCTTGAAGTGAGCTGTCAAGTGTCAATCCCTAGCAATCAATTAATCTGCCTAGCCTTTTCTCAACTATGTTGGGGTCGGCTTCCAGTCTAACCGGATGCAGCTGGATACCAGTATTTTACATGGAGCGACGGCCTATCTGACCTCCACAACCCAGTAGCTGAGTAATACGATACCCCTTGGTAAGACTGGTTATAAGACTTTCGGGCTTCTGACGACCCGTAACGACTGTCAAAGATCCACGTATGACAGCCGGGAGCAACGATTTAACCTGCTTTCCGGGGCATAGAGGAATCTCGGTATTTAAAAATGTTTATCCATCCACGGACCAACCTAATGGATTGACCCGTGCGGCTGTTATTACTTAGCCACGAGCTCCTGACACTCCAACAGTCGTAATGACAGCTCACTTCACCTAAATTTTCAAGATAAAACAGAATACCTTTCGTAAAACTTGATGCTGCTATAAGTCAAAACCTTCGTGCTACCAATAATTACTTTGATGTCGAAACATTTGTTGAAAATACGCCGTCATATTGCTCTACTGCAATTCTCACTGAACAGTGGTCAGTGCCTCAGTGGCAATGCTATTTTGTAAGGAATTCATGAACGGGGAAAGAATAGCTAGCTTGTACTACTGTATTGTCTTGCAATAAAACTGATGTATATATCCTGGAACGCTGGTTTTCAACTGGACCCGAAGTGTGACGGCCACCTCACACTTCAGGTCCAGTTGAAAACCATCTTCACGCACTTATAGTTGTCTGGCATTTTTGCTGAACTCGCCCTTTTTGGCGCAGCTGCGAGGCACACTTTCCTGCAAATTTCTTACATCGTACTTTACACTTTATTTTTTATTCTGCTGTATATTATATTGCATTTTAGTCTGTGCTAAATAAATGTTTTATTTTTATTTTCTCTTTCTTTCAATTATACTGTGGCTGTCCTGTGTTTGTAGACTAGGCAAAGGCCACTTCTCATACTAAGAACAAATGGAAACTGAGCCATCTGCCTCAGTTGTAATAAAATGTTATTTAATAAAATCATTTATCATTTACCTACAATAGAGTATCTTTTGCAGATGCAAAAGAAACTCTATTGCAGGTAAATGATGAATGATTTTATTTCTGTATGTAGGTTTGTACTAACACTTTTACACGTCAATCATATTTTAAAACGAGAAAGATTGAGAAGAAAGGCCGAAACAAAATCACAGGTCACTCTTTTAAAGTCCAGACATAATTTTGGTCAGATTATGTGAAGAATAATTATGTAGATTGGTGTCTGAAATGGTCTTTTGAGGAAAGAACCACACAGATTGAGTGGACCTGTCCAGTCAGTGCACGCATTTGCCAGTAATCGGGCAGAACTTTAGGAGCTCAACGATTCGACGAACAATACCAAAGAAATGGAAGTACCTAGATTCTAACTATATTGCAGATAGCCCCATGCAGGTTTCCTTAACATACGTTCCTTTACTGCCAGGTCAGGGATGAATTCAATTAATAGTTATACTGGTAGGTACATATACCAGATTGCAAGTAGGTACTTGTGCAAGTTCAATAACCCCCCGACATCAAACATATTTAAGATGTACCTAAATCAATATTCCCTGTGTATAAATGCTATAGTAAAGTATTTATTTAGGTAATTTAAGTTCCTATGATACAAATATGCAGTGGTTAGTAAGTATAATGTACCGAGCAGTAATGTATGTTTTCCAAGTAAATAACACAGAAAATACATATTTTTTTCAGTTCATTCAACTTTAGATAAATGTGACTCTAACACATACGTGAACTTGATGCCTAGAAGTTCGTGCAATTGTGCAAAATAAACATACCTGAGTAATCAATAAAAACAGGTTTTAAACCTTTTTTTATTAACTCAATTAAATAAGTAGGTAGGTAAAGAAATGGCACTTAATGCGCTCATGCTCTGAATCATAGAAATATAAAAACGACTTATTTCTTTTATCTATGCTCTGAATTATAATTAAACGTATTGAATTTATCTCTAGGCTTATAAATATCATAACCTTAGACACTACAGTGGCGCTTGAGATTGCTAGGAATCTGCATTGAGGTATTTTGATTAACAAAAGTAAATAAAGTTTATTTATAGTTAAGAACATAATGCGTATAAAGACTGACGCGCATGATGGCAATAGGCTCGCCCCCTATAGGTACATGGGACTTAAACATAACTGGCGAAATTTGGGTGTACCTACGTCTCTGCCTTAGGGAGTCCTGGCGTGATGTTTTGTTCTGTGTGAACAAAGCCTCTCTCAAAAAAAATATTCAAAAGTCAAAATATTTTATTTCACATAAACCTACAAGGGCACTTATGAAACATCAGAAGCTAGGTGCACGGTTCCAATTGGTCGTTTCCTATGGAGAAGAGCCGGCCAGAAACTCCACGGTTACTCTTTTACAAAGTAAATGGTTTTTACAATGTTTCCAAATTACAGAGTTAAAAGTTTCGATCAACGTTGGTATTGTTGATCGAAGGTTCAAAGGTATGAGAGGACAGTGTAGGCCCATCAACATGTACCAGGTATTTACCAAAATATAAAATGGTCCACAGATCTACAGTCTGTTATGTCTAAAACGTTCTCACATTCACAAAATTTAAAAGAAAATAATCTATATAAAAGATACATAAAATAATAAAAATAAACACCTATTTCAACCAAATGACTCTAAACATTACAAGTGTAAGCAAATACAAATGGTCAATGACATTACTTATAATCCAGGCTCTAAATGAAATATCAAACTTCAATCAATTTACTCGTAAGCAAATATATAATTTTACTGTAAAACCGTATGTGAATGTCTAAATCAAATACCTAATAAATAATTACATAGGTGGTCAGGTATGAGTTTCTAAAGTCATTGAATTCTATATTTATGCGGTCATAGCGTTAATCTGACAATTAACCATTTTTCCGGGTTCCGCAGTCGAACCGTGGTACGATTTCGTCATTTGCGTCCATTTGAGTATACATCCGTCCATCACATCCTAGTCGTTTTTGTTTTCAAATCATAACCACCTTCTATATTTTCCTCAAGTTTACAAACTCAATACCAGCATTAAGCCAAGCATTTTTATCTACGATATAATCATCCAACTTATAATATGCTTGTCTACATAGTGTGCGTTTAATGCATATTAAAAATTTCTTCTCATTCAGTTGAAGAATATCGAGTGGTATTTTATTATAACATTTTACACAGTACCCCATAAAAGAAGTGTGCACTTTAGACAATCTGAAACGTGGTTGATCTAATTTGTTCCTATTTCTAGTGTTAAAATTATGCCTGTCACTTATCTTACTAAAAAGATTTAGATTTTTACGAACATACATAATGTTTTCATATGTACTGACAAGGTACCGTCATGATTTTAATTTTCTTAAACAGTTCCCTTAGAGATTCGCGTCTGCGGAGGTTATATTATATGGCTCTGACAGCCCTCTCTTGCAGAATAAAGATATAATTAATATCTGCAGCCCGTCCCCACAGCAAAATACCGTAAGACACCTACTTAGATTTACTTACCAACCACTAATATTTTTTGTAGTCTTCCAATTTTTTTATTATTTTAAAGGTACTCTGTCAATATCCAGACTCAAACAAAAACAAACTAAATAATTTTCACCTAGCACACGCTTCGGCAATCAAAATTAAGTAAGTAAGTAAAGCTCTAAGTGATGCGTCACTTTGTTGACAAAACAAATATTAAAATAAGCCATCAAGCTTAAAAACCGGTTACTACAAATCCGTTGGGGGCATTATCCCCCAGCATATATTACAATCACCTTAGCAAACAATAATAATTAAAATATACCAGTTTAATTCACTGTGTGAGATAACGGTTATCTTCATAATTATTCGGGAGCCATTTAAAATGTAAGTCAATCACGAGTTTTAAAATCATTTGTGTGTCATGCCATGCGGGGTGTGCATGTTATACAACAATGTATTACATGATTCAGTACTCTTTTACTCACTATAATAGTGACTTGCGTTTGCCTTTGTTCTTGAATAGAAGATTCTCCGTTTAGGAAACAATTAGGAAACTGCAGACTGAAATCAGAACTGGTTATTTCCTAAAAAATATTGGTTTGTAATAGTTGTGTTTACTTAAAAATGGTGTAGGATATGTTCTCAAAAGTTTTACGCTATGATTTTGCTATTTTATCTTAGAAAACTAGTGGCTACATGTGTTTTAATTTTAAGGTTATGAGTGTAAAAACTAAAACGTGCTCTTGGGCAAAACGGTTAGGAGTAAATCCGCTGCTTTGCCTTTACCCGTTTTGCCCTAGGTATGGCTTCGGTGGGTTGGCAGTCGTTACTGTGTTTAGTTTTTACTTCAAAAATGGATGAAAAATAAGAAAATAGCTTGTTAATGTAGGCATTGCTTCTTCTTTTTTTAGATGGTAAATAAATATAAAAGAAAAACTACAAATGCATCCTGGGACGAGGATATTATGAAACTGGCAATGGAAGAAGCTGGAAAACTTGAATCAAAGGTGCAGCCAAGAAATATGGCATCAACCATTTTAGCAACATTACAGCAGCACATCAAAAAAGGATGCCCGATAAAAAAACTTGGTAGGTTCATCACTGTTTTTAATAAAAAAACAGGAGAAAGAACTACTGGAAAATGTCTTTCATATGGCCTCACTCTTTTTTGTGTTAACTAGAATTGATATTTTGAAGCTTGTGTACCAATATGCTGAGATTAATCACATTCCTCACCCATTCAAGAATAATACCGCGGGTTAGGATTGGTTCGCCGGGTTTAAAATGCGACATCCTAATATGAGTCTTCGCCGGTCAGAACCAATATCGATAGCACGAGACAGAGGTTTTAACAAACCTCAAGTTCAAAGGTTTTTCGATATACTGGAAAAAGAAATTGAAAAAATATTGACGCGACGCGGATATACAACGTCGATGAGACTGGGGTTCAAACTACCAGCAATAGGCCTCCCAGAATAGGGAATATGCATGTATTTTTTTTATATTTTAATTCAATACTTTACATCGCCAAATAATAGTTTAAAAAAATTCAACGCCAAAAAAGCAATTGAAACTACTTTAAAAAAAAGTTAAAAATAACCATCCGACTCGGGCTATTTAAACGCCATTTTGGCGCGCTTGGTGTGGTGACGTCACAGTTCACAACAAACAAACAAGTGTCAAGTGAACTATTGTGCTCTGCTGCAAATATACAGTGTTTTCTATTTTCGACTAATCCATCATCATGGAACCAACTTCTCGCTGAATCGCCGTATGAGAGAATTTAAAGGTTCCTTGATCAATTAAAAAAAAAAAAAAGTATGTAATTCTAATTATAACCAAATTACATGTAATTTCGTTGTGCTCAGGATTAACATCTCATACAATAATTCCGAAATGTTTTCATTATCCTATCCTATTATGACAACATTCTATAACACAATCTAGATTTCGATATTTTGCGAAGCTATGTTATTTTATTTGTTTTAGGTTATGTTGTTTTATAAAACTAATTTATTCCAGAAAAGGTGTGGAAGATAAAATAAACATTATATGTTATACTTAATTACCTTAAAGCTTCCACTCACTCCTTTTATTTCAACAGACGTGAAATCGGTATTTGATGTAAAAAATGTGGTTATCATGAATACATCAACTTTCGGCAAATTATCCGATTGGACTTTCACAAATCCGCTTTCAGTCATTGTCGAAAGAGTCTTTCGTGTACTCCTTCCAAAACAAATGTATTTTTACTTCTAAATGTCTCACAATCACAATAAAACTGACTAAATCGCAAAAATTCCTAAAAACACATTGACATTATATTGTTGTCATGCATTGTTACGTCACATTCGCTCTGACCAATAGCGTCCGTTTTCAAGTATTTGAATTTCCCACAGTTTTTTGTACTTTTTAAAAATTAATTTCTTGCTCATTATTAAATTATAATAAAAAATATTGATGGAGGCATACTTCTGAAGTAATATAGTTTATAAAAAAAAAAATTTGACCCTTATTTGAATCTCATGCATATTCCCTATTCATTGTGGATCGGGCAAAAAGCAAGTCGGTGTAATTTCAAGTGTCGAACGAGGTAAATTAACGACCATGCTATGCTTCTGCAATGCGGCAGGTTCGTTTGTATCACATTTTCTCATTTTTGGAATGCGAATTCTGCCTAGACTTCTAGATGGCCCCATCTCGTCATCCACCAGGATCGGAAACCAGTTGTACCGACAATGGCTGGATCAATGGTCCAACATTTTTGGAATGGCTACGTCACTTCGTGGATATGACTAGGCCTACAGAACAAAGAAAATTTCTCTTGGTTATGGATGAAACCACGAGTCGCACAAAAATCTTCAAGAGTTTGCCTCGAAGAACCATGTGATTTTTGTGTCTTTTCCACCACATACTACACACCGATTACAAACGCTCGATACGTGCGTGTACGGAGCATTGAAAATCTATTTTGAGCAAGCCATTTCTTTGTTCCAACGAACTCATTTTGGGCGTATTGTATCACAGTATGAAGTGGTAAGGTTGTTTAACAAGGCCTACATGAAAGCGTCTCGTGGCCATAATGCTATCAAAGGATTCTCCTCCACTGGCTTATGGCCAACCAATCGTCATATTTTTGATGAATCTGATTATCTGCCATCAACGATGACTTACAGACCAGAACCAATTGAAAATGAGGATGTGCCAGCGCCTAATGAGCCAGAGTTTCCTACTATCAAAACAGAAAAAAGGATTGAAATACCTTTCACAGTAAATAACGATATTCGATTATCCATTGATTCTGATCGCACCATATCACCCTCTGTTTTAGACGAGCTTTTGAATTGTAACTCTGTCTGCAAAACTCCAACATTGATTGCAGGCCTTGAGCTTATGGTGCCACATTCTGATAAACCCTTGACTCAAGAAACTATTGAAGTAACAATAGTAACAATACTAACGAGCAGGACCCGCAACCAGAAATTGCAGCACCCCATGTAACTCCAATAGAAATCAGGCCATCACCCAAAGTGATGGTGAATACCACCAACACTCGCGGACTAAAAACACAAAGAGCCGAAATACTTACAAGTACGCCAATAAAAGATCGATAAGAGAAAAAGAAAATTCTTATGAGTAAAATCCAAGCAGTGAAGAAAAAATTAAAGGTAAAAGCTTCTAGTAGTAAGACAAAAAACAGAAAAGATCCAAACGAAGTCCAAAGGATAATGAAGATCACGGACCCGAATACCCATGCTTGGTTTGTTCCGAGTTATACTCTTAACCACCTATAGAGGACTGGATCAAATGTGACGATTGTCAAATGTGGGCTCATGAGGCGTGCACAACATATTCTGGTAGAGGTTCCTATTACTGTGACGGCTGTCAGGAATAACTTTAATTTTATAGTTAATAACTGAGACGTTAAAGTTGATTTATGATGATCCAAGAAAATACAATAAGTTTACTAACGAAGACTGCAATGAAAATGAAGACTAATTAGAATTATTATAATCATAATCATTTTAATCATTAATCATAATCATTTATTTCTTTGCAAACATGGGTACATAATAAATAGTTGTTGTTTCCTTATAATTAGGTTCTCCACATTTTACCGACATGGGCATGCAAATCGTGTACAGTTTTATAAAAATGTATCTTAATTACATAATAAGAATACAATAAAATATTAAATGTCAACTAATGGGAATCAAAGTTAAAAAAAGAAAAAATGTCAAATCAATTAAATAATAATAAGCATGTCAATCAGTAAGTGAATCATCATTAAGAAAATTGTCAATCGTATAATAGCATTTTGTAAGTAGAATTTCATTAAGCGCCCTTTTCAATTTTAATACAGTCATATTTTTAATAACATTTGGAACTTTATTATATATGCGAGGGGCAATACCAACAACACTTTTTTGCATTAGTGCAGTTTTACATTTCACTTGACATAATTTATTCACGTACTGTGTCCGTATTGGATTTTTTCTGACTTCCGATAATTTTTGAAATAATTGTGGGTTACATTTCACAAACAAGGCCGTTTCCAATATATATAAAGAAGGCAAGGTTAAAATCTTTAGGGACTTAAAGTGGGGAACACAGGTATCAGTCATCTTCAGACCGCACATTGACCTGATGCATCGCTTTTGTAACTTAAACACCAGTTCTCTATCAGTAGACTGCCCCCAGAAAATAATGCCATATCGTAAAACAGAGGCAACTAGTCCATGATAGGCTGTTAAAAGAGCCTGACTGTTAACCTTTTTTGAGAGCTGATAGAGAGCGTAAGCGGATTTGCTAAGTTTTTTACATAATTCTTCTAAGTGAGGCTTCCACGTAAGTTGATTATCTATAGTAATACCTAGAAACTTAGCCCTATCCACTTCTTCAATATCACAGCCCTTGTAGAAAATATTTATCTTTGGGTTTTTGCACCGTTGATAAAAATGCATGATTTTTGAATTATTTTTATTATAGAATTAGTTAATTAACAAAATTTCGCTGTAATGTGGATTGATCTCGATTATTACCCCATACCCGTTTTGCCCAAACGCCGTACCCGTTTTAGGCGCCCCATGGGGGAAAACGGGTAGTTTGAAGAGTATTTTTGTTTTTGTTCGAATTATAAAGAAAATGGTTATGTTTGTTCTTAAGAGCGTTTATTCTGAAAGTTGGCAACGTCGTAAATAGCTGTCAAATATTTACCTGTTTTTATTAATTTGGAAATAATACTGTATGGAAATAAGAAATGTGGCTAACTAAGTTACTAGAATATTGATTATGTTATGCAACTGTAACATTGAATTTGATGTTGTACCCGTTTTAGGCGTAAAAAAAGCATTTGGAAACTTTCCAAATGCTTTTTTTACGCCTAAAACTAAATATTCGGTGTTACAATATTAATTATTGCATATCATAATCAATATTCTAGTAACTTAGTTAGCCACATTTCTTATTTCCATACAGTATTATTTCCAAATTAATCAAAACAGGTAAATATTTGACAGCTATTTACGACGTTGCCAACTTTCAGAATAAACGCTCTTAATTTCGATTCTTTATTAAATATTTGAAAAGTAAAAATAGAAGTTTAATTTTCTTTTCTAGGACTTTTTTATTGGTCATCTCCCTCAGAGTACCCGGTTTGGGCCCACCCCCCTACGTATTCTAGTCAACCGATTGTAGAATGTTTGAACTGTTAATCTTACATTTGTCATAAACCTACTTTCATATTTGCGCATTTGCCGTGAGTTTATGTATGTATGTTAAATATGAGTCATAACCGAAATTATTCAGGAAGCTTACAGTATCGATAACAGTAAAAAAACGTTATCAACAAACATTCATGCAATATTTGCTTACAATTCCACCACACACACCCCAGCAGTCATTGAAATTAATGATGCAATGCTATCAAACAACTGCGCGAGCCACTCTGTACTAGTTTTGGCACACTTTTTTCCATTCCACGACAGTTGACCCTTGTGTTACAGCATTATACTGGTTATTTTGCGATAACTTACATCAGACGTCACCTGCAACTGCAAAACTCTAAGATAGTGGATATAATAACGGATATAGTTAACATTCTTTGAGCATTGATAACTGTGAGGTCAGATGTTTGTAAATCTAAATACAGGGTCAAATAAAATTATCTAGCGAAACTCTGAAGGGTATCGAAATCTTAACACAAGAGTAAATTTAAAATTTTAAAAACCTCCGCCGCAAACATTTCCTCATTTCTCTTTCCAACTCCATTACCAGACCTGTTCTGCATCTATTTATTATTATTATTATCTATCTATTGTTAATTTTAACTTGTGTAGTATATTTTTTTCTTATATTTAACGTTAACCGCAAAACTATTCTAAGACTAATATTCACAGATTTGAAGCACCTGTCGTCGCTCTTTTGCTATTTCCCTTAATCTTTTACGACCAAGGGGTTTTTACGTAAGGCAACATGGTGACGGAGATCCTAAAAATCGTACATTTATGTAAAGATCACTTAATAACTGATATTATCGCCATATGGGATAAGATGGCCACTCGTAGAAAACAGATACAGTAACTTAAGTGGTGATCATACAAATGATTTTAAACTGTTTCATTTCTCATGCCATGCCGGGTACAGATTGGTAAAAATTAACATGAAATGTAACACGAAATGTAACACCCGTTGAAACAATTTCGTCGTATTTGTGTGTTACATTCCATGTTGCATGTTGGAAGGGTCATCTGTGTTACATTTCATGTTATAGTAATAATAAGAATTTATTTACAAAACTTCAGTACACATTACATCAATGAGGTCTCGACCCCTGAACAACTGGATGACAGGGGTCAAGGTTTCTCCACTTACATGGATCGACATGAGAAGGTTTAGACTAGATACAATTTAGTGACTTTTAGCATAAAGAAAAGAATATTGAAATAAAATAAAAAAGACAAAAGCTTAATGGACAAAAAATATAAATATAATACTAAAACATTTTCTGTATTAGAATAGAAGGGGGCAGCATGTGTATGGTGAGTGTAGATGTAGGAGTGTGGATGTGTATAGGTCTATGAGTTTGTCCACTAAGTGAGTTACTGATACGATTTCCAGTATCATCGTAGCTATAGCTTTCAAGCCAAAGTAAGATTTCCTTTTATCAGGAAATCGCTCACGTCTCTAACTAGTTTGAACTGGCTACCTAGCTACCTATTTAATGAGCCTAAATACGATACCAGTGCTGTAAGTTTGTGAGGGAATTGGGTATCCTGCAAATTCCATGTGATGGTGCAGCATTAGTTCAAGGTTACTATGTTCTTCTAATATAATACCTGTGGAAGATGCTCACATCCATTCATCAACTAGAGCTGATAATCTTCATACGACTGATATATTTATTTGCAAGCCAAATCGCAATTTTGATAAAATCTTTGATAATTTACCTCCATGGTTGCCATGTGTTGTAGCAAAAAGTTCGTTCCATTTTTAAATAACACGACAGGTATGAGTTTTCATAGGTGTTTATTTATTTAATAGATTCTTTTCAGCCTTAGAAGGAACCCTATTGAAAATGTCTCTTTTATTCAAAGAAGTTAAATTATAATTAATAAAAAACCAACTAATATATGTACTATATTTCCAACTTTGACCCTCTTCTGTTGCCTAGCAACCAACAAAGCAAACCTAAATAGTCTTTGAGAGTACGTATAGGTTGCGAGGTGAGAAGTTTTACCCATATTGATGGGTAAATTTTTTGAATGAGCGTTATGAGGCCTGCACTTTTGGATTTTCCATTTTCATATAAATATTATTTTTTCTTTAATCGAATATTTTGTGTTATTCATTAATTATGGAAAATGATGTCAGGCAAATGGCCGCCTCTGGACCTTCTGCAACAGTTGATTCTTTCGAGGTAATTTTCGATGGTTTTTCGCTTTCGCGGGTTATTTCGGCAATAACTTGGCGGATGTAAGTTTTGGGCCATTCCAAACTGCTGTCAAAATTAAAGTGTTGCCAATATAGGAACCTCGAATTGGATCACCCTTTCATGTATTCGACCCTATTGTGAAAGCTCATTCGCTGTACTGCGTCACGCGTCTGATTTTCAGAGGGGGGGAATGTGACTGTATGTCATATACTATAATTTAATAACAAAAATTATATTGATTTTAAAACCGACAAATGGTTCGGACAAGTAAACACATAAATTCTCTATTTTATGGGAAACAAACTATTGACACGTACCGCAAAAAGGTCTGTTCGATTTATCTCCAAGAAGGTTGTCAAAATTATGTTCAACTTTCCATAGGAGTGAGGCGTATTTATCATAACAGTTAAATAAAACAGGTATCTTAAGATAACAGACTGTAACTGTGACAAACAAACTGAAAATAGCTTCTGTTCCACGAGATAACAAAATCCCATAAATGAAATTCCAAGCTTTTCTCTATTCATCCTTATGACAGTTACCTTAGTTAGAATAATATTGTGAATGTTAATGTTACACTGTGACACCCTGTTACAGCCATCACAAGCTCTTTCCTTTTCTCGCATAGGTTTAACACCTTAGTTAGAAAGAAAAGTACGACGTACGTATTTTTGTCCTGTTAGCTGTAACTGTGTTCGGATTCACACACAACTTTATGAAATTACTATTCTACCGCATTATGTGTTGTTTATTTTTGTATAAATGTTGACGACATAAATATGACATCAACACGTACAAAAAGTTGATGATTCTTATTATAAACCATGTAAATGCATGTACCACCTAAGAACAGTAATTGTAAAGCTTATAACTTTATATTTGTGTGTATTTGTCAAATATAAAGTTATAAGCTATTAATATATAGTTATATACTATGTGAAAAATAACAGTATAAAATAACAGGCTGTTATTTTGTAACAGGTATTTGAAACTTTTATTTATGTGGAACAGAAACATTCGGAACAGATACTATCTGTTACGACATTTGTTGCTATTTCTAAGATCGAATCAAAGGGCCCGATCTCTACAAAAATACGTCACGAGCTTTCTAGGGACGCTCGGTCATTTCGTTTCCGCTAAAATCTCCATCTCGACTGATATGATATGTGAGCCGCGGTAACGAAACCATAGCGCGATCTAATTCGGACCCAACGACATCTATCGAGCCATGAGACAACTCTGCCTCTACAGAAAATGTAAAACGTTTTTTTAGTTACTATTATATATTTCTATATAGATAATGTTTTTTTTAAATGTAACGTAAAGTTACATTTTTTAATGGTTTCTTGTTTAAAGACTAAACAATGTACTATCTATGAAAAATATATTTTTATTTTGTGTCGTGTTTGCGTATTCAAAATATGGAAAAAAATTATAAAAAAATCACCTAGTTTTTTTATAAGGGACACCCCTTAAAAAAAAGTGTCACCTACCTTTGCGTAATTACCTTGTATTTTTTATACTAAAAAGAAAACAAATTATTTAATTTTTATAACTACATTATTATTGTAAAAGGGATAAGTAATAAAATAATAAAGGGATGTAAAAGGATATGGTTTTGGATAGGACCTAAGATAAGTTTTCCGAAATTGGCGGAAAATTATAAATGACCAGCTGCGAATCTTGTCAAATTTATTGTTTTGCGATAATGCAGTACTATCACATATTAGATACTGCTGTGTTTCAAAGAAACGGTTTCGCCTTATGCTTTCAGATACTAGTTAATTGTAAGTGTCCGCCTTTTTTCCATAACATTCTCATATATTTGGGCGTCAAATACCCGGTCAGTAACAATATCGCAATATACATCCTAATTTCTTCAACTGGTACATTAAAGGTATGATTCCTCTGTACGTTATGATACAAGTTGCTCACGTCTGCTATACAACGGTTATTAAAAAAAAATCTGCTGTTTCATAGAAAAGTGCAATACCAACGCGGTCAAAATAAATGGAACAGCAGATTTTTTTTTAACAACAATAACCGACAAAAAATTTCAACGCATGGGGGTTCAGAATCACGTACTGAATCCATGGTAGCAGTTTTCGCGTCGATGTCCCTGCCACACTATGCCTGTGCAGCCTTGCGGGACGCCACAGTGGTCTGAAAATCAAGCTCCATACTCATAGAAACTTAATGTCAGAAATTAATAAATAAAAATATGTTTTGTGTTTAGTATACCTCCCTATGTTTTACTAATATAGTATGAAGGGTATGAGTAGCTCCATGCGTGAGAAAAAAAATATTTTAATTTTTTTTGTATGGAATGAAACACTTAAAGTGCTTTTTTTCAAAACTGAATAGAACTGATAGGCTGGTATTCACATGAGCTATTGCACCATACACGGCGATCAAGATGACATACAATTCTTGTGCCTTTCGGTGCCGCTTTGCATGTAGCAAGCTTTGGAAATTTTGAATTTACAGTTGGTGATCTTTCAAATCTTTGATGGTATTTTGTGAAGTTACATATTGCTTTGAATATGAAAATTGTATGTAAACTAATACTCATGCAAGAAGAGACAAACATACACACACACACACCCTCACACACTCACAAACTTTCGCCTTTATAATCTTAGTGTGATTATAAAGGCGAAACTTTGTGTGTGTGTGTGTATGTTTGTCTCTTCTTCACGCTCAAACAGCTGAACGGATTTGGATGAAATTTAGCACACATAATAGTTTATAACCGGGAATAACACATAGGTTACTATTTATCTCGATATTCCCACGGAATCGAGACTTATGCGGGTGAAACCGCGGGGTGCAGCTAGTAAGGAATAAATATGTACTAAGGATATTTTTATTTTTAAATATATGGTTAAAAGTGAAGAAAGATAAAAACATGTATTAAATAGTTAATGTATAATACGTTTGGGGGAGCTGTTAATGAAATAGTTAATACTAATACATTACAACAAAAATTATGTGCAAGAAAGGCAATAACAATAAAAGTAACGTCAAAATTGTCAATTTAAGACTACAACAACTATTTACAGCTCCTATAACTATGATATATTAAATATTACTGTTTAATTATATTACTAATTAATTATATTAATTAATTTAATTATATTCTTATTATTATTTTATTATAATTATTTGCTATAACTACTTATACAAAAACGATTAGCAGAGAGTATCTTTGCTGTCGTCAGTCCTCTAAATCCGAGTCCAGCATTGACGCGTTAATATCAATAAATTCAACATTCTCTTTGTCTAGATCTGCATCGTCACCAATAAGAAGAGATTTCATATCATCAGTAATAGGTGTATTTACTGATTTTCTCAGCACAGGTCTTATGCTGGACAGGTAGGGATCTGACGAGACAAGGAGACCATTGAAAATGTCTTCGTTTGTCGCTTTTCGACAAAATTTGCGCGAATGCTGTTCTCGGATTTTCTTGAAGTCTTTGTTTCTGGCTTCCGATGCCTCTTCAGATAATTTACTCCAATGGGCATAATATTGAAGTGTTTAATAACTTCAGCACCGTGCAGTAAAAGTTTGTGGACACTCGAAGGCATGTAATACCAGCCATAGAGCTCCACATATAATTCTGCTGTTTGGCGCGCAAAGTTTTTAAACGCCTCAACATTTATGGGCTCCCCACAGGCCATCACACGCAAAAGTGTTGCAAATCTTTGGATCAAACTAGGATCCAAGCCTGTAATAGCTGCAGTATTGGCAGGATTACCAAAAAATTTCCTCGCTGTGTTTCCATCGTTTGTGGTTCCGGAACCTGAAAATTATAAATGAATCAAAACTAATCCACAACTTTGTAAAGAATAAATAGAACTAACGTTATTTGAAAAAATAAGATTTAAGAACAACGACTGTTATCATAACTCACCTTGTTTAACGATGTCTACTAGGAGGCCCATTTCATCACGAAACTTCTGCTGTATAGTTTTTTTTCTACTCTTCAATGACTCTTTGCTGTCTGCATCTCTGGCTTGCCATGTTTTGAAGTCTAGTCTATACGAAATATGGAGTAGGCACTCCATACATCTAATCCAAGCATGAAGTGTAGACAAACCATACTGATATATATCTGTTGAAACAGGTTTTCTGGAAAGAAAGTGAATTAATTAATAAAAAGATACACAGCATTACGGTAATCTGAAATATAACAAATTATTCAAAACTTACTCTGAGATCTTCTCTAACTTATTCATTTCCGAAGGGGTAGCTTTACAGATGTCACAAGTCTGCGTTGAAGTATTTGACAGTTGCGAAGTGATTTTACCATCTATCATGGTCATAAGCATTGAGTGCTTAACAGTATGAATTCCCATAATAGACGGCTCCAGTGCTGCAATCTCAGCTTCAATCAAAGCCTGTTCTTCCTTAATATTTAATTTGTTTTCATTTGCAAATTTAAAATAGAGCGGTCTGCAGAACATTGTGGAAGATGGCTTTGGATTCTCCCATAACTTTTCTTCACCACAAACTAAGCGCAGAGGCACAAAAGAACACATAAAATTGCTTGAATCATCTTCACCCGCCATAGTTTGTTTGTACAAACTTTGCCCTGAAGCACCGTCAAAGCCCCACTTGCATATCAATGTTAGCTCTTTGCCATCTAGCGAAGATTCCAAACGTAGGAATTTCCCAAATCTAGCAACAGTTTTGTCCAAAATCGCTTGAAGCTTTACTTTTACCCCTCTTTCGGTAATTTCTATGGTGTCTTTTGGTGGGTAACAGTCCTTTTTCGCCTCTAAGATAGCAGTATATGAAGGATATAGTAGTATTCCTTCTTCTTTTGCACAAGCTCTTAATATTGTATACTGCCATTTTGAAAGCTTCAATGAAGTCAGAATTCCTAAAGCTTTATCAGCGGAATATATGGGCATAGCTTTCTTGGACTTCAACAATTCCTTTATCTTTGTAGCCTCTTCGGGATGCTCTGTGATCAATTTTATTATATCTGCTACATTTTTGTTATCTGCACTTAAACCAGTTGCATAAGCAAGGCTTTCAGTGCTATGCGTGAAGAGCTCTTTCACTCTTCTTCTCTTCTGTAGCGGGCTTAGCTCCGAGAACACTTTTCTTGGACTCACAACAGTTGATGTTCCAACACTGTACGTCTCCGGTTTGTATGATGTTGATGCACCCTCATTTACACCGAAGTCAAAACTGGAACATGGTTGCTGCTCTTCTAACATTAAACAAGGTGTCATCTTGTCCTTCATGAACTCAGGCCATTTTATGTCTTCTTGCAGCCATGTCTCATACTTTTTTATGAAAGTATGTCTCGTGCGATTACACGAGATCCATTTGTTCCTCAACGAACACACACGAGTCTGACAGAATTGTTTCAATTCTTTATTTTCGATTTCTGACAAATCAACGGCATTGACAAAAACTTCATATAATACACTGGGCTGTGAGAAACAGCTATTGTTAGCCACAAACATAAAAATATCCAAATTGGTACTAAAAGCTTCCATCATAACACGAAAACAAATCGAACGTAATAAGTATAGTAAAGCACAAGTGCAAAGAGCTACTGAGTGAAGTTAGTTTAAATGTCCTATTTATATTATAACTACCCTCATTAACACTCGCTGTCCCATAATGCTTATTAAATTAAAATTCAACAATAATGACGGTGATTAACAAATGAGTTATTTCGTGAAATTAATTTTGTAGTAAAATGTAAATAATCTACATCGTTTTCTAATATTTTCATTATAAAAGTCATTAGCAGGTTATTAACTAACGACAATATCAGTTATGTGGTTGGTTACTTCATTTAATTATATACCTGTGTGTTGTTAAATATATTACCTATGTGTTATTCCCGGTTATAAACTATTATGTGTGCTAAATTTCATCCAAATCCGTTCAGCTGTTTGAGCGTGAAGAAGAGACAAACATACACACACACACACAAAGTTTCGCCTTTATAATCACACTAAGATTATAAAGGCGAAAGTTTGTGAGTGTGTGAGGGTGTGTGTGTGTGTATGTTTGTCTCTTCTTGCATGAGTATTAGTTTACATACTATTTTCATATTCAAAGCAATATGTAGCTTCACAAAATACCATCAAAGATTTGAAAGATCACCGACTGTAAATTCAAAATTTCCAAAGCTTGCTACATGCAAAGCGGCACCGAAAGGCTCAAGAATTGTATGTCATCTTGATCGCCGTGTATGGTGCAATAGCTCATGTGAATACTAGCCCATCAGTTCTATTCAGTTTTGAAAAAAAGCACTTTAAGTGTTTTATTCCATACAAAAAAAAAGAAAAAAAAAAAATTCTCACGCATGGAGCTACTCATACCCTTCATACTATATTAGTAAAACAAAGGGAGGTATATTAAACACAAAACATATTTTTATTTATTAATTTCTGACGTTAAGTTTCTATGAGTATGGAGCTTGATTTTCAGACCACTGTGCCGTAGCCAACATCCGCAAAATCACAGGCGTGCTCATCAATAGGAATGCACTGTTTTCGTTCTCCTAGATAGGACCTAAACCAATCCAGAGCTAAGCCTCTGATCCCAAGAGCCTCTAGTTTTTTTAGAAGGATCGGCCGGGAAACTGTGTCAAAAGCTTTTCCTAGATCCAGGAAGACGCTTACACATCTTTGTCCTTTATCCACTTTGCATCCTCCGTGGATCTGCCAGCCCGAAATCCAAATTAATTCCCGGCCAATTAGCTATTTTACATTAATCACCTTTTCAATTACCTTAGACAGTGCTTTCAGAAGCGAAAAAGGCCTGTAGTTAGCAGGTTCGCATGAGTCACCTGCTTTTAATATTGCTATTACGTTGTCTATCTTCAGGTCATGAGGTACCACGCCCGAGGATATGCTCAAGTTACAAATGTATGTTATAGGGCTTGCTACAACATGTTTGGTCTGTTTTAGAGTATCGTTGCTAATGTTGGCGTGTCTAACAGCTGTATTAGATTTTAGTGTACTAATTTTGATTAAGAACCTTTTCCGGTTGCTCAATTAATAATCCCTGTGATTTCAGAGCTAATAGGGATAATAGCTATAAGAGCTAACTGGGGAAAAAAAAACTATTTGGTCCGTCACTCAGACAACTGAACGGGTTAAGGGTTTATCGGACGCTATAGCAGATGTAAACCGAGATTTAGACGCCATCAAAAAATGGTCTGATAGCTTTGAGTTGTCAGTAAACCCCTCAAAGTATCAGGCCATTGTAATTGGGAGCTCACGCATGATGGGAAGGGTGACGCTTAGCTCTCTCCCTCCTCTTATTTTCAATGGTACCGTCGTACCCATTACCTCTACGGAAAATCTCGGTCTGCATCTTGACTCGACACTTAGCTGGCAACGCCATCTCTAGTGTTAGTCAAAGGGTCAACGGTACTCTGCGATCCCTGTATTGTCTGAGAAACTTTTTGTCTGCTAAGACGAAAACTGTGCTTGTGCAGACTTTGATTTTCTTTATCATCGAATATAGGTTTATATTATATTAAATATGTATGCATGTGTATGTAGTTTATATACAATTTTACCTATTTTAGTCATAATTCATTAGAATATATTTTAATATTTTTTTCTTTGTTCCTGTCAAACAGTGCATCTGTCATCTAATCTCTTCAACACCCTTGGTTGACTGGTAGAGAATGCCTAAGGCATTCCACCGCCCTTGTGGCAATAATAAAAGTACACGTATTTTTTGCTTTATGATATTAATTAAAAATGGTTTAGATAAAACGCATTAATGTTGGGGAGTGGGGGCTCGCTACGTCACAAATCAGTATTAAATCTACCGGAGCGTAACGTCATGCCACATTTTAACTCGATGTCTTTTATTACGTACCTAAAAATGAAAAAATACGTGTCCAATATTTTTCAATAATCTAACTGATGGACAAAATAGAGAACAACCCTATTGTATTGTCCTTCAAATTGTTCCATTTGTGCGCTCTATTTGCTTAATACTCTGTGGTTTATATTCTGTCATTTGTATACCTTTACTGTGTAAGTAATCTTTTACTTCGAGCTATAGAACATAGATGGCGCTAATACCAGTTTTAAGTTTTCACTTATGTCGGCCGGCAGGTTCCATGACTGCCTATCAATTTTTTCTTACTAAACAGACCTTCATTCATACAGACTGCGCGCAAGATAAGTCTGCGCGTGGCTGTAATAATCTTATGCCGCCGTCTTGTCGTTTATGTAAGGTCAAATTAAGTACAGAATTATTCAATTAATTAATATAAGATTAAATTATTAATATTTTAAATATTCAGTATATTTAGAATCAAGTACGCCAGCGCCACCAGTCGCGCGCAGACTTATCTTGCGCGCACTCTAGATAAGCCCCTTTTTTTCCATGACAGCCAAGATCCCGAATTTGGAAGTTTTTGTTAGGTGGGACGCAGTCCAGTCAACTTTGAATTCAGGTGGACCATTTGCTAGCTTTGTCACTTACATCAATTATGTTACGAAACTAAGGAGTGGCCTATATTCAGCCGGAATCACGCTATCAGCAACAACTTACTGAAGTAATTAATTCATTATCGTAGCGTGCGGCGCCGGGTCGTGTGGAGGGTCATGGTGGCTCGTCTGACAATGCCCTCGGCACGGTGATGTGACGAGCTATGCCGTGATATTGTACCTACATCGATTACCCTGTCGCCAGGAGCGACACGCGTCTTGCGACAGCGATTGTGAAGAAAACAAATTAAGAGGCTTACAACAGCTAAAGCGCGGTCACTGTCGGACTGCATAGAAATGAAAGAGAAGCGCGATGACGCGACGCAGGTAATTTATTGCAAAATATGAAGCAGTTAGCGATTTACAAAAAATCTATTGATTGGACTGGAAAATTAAAACACTATTATGCTAATATGTAGCTTGTAGAATAATCTGACAAAAAATCAGAATTATTGCATGTAAATTAATATGATTTTTATTCGTTAAAATAAATTTTTAGAGGTATCTTCATGATTTTTTTCTATCGTATCAAATTAGTTGTATTATGTTTTCAACACACTATCATACTAGCATATATCCTGAAGAATATCATATATTTTTCTGATTTTGTTTACTGCAGTGGATCATATTCTTTTATGCATTATAAAACTTGCGTTTAGGCACGTTTAGGTCCTGTAGTCCCCTTAAAGAAGTTGTTTAAAGTATTCCCAGTTCAGTTCAGTTTCAGTTGTTTAGTATTATTTTAAGAGTCACCGCGACGCACTGTGGATCGAAAAAAGGCTCTCAAAGAAATAGGAGCTTAAATTTTAAAGTGACGATTTTTTTTTTAATGGCTTCTAATAGCCAATATTATGCATAAATAATAGGTCTTTACCTATGAAATTGACGTTTTGTATGAAAAAATTTAAACGATTTTTTTTCATGTATTTTTTATTTGTATTAATCGAAGTAATCACCCATGCAATCAATGCATCTTTGCCAACGCAGTGGCAGTTTATTGATGCCCTTCTTAAAGAAATCACCTGGACGGGAGACAACTAATTCTTCAAAGGCATTTTGTACTGCCTCTCGGGTATTGAATTTTTTTCCCGCCAAGAAGTTATCCAAATTCTAGAAAAAGTAGTAGTCTGTAGGCGCATGGTCTGGTGAGTAGGGCGGATGAAGGAGAGCTTCCAACCCCAGTTCTTGCAAAGTGGAGACCGTCTGCTGTGCAGTATGAGGTCGCGCGTTGTCGTGCAGTAGCAGCGGAGACGAGCAATTGACCAATGCTGGTTGGAGATGTGCCAGCTTCTTCATCATTGTGTTCAGTTCTTCACAGTACACATCTGCAGTAATGCTCACCCCGTTTGTTAAGAAGCTGTGATGAATCACACCGGCGCTAGACCACCAAACAGTGACCATCACTTTTCTAGGGGTAAGTTTTCGTTTAGGGCATTGTTTAGGTGCTGAACCAGGATCCAACCAACTTGCTGAGCGCTTGCGGTTATCAAACAGAATCCATTTTTCATCGCAGGTAACAATGCTGTTCAAAATTCCTTCATTTGTGTGTCTGTTTTGCAGTGCAAGGCACGTCTCGACGCGTACTTTGCGCTGGCGATCATTGAGTTCGTGGGGCACCCATTTGTCAAGCTCTTTTACCTTGCCAATTTGACGCAAATGGACCAATATTGTTTTGACGCTAACGACGAAAGCTGCTGCTAATTCAGCCGTAGATTGTGTATCATCAGCTTCCACAATCGCCTTTAATTCGTCATTGTCGACCAAAGTCTTCGGACGACCGCGAGGTTCATTTTTCAGGTCGAAATTTCCAGAACGGAAGCGAGCAAACCAATAACAGGTGGTGCGTTGGTTTGTAGTGTTAGCTCCGTAAACGTCGTTGATGTTGCGTGCCGCTTGTGCCGCGTTGCTGCCACGACGGTACTCATATTCCATAATTACTCGAATTTTTAACGTATCCATGATGACGAAAAAGATTGAAATGCGATGAAAATGTAACACTAATCAATAAACAAATGACTACGTTTGGAAAAAAAAATCCATGTTTTTAAAATAAAATTAATTTGAAATTAGAATTCTTAGCCAAACAAAAATTATTTTGATTTGAAATAGCCAGTACTGCAGAACGCCAATTTCATAGGTAAAGACCTAATATATCATCATGATACAATCAGGTACCCAAATTAGCAACTTATATTTTTCTTGCAAAAATAATGTATGAACGTTATGCTTACATCTCGGAACGGAGAGAATAACCGTAATATCCTTGCACACGATAATGTAACTATTTATTCATGATTTTTTAAAGTACTTGATATATTCAGATTAGGTGCCGTTTTAAAAAAAAAATGGCACTAAATCTCGTTAATTGACGTGCGAGGACAATCTTCCATTGAAATGGTCTAAGATTGTCCTCAATTGCGTTGTTCCTTGAGGCTCTTCAAGAACTACTAATTGCCAATTTGTCCCAATATTTACAGTGCCATAAAGACGTCTAATATAGATTTTAATTTAGATTGCTCATTTTTAGGGTTCCGACCCGTAGGGTGCTAACGGAACCCTATTACTAAGCCTCCGCTGTCTGTCCATCCTTCCGTCTGTCTGTCAGCGGGCTGTATTGTATCTCATGAACCATAATAGGTAGATGTAGTGTATTTCTAATGACGCTATAGCAACAAATAATAAAAATAAAATAAAGTTAATAATGAAAGGGTGGGAGTTAATTTTTGCACCATTATGACCGGAACCCTGAGTGTGGGTCCGATTCGCACGTGGCCGGGTTTTTTTAATTTTATTATGAATACGGTTCGATTTAAAAAATTGAATTTGTTTTATTTTCGTTGTGGTTTTAAGTTTTTTACTGGTAAAACTAAAAAAAACATAATTATGGAAATATCCGAATTGTTTAATGTTACACAAAAGTGTGGCTGAACTTTTAAATAAATTTTTAACTTACCTACCAATTTTTTATTTAATTACTGACTCATTTCGCAAATGCACATTAATAATGAACAAATACTTAACTAAAATCATTCAGAAAAAACATACACTGACTTACAAAGTGGGAGTAAAATACGCTCCGCCATTTTCCTTTTTCGCAAGCTACATTTTTTTTTTTTATCTCCTGTCTGACGGTAGCGATCATCGCGCGAATACGCTATCTTTGCGTTAATTTTGTTCTCCCGCGTCCTAAGTGTCCTAACCATAGATTAAGATCGGCGCGCGAATACGCGATCGCGTGTTCCCGCGGCCCGTCGCAGCTACACGGAGTAATAGTGTGAATGAGAGGCAAATAATAATAAAGTATTATGTAATCTCATTGTTCTTTAATATAATAGGTACCCAGTCTTATAGTAACTGAATAGAATAAGCAATCATATTGTCTTATGTACTTGTGTAGGTATTGTTGATAATAATTATTATGCTTCGCGATTTGTAATCGATACTCAATTTCTCATAGTTAATACCTATTTTCTGGTTTCCGCCAGTGCTGTTAGGTTTTTCCTTTAGAAAAATCTTATTAACAGCCTGGATGTGAGTAATAGGCTCACCCCATTACATGGGGCTTAAAAACTTAAATGGCGAGTCTTGGACATGAGATACAGAGTCGATTTTTGGGTTGAGGCAGTAAGGACAGGTACGAAACGTTTTCAGTACAAGAAAACGGTCTTAGGAGACTGTTCTTAACTTTTTGAGATATTTTGATTTGCATTCTACCTAAAAGATTTTTGCGTGTTCTGACTTTTTTTGTTCTCAGGTTTGAGTCCAAAAAACGTTTTCTTGTACTGAAAACGTTTCGTACCTGTCCTTACTGCCATTAGAGTTTTTTGGTCGTTATAACAAACAGCCGATCGATTCTGTAAAAATATCACCGTGAAACTAAGATGAAGTGAGCTGTCACTGTCACAAATCGACCGGCAGGATGCTAGGGATTAACACTATTGACAGCTCACTTCACGCTCACTTCACCTAAGTTTCACGGTGATCTTTTTACAGAATCGACCGACAGAATTGATTGCCATCAAAATACACTTTTTCAAAATCTTTGAATGCAGATCAAAATGTATCAAAAAGTTAAGGACAGTCTCCTAGGACCGTTTTCGTGTAGCTACAACGGTTACGGTACCTACCCAGTACCCGAACTGGCCCGTCTTAAAAATCCATCGTATATATTCATAAATTATACTACTTACTGCTAAAACGTTATTTTGAAAAATATTTCAAAGTTTTGCACAAAAAAAATGCGGTATTGTAAGTATGGACATTGGCATTGGTGATATCTAAAAGCGATTTAGAGATAGGTAATAACCTACATCTTAATAAAGATTTCTAGGGATCTTCCGAACCTACAACCATCTTAATATTTATAAGACAAAAGCTCATAATTACCTAGATAAAAGACCTCCCTGTTATCGGATCCCCCTCTTTGATACCACGACATGTGATGAGATAACCCCTTGCCAAATAATTATAATTAGTATAAATATAAAACAATACCCGATATTTCACGCGTGGCCCACACGTGGTGCCTACAAGATAATATGATTATTACTCCAAATATGTTTTAACACATTCATTTGGGATTGCCGGATCTGAAAAAGTAACAGGAAAAAATTCTTATATAATCCTACCAAAAAATCTCATAGCTTGTTTAGTTAAAGGTCATTGTCTCATATGACTCATACACCACGATTACTAAAAGTCTATCCATTTGATCTACTTTCAAAGCTATTGAATAGTACCAGCCTATCCACTGCAAGGGCCTCTTCTCATCAGAGAAGGCATGAGCATTGATCACCACGCCTGCTCAAGGCGGTTTGGTGATTTCAGACTTTTAATGAGTTTAAATTTGCGATCTGTCAATAGCGAACTGTCAAAATGACAGCTCATTTTACCTAACTTTTCACGGTGAGATGTTTACAGAATAGACTCACTGCTGTCAAATATCATGTCGACGTGATTGCTTCGAGTACTTAACATAATTGATTGATAATATTCTGATCCACCAATCATATTATGTAACACAGGATATAACAAAAGATTTATTGATCGAGCCTTCCTCGTGATCATCTACACAACATATCAATGTATCTTCCTGATACTCAACATGTTGGGGTCAACTTCCTATCTTACCTACTTGAAGCGGATATCAGTAAAGTTGTTCACTGAAAAAAATGCCATTTGACCTTTTCAATCAAATTACTGTGACTTGGATTACATTGTTTTACACATAACATCAGAACTTCACGCCTGTAATACGCGAAGAGTTCAGAAGAAGTATAAATATAGTACCAACACCCACATTTAGCCAGTTTTTTATAAGTCCCATGTAATAGGGGGCAAGGCTAATGCCATCAACCAGGCACAAAACCCGACCCCGGGCTTCTACTGAGAAATTTCTTTGCCCGACGTGGGAATCGAACTCAGGTCCCCACGATCAGCAGTAGCGCTTGCAACCACTACTAGAGCAATGAGGCAGTTCATAGTTTTACTTGTATCTTCATCCTTATCCAAAGCAACAGGGATAACTCAGAAGACACTTCTTTTTATACAAGATAATCAATTGTAGAAATTGGTGTTACTGTTTATATGAAAAGCCGATCCCATAATTTCTTGACAGCTTATATTGTCTGATTGATATTTAGGCGTCTCTATCAACTATGGCTTATCTATAATTTAACGTATAACTATCGTAAAACTGTGAAATAAACCATCGGTTACGCCTCGCGAGTCGCGAGTCACGACCTCACGGGATGTCGTGCTAATCACGATCAGTGCGCGTGCGCATGCAATCGCAGAAATTTGGGCACTGTAAATATACCTAAACGAAAATGTGATAGATCAAGAATAGTTCTCCATGCCAACTGAATGAAATCAATTATTTGTTAATTCTGGATTAAATTGAACCTTAATAGGAAAGCATGCAGTACACTGGATTTGGGAGACAAAGCCAATAACGTGGTAATAAAATATTACAGTGTAACCTGGGACCTCGACTTTGTCTGGTACCCCATGGCATCTAGGCCAAGAAATCAAATCAGACCACTCTAAAAATCAAATCAGACCAATCTCGTCGGCAAATCCAATAATAAAATTCAAACGATTGAAATGAAGATATATAGAAGGATTAAAACATTTTTTGGCTGTTACATGGTATTTCAAGTAACAGCCAAAACATTTTTTTATCCGAGTAGGTAGTGTTCGTTCCAACGGCTGAAATACAGTTCGCGTCAAATAACTTGGCCGCTCTGAAGTGAGTGCAGTGTCAAATGAGTGCGCAATAGTCAATCTTACTTAAAAAACAGTAGCGCGCATGCGCAACCCAACTTCAGAGCGGCAAAGTTATTTGACGCGAGTTCGCGTCAAATAACTTTATAACACCACGTCTTGCAGCCAAAAGTATTCTTTCATGACGAGCAGATAACAATTCGGTACACGCACGACGAACGCCTTGAAGTTGACGTTCTGGTGTGATTCTAGTAACTCAAACCTTCAAACTTCGCTTTGTAATTAAACGACATCCTTAAGGCTAAGCGTATGCTGAGGCACAGGTAACAGCACAGTACAGATTTTGCAGGGTAGGGCAGGCGAGGCACACATAGGCCGCGAGCGCATGCTGTGACGTAGCCCCACAGACACATTCGCGTCCTAGCTAGTACAAACAATCTATCATTGCAACAAAATTATGAATCAGTGGTAAAAAAACAAGTGACGACCTGCACGCGTTGCGCAGAAATCTGTGACGGCACTACAACGATACGCAGAGCAGGACAGACACATGTCTGCGTGGCACGTGCCTGCGCCGCAGCGTACCTACGCAGCTGTCAGTACGTTCATGCATTACAAAAGCTGCCCTGCGCTGCGTGGACCTGCGTCACCTGTGTCTCAGCATACGCTTAGTCTAATTCTTGAGACAGCACAACAACCAACATTTTGTGCTATGAAACGTGTTTTAATTCCGCAACGCATAATTAGTAAGCACTTAAGCAGCTACCGATATAATGATTTAATTAGAGGATGATAACCGCGGGCCAAGCATCGGGCGATAAGGTTGGCGTGTGCGACAGATGCTGCCACACTCGCTACCGTACTCTCCGGGTGATACTGGTCTGTTTTAATCACCTTTTACCACGAGTAAGTGGGTATTTACCAGTTTCGTGCTCTTTGCCGCGAGTATACTTAATAAGTACTCAATTATATGTTGTAATTGTAAATTGACCGGCTCTAGTGGTCGCAAGCACTACAGCTGAGCATGTGTTCGATTCCTGGGTTCAATCCGCAATGTGCTAATGGGTTTTTGTTTCAGGAATTTCGCAGTAGAAGCCCGGAGTCTCGATGTGTCCCCGAATGATGGCAAGAGGCTCGCCGCCTATTACATGGGACTTAAAAAAAACATCCATCAGATTATGTAAAATTATTAAATGTGATTTGAAATATGATCCTTTATGTATTTTGATAACATGTATGTTATTAAATTAAATTAATATTATATTATACTAGTCTATGTTATTCCCCACAAAATAAATAAAAAGTAGGTACCTCAAACTTGTATGAAATGCTTACAAATTCCGGAAAGACAAAAAAGCAGAGTTTCTGAACTGAAGCAGAATTACTGGTATTCAGCTGCAGACCGGACGTCGACGCCAACATAGGGACTTGACAAAAAAGCTAGGCATATAATGATGATAATTATGTTCTTCTATCATGCCACACGTTCAAAGCATGATAGCCCGAATCTTACCCTGAAAATATCAACGAAGTTAATCATACCAGTTTTTGTAATGACACTTAGGCGCCAGCATCCAATTATAAACGAAATATCTTAGTAATCTTAGTAAATAAATAAAAAAATGGGGTCTCTCATTAAAAATGTGAACAACCTTGTTTATCTCGGTGCCAGCGGTCAGGTCGACACGCGCTCAGTGAGTGATCGGGACCTCTACTATAGCTATACAAGGTAGAATTTAATTAGTTACCTAAAAATAAAACTACTATCTGGCTAGCTTTTTTTAGGTAGTAAATTGTTGTCAAATATCACAGAAGTGCGTGTGACGAATGTATGACGAATTTAATGATGCAGTTTAGTAGTTTTTTAAAGAATTAAGTATGTAATGGTAGCGTTTTGAGATAATTATTTGCCTGTCACTTGATCATACGTATTTGGAGTGAGTGGGAAGCATTTTTTTATTTATTTTAACGTGGAATAGACCTGACTATACTTACACTAATATAAATAGAGGAGAACCCGTCATTTCTTATATATAATTCAAAGTTACTAAATAAAGACAAATATTCAGCCGATTCACGGATTTCCAAAGAACTGTTTATTTCTCGTTAAATGCCTGTGGGATAAAACAGAACGCTGCAAAATTAGAACTGAGGAAAACGTGTCTTGATTTCTTGAAAGTAATTAACGTTAATTTCTAGAAATATTTACTTGTTATGTTTATCAGCGCACGCCCCGGAGTTAGGTACTGGTAAACGTGTAATTAGAATGTGTAGGTATCATTTTGACTTTTTAAGACCGTTTATTTTTAAAATGGGCAACGTCGCAAATAGATGTCAAATCTATTATTATATTATATTCATTATTAATATTCTAGTTCGCTAGTTAGCCACATTTCTTATTTCCATATAGTAATATTGCCAAATTAATCAAAACAGGTAAATTTTTGACAGCTATTTGCGACGTTGCCAACTTTTAGGATAAACGCTCTTAAGAGCGTTCGGTTTTACCATTCATTATTTGGTATGAATGGCGACTAACAAACGGTATTTACAAGTGGGGTTAAATATAATGACCACCATAAAATGCTTTGATACCCTTAGTTCTTTTACCAAAATTATATACTTGACACCAGAAAAATAAAGTCTAAAATTACAATAGTATTAGCTATTTTAGTCACAACTGCACTTCAAATTGTATTCGAACACCAAATGTAGTAAAAGATCACCACATCTTAGCGAGCTAATTTATGCGCTATTTCTGCCTAAATAAACCACTTATTTCAATTACTTAATCACTTTCAATTATAATAATGTTGGCATGTATAACTGTATCTTAGCTGCTCCCTTGTCCAGGACAGCCAAAAAATTATACAAAAACTTAGGTATTAAGCGTAGGTAGATATAGAATGCCCCTATGAGGGTGGCATGGTCATACTGATTAAACCCTCTATAAACAAATAAAGAAAAAAAAAAAAAAAAACCTTTGTGATTGCCATATAATGTAGGCTTATTACCAAATAAAGTATTATGATGCCATATTAAGTTATGTCTCCGGCTTGCAAATCCCCAATTAAAATGTTTATTATTAGTTTCGTTTTAAGATCTTTAAACTGTTTATTATTAGTTTTAAAGGACTAACTTTTTTAAGATTGTTTAAATAATAAAAAACAGGATTATTGAAATTGTAAGAGTTTTATTTTTTATCTTAGGAAGAGCATTTGGTTGAATAAACGAAACGCTTAAGAATTTTTTTTTTGGTAATGGTTAATCAATTTGGAGACAAAGTGGTTAGGAGCTTATTTACTATGTTTGGCAAAATATTTTTTTTGCCGAGGCTAATTTACTTTAATCGGATAACGAGATGTTATTTTTTTGCATGTCAGTTTATATTGAAATGTCGTTAATAATTTGGTGTTCATTAACTTTTTTGGGTTAACAATGATTTTTTTGGAGTCAGTTTGCTTAAATAGGATAGCAAGATGAACCTTGAGAATGAGAACCTTGGTTATAACTTTACATTGAAATGCTGGTTTAATTTTGGTGATCATTTACTACTTTTGGATTAACAATGATTTATTTGGAGTCGTTTTGCTTTAATAGCATAGCGAGATGTTAAAACTTTGGTTGTAATTTTATATTAAAATGTGAGTTTAATTTTGGTGATCATTTACTATTTTTGTCTGTTATATGTTACTATATCTGGTGGTAAGTTAAACATAAGCCTTTACAAGTCAGATGTGAGTGGAAACTCCGGGAGATGAGGCCTTAGGAGGACATGTGATGACCTTATTGGTGATGGTCTTTCGAAAGGTCAGGTGTGTAGGACTCGCAACCGGCGTGAGTGTATGACCAGATGTATGAACGTAAACGAGGGAAAAGGAGTATTTTAGGAGCATAGCAGATGGCGTTCTGTAGTTTCAAGAAGGCGTAAGTTTTTGTATGAATTACGTTATCTACGCTTAGGGGTGAAAGTAACACACTCTTCCATCTATGATGTACTTCTACATCATGTCTATATGGGAATAAGGATTAGGCAGACCTCCTTCTGCGAAGAAGTAGAGAGAGTGGGAGAGGCAAATTTCGCGCCCCTGGCCGCCGCAGGAGACGCCCTGGGCGTCGGGAATCGCTGGCCGAATCCCGGCCACCGTAGGCGCGGGCTTGCGGACGGTGAGCAATGGGTAGCTCGCCGTCCGATAAGGACCAGGCCCGGGTCGACGGAACGTTGTGTTCCACGCGCGCCTCAACGAGATGTCAGCACAACTGACGGGGTCCGCTAGAACCGATGCCTGCCGGGGTCGCGTGAAAGTCCAAAAGGGATACCGTGGCCCCTGGCAATGTACAGGCAACTGAAGGAACACGGGTGGGTTTTAGTCAGTAAGAGTCTGACACGCCCTCCCGCTCCGCCTAGAGCGAGAAAAGTTATTTGATCATTTCCCACCCAGAAAATAAAAGGACTATGCAGACTGGTAGGTAAAACTCCTATGTAAGTAATAGGGGGTTAACTTAAGGTCTATTAAAATCCTTGTTTCCAATTGATGTTACTTCCACATAAACAAACATCAACTTTATGAAAGTGTAAATAAATTTGATTTTAAACTGACTAGTACTTTAAAAAAAGCCATAACAAATATGAAGTCGTAGCGCAAACTGAACCTTATGAGTAGGTTTTACAGTTGTTTTTCCTAAAAGTCGAGTTTGTTTACATGTTTGGCAAATAAATTGCGAACCCAGATTATTTCCACTAACTGGACACAAATCTAAACGCCGCTCGCGCCTGACTGCTACATGAATTCCTTAAAAAAACATAACATAACATGACGCCTTGTTTCCTCAAAGGGTTTGGTAGAGATATACTTACCTGTAGTACACCCACATTTCGCCAGTTATGTTTAAGTCCCATGTAATAGGGGGTGAGCATGTTGCCATCAACCGGCCATAAAAAAATCCAGGTTGCTGCTGAGAAATTCCAGTTGGAAATACCCAATAACACTTTGCCCGACTTGGGAATCGAAATCAGGACCTCACGCTCAGAAGTAGCGTTTGCGACCAGCAGCCCAACCAGCCTGTCTATGAACATTTGTTGAACACAAATCTTTCAATAACTGCTGCAACGATTACCTATCTGTAGAAAACTGTTTGACATTTAAAACTCCCACGCATGAGGCAAGCTACAGCTGATTCTTACTAAGAATTAAGCAGACCTATTGTTTACATCTTTCTCTCAAATCCACGAGACTACTCACTTAGCAACACAATGTAGGTACTTATGAATTCATTATGTATAACCATTCGAAGCTGAGGTCAATGATCTCGGTAATTCGTTCATAATCTTATAGCGATAGGTTCATAACCCGAATTTGCTCTCATTTTTATACCAGTTTTGAGTGGGAGGTTGTTTACCTAATAATGCGAATTTTATGCCTACTACTACTTTTCTCGTGACTCCGCCCGTGTTTATTATTACTTGTTGACAAATTATTTAAAAAAGTATTAAAAAAAAACATGATAATCAGGAATCAAACTACAAGTATTTAGGTGTGGTATCTTTATTTAATTTTTTATAGTTCTATCTGCTTTATAAATGTACTAACGTACATTTATAAAGCATTACTAAAAGCGTACTAAAATTAAGCGTAGCCGCATCGCTAGCTCACCGTAGCTCACGGCACAGGTGGCGTAGCAATATTATAGGCAAAGCGTAACCGAAACGTAGGCACATCGTAGCAGTAACGTTGGCTTAGCGTAGCAGCAGCGTAGGCACAGCGTAGCAGTAGCGTAGGCACAGCGTAGCAGCATCGAACGGCGGCGGCGTAGCGGTAAGTCACTTCGTATAGATAGTGCCGTCCATATTGACGCGCCCCACTCCGCTCCGCTCCATACTAAAGTACAGCTTACAGTTCTGTAATCCGGGGTGGGGCGCGTCGTCTTTGGATCGCACTATCTGTACCAATACCTAGGGCACCATGTGACTTCTCCCAGGCCTCAAAAATATGTGAAAGAAGCTCAACTCCAGCGTCGGAAGTCGAGCGACCCCTTGTGAAACCGAATTGCTTACTGTTTATTAACTTATGTTAATTAAAATCCTCTGGTAATGTCAGTAAAAACATATAATGTGCTACCAGAAACAATTAGAAAAGAAAAAAAACTCCATTGCTTCGTAAATAAATTTAAAAAGTTATTACTTAAAAAATCTTACTATAGTGTCGATGAATATTTAAGTGATAAGTCTCTAAAACTTGAAAAATAAAGTCTTTTGCAATTTTAATTCTAATGTTAATGTTATGTCTATGTTTTTAGAATAAGTTGTATTGTAATAATGATAAGTCCTCTCCACATTTATTTATTATATCTTTTGCTGTGCCCGACAGGGTCCACGTTTGTTACCTACCAAATAAATGTTTACCACCTAAGCCTACATTGTGGAATACAATAAAGAATTGAGTATTGAGTATTGAAAATGTCTTTGCAATTTTTTTTATTTTTTTTTACTAAAGGTAGGAAGCACAGAAATTGGTCTAAAGTTTGTGGGGTCTGATGTGCTGCCCGATTTAAACTTAGTTATTATTTTACTACTCTTCATTAAGTCAGGAATTACACCACAATCAATACATTTATTAAAAATAAAGGGGGCACGTGCCGCCCGACCGGCATTGTGTGTAGGAGCCATAACGGATATTTTATTAATATCAGACAGGTTTGATAACGTTCTGTTTAATTGTGTTAAACTGTTAAATACCGTTTTATTATTCATCCCGCTATTCACCCTATATTTAAGAATAAAAATAATAGTTAGATAACATACAACAAGGTAACAAGGTTGCCTGGAAGAGATCACAGTCGATAAGGCCGCCCATTGTATATTTTATAGTGTATTACTTTTTCTTTATGTAATCTGGTGTACAATAAAGTATATATAAATAAATAAATAAATAAATAACAGTTCTTTCTCAAGGTACGAAGAACAGAAATAATAGGATATTTCTAAGTTCATTGCTTCAGCAGTGGTGGCCCACAGGCCTAATGGTAACGGACGCGACTTAAGAGTTCTAGGTCGTGGGTTCGAATTCGAACACTTTACTTTGTGTAAATTATTTCATCACCTCTGCTCTTAAAACGATGAAGGAAAACGTCGTGAGGTAACCGGCATGTCCTAGAACCAAAAATTCGAAGACATGTGATATCGACCAACTCGCTCTGGGTCCGCGAGTCCGCGTGGTAGATAACAGCCTACTCTCGAAGAGAGGAAGCCTATGTCCCAGCAGTGGGAACATTACAGGCTGATTATGCTACGCTGCTAAGTTCATTGCTTACTTCACCTCTGTTTGTCTCGGCAGTGAACTTTCAGATTAATCGTTGTTTTTCTAAATACAATAAATAACAACATTTAACTGAAGAGGTTACTCACTCAGCGACGCGTGTGAATCTCCTCAACAAAGTTACTGGAGAAAGAAACGTGATAAAATAAATGGGTCATTGTGTATGCTTATTGTTTTGTAGTGGTTAGGTTGTTGAACTCAGCATTTGCGTGGCTTTTTCTCAAATTCTTGGGGTTGGCTTTGTAACGCCAACATAATATAATAGTTTTTTTTTACTTGCCTGCTCTTCGCATCCAAAGAACTGGGCTGCTATACCTAATCTTCTGCTTAGCGTGTCGATGGGAAATATTGTTTTAAATTTCACTGTGCGAGGGAGGGTACTTTCGGGCAAAGGCTTTTTGACAGTCTTAGTTGTTAAAACTCGAAACAAAATCATCTTGCTGCAAGTGTTCCTATAAAAGTTAAATTTACCTACCTATAGTGCAGTCAAGTGTAGTTTTTTTTTACTTTCACAAGGTAACAACGTTTTTTCCGTGTCTCAAGTTTCGAGCTTAAGTTATCCCAATTTGGTTACATGTACCTAGTTTAGGGGCATGAGGAACAGGGTGTAAAGTTCACTCATCCACCATAGAAAAGGCAGGATCCTCCGACCAGACGGGTGTCATGTCTGGCGGGCAATTGCCCAGAGGTTGAAGTCGGGAGCTTGTATATATGTCCATCGCGCGGTAAACTCTAATTGTGCGATGCAGGATTTTTGTGACGTCAGGATGTTGTGTGACGTCAAGTTTGATGCGTAATTCGCATGTGGCGATGTAGATGCCGCCACACGGTGAAGTAAATAATTGCATTTACAAACGTGTATTAACCTCACAGAACGGCGGTCACAATCTTGCAAAGGCCTTGCCTTTTGCAAATACCTACTTACCTATTTAGACAATGACCAATATAGGTAGGTAAATAAAGGGAGGGTCATTGGGGATATAAGCACATTCACCACGGTAGGTACACAATTGGCTATCGTAGAAGGTACCTAAGTATTTATTTATGTATTTTCTGTAGGTTTCTTTATGCCTACTTATTTTATTTCAAATAACATAGCATTTTTACCCATAAATGATACGCAGAGGTGAAGCTACCTGAGTGCCTGTGTGTCTCTCTCCGGTCGTGTTAGATTGCCGTCCCATCGAACTATGACAGTGAGGGAAGAGATAATGCATCAGTGTCTGGCTACACACTTTTGCAGTATAATATCTCTTCCCCCCCGCCGCAAACCCCGAAACCCCTACCCGCGCCCGCGCCGAAAGGGTAGTCTCCGTTGAGATTAGCCGCCATGGCCTAAATAAGGCCTTGAGGCCTGAGCGCCTAAGTAGATGAAGGACTACACCGTCATTTCGATCAGTTATGGTGCCTACAGATTTTCCGATTGTTATTGTCACCCGATATCCTGTTTTGCCGACCAATAAGATCTGTCAGATTTTTACAGGTTTTATCGATTTTTCGGTACCGTAAAATCCAATAAAAAGGGGGATAGCCTATACGCATCAATCGCATGTGTTATTTTTAATTTATATTGAATAAATTTACTGTCTAACCTTTTTATCTTTGAAAAAAGTACGTTAAGTAATTTACTATGTGTGGTTTAAAAACGTCGAGTTTTGTGAAAACCCAAGCGTTCCTTCTGAACGAGAGCAATCCGGAAATGTTACTACATTATCTTAGTCGTGACTATCACGCTATTTGATCGTGACAAGAGTAATTATTTGGGTTATAAATTATTTCTTTCCTTCTTTTAGGTATTTGTGTAGATTTTATTACTTTATTCTGCTGATAAAAGTTTGAAGAGTAAATGCGCCGTGGTCTGCGGAAAGTAGAAATGAAATGAGTTTTCTTCTATGTCCCTTTGCAGTACCTACGTACCTACCTATTTATATACTCATTATCCATGCTAGAGGAAACAGCGAAGAGTACTGTCCTCCAGGCTAACAAGGTTTATCCTTAACATAAAAAACAGGCCAAGTTCGAGTCGGACTCGCTCACGAAGGGTTTCGTATCACCGCGTTTAAGATCGAGCAACAAACGCCGAAAAAAACACTTTCCTTGTACGGTATTGTTCCTTTAATTATTAACTTTTTTATTTTTTTATTATTTGTTGTTATACGAGTAAGTAGCGGCAATAGAAATACAAAATCTGTGAAAACGTCAACTGTCTACCTAATACGGTTCATGAGATACGGTCCGCTGGGCAGCAGAGGCTTACTAGGTAAAGGGGGAATCCGTTTGGCATCCTTCGGGACGGAACCCTATAAACCACTTTAGTTTTCTTCGTCTTCTGATGTTGTATCAGCATAACTTTGTAGAATAGCTGATGATGCTTCCCCAATCCATATTTTTTCCTTGTATTTGGTCAATTATATATTCTAACAGACTACCAAACTCTTTGGAACAAAAAATAGTACTTAATAATAATTGGCACTGAGGTATTATTGTAACCTACTAGCTTCTGCCCTTGCCTTGCCTTTGTCCCCGTAAAAGAAACATAATAATCCTATGGCAAACGGAATTAGTGTAGCTTTCTTGCAGTGAACGAATTATTTCTGTGATGGGATCAGTACTTCCAGAGATTACCTCTCTCTCATAAACAAACTAGTGACAGACACGATCCGTAAAAGATCAACTGTTCCATACAAAAGTCAATACCTACACGATCAATATGTAAAATAGTTCAGTAAAATTTTTGGAACGAAGTTCTTTAACGCGGCTGGCGGTAGGTAGGAGTAAACTGGCAGAAATCGTCACGTCACGAAAAAGCGTTATGCCCGAAAAAGTCCGTTCCAAGTGTCAAGTTTTTGTTTTTTAACAGAGCCATCTAGTAGAAGTTTTTGGCAAGCTAAATACTTATAGGTACTACTTTCGACACTCGAAACTTGAGCCCATGCTATATTCATTCATAATATACTGCAATAGGAACTTCGCCCCAACCGGGTGTCCCACCACATCTTCCGACTTTTCTTCTTCGTATTTTATAGTTGGTCCCCATATCGAAAGTGATTTAAATTAGAGTAGATACTACGAAAAAAAATCAGTCCTAGTGTTTTGTTTGCACCTATGTTATTACGCCTATTTTGTGTTTTTTCTACAAGCCCCGTAATACACGTTAAGCCGTTGGTCCCAGCTGTCATACGTGGATCTTTGACAATCGTTACGGATCGTCACGAGCTAATACACTTAAATACGGTAGTCAGAAGCCCGAGTCTGTCAACCAGTCTTACCAAGGGGTATCGTATTACCCAGTTACTAAGTTGTGGGGGGTCAGATAGGCATTCGCTCCATGTAAAATACTGGTATTCAGCAGCATCCCGTTAGACTGGAAGCCGACCCCAACATATTTAGGAAAAGGCTAGGCAGATTTATTTATGTTTTTTCTACAACTAACTTCAGCTCGTGACTTGCACTATAACAAGTCTTGTAATTATACCATTTATAACAACGCTATCACTAACGATAAACCCCTGAATCATCTAGTGTTACAAACTTGAACATACTCATTCATATCAGCTGTAAATGTTTATAATAAGTAATTATAATTAACAATGATTACTAGATGAGTTTGTTTGCGGGAGGACTGAATCCGGTAGGGATAATTTATTATGGATATTGATGTAGGTAATTATTATTGGAAACTTGGGGAAAATCTTTGTCCAGGGGTAATTAGAGTGTGGTTAGATGTGCCGAGTGTGATAAGTGGACAGGGCACATTGCTCGCGGAACAGATGGCAGAAGGGGCCGGTTTTTCTATCTAGAATTTCTCAGTAGCAATCCGAAGTCTGGATTTGTGCCCGGTTGGTGGCAATAAACTCGCCGCCTATTACATGGGATACAACATAACTGGCGAAATGTGGGTGTACTATTGGTACACCTCTGCCAGACCCTTTGGGGAAACTAGGCGTGATTTTATGTTTATGTTACGATCTTCAAACAGATTGGTGCAACTGCTTCCACTTGGTTCCACTGACTGTTACTCGATTTATTAGCTCGTCAAGGAGCGCTTTTAAGGTTGAACTAGTCGCGGGCTCGAACTCACTGGTGGGCGTGGCCAAAAAGCACGCTGCCATCGTATCCGACAAATATCGTATCAGTTATGAGCAGTTAGACGCTAGTCTACACGCACAAGTCTAGTTCGCACGCACATAAACACCGTTCCGGACTATTTTAGTAAAACGAGTGGGTAAAAAATTACGAAATGGTCTTAGGAAAATATATCTCTGCTTAAATCAATTACAAATAAATGTTATTGACCTTTTCGATAATTGAGCTTTCGGTATCGACTTTTTTTTTGGAGATTTTACACTACTTTTATTACTTATTTACGCCAAAAGTTGCGTTAAAATTAGCAAGAAAAACGATCATTTGTTAGCTCATAACTTTTAATGGCTTTTTTATTTTATTATTCTGTTTCAGCACAGACAAAATTAATAATGAGACAAGATAATATCAATTTTAACTTTGAATGTACACTGTCAAACAGTGGAGTAATACCCTCCCGAAATTTGTATGGAAAAAATATCGACTAGTGCAACCTTAAGCGTATTTGTTATGATATTTTGTCATCGAGTCCTCAGTAAAATCTTCTTGGTATAAGAAAGAAAGAAAGAAAGAATAATGTTTGTGTTATGTTTTTTTGTTTGTTTTTTGTTTTTGTAAGAGGCGTCACGGTTAACTAAAGTAAATTTTAGGTCGGGCCGTAAATAAAAGTCAATAATTCATATAAAACCCACTTTATTTCTCATCTATCTCCCTTAATAACCTCTGTAACGGTACGTAATACTATCATATTTACAATATACACACTTCAACATATACCAAAATAAATACACAGAAAAATAATGTCCTTATAATTTCGATATGTTATACTTATGATTATGATACAAAATTTGCCAAAATAAAACGATAACTAACAGCCATGATTGATAATCTCACAATAACAAAATAATAAAACATAAGAATATAATAATTATCTAATAAATCTAATTTACAGAAACTGGTGTTTATTATAAATCGATGGACTGTGAGAAAATGCGTTTTAATTAGTAAGAAAAAGGTATTGTTTCGTCATTTTGTTTAATTACCAAATGATTATATGGTTCAAGACTAATTATCATTTTTCTGATGTAAGCTTCTAAGTAGGTATCTGCGCAATAGCTGTAAATGAGTTTACATTAATAACTTAATTTATAGGTCAATTATAATTTATTGTTAACTTCTGGGTATAAATCAAATAAAAACCAGAATTTTCCTCATTCTGATAAAAAATTAACTATGGAATGTAGTTTTATAATCTCATAAGTTTCAATCTCATATTATAACCTGTTCTTTACTAATTAAAACCATTTTCCCATGCCTACCAAAATAAAATTCATTTAAAATACTTAAAATCGGTTACAAAAACCAGATTACAGCCTGCCATAATTAAAATCTTTAGTTTATATAAAAACTTTATCAGGAAGGCCTTTGAATGCCTTCTTAAATTAAAAAGTATACTTATCATCATTTTTACCTTCAGCCATTCATTATACCGTAAGGTAAATATTTTTTAAAAGCCTTAAAAGGCTTATCAACAGTATGCCCAATAAATGGGTATGCCAAATAGAAGACATTACCTATTTACTGGGCAAATCATTTAGTACGATCTCCTATCATTATTTTTATAGTACTAATTAAAAAGATTTCATTTCATTCAAAAAGAATTGTAGTATTGGGCCCGAAAATATCCTAGCCTTAGCTGCAAAATTTGTCTACTTAAAAGTGCCTTCTAAATCCAAAACCACGAAAATTTTCAAAAGTAAAGATGTGTAAATTAAACTAGGCTAAAACTTGTGGTATAGTCCGTGCGCGACTGTTAGTCACCGCCTGACCTGTGTGAGCCGCGAGACGGGGGACCATTGACAAGATTGTCAGACTGAGTTAGCGGCCACGTCGGCCGTCGGCTCACATACCTCGGGCAGTGACTAGCAGTCGCGCACGGACTATAATTGCTACTATTTAGAATATTTAGTGGTCTGTGTTTGGTCAAAAAGACTTAGTTGCTAAATATGTAGTTGCCTTAGATGAAGATTTTTTTTCTATCACTTTTCTCGATATCAAATTAATGACGCATATAAGGAAGTGAATGGAGCCCTTAGGCACAGTTCCATTGCTGCCCACAGCTAAGCTACACATGTGTACTTAGCTTCACTTTGCTTGACAAACAAATGAACCGCACTAACGTGCGTAACCCCTCCGTGCACATCCTACGCAGTACCACAGAATGATACAGAAGGCGCACTCCGCATTTTAGGTATGAAACTACAAATACACGGCGGGCCCGTCTTGTCGGGCCAATTCAGTGAGCTTAACGTAGTCAGAAGATATAAGAGTTACGCGATAGACACAACTTCTAGGTAAATATAACTGCAGGTAATTAGCGCTGTGCGACCTGAATTGCACTTTATTGTGTCGTAGAAAGAGTCGCTTTTTATGTAGAGTGAACCGTCTGTACTAATCTGAGGCAGTAGTGGAATTGGGCCGTTTACTTGTGCGATAGCCACATGTTTTTCATAAATTCTACATCGAGATTTTATTGGTCGGCCATTCTTAAATGTTCTCTTGTGTGCTACTAGCTAATCGGTAATGTAATGAAATCGAGACATAGTGAGCGAGATAGTGTGTCTTACACCAAAGTTGTAGAAGTTCATGGTAATGGATAATGTGCTTTACTTCAACAGCATAAGTAATAATTTCATTTTATACCAATGGCAATACGTATGAATTGAATGAGGATTTTCACGCCACCAATTGGCGCCACTTTGACAAGAGGTCTTCCATTTCGACAATGAATATAAAATTTAAGATGACGTTCATCATTCAGACACGACTAAAGAAAAATAGGCGCTGTGACACTTTTGACAGGTGCCCGGACATGACGTCTCAGTGCTGCCACCTAGTGGACGTCATTTCAGGAATTGTATGAATTTTCTTAGGTCAGATCGGATGGGGTCTAAATGTAGAATTAACCATGTATGGTGACGTAGTCTTACTTAATGAGCTGCAAACCTGTGCTTGACATCAGAAACTTGGATTCTTCCCATTCCTTCACCGTTTCATCGATTTTCTTTGTTTGTGTTTTAATATTTAGTCGTGTGTTCTTCCCGTGCGAGTGCGAGCCCCAATATATACCTATCTTTTTCTTTCTTCATTTTCCTTTGTTATGTCAGTGTTCAACAGTCGGTACTATGTCTGTGGTGGTGGGAATGGTAGAGACGGTGGCCAGAGTGGCGAGCGCCGTGGTGATGGGAGCGTCCTTGTCGAGAGGGCGGTAGGACCAGTTGCCGCAGCCGTCGAATTCTAGCACGTGGGTGTGGTATTTCCTGTGGGTTGGGAAGAATTTTTAGTAATCGCTCCAGTTGGTTACACAGTTCATTGATTTTTTTATGGTTTACCTTTCATTTAATTTATCATCTTTGTTAGAGAGATTTGGTCCTTATGATTGACCCTATCGATTGATGCCATAAAAGTACAGGGTGTTATTATTTCGGATTTTAGCCGGTTCGATTCCAGAGTGTCGCAAATGAATTTTCGAAAATCTTTGAACGCAGATTTTTGGTTTCTTTAAAAAAATAAAGGTATGTTTCCTTTGAGTAAAATTTGCTATCTCCAGTATTTAGAGTACTTTCCCTCCTGGTGAGGTTCAAAATTACCATTCTGTATAAGATAGCAAAATAGTAGCTAGAGTAGTGCGTTGCACAGACCGACCGTACTTACACGTTGAGAGACAAGTGTGTTTATAAAAAAAAATTAAACATTTTGTTTCTAATGATAATATTTTTTTTGCATGTATGGACGCTTGCTTTAACGGGTTAACGGGAAGGCCTTTCATTATGAGGCTTACAACAGCTAAAGCGCGGTCACTGTCGGACTGCATAGAAATGAAAGAGAAGCGCGATGACACGACGCAGGTAATTTATTGCAAAATATGAAGCAGTTAGCGATTTACAAAAAATCTATTGATTGGACTGGAAAATTAAAACACTATTATGCTAATATGTAGCTTGTAGAATAATCTGACAAAAAATCAGAATGATTGCATGTAAATTAATATGATTTTTAATCGTTGAAAGAAATTTTTAGAGGTATCTTCATGATTTTTTTCTATCGTATCAAATTAGTTGTATTATGTTTTCAACACACTATCATACTAGCATATATCCTGAAGAATATCATATATTTTTCTGATTTTGTTTACTGCAGTGGATCATATTCTTTTAGGCATTATAAAACTTGCGTTTAGGCACGTTTAGGTCCTGTAGTCCCCTTAATTAAAATACTGTATATGTTCCTTTGTAGTCAACAAGTGAGTCAGTCTCATTTCGTGTTGATGGGCTAGTTTGTAATAAAGTAATTTAAATAATATACCAGTTTATCATTGTATGCATCAGAAAAACAAGTTTTTGATAAAAGCCAACTAAACGACTTTTTGTGAGCTGAGAGCTTACGAGTTTGTAGGTAGAAACCAAACAGGCGCTTTAATTTATGTAAATTATTTAATCACCACTGCTCTCAAAACTGTGAACGAAAACATCGTGAGGAAACCGGCATGTCCTAGAACGGAAAATTCGAAGACATGTGACATCTACCAACCCGCACTGGGTCCGCGTGGTGGATTACGGCCCACTCCCTCTCACTGAGGGGCCTGTGTCCCAGCAGTGGGGCTGATAATATATTTTTTATGGATTTTTCTTTCTGGTGTGTCAGAGCTTTGCCCCTACAATGTAAAAATAAAGAAGTGGAAATACTCACCACACACTAGGCCTATGCGTGATGGACAGTAGCGTGATGCCTTCCTTCACGGCTTCCTCATACATCACCACTTCGGTCTCCATGGAGACGGCGCTCGTGCACTCATCCAGTAACGCGTATACCGGCCTGGGAAGATATATACGGTGTTAATGTGGAGCTTGGGGGGTCTGGGGGAGGCCTATGTCTAGCAGTGGATGTCTTTTGCCAGAAATGAATGTGGAGCTGACTGTGAGCTAATCGTGGTCACTTAGTGGATAACTGTGGCCAGTAAGTGGGTAACTGTGGCCGGTAAGTCGGTAACTGTGGCCGGTAAGTCGGTAACTGTGGCCGGTAAGTGGGTAACTGTGGCCAGTAAGTGGGTAACTGTGGCCGGTAAGTGGGTAACTGTTGTCAACTAGTGGGCAACCGGGGCTAGCAATTGGGCAACCGAGGCTTACAAGTGGGCTCATACTAAATGTATCAAAGTGATTTTTGCGATGCGATGTGGCCCGTCAAATGTTTGCTAACCCCATAACTTCCATGTTATTAGTTAGTCGTTCATACCTGTGGTAGAACATCCTGGCCATGGCCATCCTCTGCTTCTCCCCGCCCGACAGCGTGGCGCGCCAGTCGCGCACGGCCCACAGCCCGCCGTGGCGCGCGGCGCACGCGTCCAGCCGCACCAGCTGCAGGATGTGCGCCGCGCGCCGCGACGCCGCCAGGTCGCCTTCTTTGGCCCGCGAGGGGTACGTCACTTGGTCTATTAGGGAGCCTTGGGACATGTAGGGCCTGTGGAGAAGAGGAAAACTCATAAATACAGCAGCAGGTTACGAAATCACGATATTAAAAAGCCGAGTATCGTGTTTCACCACTTCTTCAGTCATCAATACTCTATCTAGCCTTTTACCTACCATGTTATGGTCGGCTCCCAGTCTAATCAGATGCAGATCAATACCAGTATTTTACATGGAGCGACTGCCTATCTGACCTCCACAACCCCGTTACTGGGTAACACGATACCCCTTGGTAAGACTAGTTGTCAGACTTTTCGAGGTTCTGACGACCCGTAACAACTATCAAAGATCTACAAATGGCAGTCGGGACCAACGGCTTAACGTGCGTATTCAGTCATGAATATATCAGTAATGACGAAATTGTGGAAGATTTACAAACTTAAAACGAGGTTTTAAATATTTAAGTGTTTTCGAGTTCAGTGATTAGTGCACTCACAACAGTAATCACTGCAATGATTAATAAGGCAATTCAAAAGCACAATTATTTTAAGGCCAACTATGAACACATTAATAAAGAAAACAAAGAAAGAAAATACGTTTATTTGCGGTACACATGACGCAAAGAAAGAACAAAACACAAAAATAAACAATTTGGGAGAAAATATGCGTCACATCCACGCAAAACGGCCATCGCTCAGCTTAATACTGCGACCCTATGCGAGACAGAGGCCCAACGCTGGTTTTCAGCGACAGCCGGCGTTGACGTGATGACGTCAACCGGTGCAGCATAAAACACGACCGGACGCCGATGCGGTTAATCACGATCTGCGTAAAATTGCTGCTGCTCTGCGATGATAAACTTCACGGGGACTCTTCAGAAGACGCGCTGAATACGTTTTATGAATTTGTTTACCAAATAATTAAAGCTCATGTTCTCCTAAAGACAATAAGGTCTATCAAATTTCCATTTTGGTTTCCCCCCTCTTTAATATGCATATTTAAATATAAATTAAAGGCATGGAATAAATGGAAGCCCTATCAAACCTTAACTGATTAGTTTTTACTTTATTGGTCGAGATTCAAAACCGATTAGAATTGTTTGTGTCTATACCTAAAATCAGTTGCAGATAGTATTAAAGTTAACATCAAATATTTCTGTTTCTAATCGGCAATCTAAAGCTCCAACTCTATCTAAAACGATCCTGAGATTATTATTTTTTACAAAGTTCTACCATTCGGTGTACGAACCCTCCACTCTCTCTAATTTCAAACCCAAAACAATGAATATGCTGAGAATTGTTCTCTTGTTAGTAGCCTTGTGCTTAGTACTGACCAGATAATCAGTGCCCTCAAATCTTTAGATTGTACAAAAGGACCAGACGGTATTCCACCAATTTTTCTCTTAATAAGGCGGCTCATGCGTGCACCATGGCGTATTATTTATAATAAATACTACTGATAAACAGAGGTATGACGATTCCGACTTGCTAATTAAACGCTTATGATTTTATTTATTGATTAAGTGTGTGTGTTGTGTGTGTGTTTATTATCTAAAATTGTAATGACCTTTACCTAACTGACATATTTTAAATTGAATTACTCGTATTATTATTATCTTTTTTAATGTAATCTATTGGCATGCCACCTTAATTGTAATTGTTTGTTTATGTTAATTTTGTACGCCATATATTGGCAAAACATAGTGCACATATTTTAGACAATATACTATCTGTAACCATACCTATGTTTAACAAAATAAATGATTGATTGATTGAAATGTTTGGCCATCACTAGCGTCCATCAGTTCCTGAAACGTGGAGCTGACAAGACACGCAGGACATGATATTAAAGTGAATCGTCCGCCGCCAGCTAAACTAAGTTAGTTTGTATAATTGAGCCAGTTTTTCATACATGTGCGTCCACCGCGGTGGAACCACATGTATGAAAAACTTAAACTTTAGTGTCCCATCGTTTGTGGAACAGCACCACACCACACTACACTCCAAGGCGGAGTCGTTTATAAATGACCTGAACAGGTTTTTCTTGCTCCGGAGTCTGTTTAAAGACTTTCAGGTTACCCAAGGCAACTCATGTCCAGGTGACAGATCTTCAGCACGTGGAACGAATGGTTCGGGTAAGCAAGCAATAATATAGATGCAGTAGGTCGATGACAGTTGTTCTGGGTATTTAGATTGGCATAAAATATTTAGTTTTATTACTAACCTCTGTGGTATGTAAAACATGATAGGCCTAGATGTGCAGAACCCTGTGTCGGTGAGGTTTGTCTCGTCGGCGCAGTGTGCGCAGGCGCAGGGTCGTGGGACATGTAGCTCGCCGCCGAACACCGGCCATAAGCCGGAGATTATGCGGAATAAACTGTGGAGGAAAATAATAATGATTAGAGTAAGGTGTGAGACCCTACCACTTTGCCCGCGACTTCATCCGCGTAGATTTCGTATTTTCCCTAGAAACATGCAACCGGTGGAGGTCCCTTGAAAGGGTAGTTTACGAAAACGGAAGTTTGTTTAGATGTATTAGAGTAAATTTTCAAGGTTTTTGATCAAAAGAAAAATAATTTTCTTAACTATCCCTCCGGTTTACCCAAACAGGGGTTGATTTTTGAAAAATTTTCAAACATATGTTTCATCATTGAATTTTTATAGTATGTATACAAACTTTAGAGTTAATCAAAACATGTAATAAAATCCTCTTCTAAAAACTTAATTACCCCTTTTTGCGGAAGTTTACGGGACGGGATTTTTGAAAACCCAACCATTCGTAACTCTTGTTTTCTGTCAATAGTATTAAGACAGAGTTCCAAGTTAATCGGACCGCACGTTAACATTTTTCTATACAAACTTTATCACCCCCCAAATTCCTATTGAGGGGTAGTTTTGAAAAACTTATAATAACAAGCTGTATTATTAGCTTAGGCTTACTCGTGCCAAGTTTCAAGTTTATTAACTCAAGGATTTAAAAAAATCATACAGTAAAACAACACAAAGGTTGAATTTCCAAAAACCCCTTCTTAGTTCTCTTCATATAAAAAGGAAGTTACTAGCCGTGTGGAAAATTTCATGTTCCTAGTCCCTGTAATTTCGGCTGTGCGCTGATATGTCAGTCAGTCAGTTTCTCCTTTTATATAATAAAAAAAAATTGTAGCTTTTGCTCGCGGCTTCGCCAGCGTGTATGTCGGAAAATATCCCATTGGATTGTACTACCGGGATTAAAAGTTTCCTATGTATTAATCCAGGTTATAAACTATCTGTGAGCCAAATTTCATTCAAATCCGTTAAGCCGTTTTTGCGCTACTGAGTAACAAAATCCAAACATACAAACGGGAAATAGAATAGATGTGTCAAAATGCAAACGAGGTCACACTCAAGAACGTTCAAAGTGCTGTTGTTGTCTGCGCCGATGTTTACACAACTTTGTACTTTATTTCACTAACCATAAAAAGAGTTTTTCTATATCATCGGAACGTTAAGAATGCTCTGCGCTATAATATGATCTGCGCGTATCCTAAAGGGTAGAATAGTATATACCTACAATATTATTACAAAAATACTTCCTATTGTGACCACACCCCAGCTTTTATTATTATTTTGTACTCCCCTATAGTGGCAGCCAACGAACGCCCTAGCAATAAGTCCACCCGTCTCTTTACTGTTTTTGAACACGTCAGTTAGTTCCACATTTTATCAACAGATGTCACTGTGCGTTGACGTCACGTTTCTGTATCGCGGTGTTAAGATTCTCCGCCGTTTGGTTGGGTCTCTTCGATCGAAGCAATACAGTATCTCTGGTTTCCCTTCAAAACGTATAAATCTTTCGCCTTTTACTAAAGATTTCCGTGGAGGGGGACACTCAAATGAGTCTTATGCATTTTTGAAATACTCTGCTTCGGCAGAGTTTATATACCTATACTGCCCTGCTAAGCCGAAAGGCGGTGTCTCACTCAAACCGAGTAAGTTTTGAGAAAATTGACTTTTTGTAAATTTTAAGTGGTTTTTTTTAAATTAGATAGATGTGGCTTATACCATTAGATGCGAAATTATTATAGCTATTGAATGGTATAAAAAAAACTAAACGGGCGTATCTCAGAGATACCGCCTTTCGGCTTAGCAGGGCAATATAATAATGTCAAGAATTGGTACTTGACGAGGATTGAGGCCGGCCACATACATACGGAATTCCAAAGACAGTAAATCCATACATCACGGATTTATCGCACACGTACCATCGAAGAAGTTCATATCTAACCACCGTAAGGACTATTCTTGCTTGCAGCGCTCGGCAACTATAGAACCGGGCCGGTAACAGATGTGGTCATCGTGTTCACGGGATTTTGTTTTGAAACTGGTTAGATATGAACTTCTTTGATGGTACAGTTAGTTCTCCGTTCGAAATCATTAAAACAATCGACGCACGTGTCGCGTCCCTTGCAGGATTTACTTGAACTTCTTTTATTTTCGAGGGTTATTGATCAAGTGGATATTCACCTAGACTTCCCGCACCCATTGGGCCCCACTATGAGCAGGTGTGTCCCGGGCGCGATGTCTAAGGTCACGCCGCCCGCCACGACGTCGCACGCAGGAGTTACTATGGGCACGCCGCGGAGACGGATCGCTAGGTCGTTTGTGTAGATTATTGTTCCTGGAAAGAAGAAAAAAGTACATGAATATACGTAGGAAGAGATGGATTCAAAAGCGCCAGTTGGCGCATATATTTTGTTTGAAATAGCGAACTATTGGCGTCACCGAGCTCCACGTTAATGCCTAAGAGTCGCCCTGCCCTGGTATTCACGTTCAAAAGATGTTTTCAGAAGAGCCTTTTCATTATACATGCTGTCTTAATTCTGTCGTTCTTAAAAAACCCACCCTGTGTTCACTTAACTTATTAAAAAAATCATTTAAATGTCTGCGACTTCCCTCACATATTAAAGTCAAGGGTTCCATATCTTAAAAGGAACATTACTTTCACTGCTTGTCATATTTCTCCTCCAACGGTAGACTGTACAATGCCATCTGTAAGCTACAGAAGTATTTTGTACATAAAAGAGGCCAGTATACCTTCTGGCACGGGGCGGTTGTCCCGGAAGGTGACCTGGAAGGCGGCGTGCTGCGCGGCCACGTGCGCGGCGCGCACGCAGCGCCCGCGCGCCACCTCGCCGAACACCACCAGCATGTCCGACACGCGCGTCGCGTAGCCGGCCAGGGTTACTACTTCCTGCGAATAAATAAAGGGTACGATTAGTATGTTTTTAACATAAGATACATATTATATTATCCTTACATACTATAAAACAAAGTCCCCCGCCGCGTCTGTATGTCTGTCTGTCTGAACGCGATAAACTCAAAAACTACCGAACGGATTTTCACCAATGGACGGAGTGATTCATGCGCAAGGTTTTTGTGGAAAATTTATTAACGTTTTGTGTAAATTGTTTGAAATATGACGAAGATTCATTGTTATTTCCGAAGCTATTTTGACCTGTATTATATTTATCCTTATCGAATAAAATATTAATATGCTACTTAAATTGGGCATTAAATTTAGATTAAAATATGCCTTGACATCATGTCATTCAAATGAATAGTACTTTAAAGATATCACAGATTCAAAATTACGCGTAACAAAATAATTATGGCTGACGAAAACGCGGGCGCAGCGGTAGCAATCAGTGAGTTTTCCTCAACTATTAGGTATTTAGATGCCTAATAATCGAGGAAAAGTCATTGATTTTCCGACATCCACGCGGGCGAAGCCGCGGTCAAAATTTGTTTTTAACATACACAGCAGTGATAGTCTCGTGGTGTGACCGTCGGACTGCTAAGTCATAGGTCTCGAGCTCAAACCCAAGGTACGCACCTCTGACTTTTGCGATCCATGTGCGTATTGTATAATTACTTTGAACTGCCTGATATATTCTCAGATGCCTGAGATATTCTCGACGGCATGTGAAGCCAAGTCAGGGCCCCATGGGCGGCATAAAAACACCAAGTTAGTCAGTAACCACACGAAAAAGTAGAACATAAGATATTTTTTCCGAAAGTGTAAAGACACCACGTTCAATAAAACAGAAGGTATCATTTTGTATGATATGACGATAAAACGACAGCACAATTTGAAACCATTTAAGGTGGGCCCGTAGTGTATCTTGATCAAAATATGATAAAGATTTATGTTCTCATATGTGAGCCCTTTGTATCTATCACATAATTAATTTATCTGTCGTTGCTTCATTTTTAATTATTTTTACCTATGGTCTACTCATGTAAAGAAAGAAGAAAGAAAATACGTTTATTTGCGGTACACATGACGCAAAGAAAGAACAAAACACAAAAATAAACAATTTGGGGGAAAATATGCGTCACATCCACGCAAAACGGCCATCGCTCAGCATAATGCTGCGACCCTATGCGAGACAGAGCCCCAACGCTGGTTTTCAGCGACAGCCGGCGTTGACGTGATGACGTCAACCGGTGCAGCATATAGTTAAATAACAAAATGAGACAAAAATTAAATGAATAAATACAATACTTAGTCCTAAATGTTTATATAAAATAAAATATTTAAAATGGTAACATTTCATACCGTCGGCGCAGCTGTCATAAAAACTATTTGTTTGACGTTTTGACATATTGGTTATTTAGTGGTTACGTAATAATTATAACATGGCGCATTAAGTAATTAGTGATATGATGCAATGCATAATATGTAAAAACAAAGGATGCATTGAGAGATTGTGTAGCTATGGTTCTTGGTATGTGTCAAAGTTTTAGCGTGGAAGCGTAACAAACAAACTCACTTTCGCATTTATTATATTAGTTAGGATTATTTACCTTATAACTGGACATCAGCCTCTCTATAGCGTCGGCGGCTGAATTAAGAAGATTTCTTGATGTCGTCATGTATTCTGCTCGATCACTTATACTGCTGCCTGTAATACAATAAATACAAAATCAGTTGACACAGAGTTTTGAGTAATAATCTATACATACAAATAAATAAAATTTAAATGTCTGTTTGTAATATCAAAATAACAGCTTTTTACTAAATGCATATGAAAGTATACCATACATATAACAAAAAAAAAAAAAAAAAAATCTTTCAGTCTGTTTGTTCCGGCTTATCTACGAAACGGCTGGACCGATTTTAAGGGTACTTTCATCAGCAGATAGCTCAGTTATATTTTATTTTAGAAAAAGAATTAGTGTCCACGCGGGGGACCTGTGAGTAGCAGCTAGACAAAAGAAAAGAAAGAAAAAGTGCTACAAAAATTGTTACAGAGCTCCTTTACTATATTGCTCATTATATGAGTACAATGGCGGTTAAGACTTAGGTTGGCGAGTATTCACAACTTGGCGATTAAAAAATCTGTTTTATTCAAACAAGCTTAGTAAGACAGGGTTTTTTTTTCGTTTAAAAAAATAAACGAAACGTCACATGCTAAAGAGATCTGGCAAAAAGATTCAATGACCGGTTTTATAGAGATTGTAATTTTCTGACACATATGATAAACAGTTCCTAAGAGCCTGTAAGCTGTAAGTGGTCTAATTGCTTCGACTTTTGTTTACCGAGGTTCTTTTCCCAGCTGTGAGAAAATGTATGGTTAATACACAAATATTTTTATATATTTTAAATATTGCGTTTTTTATATTTATTAAGGGAACTTAGTGAAGTGGTTATTATTTTTAGATCTTATTATAATTACTACTATTTTTTTTAAGTTTTCATAGTTTTAAATTATAAGCAATCGTATTAGGTACCTGTAATGATAGTTGAAAGGGAGATTTTAATAACAAAAAAATAAAAATAAATGTTTCTACTGACCATACTGACCTGTCGAACTGTTAGAATGCGTGGCCGTCAGTATAGGCAGTGCTAACATGACCATGCCCGTGCCCGACCACACGTACTTCATGCAGAACTGCTCCAGCATCACGTACCATAGCTTCTTGTTAAATACTGACGTCATCTGGGCTACTAGTTCTTTGTAGGCCGTTTGCAGTTGGCCGAGTTCCACCTGGAATGTGAGAGAAGGACTTAGAAGTCTGTCTTCGTATTTATGGTGCGGGGATCAAATAATGGAGTGCCGAGTGCCCACTTAGTTTTTCAAGACATCGCAAAGCGGTTGGTCGACTCTTCAAGTGACCAGACGGCTGGCCTATTCTTCGGCCAGAGAATCAGCATTGCCATACAACGTGGCAATGCTGCCAGCCTTTTGGCCACTTTATCTGTTGACAGCGATGCGGACGAATTTTTTGATGCCCTATGATTGTTCCCCTCCACCCCCTTCTTATATTTGTATTGTTAGTTAGTTCATTTAATTAAAATATTGTAAAAGATATAGTACGAATAAATAATGGAGTTGTAATGTGGGTGTTTTTTATAACCTTGTCTTAAATTCTTTATTCATCTTGATGTATGTTTTTTTTGCATTTGACTCAATTGGATCTAGTGGCAGGTCTATGTGTAATTACTATTTATTAGAAAAGGTTTCTTAAAGGACAAATAAAAATTGTTGTTTAGCCAGATATTGATTTTGCTTTATTTTTTTGGTTTTGTAATCCAGACTACAAAAAAAACTCAAAATTCTTGGACTTTGGTAACAGAACTCAAATCGATCCCAACAGCCAACTTAGCGGATGCCAGCAGATTAGAGACTTTATCAACTTTAAAGCCAAAGCCTGAATAATAACAATTTACCTTATGTCCTCCATAGAAGGCGACCTCCTCAGCATGTGCAATAAGCCTCGCATGCACGTGCCTCAGGTTGGCCTTCATGCGCGCCTCTTCACCAGCCAGGGCACCGAACCTGGGACTCAACAGTCGCAGCAGCTGACCCGTCATGCAGATCACTACTGTCGCTATGCTGGGACCTGGAAAATTAGATTTTTAAGAAAACCGTTATATAAGTTATATGTAAGTTATAATAATGAAAAGAAATTTAAAATTACTTTTCTGAATCTTTTACTGATTTACAGTGTTTATCCTGGGGCGTAGGTATAGAATCCCACAGACTAGACCCCCCGGTCCCCCATCCCGGTCCCTTAGACTGTTTTTAGGATTCTAAAACATTCCTTCGTAAAAACGGTTATTCTTTAGAAGTCATTTACATGTTACACGTACACTTGTTGGGAAGTGGGTTTCGAGAGTAATGCGAAGTTGGCAAAAAAAAATCTTTTAGTCCGTCAGGTGTATTATTGAAAAATATTGGACACGTATTTTTTATTTTATTACGTAATCAAAAAATTACGGCACTACATCGAGTTAAAATGTGGCGTAACGTAACTAAAATGTGGCGTAGATTTTATACTGACGTGTGACGTAGCGAGCCCCCACTCCCTAACTTTAATGCGTTTTGTCTAAACCATTTTTATAAAGCAAAAAATACGTGTCTAATATTTTTGTATTATCTGACTGACGGACTCAATAGTTTTTTTTTTCCCAGTCAACATTCCTATTGCCGATATAGCTAATTACAGGTACAAGACTTTTAAGGCTTAACATCTCGGACAGAGGAGGCGGAGACCACCATCAAGTGAGTTGTCAACTTGCTAAACCATAAGCCTCCCATAGTTTTAATCAGGGACCGAAACAGGTATGATCAATATGGGTATATTTTCGGTGACAACATTTATATGTTTACGGGTATTTTTAAAGGTTACCTTAAATTAAATATAACCAGTATTAATACCGGTTACCGAAATAAAAATTTCCTCTATCTTACACGAGCCGTCGGCATTGGTCGAAGGGCGCGCATCGCCTGTGTGTGTTATTAAAATGGTAACCTAAATAAGGTGACACGTTTCTTCTTCTTGGTTACCCAGACAGCGGTAACCTTAGTCGCAGAAGTAACCAAAATTCTTCAATACCAGCCGTGCTATTCTGTAAACATCTCACCGTGAAAACCTAGGTGGAGTGAGCTTGATGTGAGCTGTCATTGCACCTAATGCTAGGGATTGACACTATTGACAGCTCATTTCACCTCACTTCACGGTGAGAATTTCACAGAATGAATCGACTGTACGGTAATTTATAAAGGTTTTTGGTTCCTGGTTTGAATCACAAGGCTAGTATCACAATTTTCTCCTACATACCAATGAATATATTGCCCTTCATCTTGTTGGAGTAGGAGGCGAGTGTGAGCACGATGAGCAGCAGATCAAAGCAGGGCTTGGTGAGCGAGCTGTACAGGTGTGCCACGGACTGCGTGAACACTGACACGTCTTCTGTTAGCCTGGAAGTTGAAGATTACAATATGTTAGTTTAAAAGTATGAACATTATTTAGGAAAAAAGGTGAAAAGGTAAATCTTTTCAGGAAAGATATGCTCGCTATTTTTACACAGAAACCATGGTTGATAGCACACTAGCATATTAATAATTAACTGGGCATGTCGCATCTAGACTCGTTAACCATTAATCTTTTATGTAAAAGGTCTTAAATTCTTGATATACAATTTCAACGTATAAACAATTTATTGGGGAGACCGATCCTGAAGGGAATATCTGGGAATCCAAGACGAGTAATACTAATAGTAGCTACTATTCGAAATTCTGACTTTTAAGAAAACCCGAGGTGTAGTAGAAATGTCTCAATTACAAACTGTAGATTTATTTCCAACTGAAAGAAAACAAAATCAATGAAAATTTACTAAAAATGGTCTTACCTATGATCAGCATTTTCAATCCTAGCATCTAAATTAGCGACCCTATAGTATGTCTGGTTCTTGAAGTACAGGTCATACGCGTGGTTGACCAGCCTTGTCCTGAAGGCGAGCGCCAGGCGGCTCTCCAGGTATCTGATCATGGAGTTGATGAAGGTCGCTGGGATGGCGATACCGAACCATTGGAGGAGGAGGGCGGCGAAGCGACGCATGTCTTTTTGAACAATGTGTTTCACTGGAAGGGAAAGATTTGAATAACTTGTCAAGTCATGAGTAATGTGAGCCACAACTATATTATTATGATAATAAACAATATATAAATTATAATTGTGGCTAGTAATAATGGTGTTATTTTACTCCTAAAGGCACAGCTATAGACTAAAAATATTGTGTCTGTAAAATTGCTGCCGAGCATGTCATGGAATAATCTGCCGATCACGTAAACAAAAGCCTTCTTCAATACTCAATATATTCCCCTGGTGGTAAGCAGAAACTACAGAATATTAACGTTTCATAATTTTGTAGAAAACAAAACATGTAATAAGTAGTTCAGTCGTTTAGAAACCTTCTCATTTTGGTTGTATTCAACAAAAACTGAAAGCCATAATTTTTTTCAGAACACACAAGTTCGTATGTATTTTTACAATAAAAGAACAATTGTGCTAAATAGCGGACCATTACTTCTAAAATTAGTGCTATACGACGTTAAAAAATAACGGTTTCTGGTTCATTGTTGAACTACTTACTTACAGTAATACATTTACTTAAAATTCAAAGGCTAAAAGCAGATAAAACAAACAGTACTTCAACAAGTTCCACTTACCAATGGATCCTTCCAACGAAGCCACGTAAATAGACAAGAAGGTTCTAGTGAACAGGCACAGCGTGTGCGCAGATAACAAGGCGACCTCATGACTCCTGACTCCTGGCACCATGATCCTGGCGAGGGAGATCAGCTGTCGGAGGAACTCCAGGTTGAGACCCGGGATGTGTTCCTCCACTGATTGAGTTTCGTCTGCATCCTCCTGTGGAAGGAGCTTTGGGGTAGAAAATTATGCGCCTTTAACAAATCGTATATTTTGTCCAGCGTTTGCGTAAATTGAACTATTTAGGACAGCAATAATTCATGTTTGACAATTATACAGCCTTGATGACCAAATCAATGCCAGCAATTAAATAGGACTAAGGTTAAAGACATAATCATATCAAACAGATAATGATATCATCTACATATAACAATAAAAAATAAAATGGTAGGCTTCATTTCAGTACAATATATGAATTTTCTGTTTATTGCAACTTGGTTATTCACATAGGGTAAACTAAACTAAGAGAAACATTATTTATCATATATACTCGAAGTAATTTGCAAAACTATTTGTATCTGATAAAAAGCTTAGACGAATTCCAAATTCATGTTGAATATATTAACGTGAGCGAATAAAACATTGCAATACACAGTAATAGGAATTGGAAATATTAATGTTACCAATAATTTCCGATAAGTAACAACATTCTAATCCTCTTGTAACAGCTAAAAATAATTTTCAATGGATTGTGAATGGGAATGGGCAATTACATGCATAAGCAAATTTATTCAGTTAACTAACTAAAATAAAGAGTAAAATATATTTTTTATGTGTAAACAATCTGAGGAGCTCGTGGCTAAGTAATAACAGCCACACGGTTCGATCCATCAGGTTAAGTTACGCTTGCCGGGGTTAGTCTGTGGATGGGTAACCATCTTAACATACCGAGACTCCTCCGTGTCTCGGAAAGCACGTTAAGTCATTGGTCCCGGCTGACATTCCTGGCTTATTGATAGTCGTTACGGGTCGTCAAAAGCCCGAAAGTCTGCCAACCACTCTTACCAAAGGATATCGTATTACCCAGTTACTGGGTTGTGGAGGTCAGATAGGCAGTCGCTGCATGTAAAATACGGTATTCAGCTGCATCCGGTTAGACTGGAAGCCGATCTCAACATAGTTGGGAAAAGGCTAGGCAGATTGATGTGTAAACAATCAAATAATATAGACAAGATTTTCTTGTAAAACAAGTAAATCTTGTCTATATTATTGAATTGTTTGTCATTAACATCAGGCAAGGCAAAGCCGGTAGCTAAAACTCTAAAATTTTCAGGGTAATTATTACAGTTACTATATTTTCTAAATGCTGGCTAATTTTTAGAAGTTCCTTTAATTTAGATCTCTAATTACGACGAAGATCTTGGGTTAAAGCTATGTATGTATTTATTTGTCAAGCTTTTATAAATAAATTTATTACTTACAATATTCTGTTTATTGTCAGTGTCGGCATCACCTCTGCAGAGTGCACACTGTTCGGCGCCGCAGCGTCCGCCGCATGTGTCGCCGTTTGCCGTGCCATTTTCGACGTTGTGAAGCTTGCCATTTTTAGCGACCTGGGGAGAAACATATTTGTTAAACCGATGGGTATTTAAATACTGTGGAATAAGAAATGCGTAGCTTCGTGTTTTGTCTATATTATCTTCTTCTTTTTCGTATCGATGGCACGATAGTTTTTAAATTTTTTCTTCATGATCCTAAACTTTCCTCTGTCGAAAGCAATAACTCCTCCACAGATGAAGTAATCATCTGTGGAGGAGTTATTGCATACATAGTCCAATGTGTTGAGAGAGATTGGAAGTTTATCAGACACCTTTAAAGTTTTTCTTTTTACTCTGAATATAAAGCCTGATGTATTCTTTATAATCATTGTTAATTTATCGTACCACCTACATTCACAATCACACCTATTTTAAGAGCGTTTATTCTGAAAGTGGGCAACGTCGCAAATAGATGTCAAATATTTCGCTGTTTTGATTAATTTGGCAATATTACTGTATGGAAATATGAAATGTGGCTAACTAGCGAAATAGAATATTAGTAACGACTAAAACACAACACAAACAACACGTTGAATTGTAACACTGAATTTGATGTTGTTTTTTGCCGTTTTACGAGTAGGTGTAAGTAAATAAGGCATTTGGAAAGTTTTCAAATACTTTTTTTTTTTCATCTAAAACTAATAAGTAAATTCGGTGTTACGATATTAATTATTGCATTTCATAATCAATATTACACTCACTAGTTAACCACATTTCATATTTCCATTCAGTAATATTGCCAGATTAATCAAAACAGGTCAATATTTGACAGCTATTTGCGACATTGCCAACTTTTAGGATAAACGCTCTTAATAGTCATTCAAATAACTTACATATTTCATATTAGAAGTTTTAAATTACTCACCTTATAATTATTATTATTGTTACACGGAGGCGTCTGTTTCTTATCCCCCCTCGTTCCATACACAGCACAGGCTGCTAAAGCGACCCCAACGCCAACCCCCAACGCTATCGAAGGCTGTACCCTCGACGCCTGCTCCCTAATCTTTGTCAAAATCGCAGGCATTTTCACAAAACCACTCTTCTTCTATATAACTGTGACCATTTATGCTTATCTTTAGGAGATCTTTTGACTTAAAACTTAAATCACAGTGAAATATTATTGTTGGTTTGATTCAGGTCATTATTGTGATATTTCTTCGTCCATTGTCCTGTAACAAAAAGAGAATGCATTTTAGTAATTTGGAAATAAGTAGAAACAAACTTAGGTCTTGGCCTGTCTACTAGGTTTGTAGACAGGCATTAGGCTTGATCTGTAAACGTCACGCAAAGCACGTGCTTTGTGTTAGACCTATTCCCGTCTTTATCTTGTACAACTGTCAAACTTAGCCAAAGCACGCTTAGCCAAAGTACGTGTTAAGTAACATTTATACATCTCGGCCTTTAGACGTTAAATTCAGCAGGTAGTTTCAGTCTATGCAGAATATTCGAATTCTCTAGCTCTGAAAAGGCAATATAGTTGTGAATCTTTACTCTATCATGTATAAATCCTCATTTTTATTTTAAGTACTGTTGTTGCAAACACGACAAAGGCAGCTGCAAAGGCAAGGCGTTTTTGTCGGGTTTATGTCTTCCGCATTACGTCTATCTGACGCGATTTTACGTTTAAAATAAATGTGTTGTCAAGCAACAATTTATTATTAAGTATGTAAAAGCTAATGTTTATTTATCTACAGTCAAAATCTGTGCGTTAATTAAAAATAAGTTTTAGTCAACTTTTTGCAGACGAAGTTACAAGATCACTTTTATTATCTGCTAGATACATCTTCGCCCAGAAACACCAAAAAATAAATAAAGAGATGTTTGTGTGTGAAACAGATTAAAAGCCTTTCCATTAAATTTTCACCAATGACGGTTCAGAAGCATTCTGAACCGGGATTGGTGAAGATTTCATTGTCATTTAACTAAGAGAATGTAAGAGCGAGCGAAGCGAGCTCGAAAATTGAAGCATTCTGACTCGTAGGTTAGATTTTCTGTGTAATTTTACTCAATGAATGTAAGAGCTTGAGACTTGGACCGTGCCTTTAGCTCGAAGCTTTAACAAGCCATAAACAAATTACATTTTCATATTTTCATTATGTATTCATTCAGTACGGGCTCCTCATCAATAAGAATTTGAGGTTTTGGATAATATTGTACCAATTTTTGCTTACACATCTGCATGTGTAGCATGCCCACCATACAAACGTGTTTCTACGGTGGTCATGCTACGCGTGCTGGGGGCCTCTGTAGCTTGGGGGCCCCGTATCATTGATACGGTCAATACGGCGGCAGCTACGCCCCTGAAAGAAACGATGGATGGACTGTGTGAAAGATGATATGGCTAGAAAGGGGGTGACTACCGGGATGACGACTAATAGGGAAGTATGGACGAAAAAGACATGTTGAGTCGACCCCAAATAAATCGGGATACGGGCATGAGAATGACGGATAGCGATTGATGAGCAATATATTACATCTGACATTTGATTTATTGATAATCTTTTTCTACATTTTATGGGACGGTGTTAAGTGATTTTAAATTTTAACACATCTATGTTACCTGCATCATTTGTATTTGTACCTAACTCGTACATACATAATTTTATGAAGGCTATTGAGCTTGTTTTAGAACGTTGTTTTAATTGACCCCTGAGCACATTGCATGTTAGTCTTTTCACACCAACGGCAACCTTGAGTTTGAATTTGTTTATTTTCAGTATTTTATATTAGAATAAGAATAATATTTATTTGCTTAAAAATTAGGTACCTATACATATTTAAATTATATAATCGTATCCAATTATATTCCAACTCATTTTAAATTTATCTTTTTACAGAGTATTTTATTGTATATCTTTATCCAGTTCTATTTTTAGTTTTTGATGAGAAAATAAATGTAATTAAAATCTAGCCAACATTTACATACAATGTAGGTAGGTACCTACTGACGCATAAGTAGGTATTTATTTTAATAAACAGTAACCTCTAGAAACTGCACCAATTAGTATAAAATTACGTAGCAACAATTAGAGAAGTCACGCCCCGTATTTAGTAATTAACTTCAAACAATTATTGACATTTGACCCAGCGAGCGAAACTTTCCGTCACATTGTTCTCTCGTGCTAATAATTATAATTCATTCATTTTTACACGTGTTTTTGCCTCGTTGGTCTAGTAGTCGCAAGCGCTAGTAGTCGATTCCCGGGTTGGGCAGTGTTTTTCCATCTGGAATTTCTCAGTAGCAGCCCGGACTCTCGATTTGGGTCCGGTTGATAGCAATAGGCTCGCCCCCTGTTACATGGGACTTAAACATAACTGAAAAAAGTGGGTGTGCTATAGGTACACCTCTGCCTAACCCTTCTGGGTATACAGGCGTGATGTTATGTGTATACACGTGTTTCTAAGAGATAAGAGTTTGAGTGAGGTTTTATTTAGACAAATAATTACAATGCTACGTAAATTAATTATTATTTTTAAATTGTGTTAAATTAACATTATGGTGTTTTTGTATAACAGGTTCAAAGTTTCCAAATAATATACAACAATACTCAGCGATCATTGTGCCGATAGTCGTATCAGCCAATGGCTTAATTGCCAAGAGCCTCGACCAACACCTAAGGAGGCTCTCGTTGGGCGGCTAGATCAAGGGCTTGATTCAGAAAGCGGTAATCCTAGACACGGCTCGCATTGTCAGGAGGTTCCTCTCCCTGGAGCCCTGACCGCCGGTAGCTTGGACCCTGTTCCCTATACCGGTGGGCTACTATTTTTTATATTTTTATATGTTTTAATATGTTTTTATATTCTGATATTTAAAAATGTAATTTATAAGTGTTTTAAATGAAATAAAGGAGATATACTATTATCAACTATTGTTTACATTGTATAGAAAACATGTGTCAGAACCCGAAAACAAAACACTTGTTTACGCAAAACATCTATACATATAAATAAAATGGACGTGTCGGTTTGTAAAGTCAAAATAACAGGTTTTTACTAAATGCCTATGAAAGTATATACGGTACCTACTTTTTTCTGTTTGTCTGTTTGTTGCTGCATTTCATAATCAATATTTTAGTTCGCTAGTTAGCCATATTTCTTATTTCGACACAGTAATATCCAAAATTAATCAAGACAGCGAAATATTTGACAGCTATTTGCGACGTTGCCCACTTTCAGTACAAACGCTCTTAACCATAACCATAACTTTGAGCAACGTTACAAACCCCTAAGCAGGTATTTATAATTTAATAATTAATATCAATTACCATCATTATATTGCCCTTATTATCGCAATTTATTAGTGGTCGGCGCAACATACCTTTGTCTTCCATACTTCTTTATTTAATCTTTATCTTTATCTCTATTAGTTGTCATCTTGGTAGTCAGCCATAACTTACAATTACAAATAGATATTCATGCCTAATTCTTCCATCCATATGTACCTTTTCCTTTTATTTATTTATTTATCTAATGCTTCAAGCACAAAGGTAAACTTGGCTTGCGAAAACAATTGTCTAATACCACATTCTGATGGATCTATTCAGTCGTCATTACATACAGGATGCCACATCGACCCAATTGAACACGGTTAAAATAGTTAAATCATGTTACAATAGCACAATAACTGCAACAGAAAGTGAATGGCTATTCTATGAATGCACACAAAGCGCATGCTCACGCGCATCTGTGCAATTGAAGCTAAACTAGCGCAATTCTGCGCATACAATACGTATACTGAATATTGCTGAATATTGCAGAGGTCATTTGCGCCATATCTTCTCAGCTAAAGCACTAGGAAGTGGTGACAGGCAAGCCTTTTAGGGGACTGTTTTATGTAATTTTGACGTTGAAAACGTGCTGATTCTCAGCCTAATTTCAATATGACGATTTTGATTTGGCAAACAGAACTTTAAAAAATATTGGTAGAAAAAAAAAAAATTGAGCATTTTTTTAATAACTTAATATGAGAATATTTTAGATTAAAATGTTTATATTACATAGCGAAATTAATTTGTAAAGTTACGTCTAACGCGGATAAAAAAACGGAGAATCACGCAAAATTTATCAAGCATATTTTATATTTTTATTTTTAGGTTTTTTCTGAAACCTTCACCATTTTAAAGATAATTTAATTTTTTGGCCTTTTAGTATAGGTACGTGTTTTATTAAAATACCTTTTCTTTTATGTATAATAAAATAATAATGCATCGAATTTAGAACAGCGCTCCTTGATGGGCGAGTCTTATTACTGGCTGGACGTATGACGCGTTGTGTGAGCTCAGTACAGAACACGCAAGCTAACCACTCAAGGTTACTGGTATATATCTGCGTCTTAAACACGACATTTTTTATAGCAAGACCCGGATAGTCCAGCAATATTTTAAGAAAAACAAAATAAAAACTCAAGATGACATTGACTGTTTTGAGATTTAATTTCTCGTTTCGAAGATTTTAGCTGTATTATTTATTTTGTGTTTTGTGAAGGATAATGTTAATTTAATGACATTGTCGCCATCAAAATTATAACAAAATTAGCTATTATATATAATAAATAAAAGCGTGTTAAAAAAATAATGTTCGGTGGTAAGAGTATAACTCCAGGACGGCTGCACGCGTAGCACGACAACCATAGAAACGGGTATTCTACGGGTTTTGTCGACGGGAGAATAGACAAAATGACAGATTGTGATTGTTTATCTGTCATTTTGTCTATTCTTCCGTCGACAAAACCCGTTTCTACGGTGGTCATGCTACGCGTGCCGGACCGAATTGGAAAATTATTGTTTGAAAATGTTCAGAATGAAAAATTGGAAAAGTCGCCGGCCGGGACAATTCATACGGCAATTTTGCAAGAATTATTGAAATTTGGATAGGACAACGTCGGTCGGGTCAGCTTGTTTAATGTAAAACTTAATTTTTATATTATAAAAAGTCACAGCAAAAAAGTATATTAATTGAGTCACAACATCTTGAAAAAATGTGATTCTCATGATTTCCACGAAACAGAATTTAGAAGGAATATTCTCGAACATAAGACGCGTTGATTTTTGTCATTAAGTATATAACTTTTTAGAGAACGTTAATAATATTCTCACAAAAACAGAAACAAGGTGAGCTAAAATCTTGATAGGAATAATAGATAACTATGACCTTCTGAAAGGTAAAAACACTAATGATGGTGACGTTACCACAAGATTGCACAATTTGGAGTCAACAAACTTACAAAACAATATTATTAACTACGAGGATAGAGAGGCATTCAACTCTTTACGACTTGTTTGTAGCTACAAAATATATACAAGGTATTTTTTTTTTATATCCCATGACTCAAGGGTATGAATGAGGCCATATCAAAAATCAAATGGCTAAGGCTTTTTTTTTTCATTTTAATTTAAAATGATTCCTTGTGGAATAATTTTGAATAAAAATGTAATATATGATGAAATGTATTATATGATATTTTTTTTTAAGTTGTAATTTATATTGAATTGAATGTTTTTTTTTTTTATAATAATATTTGTTATTTTGTAATATTTGTGTATAATTATGTTTCATGTTGGTTAATTTCGAACGAACACAATGTAGATTGTTACTGAATAAATTGAATTGATCTTTTGCCTTTTCTAGAAAGACCAACCCACAGAGGCTTATAATGCCCACTACATGCCATTACCTCACGAAGCAATGCCACAATACTGCCAACAAATGACATAAGAGGTCGTTGATGGCCTGTTGAGTAACGTTCATCTCAGTAAACGATTACGTAGTGTTTAGGTGATAAAGATGGATAGGAGAGACTGAAAAATATTGCGTTTATGCGTCATAGATTTTGAGTAACTGGGTTATGGAGGTCAGATAGGCAGTCGCTCCATGTAAAATACTGGTATTCAGCTGCATCCGGTTAGACTGGAAGCCGACCCCAACATAGTTGGAAAAAGGCTAAGCAGATGATGATGAACTTACGACGAATAAATTGCAGAATTTGCAGGTATGATAATGCCATAAGACCCTCAGCGAGAAGGCTACCCTAAATGTCTTCGGAATTGTATTTTAAGAGACAAAACACGATGGCAAGTAGCGACATAAATGTTATAGACAAAAGCAATTAATGCTTGTTACTATGAAAGCCTTTTACCCTTGCTTCTCCTACCTGCCTCCTTAATGAACTTTCCCGAAAGAGGCTTTCACGAAACGGAAGATATATAACAAGGAAAACACTATACAGGGTGGTAGGGACAATTTTTACCAGGGATTCAGTACATGATTCTGAACCTGAAGATTTTTTTAAAATAACTGACGTTAAATTTCTACGCATGGGAGAAAGTTAACGTCGATTATTAAAAAAAAAATCTGATACCCCTGCCATTGTTTATATATATATACATACGAATAAATAAAATGGAAGCGTCTGTTTGAAATGTCAAAATTTACTAAACGCTTAAGAAAGTATATACGGTACTTATAATAAAAAACAGTTTTTAAATTTTTATGACTGTCTGTTTGTTCAGGCTTATCTCCGAAACTGCTGGACCGATTTTGATGGCACTTTCACTGGCAGCTATCTGCCAGTGACATTCAAAATCGGTAATAAGGCTACTTTTCTTTCAGAAAAAGAATTAGGCTCGTCCCGGGCGAAGCTAGCAGCTAGTTCATAATAAAATATGTAGTCTACATTCGCACTTACGGTATACGTTACATAAACTTGTTCGCTTTTGTCTACACAGATAAAGTTAAAGTGACAAGTATTGATCTGTCTGGGTCTAGATATCAAGATGCTGCAATCGAGTATTACAGCACTATGCTAAACAATATTGAAGTTTGGTAAATATCAGTTACCAAACTTCAATATTGTGTAAAAAAACCACACTTCGATTAAACAATTACAATAATTTATGTACAAATCAAGTTTTATCATAAACTGACGATAAAACAATTTTTATTCAAACATGCTTTAACATATTGTAATTTTACTGAAATATTCTATGTATATTGATATTAACATTAAAAAAAACTAATATCAGCAACTAATTAAAACACTACACTTTGAGTAATGGTCTAATACAATCTGCACGTTTTTTGACCCTGTCTAATTAATTTTTATGTCAACACAAAGAGAATTCCGCACGTTTTATGCTCTGTGACCTTCTCAAAAGCTGCAGGATAATTTATCGAATAATCTAGACGAGATTTTTATTTACGATCAATATCTAACGAGCTTTGCTCCTCATAAATTATGATCTAATAAATTATCTTTTATAGATACCTACCTACCATCGATAACGTTATAATGTTATGTCTTATGAGCTTTATACTGAAAGTGGGCAACGTCGCAAATAGCTGTCAAATAGCAGTTTTGATTAATTTGGCAATATCACTGATTAGTGCTATGAGGAACAGGATGTAAAGTTCACTCATCCACCACTGTTCTCAAAACGGTGAAGGAAAACATCGTGAGGAAACCGGCATATCCTAGAACCAAGAATTCAAAGACATGTGACATCTACCAACCCCCTACTGCCTGACTGGCCCGCGTGGTAGATTACAGCCCACTCCCTCTCGAAGAGAGAAGGCCTCTGTCCCAGCAATGGGAACATTATAGGCTGATTATGACTGTATGGAATTATGAAATATTATGGCTAACTAGTGAACTAGCATATTAATAATGAATTGCAATTATAACACTGAATTTTATGTTGTAACCGGTTTAGGTGAAAAAAGGCATTTGGAAAGTTTCCAAATACTTTTTTTACATCTAAAACTAAATATTCGGTGTTACGATATTAATTAATGCATTACATAATCAATATTTTAGTTCACTTATTTTCATACAGTTAATGCCAAATTAAACAAAACAGTGAAATATTTGACAGCTATTTGTGACGTTGCCGACTTTCAGCATTAACGCCATTAAAATATGTTCAAATGATTAATTTACAAACATATTAGATGAATAGGGAAAGATTAAAATCTAATTAATTTAAATAAACGTTGCTTATTTTTACCTCAGAACCGTAAGTAGGTACTCCTAACCTTGGGATAATAAGTTAACCTGTTATAATAACCAACCGATACATTATCTAAACACGCACGCATGCCAACAAGCAAAGCAAGGAAGCATGCCTAATTTTCCAAAACAATGATCTAACACATCATTGTTGTATAAATACCACAGGGCCTAAAAACGCTCCTTGCGGCACTCTTCACGTGTTTACTCTACTCGGTACTAGAACCTTGACCCTGACGTGACTCAGATCCACTGCAGACAATACTTGGCACCGACCTCTGCCTCCAATAAGGATTTAAATAGGAAAAACAATGAAATAAGCGAGAGGACACAATGTTAACTTGTGATAAACACTGTCAGATGCCTTTGTTAGATCGAAGTAATTATTCATCGCGTGACGCGTGTATATTCCTTGGAAACTACATACGAAAAATTATTAAAATATTACGGTATTTTGGATTTTGTAATCTTCTGACCTAAATATCTGGCTAAAAAAGCAATATGCGCGAAGATTAAAATAATTGTTGTATATTTTTGTATAATGAGATATCTACATTATTAATACGTAATTTGCATTTTAAATTCTAAATTGAACTCTGTTTTAATTACAGATTGAATAGAATAATTACGCGGTTAATTTCAATTCAAAATATTCTACGAAATCGATTATTTATACACAGGAAGATATTAAAATTCAAAAGTATTTAACTTTCAGTCCATTCTGCAGTTTTCTGAAAATGGTCCCAAAGGAGCCTTTATGATTAAGGAATTGATTAAGGCTCGTGCAGACTAGCGCGCTCCGGTAATTGTTCTACCGTGAAGTTTTCTTAGAAATTGTTTTGTTAGAGTCGCGTCGCGTCAGTCTGCACGAGGCTTTAAGGAACTGAAGAAAAAAGAAATAATAACTTTCATTGAAAACCTATACTGTCTATAAAATGACTAATTGCAAAGTTGACATCATACATATTTCTTTGCGACAATGTTGCCAGTTAAGCAATAATATTGAGTAAACATTGCAAAGTCAATAAACAATTATATAATTTATGCAAATGATATGAACTTAACACCTACAAATTGTTTACCTATTATTATAATTGAAACCATAATTTATGCATAGTTATTTTAACTACCTACTATCATATTTTTAAACAAAAAACAATAACTAAGTTACTATTTTTAAAGTGAGTTACTCTGACCTATTGTTGCAGCATCTTTGCATAACACTGCTGCTTATCTACCAAACTTAATAATACGTTTACATACTAACACATCTATAAGCCTATATCTAAACGAGACGAGGTAAATACAGCACAAACTGTCATTACAAACTCCATGAATACATAGAAAAAAAAAGGAAAATGAAACAAAAAAGCATCGGAATTTCCCATAAGACATTGTAAAGAAGGACGAATGTTTAAGTGGCTTCCTTTTAGATGGTAAACAGTACACACGACAATATATCAAGTTATACGTTACCAGAATAACGTCGCATTGAATCAAAAATGATAAATAAATTATATTTATTTCTGTAAGAAGGTTTATACAAACACCCAGCAATAATATTTTTTAAGCTAGATGAGGTCGGTGTTTTTTATCTGACTACTCTGGGAAGAAACACTGAAACAAACTCTCGAGGTCACAGTCTATTTTAAAGTCTAGACATAATCTAGAAGAAGAGGACCATGTAGATTAGTGTCCGAAATGGTCTTTTGAGAAAAGAACAACACAGATTTGAATGAATCCGTCCAGTCAGAGCGTGGATTTGTCAGTCATCGTGTAGCTCAACTAAGAACTTAAGGAGCACAACGACTTGACAAAGAATTTTAAAGAAAGGCTCTTAGTTGATCAGCTTTCCGTTATTTTTCTTCTTTTCGAGTCGATGGTCCATACTTCTCTAATAGTTGCTATCTCGGTAGTCACCCCCTTTCTAGCCATATCATCTTTCACACAGTCCATCCACCGTTTCTTTGGTCTTCCCCTACTCTTATAGCACTCCACATTCATACTCAAAACTTTCCTCACGACATTTTGATCATTATCATGAGTGAGTACTATGAACATATTTATCAAACAGGTGGAACTATGAAGTCGAGGGATAATGTTTTGAATAGAATGATATTACTCATAGACACTTCGACTTGTACTAAGTATCGTCATTAATCTGGTTTGTGATGAGGAAGCTGTGGACGTCAACACGTGAGCTACTGTCAGATGGAATGAATAGGATATCTTGTAATTAAATATTTCGTTAGTTAACCTTTCAAAGCGTTGACTAAAAGATTCCTAGGAATCTCGAGTGGCTTAGTGACTTAAAATATGTTAGAATTCATATAATGCTAAGGGGTTTAATGCTTGTAAGTTTTTATTAGGTGTAGTTAGACTCAATTCACACTGAAATGGCAGCGGCCGGCAGCGATGCGATGAGCATGGCAGTTTTAATGACAAGGCATAATAATCTTTATGTGCAATATTAAAAAACATAAATACGCTGTCGTGTAGTCTCGCGGCGACGCGAGCCGACAGCAGCCGCTATTTTATCAAGCGTATTTTTTTTTTGATATTGCACATAATATGTAGTTTATAATGCCTCGCATTAAAACTGCTTGCCGCGTCGCTGCCGGCCGCTGCGATTTTTGTGTGAATTGAGCCTTAGACAAAGATCTAAAAAAAACATATTGAAAGATTTCTGAAGACATTAATGCCTTCGATGATATCGAATTATAAGTGGGCAGGTGATTCTAAAACATCATTAATCTTAAATATGGCGGTATAGATTTTTAAGAGAAAAACGTTTTAATTGCATGTTTTGATGTTCAAAGTTACTATAATGACAATAAAAACAAAATTGATAAAACACAAAAACGTGATTTTTCAACGTAATAAGTATTAGATTTAGATAAGATAATAAACAACGTCATATAATTAATTCCATTCATCACGAATTACAAGGCAACCTCGGGAAAACCGGTTCTTAACGATAAATCAATGATTATGAAAAACCACCTGTTATTTACTTGCAATCTTTGATAAATTATACCATTATCACTTTTCGTGACTAAAGTATGTAAGAATTGAAATTGCTTTCAAAACGGCTAAGGAAATGTGATGAGATCCTGCGGGGTTATTTACAATGGCTATGCCATTAGACAAGATGCATTGCGTTATTTACGTTGTTGAGCAGACAAATGAACGACTCCATAGTGCGAAGCATTAGAGTGCTTTGCGATCGAAAAAAATGTTTTGCCTCTGCAACTGTTTTTATTGTTACACTCCTGCTAGTACAGAGCAGCTACTTAATTTATATACCATTGTGTACATAATTTAATAGAGATTAAATCTGTACTTTTCAAAAATTGATTTAATGCAGCGGAAACGAAAAAATCATCAAAATAGTTTTTAAAAAAATCCCCCCCGTTAAGCATGAAACCTGAAAACATTGTAGCTTGCGAAAAAATCTATTAATTGAGTCAATTTTATTTTTAAACGATTCGTTTCAGCCTGCTTGCGAGTACTCCAAGATTTATCTATTGTTTTTATATAGCAAATTCAATAGTAGCGTAAAATAATAGATATCTATAAACATTAAACAAGAGCTTCATTTCACATAGCCAAAACTATTCATAATATTCTTACACTGTTTGTGCACCGCACAACGTCAACGGGACGTCAACGAGATTATTGGAACCGAACGTGACGTCACGGTGATGGTGAGCGATGGACACGCGGTTATAGTAAATGTATGTATCGCTACTTCGGCGCCGTCATCTCGTTCTCGGCGGTAGACAAATTGCCTTTACTGTTGACGACGACATTTAAACATGTTGCTATGAGATTTTTATGGGTTATAAAAATTCACGTAATCAGGTTACCTACGTCAATACCATACAATGGTCACGGTATAATTTATGGAATTGACATAGGTCAAGTAGCAAGTAGTCATGAGTTTTTTGCGTCAATCTCAACTTGTCAGTTTTTTGTTTAACAGTGTGGGGTGCAAAAGGCAGAGTTGATTGAGCAATGTATTATTTTTCAATCCCCAATATAAACATGATTTATTATTACCCCAATTAGAGGTAAAGCCTTAATTAAACCTCAAAAAATCTTTTCATACGCACCTTTATAAGTTTTATTTGTTTCCTTATAAAAAAACAAACAAGAAATAATTACATAAGTGAAGCCCCATTTATACGATTCAAGTGTCTTGATCGATCTTGACTGATGATGAGTAGTGATAGCCAAGTGGTATGACCGTCGGCGTCGGACTGCCAAGTCATACGTCTTGAGTTCGAACCCAAGACACGCACCTCTGAATTTTCGCATTCTATAATTATCATTTGCTTCAAAACGGTGAAGGAAAACATCGTGAGGAAACCGGCATGCCTGAGAGATACTTCTCGACGTCATGTGAAGCCAAGTCAGAGGCCCATGGACGGCTTAAAAACTCTGACACCAGATTAGTCACTAACCACACGAAAAGAAAAACTGTCTTGATACAATAAAACTTCTTGTCGTCTTGTAGCAACAAATTACTTGCATCGTCTAAACATTGTTTACACGCTACAACTTTTATTGTTGCTTCAACTTACGGTAAGCCACGGGCAATTAAATCGTACCGTGAAAATCAGGCTTTACTTATCGATCACTAAGCTTTTAACTTGCACTAGAAATCCGGAATTAGGTAATTATATCAATAATTTAGAGGCCCAATATTAATAATGGATGACTATAGCTTATTCAAACAGCATCAACATCAGGATATACACGTAATTAAGCACCATCAAACATTGCATTTAATTTTTCCATTTTCATTGCTACATTATTCAACCTAATGTTTGTTTATAAACAGTGTTTCACTAACTAACAATTTCAATATTTGCACAAACTTTATCGGAAAATTCTTTTCCAATAACTAGCATGCTACAAAATATAATTTGTAACTCAATATTTATTTAACCTTACGCTAAGGGTTTTAAAACAAACAAGAAAAACAGAAAAAACAAACATTTCGCCATTAGACATGCATAATTAATAAAGTAGTAACGAAATGACTTACGAAATATCAATAAATAATGAACTCTGTGTGAGCGATGTCAACTCTAAATGTTAGATTTGCATCTTGTCAAATATCACAGAAACTTCGTAATCGCCTTCAAAAGTATATGCAAAGTTCAGGGCAATAATCTGATGAAGAAAGACAGACATACATAAGTTTGTTATAAACGACGAAGACACACAGGCAGACAAACAAAGATTAGATATCGATAGATATCATCTTTAATCAAGTGAGGAAGAATTGTTGGCTCTTCAGCAGTACTTAATCTTTATCTACGGGAGTCATTACTCATTACACTTCAAGAACGAATTAAACGCAAACCCAAACCTTTAAAGAATTTTACCCAAAAAACGTTTTGATATCCAGGATCTGTGAACCTTATTGATCTGTGAACTGAAGATGAGAACGTTGATGAGAGAGTTGTAGGTTGTAGTAGCATCCACTATAGCAACAGATCTAATGTAAGATTTTTATGTAAAGGCACCAACAGATTGTATAATGTTTCGCATTGTATCCGATACGTATTTAATTATGTCATTGTCTGATCGTCGTCTGACATATTAACGATGTTCTCTTTAACTTTATATGTCAGACAGACGTGATTGATAGGAAATTAATTGTATTCAGAAGAATAGGTCAGTGATTTTTACATTTACTAAGTGTAGGCTGATGATAACAGCCTACACTTCTGGGGTAGGAGTCACGGTTCTATTTATTTACAGTCTATATCTATTATAGTTTATATGCGTTGAGTAGTGCCTGTGCTACTAGGAGCTTCAAGATAAGACATTCGATCAGCTACATTATTCTCAATTATTATTTAATCACGGAATGTGTATCCTACCTATTGTAAAAAAATACAGTGTGTATTTTAAACAACAGTCGTCACTGCATCTACTTCGGCTTTACTGTCTTCCCGATCTATATTAGCTTCTTGAGGAATTTCTGCCAAAATGGCAATATTTATCACGTCGCTGGAATCTAAAACCTCATCATACTTTACAACTCCATTAACAAAACCGTTGGCATAATTTCCAAGGTGAGATCGAATATGCTCAGCGATCAGACGGTAAACGAAGCCGCAGCACTCGCCTTGACCGAGCCGCTACTCGCTACGTAGCAATTACTGACCACAGTTAAGTTGAAACAGTTACAAACTATGTTCATTTAACTTTCTAATGCATGATACGAAAGATATAGTCTGACGGTTATACGAAAAGAAAAGAGAAATGAAGTACTTTCCAAGATTAGTACGTGAAATCCTTTAACCAACTACGAAGCTAGGTGGGCTGCTGTAGGTACAACTTAGTCAGATTGTACCCCAATCTGACTACAGCGGTTTCCCGATGGACATAATGTTATTAAAAAAACACATATTTTCTCTTCATAATATTAGTGTAGATGAAAGTGGAATCAGAAAAAGAAAAACTAAAAACAAAACGAAGATAATAATATCCAGACACACAATAACAAAAAACAGTTTTAAGTTTGAGCTCTAGTTTATCGAGTCACAAAGCTCTGTAGTTTGAATAAATCTACAGTTTTACCTATTTAGTGCGAAATGTAAATTAATATTTGATATGTTTCAACGTTTGCAGTCCTAACTACTTACACAGAATCCCTGTGAAAAATGTGTATATATTGGCGGCTAAGATATAGTGCCATAAATTGGAACTGATCGAACCTATAAATTATAAGTAATACATGTTATCAAACTTATCACCCATGACATAACATATAATTAAATCAAAGTTAATCATCTTAACCGCCATGGTCCTACTTAAACAGGAACTAATAATAAAACCATGACCTTTTGATTTTGAATCTTTGATCTAACAGCAATCTTTCACACTTAGCTAGAAAACAGATTATCTACCTACATTATTATTTTAATAAATTCGCATAATTGTTATGTATCTGTTTTTACATAATATTTGGTGTTAAATAACTTTGTCCATGTTTTAATCACGTGATGCGTGCGTCAGACACAAGACCGGTCGAACGTGATGACCGAAGTAGGACGAGATTTTTTTGTGATGTTTTTTTTCATCAGCATTTTGCCCTACTCCATCATCAGTGAAATTCTATATCTCTCTTCCAACCTTCTTCGTTGCCAATCTCTCTCTCTTACCCAAACCATACTGAATGCTAGTCTCTTCAAATCTTTTGCCCCGATTTTGGGCTTCCTTCATCCAACTCCAGCCAATTTGTCAAAACCTGTTCCAAGTCTATTCAGCGCTTTCTAGGCGTGCCTCAATGACAACTCCCGTCTTCGTGCACCTACTGCCTACTTAAAACCCTTGCCTATCTGTTATTGGTCCTGGTTCATTTGTCAGATGTGACCAGCCCAATCAATCTGTAGACTTAACGTCAAACATCAGCTATCTCTGTCTGGGAGTGTTCTATGGCCGTATTATCAATATATTTTTTTTATATCATCGCTCTTTAGCAACTTCCGAGGCCCAGTCCGATAGACCTTTAAAGAATCTAGTCGCGGTTAGTAACAATGTCATAATTAATGTATCGTATTCATAAATCTAAGCACGTAATATTATTGGTATCGGAATAGCCGTCATTTGACATTTGTCAGACGTCACACTCAATTCTGATCACAAGAGTTAGGTGACTGGAGTACATGACTGGAATTAAGGATGGCATCCATAATTTTTGATCGAGTGGAAATTGATTATAATTCTTGATAAGTTGCTAGAACGAACTGCTGTGAATTATAAGAGTAGTATATATCTTATCGGTAGACACAGACAGAGATTGCAGGATGAGTTGGTCTCCTTAAACAATGATTAGTCCTTCAAGACATAAAAAACAGCCGTGGTTGGGTGACCGTCCATACATTTCGAGACCTCTCCACCTGGAGAGGTGGAGAGGTCCACGGAAAGCACGTTAGACCATTGTCATTCGTAGATCTTTGACAGTCGTTACGGGTATTCAGAAACCCGTTAGTTTGACAACAAGTCGTACTAAGGGGTATATATATGTATATATTACCCAGTAACTAGGTCGGGGAGGTCTTATAGGCAGTTGCTCCAAGTTAAATAGTAGTATTCAGCTGGTTAGACTGGATAGATGACAGACAGTCCTTGCAGACAAAAATGCCTACTACTAATACTACTACTAATACTGGTCCTTAGCAGAAAAGAAAATAGGAAGAAGCTCTTGCACCTTATTGGGACAATACATGTTTCGATAAAATACTAATAAATGTTAGTGTTTTTTTGCTCTGTGGCGAAGATACCTTCCTGCTTGGCTCCACCCAAAAAGCTATTAAAGATTGTTATTATGTTTTACCTTCATTTTATGAGAGGTCTACAAAACCTCCGAGATTTAATGAAAAAATATTTAGAAAAACATCTTTATGTTGCTTGCATATAAAAAATTAAAATAACGCTAATATAATTCTGTAGATGGCATAATTCATGAGAGGGTATAACGCTAATATAATTCTGTAGATGACATAGTTCATGAGAGATCAAAGGCGTTTTAATAAGAGCCTAACCAGTAAGGACCAAAAAAATCGCCTTGTAACCAGATTTTTTAAATCCCATAATCAGCGTCTATTGCCTATTTAATCAAATCTACTAGAATAGAAAAAAATGTTTAATGAAGCAGCATGTAGGCAGTCGTCCTCAAAAACTTGATTTTATGAGCAGCTCTATAAAAAACATAATTAAAAAACTTAAATAATAATAAGAAGCTAAAAGTCGTGTTTGACGTTATATGAACCGGTTTAAATAACCTGCATTACTGGTACATTATATGCGTCATACATATTATATGTCATTGTAGGTAAGTAGTTTTTTTATATACTTTTTTTGTGAAAAATCGCGTGACCTTGTAGAAAGGGCATTGGTAGAAAATTGTCAACTCATGGTTGATTACTTTACCTTCGTATCTGGCCTATTTATTTTGAAAGATACATACATTACCTACTATACAGTACCTCGGCCACCGAGCTCTGTTCTGGTGAAAATACAGAATGCTCATTTAATAGTACAGGATAGTTCATACTAATTCCATGCTGCCATGATAGTAGGTACTTAATTCCATGCTGCCATGATAGTAGGTACTTAATTCCATGCTGCCATGATAGTAGATACATACTAATTCCATGCTGCCATGTCATGTTATTCTAAGGTAGCCATCTTGTTTCAAACTTAGGGCGACCGAGCTCTGCTCGGGTGAAAATGCGGAGAAAACGAATTTTCCCAAATATGAGACCTCGCTAGATCAATTTTTCACCCCCGTAAACCCCTATATTGCAACTTTCATCGAAATATACATATATACAAATATAATTAAGTATGTCGTTTAATAGTATAGGATCACATTCCACCAGCGATGTCTAAGTTACATGTAATAGGGGGCGACCCTATTGCTATCAACCGGGCACAAATCCAGACTTTGCTGCTACTGAGAAATTCCTGATGGAAAAACCCAATAACACTGCCCGACCTGGGAATCGAACCCAGGACCTCGTGCTTAGCGCTTTCGGCCACTAGACCAACGAGACAGTCATGTAATTAATATGCATCATCTATACTTATAATAAAGCTGAAGAGTTCGTTTGTATGAACGTTAGCACGTTCATACATCCCCGTGACTATCATTCGGATTTGAAAAAATCTTTTTGCATTTGATAGCCCAAATCTTTAGGCTATATACATAACGCTACGACCCTAAGGAACCGAACAAAACGAAAATAAGTCAGAAAGAACGCTAAGCGAAAATGAAGTAATAACGCGGGCGATAACTTCACGCGGTCGAAATCTCTAACAGAAGCTAGTACCTACATAATATATATATGACTATGGTTTTTATATACTATTTTGCACGCTGAAAATGCGCATGACCTTGTGGAAAAGGCTCTGGCGGAAAACTGACAAATTATTATAGATTGCTTTACCGTCAGATGTAACCGTTTCTTTTGAAAGACATCAAGGTGAATAATGTAGAGGTAGGCCGGACACTTGGCAAGACGTGGTGATGGTAGGTGGAGCAGAGTCCTAACGGAATGGTAGCCAAGAAACGGTATAGACGGAGCGTTGTTAGACCAATAACCATCGGACGACCTACAGAAACTCGCGAGGAAGATCTGGATGAGACTCGCACAGACCAGGGAGGCATGACAAAGGGAGGAGGCCTGTCTGTACTCAGCAGTGGGAGGAACAAATCAAATCAAATCAAATCAAAAATATTTATTTGCTAGAATATGGTACATAATGGTGTTACAATAATTTTGTTTCTGCATATCCTGCCAAAACGATGGCGTGCAAATTTATACATACTTATAATGTCAATTATTTTAACTCACAAACTACAGATTCTATTGACTTATCTTCTAAATAGTCCTTAATCGTATAATAACTTTTCAGTAGAAGCAGTTTGAAAATATACTTTTTAAACATTGTCAGCGGTAGGTCTTGCACACTATTTGGTAAATGGTTGTATATTATAATGGCCATGCAGTATGTATTTTTCTTAAATAATGTTAGTTTTATTGGTGGTAGCTGAAGTCTATCTTTATGGCGTGATGATCGGCAATTTGGTCTGGTAATGGTAGTTTCAAATAAATTATAGTTCCTCTTAACAAAAATACACATTTCAAAGATATACAAGCATGGCAAAGGTAAAATTTTTAGTTTTTGAAATAGTGGCTTACAGCTGTCTAGAAAATGAGCTCCTCAAATTGCTCTGACACATTTTTTCTGAGCTTTGAAAACTCTGTCAAACTCTACTGAATTACCCCATATTATAATACCGTATCTAAGTATGGATGATACGTAACCATGATACGCTAACATTGCACTATCATAGTTAATTGTTTGTCTAATTCTTTTCAAGACATATATAAATCGATCTATTTTAACAATAATTTTATTTATGTGTGGTTTCCAATTACAATTTTTATCGACTGTTACACCCAAAAATACACAATTTTCGACAGTGGTTAAGTGAGAATCTTTATAAAGAATGTTTAGTTTATTTATGTTTGCATTGTATGTCTGAAATTGTATTATATTTGTTTTAGTCATATTTATTTTTAAGTTATTCTTGTTTAGCCAGCCGATTGCGTTATCCATAGCTTCGACGATAAAGGGCGATAACAGGGCTGCCAATGATGATGATGAAGGTTAATAAGCCTTTGTCGTGGAAGTAGCAGGTAGTATTAAAGTATAATGCAGAGTTTAGTGCAATTTGACCTCGTCATCCGGCAATCATTTGTAAAAGCCGTCGCAAATTGTAGGTTTTCCATAGTTAGTCATAATTTCATATATGTATAACATAACCTCCGGTTGTATTACATTCATATTTGACATTATTTGAAGGAATTAGCATATTATGTATACTAAATACGAAAAATCTATATCACACCAGCACGCGTAGCATGACCACCGGAGAAACGGGTTTTGTCGACGGAAGAATAGACATAATGACAGATTTTGATTGCTTATCTGTCATTTTGTCTATTCTTCCGTCGACAAAGCCTGTTTCTATTGTGGTCATGCTAAGCGTGCTGGTCGATTTTAAACTCTATCAATGATTAATTGAGTTTAAAATTTATCGAGCGACAGAAGAAATAATGAGTCATACAGCCATTACATGCTTAAACTTTCACTATGTTCTTTATATATATTTTTTTATTAAACTCGAGTATCTGGGTTACTCACTGCTCTTAATATTGTACATAACTGGTTTTCGAAGCGTCTTTTTCGAAATAACTATCAAAAGACAACGAAAATAAGTATTTAAAGACAATCTTGCATATAGACCCACTACTTAAACTACTGTACTACTACTGTTACTTTATATATATGGAATGCAATAAAAAATTGAGTATTGAGTATTGAGTACTTCTCGTAGGTCCGTGTCCCAGAAGTGGGAACATTATAGGCAGGTTATGCTAACGTCTGCGAAGTTTCCACGTAGGTAAATTAGGGAAGTTTCCACATTTCCAGTATAAGCTGACCTCTCATTGTGCGGAAATCCTAAACAATGCGGGATCAGCTTAAACTGGAAATGTATACTTTGATATGTACCCGTGTGTACACGTTTTGAGCTATCGTCAAACAAAATCAAATGCCGCAAAAGAAACATTTGTCAATCTCTCGCTACAATTTGACAACTCATTAATATTAATGAGTTAATGATCCTTAATACTATACCTTTGTTACTGCGCACGTCAATGGCGCTGATTTTTTTAAACTACTTTTAATTCGAACTTGAATCGTGTGTAGAATTTGTTCAATAAAGTAGGTAATAAAATTTGGTATTCCACACAGTCAAGTCGACTGAACAAGACGGATGAATTAATTGACTACTTGATTGACAGACATACTGCTAGTGCTTTTAAAGTTTAAATAGATAGATGAATGACTATATACGGCTGATTTTTCCAATGCCTGATCTTTATCGGACGAAGAATTTTGTATTTTCAAAAGTTCCTCCATACAAAAACTGTCAGACGTCATTTTTATTCCACAGATAAGAAATATTTGCCGTTGGACTAATCAGCCCTTGAACCCTAAGGCCGTTTTCCACCGCGCCGTGAATGGGATGTCAACAGGAACGAGATGCCGAAGTAGGACAGTACATTACTATGGCCGCGTAATCTTGTTTCTCGTTGACGTCCCGTTAAGGCGACGATAACCGTTTAATGATTTTATACTGAAGATCACGTCTAAACGAGTAGTGTTAATGATTTGGAAAACAAAATGTTAAATTAGAGCATTTTCCTTATAACTTACTAAATGAATATTTTAGATTATGTTTATATTACATAGTGAAATTAATTTGTAAAGTTATGTCTAACGCGGATAAAAAAGTGAGAATGTCGCAATCTATCAAGCGTATTTTTCTGAAGCCTTCACCATTTTATATTTATAATGTAATTATTGATCTTTTAGTATACGTGTTTTATAAAAATACTTTTTGTTTTATGTATAATAAATTAATAATGCGTCTAATTTGGGACAGCGCTCCTGGATGAGCGAGTCCAGGCTGGACGTACGACGCGTTACCCGAGCTCAGTACGGAACACGCAAGCTAACCACTCAAGGTCACTGGCATATATCTGCGTCATAACGGTACGGTGGACAAACAGTGTAAGGATTGGAACTCTGGAAAGGTTCTAGCCTAACCTACTAATCTGTAAAGCGCTTCGCAGACCATAGAGAATTCCTCTGCAACGTAAGAACGTATGGGAATCTATGTAATACGTAGGACAAAAATCCCCATAAAAAGTGAAGATGAAGAAATTACCGTTCTATTAACGGTAATTTCTAGCCAGCCGGCAGACGAATAGTCTATAGTCTGTACACCTACTAAGATGTAAAGACATTTCTGACAAAAACCTTTTCTACAAAAACACCTTGAAACTAAACCAACCAACAACAGTATTAGAGCTCGTACAGACCAGCGCGACGCGACGCCGCGCCGCGACACGAACAATACCTACAATTTCTAAGAAAACTTGACGGTATAACAATAGCCGGTGTCGCGTCGCGCTGGTCTGCACGAAGCTTTAATAGTAACAATGGTTTGCCATAATTTATCATTTACGGTAGGTACAAAGCTGCCGTCGAGTGAAAGTGTAGAGATGAACAAAAAAATTGGGCCGCGGTACCTACTGGCACGGATTTTTTTATAATTTCGACTTTAAGAACTCTGATGGAAGTTTTTTTTTTTGGCTGTATGACGGATGCTCGATGGTTACCCGAAGTGAAATAGTGATGAACTACTATTTTTCTCCTTACCAAACAATATACTGGTCTTTAATATCTGTGTGATTTAAGAGCAATTCAGAGACCTTTGCATAATGCTGTGCCCAAAAAGGACCATGTTAATTCTTGTTTTTACATAATAAAGAGTATTCATTCTATTCGTTTACAAAGTATTTTATATATAGATTCAAAATTCCAATTTTCCTGGTCACGCCATAACTTGAGAACGGCTGCACCAAATTGGATAATTATTTTTTTGTTGTGTTCGTTATTCTCAGGACAAGGTCCTTAGGATAGGTAGGTAAATAAGTAGGTATGTAGGTAGAATAGGTAGGTAGATAGGCAGGTACGTAGGTAGGTAAGTTGGCAGGTAGGTATGTATGTATGTAGGTAGGTATAGGTAGGTAGGGTAGGTATATAGTGTAGGTAGAGAATAGGTAGGTAGGTAAGGTAGGGTAGGTAGATAGATATGTGCGCCGTAGATAGGTATTTAGTGCTACCCGTGCAAAGCCGGGGCGGGCAGCTAGTTATAGATATAAATCAAACAAGCAGTGTCTTACTTCTGATTGCAGAACAAAAAATAAATAAAAAATAGGTACTCGCTGTAAAATATACCCCTATTCGTTAAAACTGCATGTATGCGTCATTGACAAAGAAAACAATGTTTAAAAAAAGTTGTACATTTTGTTGACTTCTCGTCAATGATATTTTAATGCCCTAACACATTATTGACTCAGGCATAAACCAGTCACGATCATAATCCGTTATAAGTAGTGTTATTTCAATGCACAAATTCAGGTTCAATGATACTTTAACTTTATATTAAATTAATCTTTTGAGCACCTAAAATGTCCTATCAATATTTATTTGGGGCTTGAAGTATTTGGCATTAGCACCTCAAAAGTGCATGACGCAGGCCATAAAAGGCTGCTCGACAGTCCCTACACAGACAGTATCATAAATATTTCAGTACTGCGGAGGAAAAAATCGCAGATACCTACTTAACATATCATTGATGAACCCTATCATTGCATCTGTAAGTATAAAGTAAATACATTACGTACTGTCTATGATTTTTTTTTTTCAAAAACATTGATAAAACCATATTTAGCACCTAGTGCAATGCACAAGCTTCAAAAACGTTGATTGAGCCTCAATGAAATAAATCGAACGAACACTTCTCTATAATTGTCAATGTGACCATGGTATCCATAAAAGGAATCACTAAAGAATAGGAAACCTATTGTTTTCTTCGATAACTGTGGTTCAACTGTGGTAGAGTTCAGTAAACTTCATAGCCGTTACTCAAGTTAGTATGAAATGTGGGATATTTTAGACCATTAACAATACCAAGACCATTAACAAGACCATTATACAATGTTTTTTTTTTTCTGAATATCCGTATTTTTGGAATAATAAACAGAATCCAAATCAAGCCAATAATAACATCGGACATATAGCAAAAAATGTAAAGCAAGGTCACGAACGTTACTCAAAAAATAAAATGAAATAACATGAAAACTATTAAAGATAGGATCCCTTTTAGAATTATTTTTTGATCATTATTCATGAATACTCAGAAAATACGGGCGGTCACATGCCCATGGCCAGCATCGTATAATGTCCAATAAATTAATGGGTGGTGATATAAGTAGACATAGACACGAAAGAAATGTAAATAAGGTAATTAATAAAAGATTTTTTAACACGGATGGCTCAACAGTCAACAATAGAGAATGTTATGTTGGCACATGAGCATCTATAAGAGTTACTAAGCACTCAGATGACAAGCAAAGAATTAAAATGATTAATCTAGCATAATATCTTAACAACGCTTATTAATGTTCATACCAGGAATTTTCTAGAGATGAATGAATATCTCAAGTTGACAGTTTTTCTAGTCAAAACATGTTTTTGCGAACCTTTTTTCACGGTCGCACGTCTGATTTATGTCCTGTCTCAGAGATGGTCAAAGTCAAATCATTTATTTCAAATAGGCCTTGTAAGGCATTGAGGTTTTCCATCTGGAATTTCTCAGTAGAAGCCCTAGTCTGGATTCGTGCCCGATTGATGTCAATAGGCTCGCCCCCTATTACATGGGACTTAAACATAACTGGCGAATTGAGGGTATACTATAGGTACACCAGATCATCATCATCATCATCATCATTCCAGCCGAAAGACGTCCACTGCTGGACATAGGCCTCCCCCAAGCACCGCCACTTCGACCGGTTCTGTGCTCCTCGCGTACACCTCTGCTTAACCCTATTCTACAAAACCTATCAATTCTTCAAACCTTTTCAACTTCCCTCCAGCGACATTCCGCAAAGCGAATAGGTATATGCAATAAATCATAAGAAATATGCAAATCTAATAAATTAAATAAATGACCGCTCCGCCAACCTTGCAATCGCCTTGAACGCTAATATTTCGTAAGCGTAACAGCCATATTAGCTCGACAGGAAGTTTCGTAAGACCGTGGCAGTACCTTATTACAAGTTGATTAGACATTATAATAACAATAGTAGGTAATGAGAATGACTATGGAGAGGGTTCAAAATTAGCGTAAAATAGATTTCATACTTTAGTTATTAAGGGCGAATTTCACAAGACGACGTTCAAGAGCCGTCAGTGTCAATACCCAGTATTGTGATGACACTGACAGCTCTTGAACGTGGGTTAGATGACGCTTCATTGGTGAATTTGGCAAGTGCCAATTTTGAAATAACTCGAGTTTTACTTGAGTTTCTCAAGTAAACTTGAGTTATTTCAAACATCAGCCGCATAAATTATACTTAAATAATTAATATGGGAGCGAAAATCGTAAAGAATTTATTTTATAGATCTAATTGTAATCGCCCGCACGGGAACATCTTAACTATTAAAAGATGATTGCCATCTAATAGTTACCGAAGGAACTACGATATTCGGTTGTGTGGTCGCGAACCGGCGGGCAGTTCCAACGTTTTCTTGATTTGGGGCAAAGTTATGCCCTAGAGTGGAAGTAACCCGCCATGACGGTAACTAATTTTCATAAAATGTACAGGGTGGCAGGGACATCGATGCGAAAACTGTTACCATGGATTCAGTACATGATTCTGAACACCACTTCGTTGAAATTTTTCGTCGATTATTTAAAAAAAACTATTTGTTTGATGTATAAATGAAAACCGCTAACATGGTGAGTCACTTTATAGTGATCTTCACATCCCAATGAAAATATTCAGATACCTTTTATCAAAAAGAATAAACAACCGATGATTGAACTGTATGTCCTTTAATAATATTTGAAAATCAATAAGTACAATGTATAATTTACTAATTTAGTATTTAAGTACTCACTAAAGCACGGGCAGTAGGTACCTGCTTCTTCACTAAAATCCTACAAAATCAATAAATAAGTACCCACTTCAAAATATAATCAATACAGATAATTCAATACTTATTGTGTCTAAAAAAGGTTGTTTGTTTTTTAACCCCAAGATAATAATATTATTAAGTTTCATTATTAGTTTTGGACACCACTTCAATAGTCCATTGCACCCACAACCCGCTCGTTGAGAGAATGCGTTCTTGACACCTGTCAGTTTCATACTAAGGAATATGTGTTTTGCGAATTTGATCCTTATTACTAAGTACTAGAAATTTTCCAACTGACAGGTGACAAAAACGCATTCTCTCGACGGCGACGGGCGGACCTGTAACCGGGGGGTTTACGCCCTAAGCGAATTCCATAGTTTCGGTCGAAGTTACGGGCGATTCATACTCACTCACTTACGGTCATCGCGTAATAGAGACGGAGTATGAAGCGCCCGTAACTTAGGGGTGTAACTACGGATTTCGCTTAGGGAGTAGACCCCTGGCCAAAAGCCCGACAGTCTGACAACCAGTCTTACCAAGGTGTAACTGGGTTGTGGAGAGCAGATAGGCAGTCGCTCTATGTAAAATACTGGTATTCAGCTGCATCCGTATGGACGTCTGTACGGATAAGTAACAACTAAGTACGCAACAAAGCATTTTGGGGTATCCCAACATACTGAGTTGGGAAAAAGCTAAGCAGATGATGATGAAAAGTCTATACAACAGTTTCTCTGAGTGTTCGTTTGTCTTTTTGGAAGATTTAGCATAGAAAAAGCTAAGCTGAAAAGTCCCACATTATACATGGGCTAAGTTGAGGTAATCCAATATTATACCTATCAATAAAAATAAAAAAATAACCTACTTTTCGTTTCCGTCAACTCAAGATTTCTTAATAGTAATAAAAAACATGTGGTACTATGGCAACCTTCGATGTTGTATCTTTAAAATTTGTTTACAAGAGCGTCGTCGACCTTTATCTTGGTTTTCCATCGCCGATGGTAGCGATTGAGGCCTGTCCTAACTCCCAAGTGGAAATGTTGAAGGTATTCATGGAATTATAGAAAAAAAACAATGCAAACGCGAGCATCATAATTATCAGCCGGAACGTGCTCACCTAACAACATGATATTGTAAGAAAAAAAACTAAATTACCAAAGATTGCTAGGTTAATAATTATTTCTATATAAAAAATCTAGAATCAAACGGTCTTTCAAACCTTTTTTTTTTACAAAATTAAGAACATACATAAAAACTTTTAAAAAAATCTCTGTCTCTGTCCATTACGAAAAGTTTTGGCAAAAAAATTAAATTTATAGAGATGTTAATACCGCACGGAACAGAATAAATTATCATTTTTATTGCAATGGTGTGGCGTTTTTTATCATTGTATGTTCTACGTTATTTATATACTTCTAAAAATATTCTGTTGTTATTTCTCCTAGTGTGCCGTAGTGGATGTTGCTGTGATATGACAATATTTAACAATGATAATCTGGCAAAATAATTGTACGTACAAGCCAAATTTGTACATAGCGCTATTTGATAAGTGTTAATTTTATATTTTTTGTGCATTACACAATGAAACTTGCAAACAAGACAACTTAGTACATACTATGTACAATTTCCAATAATTATTATCTCAGAGCAAATAAAAAACCATGACAGCGCTGTCAACAGTGACGTGAGGCCGGTTTCGTAAACGTGTGTGCACTTAGTGAGGTGTAGTTTTATTGTAAATGGTTGTAAATGTGTGCGTGTGAGCGTGTATGCACAGAGCCGAGGTGTAGTTTTGACATGCATTTGTTTGTGTTCAGTAGGTACCTGATCGACCGATCTCTGCTCTGGTGAAAATCGAGAATGCTCATTTAATAGTATAGGGTAGTTCATACTAATTCCATGTAAAGTACAAACTAATTCCGTGCTGCCTTGATAGTAGGTACTTACTAATTCCATGCTACCATGGAATTAGTAAGGTAGCCAGACAGTAAGGCATCATTTTAAGGTAGCCATCTTGTTCTAAACTTTGGGCGACCGAGCTCTGCGCGGGTGAAAATACGGAGCAACGAATTTTCCCAGTTATGAGACCTAGCTAGATCGATTTTTCACCCCCTTATACCCTTGCAACTTTCATCGAAATCGTTAGAGCCATTTTTGAGAAAGTGATTACAAATATATATATATAGTTATATACAAATATTGCTAATTTAATAGTATAGGATACATCTAGTCGTACACGCTATTCCGAGTACTACGCACCTGTTCTTTCTGAAGAACCTCACCAATGAGTTCACTATATTATATCCTTCTAGTGTAGGGCGTCCCCTCCCGGCGGATGCAGTCACATCTGCCTTGTAAAACTTTTGTTAGGCGCCTTTCATTCATCCTCTCAACTTGAAAAAACCATCTTAGCATATTCTGTCACTCCTCAGTCTATCATGCTGACCGATTCATGTATTCATAACAGCATAAGCTATTCTAATATAACTCAATGTTATAGATTGATTCGATCATGATGTTCCTCAAAGGTTTAGGCAGCCTACTGTTTTACCCACACAATTCCCCATACTCAGTTATTAACATTTCTCAGATTCTCCTAACAGGGCCAGACTCAGATCTCTAACAGTAAAGAAATGCGTGCCGGTAATAACATAACAAGTTTAAAGATTGCAAGTGAATAAGTAAACATAATTGGATAAACGGCTGAAGGTATTGCCTACGTGACTCCCACAAATATGGAGTGGTAATTTCGAGAAACAATGAACTTCGAATGCTTATGTAAAAGGTGCTGATAGACTTGAGCATTCACTTGTAACAGAATATCGAGCATTCGCCGTTTTTGAGCTTGACGAAGTGAACAACGAATAGAGCCAAGCATAGAGCCAAACATCGCTACGAACATTTTCCTGATCATTCTAGCGAACGCTCTAGTCAATGCCCCTCAAAAATATCGACAGCGATAGGGGTGCGGGAGGCGTAGAAGGACTGCGGCGAAACAATGACAGAATGGCTCGGCTCAGAAAGAAGATCGAAGCAAATTTACTGTCTAGAATGTTCGCTAGAATACTCGCTAGAATGCTCGCCAGAATGCTTGCTAAAACGTTCTCGTTTATTATTTGTAATGTAACATTCGCTAGAATGCTCATTACAAGTGAATGCTCTTGCTCAAGTCTATCAGAACCTTAATGGTTCTTGTTTATGGGAGCTTGAGGCAGCTTACGTGTACACTACATAGTACCATTGCTTGGGAGGCTCAAAACGATGCAGCATGCCTAGAAGTTATTTATTTTTCATTTGTGTTAAATACAAGTTCAATACTGACAAAGATGTATGAAAGATATTTATTGTCTAAATTTATTTTTAACCGACTTCAATAAAGGAGGAGGTTCTATGTCTGTCTGTAAGTATTTTTATTTTTTTCATTTCTCCTTTCGCAGGTCTACTGGAAGAAATGTCTTAGGAAAGGAGCAGTACCTTTGTACTCAAAATTACAATTACGTCGTATCTCTATTCTCTATGCATTTTACTGTGTATAATTATTAAAATAAAAAAATATGTAAAAACAGATGACGTCAGAAAAATTAATTAGATTATAATCCTTTTAAAACAACTTATACCCACACACAGATTTTTAGCTCTGAAAACAAGCTAAACTAGTTCTTTGAACTTTATTATAGTTTAAATAAATTAAAAATTCAGGTAATTTATAACATTGGTCTACAAATAAAATAAAATTATAGAATCTAGAATTTTATGGCATTCCTATTTTGTAGTTATTAATCTAGTCTTGACTAAAATTGTGCCATAGTCCAAGGTCGATCGGAGATACAATTCTGTAAATAGGTATACAAAAAAAATATGTATTTCTATATTGGATTTTTACATCTCGAATTTCTCAGTAGCAGCCCGAAGTCTAGATGTGTGTGCCCGGTTGATGGCAATAGGCTCCCTAATATTACTTAGGACTTAAGACGCAGATATATGCCAGTGACCATGAGTGGACTCGCCCATCCAGGAGCGCTGTCCCAAATTAGACGTACCTATTATTAATTTATTATACATAAAACAAAAGGTATTTTAATAAAACACGTATACTAAACGATCAATAATTAAATTATCTTTAAAATGGTGTAGATTTCAGAAAAATACGCCTGATAGATTATGCGTGATTCTTAGTTTTTTATCAGCGTTAGACATAACTTTACAAATTAATTTCACTATGTAATATAAATATAATCTAACATATTCATGTATTAAGTCATTAATAAAATGCTCTAATTTCACATATATTTTTTCCAAATCATTAACACTGCTCGTTTAGACGTGATCTTCAGTATAAAATCATTAAAACTTGGTTATCGTCGCATTAAAACATAACTGGCGAAATGTGGATGTACTATTAGTATAGGTTTACCTCAGCATTACCGTAGGGGGAAAAAGCGTTATGTTATAATATAATACATATAAAAATTATAAGAATTAAATGCAATAATTAATTCTAAGTTTATCTTGGACATTACTGACATCGGTGAAGGAAAAGACCGTGAGGAAACCTGGACTTATAGTTAATATAAGTCTGAAATCGCCAACCCGTCTTGAGCAAGCGTGGTGATCAATGCTCGTGCCTTCTCTCTATGAGAAGAGGCCTTTGCCCAGCAGTGGGACAGTAACAGGCTGGTATTATTATTATTGAATTAATAATATTTTAGTTATATAGTTGATATTCCTACTTTTAATTTAGGTGCCGTTATAACTTTTTTTTTTATTGTTATAAATGTTGGAACGCCGACGTCCGCCTTCTCGGAGGTGGGCGGTAATGGCTGCAACACCGTTTTTAAAACTAATGTAACTGTTAATGAACACTAAAAATTTGTGAACCTGTTTTTTGTTCCAATAAAATAGTAGGTTTGATTTGATATTTGATAAAAGAATAATTTTATTCAAATATCAAGGAACTTCCGTTATCCACATATTTTTATCAAAACTATCATATAAAATTTAGAACAAAAATAATAATAAGTAGGTATGTACCTACAATAATTTTAGAAAATTATATAATTATGGTTATTACCCAGTACTGTTAGGTATCTTACTCTATTTTTATTTATTCATAGGCCACCAATTTCCATCATTTGTGAATTATATAATTATATTATTCACTGACCATATTATTAAAAATATTAATGTATCAAGAGAACCTTCAACCGACCATCATAATCTAAAAATATAGGAAGCTTCTATGCACAAAACACAAAAATCATAACCCTCCTTTTCACTTCGCCGTAGTCGGGTAAAAAGTAGGAAATTATATAAAATCAGGTAAGTTTAAATAATAATTAATATATATCTTTGCTCGTATCTTTATGGGGCTTGTGGATAAATGATAACAGCCGCACCGGTCGATCAAAGGTTAAGCAGTGGGTCCCGGCTGTCATTCGTAGATTTTTGACAGTCGTTACGGGTAGTTTGAAGCCCAAGTATGACAACCAGTCTTACCAAGGGGTTTCGTGTTACTTAGTAACTGGGTTGTGGAGGTCAGGTAGGCAGACGCTTCATGTAAAATACTGTTATTCAACTACATCTGGTTAGACTGGAAGCCGACCCTAACATAATTGGGAAAAGGCTAGACTATTTGATTTGATGCTCGTATAATTCTGCATATTTTAAGCGTGAAAAATATTTCGTCTAAAAATAAAAATAAATCGTATTTTGAGAACTTAACGGTCAGACAAATTTCACTTTTATGTTTATAAATATCAACGTGAATATCTGGGTTGACCAACGTGTATAACCCAGAATTAAAAGTTACATAAAATTGGAAAGTCTAGGTTATTTGCTGTCTAACTTCACAGATAATCGTTTCAATAACCAGTTATATTGAGTTATGACTCTTGAGTATTATGTCATAACTAAAGCTTTATTCAGTTATAATTTCTGAGCAAAAAGGGTTAGTCTAAAAATTTTATAGAAGACTGAATAAATCTTTCATCTGGAGGAAATATTCCTCGTAGTAGGAGATAAGAATGTCATAATCATGCCTTCTCTATTTGAGAAGAGCCAGTGGCAGTGAGCCAGTCAGCCAGCTATTATAAAGCTTCGTGCAGACCAGCGCGACGCGACTCGAACAATACAATTTCTAAGAAAACTTGACGGTATAACAATAACGGGTGTCGCGTCGCGCTGGTCTGCACGAAGCTTTATTGTTACAACCATGATAAAGAACCTTTAAGGCTCGTACACACCAGCGCGACGCGACGGCGCGCAACAATAACCGGTGTCGCGTCGCGCTAGTCTGCACAAAGCTTTATCCAGCATTGAAGGTTTATAAGGAGCATGCTATATACTTGTTGTTTGGCGAAATGAAAGCATTTGGGCAAAGTTACGTAACCACACAAAAAAAAAACAGCAATGGAATGGAAGTGATGTTTACCATTCTATTGTAATTTTTTTTTTGTGTGGTTACCGTTTCGTACCTTTTGTGGTGATGACCACAAACTTACCTCAACTCAAGAGAAACATCACTACAACCTTAAACATATCGTTAATATAATTTTATAATCCATAACAAGTAAAAAATTACGACCAAATCAACTTTCTCTGGTGTGTGATCGAAACTTCGAGATCAATAAGTGATGCTATAGAAAGTTTTTGTGTTGCCACTGCGCAGGTTCGATAATGCATATATTATATGCATGATACTGCGTGCATGCTTCCTCATATGTTTGGAGCTGATGTGCGAGGTGTGTTGGTGTATCATTTTTGTGTGACAGAAGTTGACAGTGTTAAAATATTAAATCATTTAATATAGATATATTATTGTGTTAATTCTGTAAGACGAATGTGAAGATTGTTTTGCCATAACTGAGAGGCTCTCAGAAAAAAAATAAAAAAATAAATCGATTTTGAACGCCGGGTCAAACACCTATCAATACAAATTACAAAGATAAATGCCATTAATTATTAGAAATAAGCTGTCAAAACAATATTTTACAATTATTTTTCCTTGTTAAAAGTAAATAAATAAGTACTGGGGACATTAACCCAATCTCTTCAAAGGAATCAGGATTTTAACTCAAAAGTCAAATAAACAATGAACCAAACTGAATGGCAGTAAAAATAAATAACGCAAACTACAGGAAATTAAAGATCAGATAAATTATACATTCCGCCAATTTCTCAAGAAACCACCATTAACTATTTTTAAAAGAAAACTGGCGACCACAGAGAAAACATTCTTCCTTCTGACATTTATACGTACGTCATCAGGGTCTGATCATCATTACTACCGGGTTCAGTACAAGGTCGCAAGGTAACAAAGAAGAGAAATATCAGTACCTACTTACATTATTCGTTTTTGAAGAAAAATATGCTTGTTACAATGTAAAGGATATCAATGAATAATGATTATGTTCTCACGGTCGTGGAAACTGACAATGTACTAGTTGGAAATTAATCTGCATTTATTATGAGTTCACGACTGAAGGATTTTTTCATTTCCTGGTTTCTGAAGATTTTGAAGATGGTTTAAGAGATCCGTCTTCAGAACTGATAACTATAACATCAGATCTGTATGAGATTAACCAAGAGATATGAACAAACAAAATAGTGGTAGGCTATGCGGGAACAGCGGAAAAGTTTGATAAAGAAAGGAACATGAATGAAAAAGGAGAGAATGACAACACGATGGCTGACAGAGGAGAATGGATAAGACGAACATTTTGCGCCAACCAACAGAAGATGAGTGAGGGGACAAGAGCCGGCAGAAGAAGAGTTCCAATTTGAATTGCTGGTCAAAATTCCTGTAATGCTATTGCTTATTGTTTACTGTTGCTACCAATATTTTCAAGAACACTTACTAACTAGTAGTAACGAGTACCTACATACATAACAACGACCCAAAGATAGAAAGAAAGAATGAAAGAAAAATGATTATTCTGCAAAAACTAAACGCATATTACAAAAAATGACATGAAAAATACACATTTACAAATTTGCCAAAAGCCTCATATTAAAGTAATAAAAGTTTGCCTATTTTGTCCAATGCATGATGGAAAGACCCTGAATAAGGTTCCCAGATGAAGGAAAAAATTATAATAATATGTCCATTATTTCCTAACTAATGTTCTTTCCTAAATAATAAAAACTTCCTTCCTAATTAATGACTTACATAATACTTTACTCGCATTATTCAAAATTTCAAGCGAAAAATTTAAATGTTACGAAAAGTGCATTGTTTAAAATTTATAAACATACTAATAGCGAGAACAGGAAAACCTTCAAACACAAAAAAAAACAATAATCATGATGAGGTAAGTATCAAATTACCCAAAAAATCTGATTAAAGAACGAAATTATTCCTCATATGTTGATAAAACTAAATATATGGTTTGCAAAATCAATGTCAAATATTCCAAACTAATCGTGGACTTATCTAAAGCATTCGATAATGGGAAGCATATCTATTCTATATCGATTTGTTCTACATAGGATAATGACTGGTTGGTAGTCTGCTTATAGGGATGTGATGCCGAGGAATGAGGAAAATGTCGTGAGGAGGTTTTGAGTAGGTGGTTTCGGAAGACCCTATGGTCTTCTTAAACAAACGATGGTATGTGTGAAAGGTGTGGCTAGAAGAGTGAATACTTTTTTTTTTTTTTTTTGAGGATGGGAAATTATCAAATAACTTCTCCCGCTCTGGGTGGAGCGGGAGGGCGTGTCAGACTTTTACTGACTAAAACCCACCCGTGTTCCTTCCGTTGCCTGTGTGCCGAGGTCGCGATATCCCTTTCAGACAAACCCGCAACCCTGGCAGGCATTGGCCCTTCCGGACCCCGTCTGTTGGTGCTGACATCTCTTTGAGGCGCGCGTGGAACACAACGCGCCGTCGACCCGGGCCTGGTCCCTATCGGACGGCGAGCTACCCATTGCTCACCGTCCGCAAGCCCGCGCCTACGGTGGCCGGAAGTCGGCTCGCGACTCCCGACGCCCGGGGCGTCTCCTGCGGCGACTAGGGGCGCGAGGGGGCGCATTTTGCCTCTCCCTCGCGCGCTCCGCCTCCTCCTTCGCGAGCATTACTGCTTCGCAGAAGGAGGTGACGGCCTCCCATGCACTCTCGCTCCGGACCATGGCCTGAACCAGGGCCGGACGCGAGAGATCGCCGCCGCCGAGAAGAGTGAATACTGAGATGACGACTAATATATATAGATGTAAGGAAAAAGAAGATATTTGTGACACCAAATAAATTGGGATAAGAAAGAAAACTATGATGAGGTAGTGTGCTTAAAAAGAGAGTAGTTTATCGGTTTGCCAAATTACGTAACAGTTTTCGGATATTTTTAGCAACATAATTTCAAAATAAAAAACCTTGAGTTATAACTAGATTCTAGATTGTAAAGTGAAACATTACTCAAGTGTCTGTCGTGCATTTCGTAAAGTTTCTTAAGAGTGAAACGGTTAAACTGCGGACATATTTTATCTTCATCTAAACTTTTACTTGCAGTCTGCAGTAATAAAACAACACACGGAAACAGAAATTTAAAATGTATTGAAGTATTTCAAGCAATCCGTGCCTTCAATATACAGTTACTTATTTCGTTGTCTACATCTCTTTAACTACTTTCCTATCGCAGGTATGATGGAAGAGATTTCTTTAGAAATAAGCATCACCTTTGTACGTATTTTTCTGTTCCTTTCTTCTTGTCTGTTTATATGTGTGTACATAAACCGTTAAATAAATAAATGAATAAATAACTGCCCCGTTGGACTCGTCGTCACAAGCCGGACCTGCTGAGTGGGGTCCTGGGTTCCAGGTCGGGCAAAGTGTTATCGTGTTTTTCCATTAGGAATTTCTTAATAACATCCCGGAGTTTTAGAAGTTGGCGATGTGATACCCCTGTCCCTCGTTGCCGTTGGTCCTGCGCCTAATCTATCTCCGGTCGTGTCGGATTTCGTGTCGTCTCATCGGACTTTGAGGGTGATGGAAGAGAGACAGTGCACCTGTGTCTGCCGCACAAACTTGTGCATTATTATAATATCTCCCACGCCGAAGGCTAGTCTCCGTTGAGATTGACCGCCATGGCCGAAATACGGACTGGGGGACTACTTAAATCAAAAGTTCATGCCCAACAAGGTAGTAATGTTGTACTAAATATAAAAATTATATACCTCTAACGTGATATGACCGTGAATATAAGTCATTTTGATAATCTTACAACAATAGACCATGAATAAAAAACAGTTTTTTTCTATCACCCATCCATCTAACATCCTTGTCAATTTAAACATGTTTTTCCTCGCGTTTTTATTGCAATGTGTACATCTTACAGTAATACCTACTTGTGTAATTAATTTTATAAGAAATCTGATAATTTCCGGCTATCATTGATCTTTATTTGATTAAAAGACCAGCCAGAATTATATGGTACTTATATCTAATTTGCTAATGAATATTTTCGACTTCTATTATACGGGCCGCTAGTCCATTTAAAAGAACTAATAGATATAGCTCTTCATCCCATAGAAATACTAGCAATAATTTTAAAATACAAGTCATTACGGCATTATAATGAACTAATCCTGTAATTTATATCTAACAAGTCGTTAAGTCTAGAAAACCGGGTAGCTAATATTATCGCATAACGATGCATCAACAAAATCGTCATCTAATGCAATACTATTAATACTACGTAAACACAATACTGATAAAATTATTACTAAATGCTAAATTTGCTGTTACTGCAAGAAAGGTTAAAGAAATATCACTCAATACTTCTATAGAGGAACGTAAAATTAAACTAGATTTAAATGCGGATATACAAGAATATACAGCTGGTCATTATCAGACTAGTCGTAAATGTCTACTAACGTAGAATGAGGAACACTAAAATTGAAGGTCTACCTACTTTGAATATCAAGAAATTCTTCCCATCTCGTAACAGCACTAATCTACATGTGTACATATATGTAGCTCATGCCGTTGTGAAAAATGTAGCCAGTCAGCAAAGTGGAAGCGGGGCAATTGATCAGGGAGTATGTTTAAGTATCGTATGATATACGTAGGCGCTATTTAATGCAACAAGGAATAGAAACTATAATAAACTAGCTCACCCGACAGACGTCCTGTCCAAATGTCAATAATTCAAACAAAAAAGGACGTTCAGCTTTCCCGAATTTTAATATATTCCGGGAAACTTTTCCAATTTTCTTTCCGTAAGAATCCGATTCGGACTTATTACGAACATTTTAAAACAAAAAATACATAAATCGATCCAGCCAGCGTCTCAAGTGATGCGCTTACCAACGAACAGCATTGCATTTTTATTACATAAACTATACATATACCTATGGAGATGGGTATTACTGACCACGTGAACATTCGATAGTTAAGCACGCTAATATTGTACTTAAATCTTCAAATTGTTTGGTTGAATCAACCATTATTATAATTTGTGAATGAAATAATTCCGCTCGTTAAATCTTTATGATTAAGACTTCTCAATGGTGCATTGTATTTAAAATCAGCTATTGATAATTATTTTATTTTAATGTCACCTATCTATATCTTCCGAATGGAGTCTGGAATTTTATTCAACTTTACGAGATCCTATTGCAACACATGAATGAAAAATTTTATTGAGAGAATCATCAAGTTTTACTCCATAAATGTTTCAACAAATGAAAGTAAAAAGACTATCTGTTACTATATGTTATTAAAGAGACTCAGCATGATCGTATCATGATGGGTCTCTTTAATAACATATCCGTAACATACATTGTTAGAAACTATATAGGTAATCATTTCAAGGACCAGTCATGCATATTAAAAATAATCACACGCTTAAAACTAGAGCTTCAAGTAATAACAGAAACAATAGCAAAGCGAGGAAAGAAGGTCAGTAACTCATCAATTATAAAAACTCATGTTCTGGTTCTACTCCGTTGATTATTTAACTCATAACTGACTATGAGAAGGTAAACAGCTGATTCATACAGTTTTTTTTATGCTTGACCGATATTATATGAACGAATATTATCATCAAGTAAACTTGTGTTTTCGATAATGAAATATAAACAATCTGAACTATGAACTCCTAAATATAGATTCGTTTAGATGAGCCTAGAAAGAATCGACTCTATCAAAGCAGTTTTTTCCTCATCAACAAAACACAAAGTCAGCTTGTTGTCCACAACAAAGATTAAAATTGGCGTTTCTAATATCTAAGATATATAAATAAACTAAAAACGTACCGAAAACCTTGTCCAATAAAATAAAAAAACACAGTATAAAACCACCACTACCACAACACTATTGACAGATTCGATTTTCAAAACTATTTGAATTGTGAACCGCAATAAACGCGTGGTCGCGTGCGTCGCTGTCCGCGGCTGCAAAACAACTGGCGCTGGGAAGCGACTCGAGACTTGAAAATCTCCGAATACTTGATTAAGTACAGTAGACAACGTAGGTTGTTTTTTTTTTGCATGATTCCGCTATAAAGCAAATAAAAAGAGTTATGACTAAATAAGGGGTGATTACTGAGATTACGGCTACCAGAATGCATGGAAGAAAAGAACATGCTGCGTCAACGACAAATATATATGGGAAGGAATGTATGATGATGGCTTTGACGACTGGACTTTGATGGTGAATTTAAGATAAGATGATGAGGCTAGAAAGGAGGTGATTACTAAGATTATGACTAGTACAGATGCATGGAAGAATAAGACATGCGATTGGAATAAAGGTAGAATAATGACGAATGATGACGATTGTATTCAAGGATGTGATCATGGTTTGATGACCAGCTGGTCATCGACCAACGGGCCACGCGTAGCTTGCAAGGTCGTGATTCTAATGTGTTACTTAGAAGTGGAATCATTCAAATTAAAAGCAATTTGGAAACATAAAATGTTATCCTTAACATGAGCCTTTGATTGTAAGCATTCCGTAATTACTGATTATAAAATCGAATTCGAGCAACAATTCCTATATTTGTGATGTAACAAATTTAAAAATAAAATCGGATTTCACGTACCACGATAAGCTGATAAAAGACGGAATATTAATTATAATACATATCTGTAACTAACCGTGTTTAATCTAAAATCGAAGGCCTCATAACAGTTGAGTTGATAATTGCTAATCCAGCTGGCAATTTTGGAGGTAATAACAATGTTAACGTGTTTTATAATGGTTTGACAATAAACTTTTTAGAATCAACATGATTTGAATAGTATTGAAGGCTCTAGGTTCCGGAGAATTCTAGATTAATTCTATGGTTCTATTCAGAATTCTAGGTTATTATTTTTTATTGATTGTGTAATTTACTACTCTATCGCATTGGGGAAATTGCAAAGATAGATGTATGTATGAAATAAATAAATAAATAAAAATAAATAAATTAATGGCCTTATCTTGTTGATGCAAAAATATTTCTTGGAATTTTACTGTTTTTGCTTACGAAATCAACGTCAGTTGTCGTCTTCGATTTAACGAATTAGCATTCATAACTAGTTTCTCCATCAGTTGCATAACTTCGCTACAAAGATATTGAATTATTTCTTCACTCAGAACATATGCTTCCTAAAAATCTTTGTTTATAATAGTAACTTTCTTGATAGGAACCTCTATTTTTACCCGACTAAGGCGAAGCAAAAAGGATGGTTATGATTTTGACCGGCATGTATGTTCATAACTTAACTAGACAGACAAAATAAAAATCCGGAGTCTTACGTAATCTGTTCGATTTATGCCCTAACACATGTGACTCAGGATTTTTAATTTGTCTGTCTGTGATGTCTTGTTTTATATCTTTTTAGTTGACTTTTTTCTCCTAGTTGGGTTTTAATTTTTATTGTTTAACTCCAAAAAGACGCAAACCATTAAATATTATGAGTTTTCTCGGTGAAAGCTTTTGGTTTGACGCATAACCGCTCTCAGGTATGGATAAAGCCGTTAGCAAGCCGCCATTCACCTTAAATATAAAGGTTTATAGAGCGTGAGTTAATTACCTCAAATCAAAACATTGAAACTTGTTAGATACTCCTCAGCAGTAAACTGCAACGCGGCAGACACAGGAGGAGATGGCGGGACGCAATCGATTATTTTCTAAAAGATTGGCAAGATGCAGCAATAAATAGGAATAAGTGGAAGGATGGAAGTAGGCCTTTACCCTGCAGTGGAACAAAAACGGCCGATAATAATATTAGACACTCCGAGAAATTAAGATAGGTACCGAGTGATGACGTCAATGGTCAAACAACTACCGGACAACAAACTCAAAGCACAAAAACTCTCACGGCTGACTTAATTTTGACCGATGAAGCGTATCCGTTTCTTATCGAAAAACAACAAGAAATGTAAACAAAAACTTTAGATAACAGTAAATTGAAATACTTGAAGAAATAGCAACGAGAGTATTGAATTTCTGCGAAATGAAGATGTAAGGACGAGCTAGGTTCAAACTACAAACTCTAACGACAACATAACGTAACAATACGCCTACAATCCCCGCCTATAAGGGTTAGGCAGAGATGTATCTATAGTAAACCCACATTTCGCCAGTTATGTTTAGGTCCCTAAAACTGTAAATTCTAACGAAGAACTAAATGAAGATATTGATAAGATAAAGGAGGAAAAGATAAAAGACCAAAAATATTTACGAAGGACCAACCTAAGTCATTCAATTAATTCAATACCAACACTATTCTTGAGAATCTCAAAAAACAAAACCACATAAGCAGCTCATCTGTGTTCAGTGCAGTTAGTTCTAAGCCGTTTATGAGCGACCTCATTGACGTCATAGAGTAATGATATATCGGCGGGTGTCGAATTGACGATAACGCCTTACGCGCGCTGAATACAGATAACTGTGTTTATAAGTTTCTACTGATTGATTCAAACGCACTTTGGGTCATTAAATAAGAAGCTACAGAAGTCTAGTATATGGATAACACCAAAAAAACATACAAAATAAACATTTTTGGAATGAAGTTCCTTATCGCACGTTATACTCTGCACACTTGGCGAATGGAACTTCGTTCCAACCGGATACCGGGTGTCTCACGAGGCCACGAGACCTCTCGTTTGCATAGGAGTATCGTCAGAAGCACTGAGACCGATGCATCAGAATTCAGAATATACAGCTTTAACAATCCTTATTTATTCTTTGGACCATGATATTTCGTGGGTTGTTCTTTCGCCCTACAATACCATTTATTCGGGCCCCTTACTCTTTAATATCTTACACCCACCTCAAGAGGAGGCCTTATACAGGGTGTAAAAAGACACATCACAAAGCCGTAAACTACGCATACTGTACGTATAGCTAAGTAGCTTTGCGCAAAAATTATTGCTGGGAACCGTATTTTTTTTTTTTTTTAATAAAAAAAAACAAGTTTTTATTGCGCGCAATGTAACGCGAACCCACGCTTGAATGAACGGATTCAGTGTTAGTTAAGCTCCGCCCCTACGCTACGTAGGTAGGTACTTGTTGTCCATTGCGTTTTTGTAACTTCAAATGCGTAATCTGTTAAGATAAATCTAAAATTCAGGTAATGTTTGTTTGGAAAAAAGTTTCGTATTATCGCATAGAATTCATTTTCGTGAAAAAGTAAAAAAAAAAAATGCGACTTTGACCTTCAATATCTCCAGAACCAGTGGATTCCCAGGTATGGTCTAGTGGAAAAAAATGATGCAAATAATGGGTAGAATATGTGGCTTTCGGCTTCGGAAAGTGTCTTTTTACACCCGATATGTACTCTATTGGCATCTCAAATGGATATTATTACTCGTCTTGTGTATTTACACACTGACTGCATATTAAAATCCTTATTAGCGATATTATTATTTCTTTTAACATTATATAATTGTGAGACTTATCCGCAGACCATAATTCACCGATAGAAATGGTCCTTCTGTACGCAGTCTATATTAGTATCGAAGTATTGATTTTCTTAATAACATAAGAGGCACGTGATGCATCAGTAATGTCTTACTAACCGAGTTCACTTGTGAGTATTCACGAGAATGGAATCTGGTTTGAACTCGAAACCTTATTAAAAAGATTGATAATTATAAAGTGTACGCAGATGTAAAGGACCGGAATTATACGGATACTTTTGTAGTTGAGGGAAAAAATAATTAAACCAAGACATAACGGTCTGCTGCATAATATGCAGGAAGCGTGGTAATCAATACTGGCTTCTTTCCTACTGAAAAGAATATCACAGAACTTATAGCTGTTTCAAGGCTATTCAGAATACAGTAAATGAATGATTAAAGGAGAATGCGCAAAAAAGCCCCAGCTCCGGCGGAAAAGTTACCTATCTCAGATTATTGTACATTTTATGTGTATCAAGTATCAATATGTGTGATGTCTGCAGTGGCAGTCAAACATAGGGAAAAAATGCTTTGAATATCCTTCCAGGCGCTTATTTTTCATTCGACCATTTTAACAAATATCGAGTAAAATATGTAATAGTGGCTATTGATTCACGAATATGTTAGGCATATTGCCTTGATTTTACTTTCAGGGGCATCATATCGTATCTTATAATGTAGTAAAATAATAATAACAAGATTGATTTGATTTTACTTTCAGGGGCATCATATCGTATCTTATAAGGTAGTAAAATAATAATAACAAGATTGATTTTAGATGTGTTTATTTAGTAAAAAATCATAATTCTAAATCTACTAACACATTGTTCAAGAAAGCAGCAGGATGGCTAAATTCGTTGTGTCTGGCCCAACCTAAATAATATAAAATCGTGATAACATGGGCACAACTTCCAACACGAAATCTGTTACCTGTCCCACACGTGCCATAGCCTTTGCTATTATGTACTGACAGTAGTGTTTAAGCTAGGTATGCTTGTAGGTTTGGCAACGGCCGCCTCTTGTGAACCTATCTTTTCTACAAGCCTTGCTATTAGGATCTTTTAAAATACCTAGAATAGGTATCTTTTACTGCACCGCCTGCACTTGTTTCGCTCTATAACTGTCCTGGTCGACTAAAAAATAAAGCTATTTTAGCTTTATGTCTGCCTTTGTAAGGCTTAAAAAAATAATCGGATTTAAAATATTATTTTATTATTATTGGATACCCTTTATGATACGATATGATATTCCTGAAAGTAAAAATCAAGGCAAATGCCTAACATTCGGAAATCTATATCCAATATTTTATATTTTACTCAATATTTGTTAATATGGTCGAATGAAAAATACGCGCCTGGAAGGATATTCAAAGCAATTTTTTTCTATGTTTGACTGCCACTGCAGACATCACACATATTGATACTTGATACACATAAAATGTACAATAATCTGAGATAGGTAACTTTTGCGCCGGAGCTGGGGTAAATTTGTATGGGAGCTGCGCATTCTCCTTTAACTAATAATAATTAATTTAATCTGCTTAAGTAAAAAACCTTGACAAATAACAAATTAAAATAACAACACGCAGCCCAATTACTTCTGTTGTGTTACTCAACCCAATTAATACAACAAATACGATTATAATCAATAAGAAATCTGAAGAATTCAGCAGCACTTACTGGAAAACGCAATCCGGAGAAATATTAAAGAACTGCTTCAGCTATGAAATGATTGAAGACTTGCTGGTCACGGTCACAATTTACAATATACTCGCGTTTGCGTCGAATGGATTTAACCGAGCTTCATTACACGTCACGTTCAACCTATTTTTGTCAGAACCACAAACAGCGGCTTACGGTTTGTAGGTTTGCCTTAACATAAATTTTGTTATGATTACATCTGCAGTTTATAGAGATTTTGAGATTGAACTGAACGTAAAAAGACGTCATGCGCTGTTATTTCAGAATAAGTAGAACCATTAGATATTATAGATATAATACAATCTGCTCATGTGATGTCGAAGATGTACAAAAGGAAACAGCCTGAATGAGGTCAGCTAAAGTTAGTGACATACGGTGTTGCGGTGATAGCCTTATGGTGTGACCGTCGGACTGCAAAGCCTGAAGATGCATCAGCGTATTGTATAATTATCACTTGCTTCAAAAACGGTGAAGAAAAACATCGTGAGGAAACTGGCTTGCCTGAAAGATATTTCTCGACGGCATGTGAAGTCAAGTCAGAGGACCATGGGCGGCTTTAAAACTCTGACACCAGGTTAGTAACTAACCGCACGATACAGAAAAGAAGAAAACATAGTTGAAGCTGCACGCGTAGCATGACCGCCGTAGAAACGAGTTTTGTCGACAGAAGAGTAGACAAAATGACAGTTAAACAATTACAATCTGTAATTTTGTCTATTCTTCCGTCGACAAAACTCGTTTCTACGGTGTTCACCGATGACCTCTTTTATCGTGTCACTCTGGGTTGAATATGTCTTGCCATTATGTTAATTCTCAGTATTCTCTTAATGAAGTAACGGATACATGTTATTTTAAAATGACTGTGTCAAGGTTTTTTAGTCTATTCACGTAAATATTTACGTTAAACTTTAGAGGTACTTAACAAGTTATCAATAACAGCTCAAAATAAAAGTTGCAATTAGCACCTTAAAAATATTTCTAATTTTATTCAAGCTTATGTCTGAGTTTCTCAAATGCTTTTACAGGCATACCAAAAATACAGAAGTCACCGTCACGCAGTCCCAGATAGTCAGACATCTTTACTCGATATAGTTATTGCATTCAACAATGGGTACTTATGTGGTAGGTTTACAAATACATGATCATGTTGGACACAGCAAAGTAGGAGAGAGGAAAAGAAGTTGAATTTGACAACTTACATAGTTGTTACAATACCTACTTTAGGTAAGATTATTGACAATAGAACTTAAAGCGCCTCCACCAATGACTACAGTTAAGACTGGAGTGTCAGTTCATCTACCAAAACCTTACGAACTGACTGATACATCTTTTCACGAAGGCATAAACTATTATCGCAACCTGACATGATACAGCTGAAGAGTAACAAGCAGATAACTAAAGGATCTCACAATTATAGGATTACTCGCAGAAGCAGTGAAAGACCCTCCACAAGTGTCAATAACTGCTGCTGTAAGTGTCTTGGGAATATTCATGCACGCTTTTTATGACTAAACAAAACATCTAGATTTATTTATTAAATAAAGTTTCTGAACAAATTCTTTACATGATGGTGAAAAACTAAAAACCGCATCAAAATCCATTGAGCAGTTTAGAAGAAGAACGCGGTCACACAGACAGACTCGAAAACCGACTATAATTTATGGATATATAAAGATAGTGAGAAAAGAAACAGATACAGCGACACAATAATGCTAAGTAAACTGATGCACCGTTAATCATAAAGAAGAAAGCTTCTGAAAAATCACACTATCGTGTTAAGTAACGGTCAACAAATCACAAGAAGTCGCTAAATATGAATGTTAGCCTAGTAAATATACAATTTGATCTATCATTTTTATCTCTTGGCTTTGGTAATCTACGGATGCAAGGGGCACCCAATTTTTTTTTTGTTTTGTTCACTCTGGCCTCGTATTACTTTCCCTATAATAAATTACACGTTATATTACTGTTTAAATTAAGATATCTGAATATGGTTTCACAAAATAAAAACATGTCATTATCAGATTCATTTTTCGTTACCGCAAATTATGACTGTCATTACCAAAGTACTTGTCGGTAAAGCTGTAATCTTCCTAACATGAAATGGTCAATCATGTATAAATAAACAATATTAAGCAGAATGACTCACACGCATCATCAACATTCCGGGCTTCCAGACTTGAGTCAATGTGGATTTCATTCAGTGTAATCTTATTTTGATTTTCCCCCAATCTTGGTATACTATATACCAATACCTATACTTTTAAATGAGCAATATTTGTATTATATTATATACTTATATTTGTAATCACGTTCTCGAAAACAGCTCTAACGATTTCGATGAAAGTTGCAATATAGGGGTTAACGGGGGCGAAAAATCGATCTAGCTAGGTCTCATATCTGGGAAATTTGGTTTTTTCCGTAATTTCACACCCGAGCAGAGCTCGTTCGCCCAAAGTTTAGAACAAGATTTGAATAATTATATGGCAGCATGGAATTAGTATGAACTATCCTATACTATTAAATGATCATTCTCTATTTTCACCAGAGCAGAGCTCGGTCACCCAGATACTTAATCTAATGACACACATTCGTTGACTCTTAATTAAAATGGTGCTTAAGCTCACCACAACTTCACAAATTATCGAAATACTCTCTCCTCTCCTAAAGAGAGGGCTTAAGCAGTGGGAACATCATGATCTGCCTGGCCTTTTCTCAGGTTGGGGTCGGCTTCCAGTCTAACCTATTGTATACCAGCAGTGGGAGCAATATAGCCTAATTAAAAAGTGTCTACTACTAGATAAGCCTTCAAGGTTATTCGCTATAGTATTTTATCCTCTGCTTCCCATCCCTACTCTTGGCACAAAGTGCTAAACTAACTTCATAATACATCAAATATGAACAAATTTGTAACAGCAACTGCCAAAACAGCTTACAAAAAAATGCGACTAGTAGTACCGGTAGGGCTAGTGGTACCATCATTCATCATTACCCGTTTACCACACGTCATTACCGCAGTCACGGACCGCACCTGATGTCCATTGTCTGATTCCATTAGTGTACGGAACTTTGGTAGCTGAGCCTCCAAGGTCGATGGCATTAGTAACCTTTTTGTAAGGTATTGGGTTAGTATTTAATGTTTTTTAGTTTCGGGGTTTTTTATTGGGCTGGTCGGTTTACAATCTGTTAAGATATAACGCTGTACACAGTGTGTTAGGTTCAAAGTAGGGGCATATTGAAATATGCCCCTACTTGAGTTGGAGTGAAAATTACCAACTTTTACTGGGACCAACTCAGAAATATAAAAAATCACTGCTGTTCTCTATTCTGTTTACATTTGCCAAGACAAGCGAACATCGGCAAGCCTAACGTAGGACGGCCCCCAGCTAGATGCACCGACGAACTTTTACAAAGGTGGGACAGACTCGATGCGGAAGGCAGAGGAAAGTGTTTTGTAGCCTGGGAGAGGCCTATGTCCAGCAGTACTGCGATAGGCCGAGTTGATTGAAGTGGAACATAAATGCATGGAGCAACTGAACTGCAATTTCGGGATTTTATGGTTGGTCTCTTGGAGAGGAGCTCGTGGCTAAGTGATAACAGCCGCACTGGTCGATCCATCAGGTTAAGCTACGCTTGCCAGGGTTGGTCCGTGGATGGGTGACCATCTTTACATAACCAGACTCCTCCGTGCATCGGAAATCACGCTAAGCCGTTGGTCTCGACTGTCATTCGTGGATCTTTGACAGTCGTTATGGGTTGTCAGAAGCCCGAAAGTTTGACAACCAGTCTTACCAAGGGGTATAGTATTACCCAGTTACTGGGTTGTGGAGGTCCGATAAGCAGTCGCTCCATGTAAAATACTGGTATTCAGCTGCATCCAGTTAGACTGGAAGCCGACCCTAAGATAGTTGGGAAAAGGCTAGGCCGATTGATTGAGGATTGGTCTCTTAGTAAAACTTGTTCATTTTCATAACTACTACACTCCCTTAAAGTAAGTATATCCCTCGTTTAACTTAACACACTGTTTTTCGACTCGGTCGTTGCCCGAGTCGCGGTGACATTTTGAGGACTTATGTCTTTCGGTTCTTTTAGTCCAGATTTTCTTTATGCGGTCCTGCAACAGTCCCATCGCATAATTTATTTTTTAACCTTACTCTAGCCTCTTTGTGTGATGGTTGATTTTCTATGAACTTTTAAAATCTTGGTTTGCAATATCTCCAATCAATTTGGGTAAATGCAGTAATATACTTTTGTGACAATAACCAGCTTCCAAATTCGTTTACAATAAAACTATCAGTAGTACATGTATTGTCTATTAGCTGTTACATGATTGTACTTTTTAGCTCGTCCTATTTATCGGAGCTGATTGGTTCATTATCTGAGTACAATGTCCAGCTGTTATCTGTATTCAATACGCAATGGGATAAACGTCATACATATGCGTTATTGTCTGGGATTTATTTCCGTGGAAACATTCTACTACCAATAATAATTGGTTAACCAATAGCTAGGTGGGTGGACGATCTACAGAAGATCGCGGGGAAGACCTGGATGAGACTCGCACAGACCAGGGAAGCATGGCACAAAAAGGACGCCTATACTCAGCAGTGGGTGGAACAAGGCTGATAATTATTGGGATTTCAGTAAAAAGACGTAAGAATTCTTGAAAATGAAAAATAAACTTTTATTTCTTTAAAGTCAAAGTATTTATTCGTGTGCTTTTTGGTGATACAACAGGTCTTACAGTAATTTTATGGAAACTCAAAAAGCTACCCATTAGGCATACACGTTTTAACAATATCAGAAATTAAAATTGATTTACATTGAAATACAAAACAAAAATGTCAAAATTGATTTACATTGAAATGCAAACAAAAGAGAATTGATATATTAAATAAAAATGTCAAAATTGAGATAACATCATATTAGAATACCTACAATTAATTATTATTACAAAAATTAAAATACAATCAGTTAGTCAAGCATAAATATATAATTGTCAGTTTTTACACTTTGTCAAGAAGGAATTCGCCAATGGTATAGTAGCATTTTTCAATTAAAAAATCATTCAGTTTTCGTTTAAATTGTATCAAATTCAAATCTTTGATAGCATTTGGTATTTTATTATATATTTTTGGTGCCATGCAGATAATGCTTTTATGCATAAGGGCCGTCTTTGAGGCTCTTAGACATAGTTCGTGTCGATATTCCGGTCTTGTTGATCTACACTGGACAGCAAATAAACCGAGCCACCCGCTACCTAGGCACTCTAATTCGATTTTCTCAAAAACTAAAAAACCTACAATTATCAAAGTTGTACCTACAGAAAGTGCGTTTCATGGTGATTAAAATGAAAGGAAACTCATTGGGTTTAATCAATATTTCAGTGTTTATTAAGGATTTTACAAAGAAGAGTCGTTTTCCAGTCGTGACAATCGTTAGTAATGATAAAGTGAAAAAAAAAATTAACGCCAAAAACAAAGATAAAATCAAAAAAAAGTTTTTGATCAATATTCCGTATTCCCTCCCCTTGCTCGGATAACTGCCAGCATCCTTGTATTCATCGACCTTACGAGCCTGACGATAAAATCTTGAGGAATTGTATTCCACTCCTCTTCAATTGCGATTCGCAGCTCGGGCCTTGTTGGAGCAGGTACCCGGGCTCGAACCCGACGTTTCAGCTCATACCATAAGTGTTCTATCGGATTCAAGTCCGGGCTTCGAGCTGGCCAGTCCATCGTACGAATGCTGACGTCGCGTAGATACTGGGTCACCACATGAGCAACATGAGGCCGTGCATTATCATGCATCAATTGCATATCCTGTCCGATATATCCTGCGTAAGGTACCACATGGTCTGCGAGGATTTCAGTAATGTAGCGATGAGAAGTCAGTCCACGTGTACGGCCCGTCGGTTTGATGAAAACTAACGCTGTATGTGCTGTTAACGAGATGCCGCCCCAGACCATTACAGATCCTCCTCCATAAGCAACAGTTTCCTCGATGCAACACTGAGAATAACGTTCTCCAGGGCGACGATATACTCTCTGACGTCGATCACTTCCATGTAGACTCACCCTGGTCTCATCAGTGAAGAGTACATTACTCCACTGCTCTAATGTCCAATCCCTATGCTCTCGAGCAAATTCAAGTCGTGCTCGACTGTGTGCTACCGTTAATGCTAGGCCTGTTGCAGCTCTTTTTGGGGTCAGGTTCCGTTCAGCAAGTATCCTTCTGACGGTATCTGAACTTATGACCACTTGGCGTTCGTCACGCAGACTTTGTTGGACTTGAACTGCGTTGAGGTGGCGATTTCGCAGAACAGTAAGGTGGATATAACGATCATCTGCTGCTGATGTAGCCCTAGGTCTGCCCGTACCTGGACGGCGATCGAATGCTCCAGTCTCTAGGTATCGTCTGTAAACTCGTTGCACCGAAGATCTGCTGATTCGAAGCCTTCGAGCGACTTCACGTTGCGCAATGCCTGCTTGAAGTAATGCTACAGCTTGAGCTGCTTCCTGAGGTGTTGTATCCATTATTAATCGAAAAAAGTAGCAAAACACACGCGTCTGAGCAAACGATGGACAAAAACTAAAGAAATGATAAGAAATATCCGACTACCCTCATTGTAGAGAAAAAGAACGCTAATTTCAAACTGTGGTGAAAACAGAGCAAATCGTTAGCATTGTGTTTGTTGCTTGATTACAATGTGAGTTGAGGGTACTTTCGAATTAATTTGTAGTCATTTTAATCACCATGAAACGCACTTTTTGTAGGCATAACTTTGATAGTTGTAAGTTTTATACTTTTTGAGAAAATCGAATCAGAGTTCCTAGGTAGCGGGTGGCTCGGTTTATTTGCTGACCAGTGTATAACGTTCCTCAGAAGCTTTTTTAAATAATTTACTGTTTTTCTTGACGAACAATGCAGTCTCGTATATATAAAGGCAAGGTAATGTCAATATCCTAAGGGATTTAAAATGAGGTTTACAACTATCTGTTTGTTTTAAATTACACATCGATCTAATGCACCTCTTCTGAGCTTTAAAAACGTTATTTTTCTCACATGAATTTGCCCAAAAAATTACTCCGTATCGTAATGTGGAATCTACATAGCCATAATATGCAGCTATAACAGCTGCCTGACTTACTACTTTCTTAAGCTTGAATAGAGCAAAGGCGAAGCGACTTAATTTTTTTATTAGGATTGATGCATGTTCTTTCCAAGTCAGTTTAGAGTCAATAGTCAAACCTAGAAATTTTATATGTTCTACTTCTTCAATTTTGTTATCGTCAATTAATATATTTATGTCAGGAGTAGTTACTCTCTGTCTAAACTGCATAATTTTTGTCTTACTTAAATTTAATTTCAAATTATTATGGTCAAGCCAATTAATTGATTGTTGCAATGAGTCTTTGATGTCACATTCATAGTCACTATTTTTATTTTGTCTAACAATGATCGTACTGTCATCAGCAAAAAGAACCATAGGAAAACTGACATGTTTTGGGAAGTCGTTTATGTAAACCAAAAATAATGGCGGTCCTAATACGCTGCCCTGTGGTACGCCAAAAATGATTTCACGTTTTCCGGATACATATTTAAATTCCTTTTTTTCTTTTATAGAAATTCGTTTAATTTCCGTACACTGTGTTCTACTGTCCAGGTAAGATTGTATAAGGGAAAGTGCTTTTCCCCTTATTCCATGCGCATTAAGTTTCCGTAGGAGAGTATTATTTATTTATTTATTTATTTATTTATTTATTTATATCATCACTTACAACTATTATTACAGACAACAACACACCACAACTACAACTACAACACGACAACGACACCACAACTATTATGATCAACTAAATCGAAAGCCTTCGTCATGTCCATAAATATAGCACTAATAGGAATTCTTTTATCGATATCTGTCATTATAATATTAAGGAAATCATAGATAGCCAGATTTATGGATTTATTTTTTCTGAAACCCTTCTGTTCCTTTACTAAGAGATTGTGTTTCGTGAAAAAGGAATCTATACGGTGATAAATAGCTTTCTCGAATATTTTTGTTATTGATATCAGTTTTATCATGTTTCTTAAATAAGGGCTTAATTATTGTTGGCTTGAGTTTATCAGGATATATTCCAGAAGAGATACTAACGTTAATAATGTGGCAAATGGGGCCAGCTATAACATCGGAAACAAATTTTAATACCTTTGTTGAAATATTGTCATATCCTACACTAACTTTGTTTTTTAAATTCTGTATTATTCGATAGACTTCATCAGGTGTAGTTGGGGCTAAAAACATTGATTCGCAACATGAATTTGGAGTCTCATAACTTGCAGATTTTGAGGTATTTGCAAGTAATTCTGCTTGATCCACAAAGTGATCGTTAAATGCGTTCGCTATATCGCAGGGGTTTGTTATTGTAACACCGTTCCTTCGTATTTCCGTTATGTGTTCATGGGGAGGACAGTATTTATTTTCATTTATGATCTTCCATGTATCCTTTGATTTGTTTGTTGATGTCATTATCTTATGATTATTTTTTGCCTTTTGTGTCAGTTTTATTATTTTATTAAGTCTTTGTGAGTAATTTTTAAGTTTAGTTAAGTTATTGCTATTGGGTTTTGCTCTTAGTTGCCAAAGAAGCTGTCTCTTATTTTTGCTACAGCGTTTTAGTCCGGGTGTTAACCAGTTCGGATTCCTTTTTAACTTTATTATTTTGTTAATCAAGGGAAAACACAAGTCGTAAAACAGACGGAATGTTTGAATAAAGCTATCGTACGCTACATTAGGATCATCTGCTTGATAAACTTCACAAAACGATAAAGGGTATAAACATAATCTAAATTTCATTAGGTTATCGTAACTATAATCACGGGCTGTTATATTCCAACTGTTTATTGTACAAGTCCTTTTTACGGGAATCTTTAAAATTTGAGCGGTGTGATCTGACATGTTAAGGTCAATTATATCGTGGATACATTTTTGTGAAAAATTGTGCGCAAAATTGTCTATACATGTGTTGCTTTGTAACCTAGTGGGCTGGTCAATTTGCAACTTTAGATTGTAGCTTAATAGATAGTTAGTAAACTCAATGGAAGTTCTATTTTTTTTAGAACATATCTTTCATGTTTTACATTGAGATTTAAAGAGAACACAACAACGCCACCCACGACTAATAACAATCAACTTGTGAAACGATATTTATTTCCTGTGTATAGAGTATGTTTTCGCAAGGAGGTTGTATAGCATTGAGATGGAGGTCGCATATATAGATGTGTTCTAAATTCAAACACCAAAACAGTGATTAAAAGAGCTTTTTATTCACTGTTTTCAGTGAATAAAATAAGCTTTTTAGAGGGGGAATGGTATAAATTTATTTATTCAACACTAATGATGATGATTCTACTAGCACTTGCTTTGTTATTTCATGGCAGGCGAGGTTATCAAAACTAAACCCGCTGTGCCGGCGTGGCGGATTATATGGCCGACTCCCTCTCACAGAAGAGGCCTGTCCCCCAGCAGTAGGAACATTATGGGCTGATAATGTAAATTAAAGTAATTATGATTATTGGGGCATTTTTCTATATTAACGTTAGCTACTGCTGCTTGCATGGTTGCCTTAAGAGGGCGCCTATAGGTCCACTAGCGCCACTCTTTAAAAAAAAAAATATCTCGTGACTGAGAAGGAATTATGAATAACGGCTAGTAAGGACCCTCGGTAAGTGTGTCTAGAATTTTCTAATACCTTTTATAAAGTTTCATATTGAGACACGGAGCAACAAAATACGATCTAGAGGAATGTGGCCGCTTTTCTTTAGATCGTATTTTGTTGCTTCGTGTCTCAATATAAAGCTTTATAAAAGGTATTACAAAATTCTAGACACACTTACCGAGGGTCCTTATTAGCCGTTATTCATAATTCCTTCTCAGTCACGAGATAATATTTTTTTAAAAGAGTGGCGCTAGTGGACCTTTAGGCGCCCTCTTAACTCTGCAGTAGAGAATTATCGCAAAACTATTTGCAGCTACTTCGACTGAAGTGTAGCCAGTAGCCCCCATACATAGCTTTAGTCTAGATCTTTCAGGTTGTGGCCATTAAAGTACAGATATCCGTCAATATTTCGACATATATTATGTACAAAATTGTATTTAAATTGACAAAGTACTTATCTTCTGTTTCCGGGAATATCAACTTCACAGTGATTATTACTCCGAACATTCTATGTAAAACGACACAAAACACATTATTTAGGAGCACGTGTCCCCGTGTGGTGTGTGTAGAGCCCAACACGTGTTATGTATTGAATAACAATATTATAACACAGTCAGCTGAAGAAAGCAAAAGCCATTCAAACGACGTTTCATAACTCCGAGACTTGCTAGTGGTGGGAACGTGCAATATCGATAAATTTTATTTTAAATGCAAGCGATGATTTAATATATTTTTTTGTTAAGTGTGGAAGTTTAACGCAGAAATACTTATCAAGTAAGTTTTCACCAGTTTTCATAAATGCCATGATATTCCTTTGCTGTGAGTGCCAACTAAATAGTAAGTTTTTTTTTTTCTGTTTCGCAATTATTATTAGCAACTCAGGAAGATGCTGTTGTCTAATCTAAACTACTATCAGAAATCCAAACCAAGTGTGTGCAAAGTGTGTTAATTTAATATTCTAAAACAACCTTAATAAACGTTCACATATTAATCGTACAAATCAATTTACTAAACACTAATTAATAATTTACTCAATATGTAAAGGATACTTTATAACTTTATGCTTCTCCGTATTATTATTACCCAAATAGATTATCTAAAGCCGTTCATATATCAATTACAAGTATTACTATTTACTACTAATAAGCAATATTAGAAGGCAATTAGTGCGGAATTTTATTATTTTATATGTAAATAAATAGGTACTAATTACTTGAATTATGGTTATTGCAAGTTAAAAGGAAAATAAGGTACACTCATTACAACTACAGTTATCTATAATTGTTTCTTAACTAAGTTTACACCGACAAAATAACATGTTTTTATGTTATAAGTTGTTATCTTTAAAATATTTGTATGTCAGTCCAGGGCCAGACATGTAGATCATAATCCTATTATTAAAAGCATAATTGTACTATTTTTTTATTCAAATCAATATATTCAACAGGGCAAAAAGGGGAAGGGGGATTTTTCCCAAGACTGTGCGTCTTGGAAAAACTACACACAAATGCGAAGAAATTCTTAAAAAGTTGTTTTTCTCGCCAATTTCATAGGTGGGGACCCAATAAATAGATCAGAACAGTTGGACTTTGCATGGATTAAACTTTTCATACTTTAGCCGTGTTGTCTTTGTACTAAACCTATTAAAGTCAAACAATTATCAAATAATACCCTACTGATAACATTATCTTAATCTCTGCATGCTTATCCACTTACCTACCTTACTTATCTGCTTGCTTCTTATTATTTTGCTCTCTATATCCTTTTCGCGATCTGATTCTTAAACATGTTTATAACAATGAATCATATAACATTAAACACTAATATACCAGCACCTGACTGTAAACCTACGTATACCTATCTTATCTATACGGATACAGATAAATCAGAATAATTATAATTAATGTAATTAAAAATATGTCAAATTCAATGATCGAATTAGACAAAAACATTACGTACGTTGTTCTGAACTACATTTCCATATCGACTGACGTTTAATCTTAATTTCCCATCCCTACACTTACAGACTACAGAAGAAGCGGAACAAAAATGCGTCTATTGTACTGCGCGGACGCAGGTTGTTTTCTTGTACACAATGACACAGAGTAAAAAATAATGCGTTACACAACCTCACGCAGGACATATTCAACTAAGAGACGGAATATTTTATTTTGTTTATAGATTTTTACATATTTTCTCGATTTCTTCGATATTATTAATAAAATGTCCCATCCCTACGGATGCGGAAGAAAAGCTGGGAGCTTTTGTGTGGTGCCCGGACACATCTTGCGCACAATGACCCAGTCCTGCATTACATAACTTTTTTTGGCATGGGAGATTCTCTTTCTATAGTATTTTACTTTTCCATACATATTTAAATTAAAGTCGCTTTTCGTGTCCGTCTGTATGACCACGTTGTTCTAAACTACACAACAGGTTATGATGCGGTTTTCACGATAACTTAGAGAATTTATTCCGGAAGGTTTATGTGTGTAAAACATTAGTATTTAACTTACATATACATAATAAAGAAATCTTTATGTTTGTCAATTCGTAAAAACCGTGAGAAGCAGGGGTGGGTCACCAGTATCAAATAAATGAAACTACACTCGAGAGCAATGAATCCGGGTCACTTAAAGAATCTCGGAAACTAAAAATGCTAGGTTAATGCAATAAATTGTATTTAATAGACAATGTAATACTCCTTAAATGAAGGTATTAAAACTTCTTAGTTATTGTAAAGTTATATCATAAAAAAATCATATTTGAAAAAGGGCCACTTTCGAAGATGGAACTACGAAATTACAGCATTTGGTTTTGCTTTTGTTTGTAATCTGTCATTTATGTGGGTACATAAACCATGTTGATAGTGCTCTATATTCATTATTCAAGCTGAAATTATGTCGCTTACGCCTGAAGAATGCACCAGAATACTTACAATGCTGGAAACCGGCCGGAATCAGCGCGATACAGCCAGGACTGTCGGTGTGTCGCTGTCAACAGTACAAAGAGTTCTCCGACGTTACGAAGAAACTGGTTCTAACCTACGCAGACCAGGAACGGGCAGAACCAGGTGTACCACAGCACGAGAAGACCGATACTTGGTGAACACCATGCTTCGAAATCGCTTTCTCACAGGAACTGAACTCACAAATCAGTTTCGACGCCTCGGAGGAAGTAACCCAAGTGCATGGACAGTAAGACGTCGGCTTGCTGAATCTAACTTAAAACCCCTTAGACCTGCAAACGGCCCTAAACTGGAGCGTGGGCATCGTATTTCAAGACTAAGATATGCCCAGAGCCACGTAAATTGGAGTATTGAGGATTGGTCAAAAGTTATGTTCTCCGACGAATCAAAATTTATGCTCTACAAGCACGATGGAAGACACAGAGTGTATCGAAGACCAGGGGAAAGATTCAAGCAAGCATGCATCGAAGAAAAAGTAGCCTACGGTGGTGGGTCTGTACTTGTGTGGGCCGGAATTTCTTCTGAAAGTCGCACAGAGCTGGTGATCATAGAAAACGGCTCTTTAACTAGCGTAAGATATGTGGAAGAAATCCTCAATGATCACGTTGGTCCATTTATGGTCAATTTAGGTGAGGATGCTATATTTATGCATGACAATGCCCGACCTCATACAGGTAGGATTGTGAATGACTACCTTCAAGAGATGAACATTACTCGTATGGAGTGGCCAGCGCGCAGCCCGGATATCAACCCGATCGAGCATGCTTGGGACGAGCTAGGCAGATGCGTAAAACAACGAAACCCTCCCCCAATCACGCTTCGTGAGCTCAAAATTGCTCTCACAGAGGAATGGGAGAATATTCCCCAAAATCGTATAAGGAACTTGGTGTACAGCATGCCAAACCGCGTAAACGCAGTAATGGAAGCACGAGGAGGCAATACGAAGTATTAAAATTCAAGAAAATCGTAATAAAGTTCAAAAATTTCATGTTTCCTATTTTTGTTTTAAGGAGAGATCAGCAGTTTTTTTCTTTATGTAATTTTGTGTTAATAAAATGTATGGTGACTCATATTTTTTTAACTTTCATTTAAGGAGTATTACATTGTCTATTAAATACAATTTATTGCATTAACCTATCATTTTTAGTTTCCGAGATTTTTAACATTCTTTAAGTGACCCGGATTCATTGCTCTCGAGTGTATTACTATCTATAAACTTTAGTAAGACACGTTTTTTATTGACCGAGCGAGCGAAGCGTCTCTGCTTCAAGTCTGGATAAATTTGCTTTCGTGTGACAATTTGTTGGTACTCCTCTACAGGTCGTATTTTACTACCGATCTGGACGAAACTTGGTATACAGATTTTACGACTTTATTGTTTTTTGTCGTCGGTGACTTTTTATTGAGGGGTACTTCCTCCAAAAAGGGGTAAAAAGGGGGCTACTGGATATATCCGCCTTATGAGATCCGATTTCCATGGTTATTTTTTTTATTTGAAAGCTAGTAACTTTATGTTGGTCTCTTAAAAGTTCGGTGAAGATGTGAGGTGGACCTTCGGCGTGATGAGCAGATTAGCTCCTCAAAATGCAGTAAATTGCTCACTTTTAGATTTCTAAGGGTAGAATCGGCCCTTTAACTACTAGGTAGGGATTGATGGAGCACCTGGGACCACCTTCTCATCACAAAACTAGAGAATCCTGAAAATAATTTTAGAATTCTCTAAAACGTGTTACAATAATGTCACTAGATGGCGCTACTGTGCACCGCTAGATCGCTCTATCATGGTAAATATCCCGTTTTAAATAACTTTAGTGGTATATTAATTGTTTCAAATAAGTTTGGGCTCGCGAGGTCTATTGTTTGCAGAGCTACTTGTTTTAGTTTTCGGTTTTAGTTATGACTTTGTTTTGAGATAGTTTGATTCGTTTGGGACTCAAAGGGAAACTATAATTACGAGATAATTCGCAAACTCGCGCCGTCAATGTCACAATGACGGCGCAAAATATTACATAATTTGCTTAATAATTCATTCTCTTAAAATGACTACACTTATTGCAAAGTGTAGTCATTTTAAGAGAATGAATTATTAATTATACAGAATAATGTCACATCATTTTGTACAGTTGCATTTTATCGATATTACTTACATAAATCAGTTGGATTTTGTCGATATTATTAATAGAACGTCCCAACCCTAAAGAAGCGGAACGAAAGCGCGTCGATTACGGTGCGCAAACGCAACTTGCAGGTCACTTTCTTGACACAGTCCACTATTACCTAACCCTATGTGGCACATGGCAGATTCTACACAGATATGGCCGATTTTGCAGATTTTTTATGGCACTATAAAGATAAATGATCGCATTTGGTAGGACGCAAATGTCACTATTTCATCATCAGATAATGCCCAAACATGGAGCAATTTGTTTTCAAATAGCCGTGCAAAAAATTAATTGAATAGATAAGTGGATTCAAACATTTTATGGAATGTTATTAAAGTATTACAAATATATCGCACACCTAGATAAAGAGTAGCACAACTCAAAATACCTCTTTTTTCAGGAACAGCAAAAAACGGATTATTGCTGTTAATTAATCCGTTTTTTGCTGTTCCTGAAAGAAAAGAGGTATTTTGAGTTGTGCTACTCTTTATCTAGGAGTGCGATATGTTATTTTTTAAACTTGGTTAATCATTATTCATTAAGTTATTTGCATGCTGGCGTAAACATAAAATTTCTACATTTTAAATTTTTCGTCTGTTATTAAAAAAAATATCTGCAGTTTCATAGAAAAGTGCAATACCTGCGCGGTCAAAATGTATGGAACAGCAGTATTTTTTTTTTAAAATAACGAATCAAAAGTTTCAACGCAGGGGGTTCAGAGTCATGAACTGAATCTATAGTAACAGTTTTCGCATCGATGTCCCTGCCACCCTGTGTTATCTTCAGTGTGTGTGATGAACTTCAAGTAATGGCATTAGGCTCGCTCCTATTACGTTGGACTTGTAACCGGCGAAACGTGGGTATGTTGACTACAGCTTCGCATTTGGCGAATACAAGCGTGGTGCTATGTAAAGATATATAAGAACTAAAACTTCCATCCACATGACAATTACTCATACATGTATGTCAATCACGTATTGTCGGTTCTTTGAAAATATAAAACATGCACAGGATAAATATTCAATAGTTCCGAACTGTCAGTCAAGTGTGCTAACGTTTTGTGCACTTATTATGTTACGGCTGTTGTGGCTGTACCAGAAGTTACGTTTCCACGTCAATACCTCGCTACTGGAATCGCGTCGAATATCACCATATGTATACTTACATTGATTTTGATTTACTGGTGATCTGGTGTGCCTGAAACAATAACAAAGTTATTAGAAGATTTTACTAGTTTATTTATAAACTAGCGACCTGCCAGTACACATAAAAATTCAGGAATAAATTATCTACATATGGTGAAAATTGCATCCAAATCCGATGCATAGTTTAGAAGAAAAACGTGGTCACAAACACACACGAAAAGCAACTTTGTTTAATAGTATGTATAGATTATATCCGAGTTTCCCGAATAGTTTCCCATTTAAACTTAGCCCTTACTTCTTGAAATAACGCTTACGCCCAGGTTGTTGGGCCGGGGTCGAATAAAGGAGGTACATGAATGTGACTCCCAAAAGCTCTGACAGTTTTTCTATACAAAAACTGTCAGACGTCAATTTTATTTCACGGATAAAAAATATCTGATGTTGAAAAAATCAGCCTTAAAATGGCTGAGCGGATTTTGATGAAATTTGGAACATGGGTAGACCATGACCTGGGTTAGGACATAGGGTACTTTTTATCCAGATTGAGACTTATCTCGCGCTCTCGCTCTCGCGCTGCGCGAAGCGCAGCTAATGGTGTCTTTTAAAGGAGACATCCAATAAGGATACTATTCCTCTTCCATCAACAATTGTTGATCGAAACTATTCCTAAAATATGTGAGGACAATAGCTAGAAATTTTATGGTCGATTAGCAAAAACAAAGTCCACACAGCCTGCCCACAGGTCCAGCTACCATATAGGTGGCCAGTTCACTTTCCTTAATACACGAGATTTTATAAGCAGATGATAAGCTTCAACTATAAATAAGACTAAAGAATATTACGGACGCTTCTAACGTGCACGTCTTTCTACATTGTTCTCACATGTATAATTTCAACATGAATGCTGTAACCAATACTTTGTAACAAATTATTTTATTTAAAAGAGTGTCCGTGGAGTTTCTTGCCCGTTCTTCTCCATAGGTACCTACTACGCTTTGGAATGGGCAACTAGCTTCATATTTTGGACTGACCGATTCCTTGACAATTCAAAAGTGCCTGTAAATGGTTTACTTAATTGAAATAAATGGTTTGAGTTTGAGTTTAAGATTAGCGAATGAGATTGCGGAAATGATCGAAAACAAACTAAAGCACCGACAAAAACCTTATGACGGGGAAGTACCAGAACCAAATACCTTCTACTTCAAAATTAGAACAAATAAACGTACGTAGAGCCAATGAATCATCAAACAAAAATAATGATCATCTTACATTTTTAAGACCTATTTTTATTGCAGATTTGACTGTTTACTTCGGAAATGAAGATTCTAAGAAGCGTTTCATAACCTTCGTATTGGAGCTAGGAATCCCCGCGGTCTAGGCCGTACAAATCAAATGCATTTTGAACAAATATTTGAAGGCTCTACAAACTATTGTTTTAATGAACTTAACGATAAAGGTTAGTCAATAAGTTGAATTCAAAGAGGCCACCACTAGTGACCTAAGTACGTCTAAAGAATCCTAGCTTTTTACCAAAACCTGAGCTAGATTATTCTCGATAGTTATATGCAGCTGGAGAGGCCTATATCCAGCATTGAACTTCTTTAGACTGACGGTGGTGATAATGATTCGTATGGTCGTACCAACAACAAGAAAGAAGACGGGGAAGACGTTCTTCGTTCTTATGATATTGGTGAGGAACCCGATTCCACCAGCTAAGACATCATCATTAAAATTGAAGAATATATGCAGCACGTTTTAGTTTTGCACGTGCGAACCTTTAACCAAGAAATACAGTCACTAGGGTAACTGGGTTAAGTAAATTGCAATATAAAACCATGTATTGACAGTTCACGTCGTCTCCGAGTCAAGATTAGAAACCGGTTTTTCTCAATACTGACTAGATAGAACTGAGAAGTATATTTACCATTCGTCTAGCCCTGTTTCCTGTTTACATTGAGTCTCACAGTTTAAATAAAATATTAGAGCCAATGCTGATGTGAGTAAAACTAATCTTCTCTTAAAACAAAAATATGTCAAAACAAGGCAAGTGTAAAGAGCCTTCTGTGGGAAGATAGGTTGACAACATTTATGTAGATATTAATGTCAAAAGTCTGCCACAGAACCAGGAGAGATGGAAAAGATATGGGCTAGAGGCCCAGCAGTAGGATTGCAGAAGCTGCACAAAGTAATGATTGCGTATGAGCATGATATGCTCCTACTTTAGGACGTAAGGACACCTAGTAGTGTCTATCAATCTGGACACAAATTCTATCGAAATTCTTAATAATTTTATAGTATTTCGTTCTGCAAAACAATAATTTTATTGTGCTTGTTGTTTCTGAATTCATCTCAAAGAACCCTATACCTACTTAACAACATTACAATGATAGTAAATTGTAATATAATATAATATACATACATTTATGTGCGGTGAATGCAACCGCTTATCCGGCAAGCTTTTGCAACCTGCGCTTGCGCATGCCTGACCCCGTTGTGCACCAGCGGCTTCTGTCCACTACGGTTACTTGCAAAGAGGTGTTAAGCCGTGTGTGTGTTAAGCCTTATGGAGATAATAGGGGCGCCTAAAATATGGATGAGTAGCAGCGCCCCACAGTTTCACCCGCATAAGTCTCCATGTCGTGGGAATATCGGGATAAAAATATCCTATGTGTTAATCTAGATTATAAACCACCTGTGTGCCAAATTTCATACAAATCGGTTCAGTAGTTTTTGCTTGAAAGAGTAACAAACATCCATCCATCCGCACAAACTTTCGCGTTTTATAATGTTAGTAGGATTTATGCCTTAGCCTTAAGGTTCATGCACACACGTCAGTCACGTCAACGTCAACTCGCCGATCAATGACGACAATTTCAGGGACTTGTGTGAACAGATACTCAGTCAGTCAAAGTCACACAATCAATTTTTCTATATCCATGTTTCTTTTCGTAGCAATACAAGTTTTGACTTACCGGTGACGCGACATCGAACGAGACGCACCGGTAGTGACGTGACTGATGTGTGTAGCCAACGTCCTACAACTTTTACGTAATATATTTATTGACGTGACTGATAGTAGGCGACTCGACGTTGACGTGACTGACGTATGTGTATGAACCTTTAAGAGTAACAATCTTGGATATTGTATGTCGGAGCTGTCGGCTGTCGGAGCGGAGTATTGTAGAGCGGTGATGCAGAAATTGCCTCTAGAATTACTGGTTAGCACAACAATGCATAGCATTAAGAATATATGCGTAGGCGACTAATTCAGCACAATCAACCTTCGCTTGCAACGAGTAGGCCCTATTACTTTCTTTTTAACCGACTTCAAAAAAGGAGGAGGTTTATTATGTTCGTCTGTATGTATTTTGATTTAAAAAAATAAAAAGTACTTTTATTTACAAAAAAATAAAGCGACTTAAAAAAAAACACTAAACAAAAACAAAGAGAAAAATTACGGTACTTTAATTTCGGAAGTCGGTGGCAAAAAACTAAAATACAGATACCGAAATGAAAGTTATTTTTCACTCTGTATTTTTAAATGCAACGAATTGTAGATTGATATCATAAGAACTCAGCCTTCACATTTGCTTCATTCAACCTGTATAATGTTGTGGTTTCAAAAATTATAATTAGCCAAAATTAAATCAAGTCCAGAAATTAACTCTTACACAAAACTTTCAAATTTATGAATTAATTAATTTAGCGTTTATAAATCCGTTAAATTTAGTTAACCAGAAGGCCAGACTAGAATGCTAATGTTACGCCATACTTGCCACTCTAACTGACCACGTTGGTATATTGGCACATTGGGCACATATTTCGAGATGTAACTAGGAAGGCGAATGAGGGTATGGGAACAAAAGTTGGTAAGGCTGGTTTATGTGCCCATCCTCGAATACCTGTAGATTGCAACACGGTAATAGCTAGTTACACAGTATTGATTTTAATGCCTGATAGGCGGGTACATCTTGTTTTACTGGAACATACATGCATCTTCAGAATAGGGAGATAAAAGAGATGTAGAGCATCAATCTGCTTACTCTTTACCCAACTATGTTCGGATCGGCTTCCACTCTAACCGGATACAGCTGAATACCGTATTTTACATGGAGCGACTGCCTATCTGATCTCCATAACCCAGTAACTGGGTATTAGGATACCCCTTGGTAAGACTGGTTGTCAGACTTTTGGGATTGTGACGACCCGTAACGACTGTCAGCCGGGACCAACGGCGTAACGTGCTTTCCGAGGCACGGTATCTTGGTATTTTAAGATGGTCACCCATCTACGAACCAACCGCGACTAGCGTAGCTTAACCAGAACCATAACTGAATTATCGAACCGTGCGGCTGTTATTACTTAGCCACAAGCCCCCCTCAAAATTAACCAGTTACAAACTCAAATCACCTATGAGTAGCCAAAATGTCACAGCAGTGGGACCAACGGCTTAACGTGCTTTCCTAAGCACGGAGGAGTCTCGGTATGTTAAGATAGTCACCCATCCAAAAGACCACCCCGGCAAGCGTAGCTTAACCTGATGGATCGGACCGTGCCGCTGTTTACTTAGCCACGAGCTCCTCGAGATGTATAAACATGATAGAGATTAAAAACTAAGACAATGTTAGATAGAAGGGAGAGAGAATTAGAATTAATAAATTTTTTTGAAATAAATAAATGCAAAACCTTTCGCTATAGTGAATCATTTTGAGATGTAAAGGATAAGAATTAGAATAACACGCACATATGAAATTGTCAACACAAAGTAAAACAACGAAGAGAAAGCGTATTTTTCAACTAATTAATAAATTAATTTTGAATCACACACAACTCCACCCCTTTCCTATTTCTTCGTCCCTGCCCCACAAATTATAACTTGACCTAGTATCGGCATCACTATAACTTTGAAAGATATGACCTTAAACCAGCTCTGAGGAAGGAACACATTTTATTATCCTAAAGTTTCGCCACCGGCCACAGCATCCGTTGCGATTTCACCTCGCAAATATTGAATTTATTTCCAAGTAATAAAACTAAACTAGGTTTACTCGCTTTGCGGTTATTTTAACTGCTTGATTGACCATACCTTTATTATAATTATTAAATAACGTATGCTTAATAAATAATCAATAAAATAATGGATTTGATAAAATATAGCAATAAACAACGTAATAGTTTGCCTAGAGTGAAGAAATATATGTAACTAAGGTAGATAAAACACTAGTAATAGTAGAGCAAGCTAATTAGACGGATGCAACAAGCAAAGCCCTTCTAACTGGTCGATTGAACATATCTTTATTATAATTATTAAATAACGTATGTTGCTTACTAAATAATAAAGTAATTACTTATTCAAGCTACTTGATAATATCAATAAAATAATCGATAATTGTAAGCAAGGTAATAGTTTCCCTAAAGAGTGAAGAAATATGTACAAAATACTAGTCATAGTAAGTTAAGCAAGCTAATAAGACGGATGTAACAAGCAAAGCAGGGTAATGTTTCCAGCAATCAGGCTGCACAGTTTAACTTAATTGCCAATCAGACAACAAAAGCTGGTTAGCAACAATAAAAAATAAAGTTTAAAAAACTGTAACCAGACTACGGAAAAATATAAGTGATCTAAAAAGTACGAATCAAGAAAATGTTTCAGAAAGAAATCAAGACAGGTACAAAAAAAATGGTCAAGATTAAGCCGTCGTCGCATGCCATTATAATTTTTTTATGTAGGCGTTCCTGGCACCCACATGGTATACAGGCATGCCACTAACGGCTTTATAGATAATATGATATCTATACATATTTGTAATGTGCTCGTCAAGACCTTTCTTTTGTTACCAAACATTTCCTGATTATCGAAAAAAAAATCTACATCAGTAATTTACTTGTCCATCATATAGTGAGAATTTATACATATAGCCTATGTCACCTGGAGCATTATTACGAATCTATTGATACCTCATTCATCTAAATTGGTTCAGTAGTTTAGGCGCTACGGTGGAACACATGTAAATACAAACATACATATATAGACTGCTTAATTTATAACCCTTCCTTTTGGCTTTGCCGTAGTCGGGTAAAAGGCTTCAGCCATCTTAGAATACACCAACAGCCTTCCGATGGAGGAGAATGCGGACGAAAGTTTTTAGAAAGACGAATTAAATTAGTTCAAGAAGAAACCGTAAATTTCGGTTACATGTTTGGTTTAAGTAACGCTAAGATAGACAAAGACATAGTGTAATAGCATGACTAAATTTCTTCAAGTAAAAACAAAACGTTTGCACACTGTCAACTGTGACTAAATATCAATAACACAATCCCACAAACGCAACTGTTTGCCTATCCATCGCGACATATGAGTAAATAATCGTGACTACGAAATAGCCCTTCACGTACTATAATACTGTTGTGCTTTTCCGTGGGTAAAAGACTTGTCTTGTAATATAGGGTTCTAGATTTATTTCCGATCATAAATAGGTAGGTTATTTCCTATCTTGCTTCCTTTAATTTCCCACCCTTTCTACCTCTGTTGCTAGTGGTCTCAGATCCGCAGAGGAACAACCTTCAACTATCTTTTTAATTAATGAAAAGTATAGTATGTTAAAACATATATCGTGAGTGGGGTGGCTAAAAAAATCCTGGCCAGACTATGATTAAATAAAAAGTTTTTTTTTGTTGCAAATATTGCTCTCATTCGTGTCACGATTACTTCACTTTAGTAAGTGTTGCTCTTAAAAAGCACTATCCATTGATATATCAGTAATGGCTATTGGGCGCCAAGAACATTCCTAAAATTAGGTGGCCAAGTAGTCTAGTATTTACATCATTAACTCTGGATTGACTGACAATTGGCAAAAGTCGAGTTAGTAGCAAAGGTTCTCCTTGAAAAGCACTTTCAATTGGTGTACCTATATATCTGGCAATGTTTAAAAAAAATTTTTTTTTTTTTCATTAATCACATTCTGGCAAGGATTTTTTTAGCCAATCCACTCGCGATATATTCTGTAACATACCTACTGATGTAAAATACTTTTCATCCATTAAACAGATGAGTGAAGTTCGTTCCACTGCGGATCCTCGACTATAGATGTATGCTTTCTATTTCATTTTCATTCTCTTTCGTTCATCTGTATTCAGTCCAGAGTGCTTCAGTCTTTTAATATTTTACTGTCATTACAAGAATCAAAGATATTTATATATTGGTATTATTTACCATTTAGTCTTTGACACTATAGTACACCCTTCCTGTCCAATATCTATAAGCTCGGTCATTATTTTGAGGTACCCCAAGGGACTTACGGCGCCGGCGTACCGTTCTCCATTACCCAAACATCTAATATACAGAATGTATAAATGTTATGCGTTTATAACTTAAACTTTAGAAGCTGGGCAGTATACTTCACAAGCTGATCAATAATTCAGGAGTTACGTCCAGTTTCCGAGCGAGTGGTCTGTATACTTCCTTTCATATCGGCGTAGTAGATGGTGCAATGCAGCAAGTTTTACGATAATGTAAGAAACAAGCAATATGTGTGTTATTTGAGGTTGTAAAATGGATTTGATGCTCTTATTTTGAACGAGAGTTAAGGCAAAGTGTATGTGATATTAAGTACGTAAGAGAAAAAATTGAAAAATTATATAATCTTTCAAGCATCCATTCGAAAGATTATTTTATTATAAAAAATAAAACTAGACGAAGAGCCGCAAACAAATTAGAGAAAAGAGTTTGCTAATACTTGAAATTAAAACAGCAACAATTAACCAAAGTTTTCCTCATAACTTCCAAAATTCACGAAGGTCAATCAAGATCAAAGAAACAAGTCTATACTAAGCTAGATTTACCAAGTTCAGTGCTAATTGAACTGCAAATAAGTATTCCATTTATTTAATATTCTATTTTTTTCTGTGCCAACATTATCAATAGTTAGTTATCATGGAACTAGTGCAAAGGTTACGCCAATTGCGTCAAATTAAGCAGCGATAATTATGTACACAAGCGGGCTAGTGGCTAAGTAATAACAGCCGCACGGGTCGATCGATCAGGTTAAGCTAAGCTTGCCTCGGTTGGTCCGTGAATGGGTGACCATCTTTACATACCATTGCTTTCCAAGGCACGGAGGGGCCGTGCCTCGGAACGCACGTTGGTCAGTCAGTCAAACAGTCGTTACGGGCCGTCAGAAGCCCGAAAGTCTGACAACCAGTCTTACCAAGGGGTATCGCATTCCCAGTCACTGGGTTGTGGAGGTCAGATAGACAGTCGCTCCATGTATAATACTGGTATTCCGCTACATCCGGTTAGACTGGATGCCGACCCCAACATAGTTAGGAAAAGTCTAGGCAGATGATAAATTAAGTACAAAAGCACTCATAATAATATTGTATTGGTTGACATGACTGCAACTATGAGCTCTGAAGAAGTTGGAGATCGAAGAAATAAATTATAATGTTGAATGAAATTAGTGGACAAAGATTAAGAAATTATAATGGAGTTGAATAAAACATGAATATAAATACAGACATCGATTTCGTAAAAAAAAATCTGTTGTAATCGGAAATGAAGCTATATTTATACATATTAGCGGACTGCAGTTGGAACGAAATAGCCTCAAAGAGTGGAGATATTAAAAGGTACGCTCGGCAGTTAGCCTCGCCACGATTGTGCTGACTGCCTAACATTTTTAGGCATGCATTAAGAGGCTTACAACAGCTAAAGCGCGGTCGGACTGCATAGAAATGAAAGAGAAGCGCGATGACACGACGCAGGTAATTTATTGCAAAATATGAAGCAGTTAGCGATTTACAAAAAATCTATTGATTGGACTGGAAAATTAAAACACTATTATGCTAATATGTAGCTTGTAGAATAATCTGACAAAAAATCTGAATGATTGCATGTATATTAATACGACTTTTAATCGTTAAAAGAAATTTTTAGAGATATCTTCATGATTTGTTTCTATCGTATCAAATTAGTTGTATTATGTTTTCAACACACTATCATACTAGCATATATCCTGAAGAATATCATATATTTTTCTTATTTTGTTTACATACTGCAGTGGATCATATACTTTTACGCATTATAAAACTTGCGTTTAGGCACGTTTAGGTCCTGTAGTCCCCTTAAATCAATCTCATTATTCGCTCCTAAAAATATTATTGAACACTCTAATAAAATGATTGCGTTCTTTTTGTGAACCTCAAATAATAGGGATGTTGACTGGGAAAAAAACTATTTAGTCAGTCAGTCAGATAATAAAAAAATATTAGACACGTATTTCTTGCTTTATCATATTAATAAAAAATTGTTCAGATAAAACGCATTAAAGTTGGGGAGTGGGGGGCTCGCTACGTCACAAGTCAGTATAAAATGGGGGAGTGACGTCATGCCACATTTTAACTCAATGTATTGCCGTAATCTTTTGATTACGTAAAAAACGAAAAAATACGCGTCTAATATTTTAAATGTAGATTATTAAAAATATTAGACATGTTTTTTTTTTTTTTTTGTCAACTTCCTTATTCCTATTAGCCAAGTAACTGCAACCAACTTGGATGTAGTACTCGTCGGCCGCTGCCGCATCACCGCTCGCGCGCACCTCTTGGTCACAGTTCTAACTTAACCTAACCCATTTGGTCGGGGTGCCCTAGCTTAGTAGTTACTGCAACCATTTGGGCTCGCGCGTGGTTGGTCACAGGTCCAACCTAACCCGTTTGGTCGGGGTACTCTAGCTTAGTTACTGCGACCAACTGTGAGAATAGGACAAAAATAAAAAAGAGGCTCCATTATTAAAAAAGTTTGCATCATTAGAAGCGCAAAAAGTTTTTAGACATTCATTCATTTAAAAAACTGTCCGTCGTCCCATATTTTTTTTTATTTTAAATATTACAATGGTAGAAATAGCAGCACGCGTAGCATGAGAACCATAGAAACGGGTTTTCTACGGGTTTTATCGACGGAAGAATAGACAAAATGACAGTGTGATTGTTTATCTGTCATTTTGTCTATTCTTCCGTCGACAAAACCCGTTTCTATTGTGGTCATGCGGAGCGTGCATGTGGAACGTGGGTAATGGAGTAAAACACAGTTTGGATAATATATTCAGTTATCCTATACCTTCACCGGTTCTTTTGAGCTGCATAAAAGTCAAAACCAGGAGTCACCAAATGGCGGACCGCGGTCAGGTTCCGGACCGTCGACCTGTTTTGTGTAGGTATATTTAAAAATATTAATAATTTAGTTTAGCACGCGCTTTGTACACTTCAGACAGATCGTTTTTCACATTAGTATTAATTACGTACTTCGTCATGTTTGTTTTTTACTTAATAAAAAAATAATCATTATTTTAATCTTGGTTGCTACTATGGTAATAATCGTCTACCAAACGGACCGCGACAGTCATATTCTTATTTTTAAACGGACCTCCAATGAACATGATTGGTGATCCCTAGTCTAGACTTTCACAAAGTCTAGACTTTGCAAAAGCAATTGCATAATTGAATACCGAAAAAGTTAACACATAATAATTCAAGGTCTTCAATTTGAGAGTATGCAAGATTGCGCAAGACGGTTGAAACATTGCAGCATAAAATCAAAATTTTGTAGTCACGTAGGCTATTTCTAATATTAGAATTAATTGATATGTAGTCATTGGCTAGCTTAGATCAAACTAATTTGAGATTTCCGGACAATCAAGTTATATCGCAGATTGCGTAAACAGCTAAAAATATTGAGCTTTGCGAGAGATTACACGTATTACAACCACACTTGTCATCGGATTGGTAATCCACAGGGAAAATCCGAAATGGATAGCGTGACCCCTGGCAATATACAGGCAACTGAAGGAACATGGGTGGGTTTTAGTCAGTAAGAGTCTGACACGCCCTCCCGCTCCGCCCAGAGCGGGAGAAGTTATTTGATAATTTCCCACCCTCAAAAAAAAAAAACAACACAGTTAAGCAATAGTGATCATAAGGATGCTGTAACCCTTCCCATAATCCCTTTAGTTAAAATGTACGAAACTATTGACGTGTCTTCTACGGGTGAAACGCGGATTCTAGGATCATCATCTCAAAAAAATCTTTCTTTTACTTTCAAAACCGCAAAACTAAGTACTCAATTGACACAAACAGCGCACTTAACATTCATATCGATCCTAAGTATCATACTGAAGTGAAACTTAAGAGAGAGGTGCTAATAAGTGTTTAACTTACCGCCATTTCTACGAGAAAGTGGTTTCTACCGAGCCGGTTGAACTGGTGTCTGATATACGGCCTTGGGATAATAAATTATTGAAATTAGTCAATGTGGGTAGTATGTAATTTAATGTGACATTTGACATGCGTGTCTAACGATAATTTGTGGACGATGTGTTGCAAACGGTTTATCTACGTAGTGTTGTGGCGACATCTACATCGCCATATGCGAACTACGCATCAAAGACCCGACGTCACAAAAACAGTGCATCGCGCAATTAGAGTTTACCGGGCGAACAACATACTTACAACTTCCCCGACATCAATCGTTTGGCAGTTGCCCGCCAGACACGACACCCGTCTGGTCGTAGGATGCTCCCTTTTCTATAGTGGATGAATGAACTTTACACCCTGTTCCTCATAACTCTAAATTGGTTACCCCGACGTGATATACGAAAGCAGGTTGTATATATTCGCAAAGTGGTTGGTTAAATGTCAGGATACACCTTGGCTAATCGCTTCACAGTTGACAAGGGTCAACTTCTGAGATCGAAGTGTCATTAATCAATCTGATTTGCTGTTAAATGTTACAACAAAATACCTTGTGATTAAATGAAAGAAAATCTAAAACTCGTATTAAAAGTACACTTTGTAAACAAGCATATTACAAATTAGAGAATTATATCGAAGATAAGAATGCTTGGGAACACGCTGGTCCTGCTCCATAGGATAATCTAGAATTTAGACAAAATCAAACTGGTTGTTAATTTAATTGTATAAATTATATTTTTTGTTTTATTATATGACATTGATTTTACATTCTATGATTACTTCTTCACACACTGACTTATTAATTGTAAAATTTTAGGCAAAACGTCTAGGTACTTTTACAATGTTTGTAAATATGTGAGCACCTAGCCATCACAAAATTAATTTATCTGTCATTGCTTCATTTTTAATTCTTTTTACCTATTGTGGTATGTAAGTATAGTAATTTTATTCTAGGTGCGTCTTTACATATAATTATATATCTATCTATACAAAATATTGTAAAACATTTTAAAAGAGTAACTGTGGAGTTTCTTGCCCATTATTCTCCATACGAAAACTAGATTTTGGAAAGAGAATTCATTTTTTTTTGTAAATGTTGACTTTCAAAAGTGCCTTACAAGGGTCTATTTGAATAACAGATTTGATTTTGACTTTGCTGATTGCAGTTTACTGTTGGTTCGCCTATCATTAGTTGCGCCTCTGTGTCCGGTTCTTCGGGTTTCACCGTTAAAACGTCCTTCACTTCAGCATTATTATCATCGTTTACAGCCTTTTTTCATATATTCTGCAGTAGATTAAACTCCTCCTTTTTCAGTTCTTATTACGGTCGAGATGTCAGGATATAGGTGTCATTAATTTTATTTTCCTTTAAGATAATAATGTTTAAATGAACCGTAAATTGCTCTTTACGAATTTAGATTATAATCATAGTAATTGTATGTAAATCTTATTTGTTTAAAACTGAATTTTGTCTAGTTTATCGACTTGGAAGAAATACGAACCCAATTTACCAGTTATCCTGCAAATTTAGTCTGTTGGCAATATCTGCATCGAATTTTCGAGTTCCTATAGATCAGCCTCTACGAGATCTTTGTTCCAGAGTCAAAGATGCCCATGTATGACCATTGCATTCAGCTTTAGGTTAGTTGGTGATCATAAAGCGATCGTTATTGGTGCTGCTCCATCTTCATATCCTTTTGGACACAATATTCCATTACTAGCTTTCCATCACGTCTTCGCTTAGTAGTTAGGTTTTGTTACTATTTTATTGTCTTTCAAGCCTCTAAAAAGTCTCGTACGAAAATATGAAGCGGTTTCTCAGGACATCTAGACCATCAAAACTAGTAACAATTATCCAAATCCTTTTTTATATCAAGGACAAAACGATAATAAAACAAATCTGTAATACCATTAGCGGTTTAAAACTCGAACTCATCACCTAATCGTAATAGGTTAATAGCCTAATGGATTATGGCCACGTGTTCAGTAGGTAACACGCGTTAATCGGGGTTAACCGGTAAAGCCCTGGGTGACCCTCAAGCACGTCAATTAGCACGTTAATTAGTTGTTTATCAGGCCTTTAACGGTTAAGTAGGACCCCACATTTTTGCTCACAGTCTGGCGAGTGTCTATATTACAATGAATTTACATCCCACGATAGTCGGAAGTGTCCATTCTAATTTAGGTGTCCAGGACGTTTTTGGTACTCAATCTGTGTCGTGCAAAACGATTCCCACATTTTCAAGGAGTGGTTAGTTAGCTGAGCACCAACGCACATGGTAGGTTGATTGATGGATTTGCTGTAAACAAAGGTGTGGTGAGACCCTTTCTCAAAATGTAGTCTCACTTAGCGAAGAGGTAAGTAAGCACTGAGTGTGTTCAGAAAAGTATGACATCAAGTAGGTAGTGATGAAAGAAACATATTAGCGCCAACGCTTTCTGTTTTACTATCTGAATAGGTAATCTTAACGTTGTCCAATCTTCCGCCTGTCGCAAAAAAACCAACAAACTAAAAAATAAGACAAAAAGTTGCTCAAGCAACAGTTTTGCAAACCCAAGGTTCAACCTAGCCCACGTTAGTAGAAAAACGGAAATAAACCAGTTATAGTTGCCAAGTCAAATATTATGGAGGTTTGTACTACGATCATGCGGTAAATGGTTTTTAACTGGTCAAGTCTATTGCCACTGCACTTAGGTTTACTTTCTATTCAGCGCTTTATTAGTAAATACTTACTTTACATTGTTTGTTTTTTGTAAAGTGTCAAGAACTGAAGACATGGCTTTCGACAAGCGCCATCATCTGCCTAGCCTTTTCCCAACTACATATGTTAGTGTTGGCTGCCAGTCTAACCGGATGCAGCTGCTAAATACCAGTATTTTAAATGGAGCGACTGCCTATCCAAGTGCGTCGCCAGGGCGGCTGCCACCCCTAGCGATGCTGACGATGAGCCGAATGCAGAGCAACCAAATTCCACATTTTTGATCGATCATGCCCGCTGTGGAATTCGTCGAAACTCGAATGAAAATTCTGTTCCAAGCAGTCCGTCCGCGCTGCTATAGTCTATTGTTAAAGCGGGGCGAGGGGGAGTGGCGAGGCAACATGTCGCTGTCGCATAATACCTATTAGGTTTCAGCTCTATAGTTCTAAATAGATTTGGGAAAAACGACCCGAAATGTCCGTTTCTAATCCATACATTGAAAATGGAAATTATAATTTTTCTGAGTTCCTATCGAAAATTCGGAACTACCAAGTTGAAACTGATTTGTCAAAAATCAAATAGTGGACATTTGATTTCAGCGTCGATTTTGGCCCCATTGTGCGCCGTAGAGGTAAGATTTGCACTACAAGTGTAAAGTAAAGCTTCATGAGCTCATACTTTTCCCATCCTCCCTATATCAACTTGCGCCGCCCCCCCCCCCTAGGCCATCGGCTGGCGACGCCCTTATGCCTATCCTCCACAACCTAGTTACTTGGTAATACGATACCTCTTGGTAAGACTGGTTGTCAGACTGTCAAAGATCCAAGAATGACAGCCGGGCCGGGACCAACGGCTTAACGTGCTTTCCGAGGCATGGAGGGGTCACGGTACCATGTTAATATGGTCACCCATCCACGGACCGACCGCGGCTAGCGTAGCTTAACCTGAATGAAACGACCCGTGCGGCCGACAAGCGTATGCCTACAATCTGGGCCAAGCCTATTAGACCTACTTACGTTTATCTTAATCTGTCGACTGAAAGAATCAATAAGCCAGTTAGAATAACAAAACTTTCCATACGAATGTGGGAAACTGAGACTGGTAGGGAAAATAAAATTCAAAACAGAACTGACTCGGCTCATCATCGTTCTGCCAAAAAAAAAAAATTACCTACTGATTCTTATTACATAATATATTCCAAAATTAAATTAATAAAGTATCCCACTCGCTACCGTTTGGATACACAACAGAAAAAAAATAAAGCTTCCTATTCATTTCCTACATGAATGCATGGACCAATGGCTAGTCATTGTTTTGACAAAGCCAAACTCTAAAGAAAGTTTATCGGCCTAATGCTACCGCTTAAATATTTTTTTTTACCGCAAATACAGCGGAAACTGTCACCACGTTCTGGTCGACAAACATTAGGAAAGCAACTACTGTGACCAACCGGTTAATGGCTTTTAACTGTTTTTTGGGTCATTACGCACACTGTCTCTTGTACTTAACTCCGCCGCCGGCGCCGCCGGCTGTGACAGTTTATGTGAAGTTTCTTTCTCTGTAATTTTGCTGCACTTTGGTCAAAAACAATGTTAAAAGCTAGGAAAATCTTATTTTTTAACAGATCTGTCTAGAATTTTAAATATTTAGGACACAAGAAATTTACTGAACGCAATTTATGCACAAGGCGAGTCAAGCATAAGTCAGCAAGGATTTATTGCTTCAACTTCTTCTAATAATGATTTTTCAACAGAGCCTGGATATTTTTTAGGGACAGAGATAGTTAATCAGCCATAAGCTGGATGAGAGTTGCCAGGAATCGAGTTGAAGGCGCCGCATGTGTCAATATTGGAGAGGCCAAGCCATGTCCAGCAGTAGATTGCTATAGATAGGCTGATGTTGATTAATAAATGACCTGCTAACTCGTTTTCTAGTGGTCGCAAGCGCTACTGCTGAGCATGAGTTCGCCTTCCAGGTCGACCTAACTGTTATTGGGTTTTTCCAGCAGGAATTTCTCAGTAGCAGCCTGGAGTCTGGATTTGTGCCCGGTTGATGGCAATAGGCTTGCCCCGTGGCGAAACGTGACTTTTACTATAGGTACACCCCTGCCCAACCCTTAAAGTAATCCGAGGAGGCTTGATAAGCATTAAGCAACATAAAATGTTGTATGCTTTTTAGTGTCATTCTGGATCCGCCACTGAGTAGAAGACCGTGTTGGCCGTGGACAGGTGTTGTAACACCTGAAGGATACGTTGTTCCAATGCAGAAGCAGTAAATGCCTTCCGCCTGCATCTATATCCTGTATACTCTCTGACTCAAGTTGACTACGTACACAATTGACTAAGAGCAAACTTGTAGCTGTTTGAACATAATTACTCGCACTTAACTTTATGATCCTTCAGCAGTTGCAACAGTTGCAAGCAGGAGTGCAAGCCAATTAAGTTTATTTAAATAGGACTTTGTTAATTTATCGCTTGCAAGATCTGGTAGACAAGATGGTATTACTTAAGTTCTAAAGCACCTTTGCAGTTTATAATAGCCGAGGACCAGCCCCTGCTAAGCACGGTTTTTACGACTTGATAAAACACCCGGGAATTCCTCATTATAATATGAAAGTTTAATATTTATTAATGTTTTATAAGTACACATGAAAAATTGCCATACTTTAGTGGCAGTGGGAACGGCACATTGCTCGCAGAACAGATGGCCGATAGGGCCGAAAAGTTCTGGAGTGGGACCGTGTACCGGAAGATGTAGCGTTGGAAGGCCTCACACAAGGTGGACCGCTGGATGCGAGAGGCACAGAACCAGTCGAAATGGCGGTGTTTAGGGCAGGCCTACGTCCAGCTGTGGACGTCTTTCGGCTGCAATGATGATGATACTCATAATCCTTCATAATAAATTCTTTAAATGATGGCGAAAACTGCATCAAAATCCGTTTCGTAGTTTAGAAGCACAAGGCGGTCACACAGATAGACACGAAAAGTGACTTCAATTTATAATATGTAGGGAGATATAGAATAGAAGAAATACTTACTGGTTAATAAATCCCGCATACTGAATTGCAAGTCTACAAACATAAATGAAAGGACCGGTAAAAATCACGATATTTCATTAGGTACTGTCGGAGACAACTTATGCAGTAGACCTTGCAGATCGGCTAATAATTTCACCACGACATAAGCAATACTCGTATAGCTCGTAGCGACACGAGACAAAAGCAATAATGAACCGATGGCACGTGATAGCGTGCAGCTCATCATGTTCCATGGCGTTTTACACCATGATATACAACATCAGTCCATCACACGATACACGACGATTTGCACGCCATCGGTATGGCCTTAATGCGTTGAGAAATAATATGGAAGCATATAAAGTACGACCAAACTGTAGACCAATATAGCTAGATATCTTGGAGATTTAATCTAGTATTGACAATAATCAGCCTATAATGTTCCCACTGCTAGGACACAGGCCGCTTTGTGAGAGGGAGTGGCCGTAAATCCCACGCAGCCCCAGTTGGTGGATGTCACATGTCTTCAAATTTTTTATTCAAGGACACGCCGAATTGAACCTGAATGATACTGGCGCAGGCGCTAGCTCAATCTGACAAAAACTGGAGGATCATGAATCGTTTAGATGGCAAAAATACTAAAAATATCCAATGATGACAAATCTTTCACAATGCAAAATTCATACTACCAGTCGATCAGCTAATATCCGCTCCGGAACTTAAAAGAGTTGCACGCCATCGATACAGGCACCACGCGTCGGGGAGTATTTAGGACACGCACGATAACTAACAATACTTAGTTATAGTTAATGTCTTTCTCAAGGATCTAGTTACTTGCGGATTTAATATTAGTTTTGTAATGTAGTGTTTGTTTAATGTATACTCTGGTTTTGCAGAAGTAATCATCTTCCTGCCTTTTCCCAACTATGTTGGGGTCAGTTTCCAGTGTAACCAGATGCAGCTAATTACCAGTATTTTACATGGAGCGACTGCCTACCTGCCCTCCACAGCACAACTGGGTAATACGATACCTACCACTTTCGGGCTTCTGACGACCCGTAACAACGATCCACGAATGACAGCCGAGACGGCTTAATGCGCTTTCAGAGGCTTCTGCCTCTTCTACTTCTGTAGATGGATAGAATATGATTTATTGACGACGAAAAGCAGCAGCTACAGAAGCAGTTATATTATGCTTTGTTTAAGTATTGTGTACTCTTTGAGATTCTGGCACTTTAATTTGAGCCTAGCGAAAAAGTTATGCGCCATTCGTCCTGCATAGTCTTTTTTGCACTGGATCAAAGTTTTTCTTTAACACTAAGTAGATATATAAAAGCAGAAATAGTTTTTTTTATTTCCAGGAGAAAACTGTCATGTTACCTATGTATATGTAATAAAATGAGAACTTGCGACAAGCTTTTTGTTATAGCTCTGGGAAACTGTTTTGTTTTTTTTTTAACTTCTTACTCTATGATAAATGATTTTTATTTCTGTAAATAGGTTGTACAAAACAACCTATTTACAGAAATAAAAATAATTTATCATTTTGAATTTATAGCCTCATTTTATGCAAAACGACAAACACGCATCAAATAAATGAAAACGCTATCAGCACTTTACATATTTTATGCACAAAAATGTTAAGGCCTTGCATACCTACTGACATTTAATTACTGTTCCCTTTTTGTGGCAACACAATGACTATTATTACGAGTATGAGAACAGGACATAATAGCGACAGACCATTGTTTAATTTAATAATTAACTGAAAAAAATGGAGTGTTTTTTTTTAGTGAACAAGTTGTGCCAATATTAAGTAATCATATTGTTACTGTTAGTATCTTACAGCATATGTAAGACAATAAACAAGGTGAGTTTGCGACTTGTGGAGCAGTTTCTTCTCACCAGCCTAAAAACTAGAGGGAAAGCGATTATATGACAATTTTGTATTATCTATATATATGTATAAAAATCAATTCATTTTACCGCCTCAATCATTCTTTTTTTATATTTGAAATTAGAATACAGAAGAGAAATGTGCCAGGATCAAATTGCCGTTTAAATCTCTTTTATACGGCCAAAAACTCGAAAATGGGTCAACCGATTTGAATAATTTTTTGTTTGTTTTGTTCGCCTCAATGCTGGGGTGGTTTGAGAAAATAGAAAATTAGGATTAAACCCAAATTAAACCCAAAGGAACACCCGGAAAACGAATAAAAACTAAAATTTGTCTCACGTGGTACGTAGCTCACCGGGACATCTGGGTTTTAATAAAATGTTGACGTGTTTTTTTTTTGTTTGTCATACATATCATATTGTTAGTAATATGTTGAAAGACAATAAACCAGGTGAATTTGTGGCTTGTGCAGCATTTTCTTCTTACCAAACTAAAGACTAGGAATGGCGTATATGTACAATTTCGAACTGTCTCGTAAAATTATCAAAAATTCTATCATAAGTCGCATAACTTAATAGAGACATATCCAACTGCACGGGCATTTTACAAAAAGTAGCATAACCTTGAAACTTGAAATCTATAATTAAAATCAACATAAATCCGTTGATTATATAAATCATGGTCACCCCACGTTCACAAATAGTAGTAAAACAGAACAAATTATATTAAACGTACATTATTTGTCATTATTATTGTGAATGTACATAACATTATTTATACATTCTGCCGGCACGCGATCAATATGTATGGTAATTGTCCCAATCAATGTTCTGTTAAATTATTCCTACGATTTGTATGAATAAAGGCGTATGAAAAAAGCTACGTACGATTTGAATTCGACCCATGAGTATCGTACAATACTTTTATCTCACGAACTTAGACGAAATAAAAACCAAGACATAACGCTGTCAACAGGGAAGGTCGTCACACACTTTGAAAATAATACAGATACAGAGTGATACCATGGATTAATTACATGATTCACTTCTGAGCTGTAAAACCACAGTATGGAAGTAGGTGAGTATCGAGGAAAATCTTCGTTTTATGCAAAAATATGAAAGTACTTTCCGTCATTAGGAAAATACAAAATGTAAGGAAGGATAACCACTTCTTGATTTATTGGGTATTCCGTTTTACGTGCAAAACATATAGGAAAATAATAATATCATAGGCACAGAATAAATACAAGTACTAACGTCATAGGTGAGAACAAGGCTAGTCATGCTCTTATAGCCCTGCGAAGTATTATATTTAATCACCACTGCTCTCAAAACGGTGAAGGAAAACATCGTGAGGAAACCGGCATGTCCTAGAACCAAAAATTCGAAGAGTGACATCTACCAACACGCACGGGGTGTCTCTGCTTCCCAGATCTTCGTATATATGAATAAACTAAATGTTTTGCTGTAATCAATGAATGCTACCTATATATATATATTATATTATATATTTATTTCCCTTGGTCACGGCATCACGCGTGAACGGCTGGACCAATTTCGCTAAGTCTTTTTTTGTTATGATTGTTATTGTATGGTAAAGGAAAATTAAGAAAATTGCGCAGAAAAATGGAAAATTTCAGAAAACTTAACGACTATTTAACTTCGCGCGTTGGACAGTTGACGCATTTGATGAATGTGAATTTAGCAGACTAGGGTAAGTAGGTAGGTAGGTAGGTAGGGCAGGTAGGGCAGGTAGGGTAGGTAGGGTAGGTAGGGCAGGTAGGGTAGGGTAGGGTGGGTAGGGTAGGGTAGGTAGGGTAGGTAGGATAGGTAAAGTAGGTAGATAGGTAGGTGGGTGCGCCGTAGATAAGTACATAGTGCTACCCGTGCGAAGCCGGGGCGGGCAGCTAGTAGGTATAGTATACAATTTGGTGCTCGGCCGGCATATTTCTCTATAATTGTCTTACGACGTGGATGGTCTAGCACTGAGTAGTCCTTACGGCCTGTTCTGTTGACTGTTGTTCGTCCAGTTTTCTTTCTATTCTTTTGAGTAGAATTTTTGCAAAGATTATATATATACTTAACTAGGTAGGTAAATTACAACCCAGCATTGTCGTGAACATGTCACGACAATGCTTCAACGATTAATATTATAATAGCTTCTGCAGAACCTTTAATCTTCGAACTCTTTGTTCGACCTTCAGACTGAAATTAATGATTTAACTACTAGATTATTTAAGTACCTATATGATAACGACGACGTAGAACTGTGGATTTAATTAAGACCTATTTAATTGATAAACAGAACAGACGTCTTCTTGAGCCGAGACGAGACCCGGAACCGGCAAACAAGAATCCAATCGAGTCATTTATTGGTATGATTTTTTTAAATAGATATTTACAGTAGGTCAAGCTCAGTACTTTGCTATTGGACAGGCTAAGAGCCCGCCTACAAGTACCACTACCACGCCTCTCCGCAGCGACAAAATGTGGGCAAGAAGTGGTTACGAGTGCATAGTGTCGCTGCAGCTTCTTGCAGTTACGTTGTGGTAACTACAAACGATATGGTTGCGTGGTCGCTAGTAGTAGCGATGTGGTTGCGTTGTGGTTAGTGTTTGCAGATTGTGAGACAGACAGATCGTTGTGTCTCCACTGGTGGTTGCGTTCTGGCTGCGACGTCGCCTCGATGTGGTCGGTATCGCCCACACGGTTGATTTTGACGACCAAATGTGGTCCGTGTAAATAAACTATTCATTTTCATACAGTGACCAAGTGTTGTCGGTATGGTGTGGTCGTGGTACGTGTGATCACTGATCAGCCAGTCTATTCTGTAAAAATCTCACCGTGAAAACTTAGGGTGAAGTGTGCGTGAAGTGAGCTGTCATTCCACCTAATGCTAGAGATTGACACTATTGACAGCTCACTTCACCTTCGTTTTCACGATGAGATTTTTGTAGAATAGCTCGGCTGGCCCTAGTGTCCAGTAGTTAATTAGTCAGCTAAAAGTACGTGCTGAATTCATTTGTTTTTCTTTGTGTTCAAATGTGTCGTCGATTAATCAGTCACCCATGAATACTGTAGAAGACCACAATACGCTTAGTACAGACGTACTCATAAACCATACCTAATGTACGTAATGTAGTGACTAACACCAAACAAACAGTCAATTGAAAATACTTCGCACTTCTAACTAAACAGAGTTCAATTTAGTTTGTAAATGATAACCGAAACGAAGTGTACCATACAAAGAAACAAAGAATTACACAAATTACCTTATCATTTCAACACAAAAGAAATTAATACGTTTACAAAGAGTAATTTGATCATTAAGTAATTACGAGTACTATTGTGGCTTCATGTTAATTTTTGGAAATCCTTTGAAATATTGTAGGTTTCATTGTTTCGTGATTCTGTCGCCATTTTTCTTGAGTCTTCGTCCTAATGTCATAATAAAGTGTCGACGGTCGAAATGTTACACTATTTCTTATCTAGCTCTCATTCGCCAAGTGCGCAGAGAACAACGTGCATTATATATTATAGGAACTTCGTTCCGAGCATCGACTCCAAAATTGCACAAGAAACATCTTGCTTATTTTTTTCAACTTACTTATTTTTAATTGTCATAGTCTTGGGATCTGCAGTGCTATTCTGTAACCATCTCACCGTGAAAACTTAGGTGAAGTGAGCGTGGAGTGAGCTGTCATTCCACAGGGATTGACACTATTGACAGCTCACTTCACCCAAGTTTTCACGGTGAGTTGTTTACAGAATCGCATGGCTGTTTAGGACTTGAAAATGTAATCGCATGCATAGTCACATTCCCCATACGGAAAGCATCTTCAAATCTTTTGTTGATACGGTCTATTGTGTCATTGTAAAGTATGATTTATCGAGTTTATTTTTATTTTTTATGGTCTTTGACCCGTTCTGAGGCCAGATAAGAGGCCAGACATTATGCTGGATTATTTTGTGTGGGGGCTTCGTAAACAAGCTGTACGTCGGATAAGGCCCTTTGTACACGGCACAGTTTCTTTACGGTGTATAAACCGCGACGTAGTAACGACGTGTCTTTCAACAAGCTTCCATCATAGTGATCCATACAACACTAACGACCGTTCCGACAGTCGGCTAATAAACCGTAGCTTTTCACGGCAACAAAAATATGTGTGTTCAAAGCTTCGATCAATAATAGCTCGAGCTAGAGCTATTATTGATCGAAGGTTCAAAGGGTGTTCTCTCTTCTCTTTTCGGTGTGAGAGTTGGTTTAGTGTACAAGAATAGGTCATCAACTCAGCCTATCGCAATTCACAGCTGAACAAAGGCCTCTCCCAGGCTTCGCCACAACACCTTGTCTTCCGCCTTACGCATCCAGTCTGTCCCAGTCACCTTTTTAAGGTCATCGGTCCATCTGGCTGGGGGCGGCCCACACTACGCTGGCCGATACGCGGTCTCCACTCCAGGACTCGTCTGCTCCACCGGCCCTCGGTCCTTTGACAAACACGGCCAGCTCACTGCCACTTCAGCTTGATTACTTTGCAAGCTAAGTCGAGAAGAGAAGCTCCGAGCATAGCCCGCTCCATAGTGTCGTAAGATGGTGGTGGAGCTGATTATCCACCGTAGGCTGCAGCTGCGGCAGCAGCTTGTGGAGGCTTCATACATAATTATGGGTCGATGACGTCCCACTTGGACACCTGTCCCACCGCCGCCGAGGAAACGAATAGCTATCAACGATTTTATCACTCAAGAAATTAAGGTAAAATAGATTGTAGGTCCGGTGTAATTAAAAGAGATACATAATATTAATAGTTGATCGCTGACTTTTCATATCGCCGGTGAGTACTCGTTTGTCGCAGCGACATGAGCTGTCAAATAGAATACTCGCTCAACGACGCTTGCTTGGTGGGCAGAAAACTCGCTGAGAGATCCACGCTTGGTACATACGCATAACAGCGAGTAATCGCTCATTGCAATCGAGCAGTTAGTTGCTAGCTCTACTCGCTCGGGACGGGTGCCTTTGGTAGGTAGCCCTTCCTCACCGGATCGAACTCATAACCCAACGATTTGTACCCATATACTTACTAATTTTATTCCTCAGGGAGTACAGGAGTCAATGCATCATCATCATTTCAGCCGAAAGACGTCCTGGACATAGACCTCCCCCAAGCACTGCCACTTCGACCGGTTCTGTGCTTTTCGCATCCAGCAGATTCCTGCAGAATTCAACAGGTCATCGGTCCACCTTGTGGGGGGCCTTCCAATACTACGTCTCCCGATACCCGGTCGCAACTCACTTATATATGTGGTCTACGGTGCTTAAGCCTTTACGGAATCCGACTTGTCGGGAGGCTGGAAGTCGTCAAACCTGCGCGCGAGACGGTTCATGATGTCTCTTGAAAACAGCTTGTAGACATGGCTCAGAAGTGAGGGGCCTATAATTCTTAACCAGGGCATTGTCACCCTTTTTAAAGAACTGTACCACCACCCTTTTGTTCGATGCCCGTGAAGTTATACCCTCGAGTATGACGGAATCGAACAGCTCCTGAAGGGGCTGAGAAATTTTAAAAACTTGGGAGTCAATTAAATACACCAATTTTGCGTCACGTTGAAAGCCACCGAATGGCCCATCTCACAAATCATCGCTAAACAACGCATTTTTTTTTGCGTATTTATTTTAATTACCACGAACAGAACAGAGTAGCTGTGAGTCACTATCACAATTAATTGTGCATAAAGAGATAAAAAAACATTTCATTCCTATAAATAGTTTTAATTACTGACTATTGAGTTTGAAGGACAAAATTATTATTATAGAGAGGAATAATTTTAAACAGCCTTTACCAACTTAATAAATTTGGGACAACAAAAGTGAATGTTGCCCAAAAAAAAAATGAATACATTGTGTGAAAGATGACATTATTATTATAGCTAGGGAGAAAAGAAACGATAAAATAATGAATAAAAGGTGTGTCCAAATTAAATTGGGTATGAGCATAAAGCTGATGACTTTAGGTTCTCGAGGATCTAGGTTGCTTCTTGAAATTTAGAAAACTGCTCCCCAAGCCAAGGAAACAAGTTCGTTCATTCATACATGAAAACACTGCATAACTACATCAAAATAATGATACAATTGCTACTGGTAATAAAGATAGAATGCAACAAAATAAAAAAAACTGTTTAAAATTAGAATCAATCAGCTTTAAACTCTGTAATCTTTTTATTTTACATCATAAGATTTATTTCAATTACAGAAAAAAATAATTCAGTAATATATCAAAGTTTTAATTAAGTTAATACTTGTAGAGAACATATTATTATTTTAGTAATTATTAAATGAAATATTTGTTAATTATTTCAATCTTTTTTTTTCTACTGGATAGGATGTTACTGCAGCAGTAAAAAACATTTTTTTAGGTGGGTGGGTAGTTTTCGGCCAGATATGATAGTTTTTAAAATTTAGGTTAGTATAGGTATATTTAGATGCTGTCGTTGCAATCGTATATTAGGTCCTTAGGACTGATTTTACTGCACTGTCTTAATGCAGTGAAATCATTCATACAAAAGCATTCATATTGCCTTAATTACCAATGCAATTAACTGTCAAGTTTTTATTCAAAACAAAAATAAATAATTATTGTTGCGCGAACTGTGATAACTATATCATAGCTGATTAAAATTTAAATAAAAAATACTTTTCTTTAAACCATCGCAATTTACAAATAGTCACAATGAAAGCGAGCTCCATTGGTCTCATATTATGCAAACTAAATTACTATAAACTTTTATATCGTTACATAAAACAGCAATAAAGTTGATCAGACGTTTAAAACTTTTTGAAGAAAGGGAAAGGCGACAATGCGTAATACTTTTAACCAATCAGATTATCAGATTCTTACAAGAACACCATTTGAATCTTTAGGAAAATCACCACGGTCTTTGTTTATTCTTAAAATGTACCAGAGCACGTCCATAAAGTATTACAGTAATTTATTACTTACCGATAGAATGATCGGGAGTTACTGCAATACGCACCAAATTTAAATGAATACACTTCAACAAAATCCTATCTCAAGGATTCAGCGAATATTTTAACACAAATATTACTTGGCTAACACGTTACACGACACTCGCGCACAATTTAAATGCGTCTATTATTTATTATTTTACAATAATAAACAATGTAGCCGACTGTACAATGGTGTTCACTGATAAAATAAAATGACAATTTGACAAGAAAAGAAAACACAAAGGCAGCGATTGGCAAACTGCGCAAGCGTGAATGTTGACGAATCAGGAAATAGAATTAAAACTTTCCACCAATCACAGCTTTAATTGCTACTGACGTTTATTAGTGTAAAGTTGGCAGCGGCAAAAAATATTAAGCAGTTTTCACACTATATGAAAAACTTAATCGATTACAGTTTATCAGTAAAGGATTGAATACCTTTACTATTCAGGTTATTATCATCAATCTATTTGCTTGGTCTATATATGGGACAATAAATGAAACATAATTGATTTTAAAAGATTGCCCTTTATTAATCGCACTATATTAATACATAATTCACAATATTATCCTTATTACTACAAATCACATCGCAAGAATTCAGAATCAACTTCTCTGTCTTGATGAATGTTGAATGATTTATTGTTTAAAAACCTGAGTATTAAATCATTTAAAGCATTTTCCAACGAAATTGAAAAACAATTAAATGTATTCTGCTTGTTTTGGAACGTAGGCAGGCGATCGAAGAAATCTCGATTCATTTTCGTAATGAACGTTTTATGAGTTTTGCTAAACTATCTAATGCAAATTTGTTTCAGTATCTAATAGGCAATTATAATGTTTTCATTTAATATCAGGTTTACAGTCTACTGTACTATTTGAAAAGAATAATATTACAGTATTTCTCAAAAAAAAAATTGAATTCCCGCCCTTTGGTTTTCACGCCCAGTTTGACGTCACGCTACGGGGTTCTCGTATGAACCGTACCGCACCCTATTTCGTGCCAATCCAAAGGTCGCAAGTCCAATCATTTTGAATGTTAGTCGATCTTTAGTCGTCCGCAGACGGTTCTTTTTTGAATGACTAGATTTTTTGTGAATCTTGTCTATCAACAGATGGCGTTGTTGTATCAAACTACACTAGCGCAGTGAACACCAATCACGTTCCAGGAACTTTGACGCAATTTGCAAATGGCCGTGAAAAGGACTGAACTCGAGAATCGAGGGTGTATGAAAGGCTAATGGTGGATTGTACCGTGATAAAAACTTGTGTATAATTCTATATTCAGTGTGGTGCTGTGCAAGATACAAAATGTGCCAAAAAGTGAGAATCCAGTCTTAATGTTGGTATAGGACGCGCCCGAAAACCGCTGGAGCGACGATCGAAGGGACATTGCTGACAGAAGGGTAAAATCCTGCTATAATTTTTGCCTGATCCTACATATTTTCTTTGCTTATGTTCTGTGTTCTCGATACGCAATAGTAATGTCGTTATTTTGTGTGTTTAATAGTTATAAATCATAGACCGAAGTCGTTATTCGTTTTGGGTGTATGCGCGTAGCTTCGCCGGTGTAAAACGTCTCGTGAATCGCGCATTAGCGGTGATATGTGAGTGTTATTGGGTTGATAGTGTCACGTACGCCGCCTGCGGAGCGCTAGGACTTCGATTAGGGATACCGGATGAAAGAATATTGAACATTTATTGGATAAAGTGGGGGGTGTGTACATAGTTATAGGTATGTATGGGAGGCCATGGTAGCCACAGCCCTGTTGCTAGACGAAACGACATCGATTCGCTACTATAATCCGCCTTTTACCTTATATTACCGCCAATATGGCATTATTTAAGTATCTCGTGCGTAATCTTTGTGTATTTTTGTTGTAAATTGGGTTTTTACTATAGATAAAGTCGATGGATAAGATGGTTTTCTTACCTATAAGTACTAATTTGAATGACAAATTTTATTTTTAATCAATCGTGTTCCGTGTGTGATCCGAATTTAGCAAGTTTTTATCAATTCGAATATTTTAGTCATAATTTATGGCCTGTGACTGATTACCAGTGTTCCCCCATGTACCATGCAGTACCTAGGTACATTGTTACATATGGGTACACCTCACTTCATTACGACGCGAATATACTGAATTAATAAACTAAGTGAACAGTGGTGTGAATAATCAATGGTACCACACCCTATGAGTCTAGTGACCTGTGTTCTACTGTCATGTAATTAGAAAAAAATACTGTTACTCTATGCCTATGGGAGACTGGGAGAGGCTATGACCAGGTGTGGTCATCTCCCAGCTGATATGATGATGATAGTATAAAATCTGTCAGTTTTGATGAAACAACATTACTATAATGCATGAGTAATGAACTGTAAAAGTCATTAAATTATCATGAAATCCTGTCAACAGGCATTACAACAAGGAAAATTATAAACAATAGGCACATAATGTGTGACCCACCACAATCAATAAAACTGCTAATCAAAGTCCACTGCTAAAGACACTTCCACAACCAAAGCACCTGTTTAATTAACCTCCTAGTTTTAACAATGTCTGTCAGAATTGTCACTGCCATATCACTCACACCCATGATACATTCATAATTTTTACAAACAGTTTTTTTTTTTGCTGTTGCATGTGCTCAGAAGAGCAAATTAACATGATTGCCTTTCCAACGCTGTAGATTTGTCTGTACCCTCTGCTTAAGGCGAAATCGTCAAGGTAGCCCGCGAAATTCATTTTTTCTGATGTTTTTTGCAATTTGCAGGTCAGTATCTTGTTCTATGTTGATCTAAATATGATTTGCAGCCGTATCAAATGTTTAATTATAGAATTATAATAATCATAAAAATGATCAATACAACTCTCTGAGTTTCCCCTTGAATGACTATTTCATGAAATCATGACATTTGACAATTATGCTAACTTATGGAGTTGTATTGCTGATTGTAATGATTATAATTATGTAAAGCCATATTTGTAACGGTCGCGAATTATATTTTAATCAACATACAACCTGACACTGACCTGCAAAATGGAAAAAACTCAAGAAAATTTGAATCTCATGGGCTACCTTAGCGCATCCCCCTTAAAGCCATTGGTTGCTTGTTGCTTATGACTGAAGCAATTTACTTAGCCTAATTACAGTTGTCTGCTAGATTATTGGCTACTCCCAAGGGTAACTGTCACTGCCATCAGCATCCTCCCTTGACACTTTGAGAATCAGCATGGTATATATTTTACTTCCATTTAAAATATATGTATCTGCTGCCATGTTAGTGTTTAGTTAGCTTCTTTTTGAGTTACATTACACGTGATATTTGCCTTCCAAATACCATACCAGTTTAAAAGATGAGATGGCACAGGTACTCTTTTCAAACAACACAGTGACAGTACAATTCTGCAGAAAAGCATGTCCAAAAAGTGTAATAGTACCAGTAACACAGATAGTGGGCATTAACTTGATAATCTGTCATTGACTTGAAATATTATGATTTCATGTACACTTTACAAGTTTCACGTTACTTGAATCATGCTGATAAATTGTATTTTCTTAACATGAATATTTATTATGTCAACCTGGACTGATTCATTGATTCATTCTTCCTAAGTGATTGTCTTAATAACATGACATTTTCCTTACATACTTCATTAATGTATTCCCAAAGGCTGATTCATTTAGAGTTCTTTTTTGGATGGCAAGGTGGGTTTTCCTTTCGTATTACTAGAACAGATCTTTATATCACTATTAACAACATATAAAAATACTTTCTTCTTTTCGTTTTTAGAAGAAAAATAAATATATATTCAGTCAGTGATGATCATATTGTGTTCTCAAGAAACATTGTCAATTTCAAACCATACTTATCTTAGTTCCTCTTGAAATCTTTCTTGTACTGCACCAGTATGCTTATAAACAGCCAGCATTATTAAACAGAAATATGAGTGTATGCACAGGTAAACTAGCATGCATTCAATCATATGTGACAATCTTAAGATTTTAAATTCCTTATCAAGTTATCAGCGAGTCTGTAAATCTGAATTTTCAACAATAACTTTAAGTAACCTGCTAGGCATTTCATATCAGTTGCTTAATTGAAGTGTATGGGTCACTGTGGGCTTGGGCAATGAGGGGTGGATATTGGTAAGTTACTATAATGATACTATGTAGTTTAAATTGACAATTGATTGATGTAGGGCCATTGAACTAATTGCAAGAGTGTCCATTGAGTTTCTTGCCTGTTCTCCATAGGTACCTACTATGCTTTGGAATGTGCAACTAACTTCATACTTCTGACTGACTGATCCTAGATAATTTAAAATTGCCTGTGAATGTTTAATTCAAATACATTGAGTTTGAGTTTGCATGTTGCATCTGAGATCAAATCTACAAACTAAGCTTTTTCTATTTTCATAAGCAACTTCTTAAACTTTTTCAAATAGCGGTGATAGCCTAGGTTTCGAGTTCGAACCCAAGGTACGCACCAATATGAGTCACCAAGTTAAATAGAAAGTATTTCAGCCATATCAACTACCACAAAGTGAAAGTTTTATAAGTACAGTCCCTGCCAAAATAAGTGATCAATTTAGTCAACAAATATGGTGATAGTACAATTTATTTCACAATAATAATAATAAAATAATACCAGCCTATTATTTTCCCACATCAGGGCAAAGACCTATTCTCATATAGAAAAGGCTCGAGCATTGATCACTGCGCTTGCTCAAGATGGGTTGGAAATTTCAGACTTATATTAACTACTAGATGCCCGCCCCGGTTTCGCACGGGTAGCACTATGTACTTATCTACTGCGCACCCACCTACCTACCTACCTACTTTACCTACCTACGTATCTACATGCCTACCTACATACCCTACCTACATACCCTACCTACATACCCTACCTACCTACATACCCTACCTACCTACATACCCTACCTACCTACATACCCTACCTACCTACATACCTACCTTCATACCCCTACCTACCTATCCTACACACCTACCAACCTACCCCATTCTGCTAAATTCACATTCATCTAACGCGCCAACTGTCCAACACACGAAGTTAAAATAGTCGTTGATTTCTGAAAATTTTCCAATTCTCTGTGCAATTTTTCTTTCTGTAAGAACCTTCTCCTTACAATAACAAACATAACAAAAAAAGAATTAGCGAAATTGATCCAGCCGTTCACGTGTGATACGTGACCAAGGGAAATAACAATTCATTTTGATATATAGAAAAACTGAACTTATCTAAGTTCAGTTCTTTCTCACAATGTTTTTCCTTTTGCATATCATTATGGGCCTACATTACGAGGTGTAAGTAAACTTTTTGCTTGAAGTTTTTAATTGTAAGTTACCTATTGATCGGAAGTCACTGTACTCATTTCCAGGTAAGTCAGTGTGTCACTTTTCTGTACCTATTTATGTTTGTTGTAGCAATTACTTATGTTTTTCATGTAGTATTGTTTCAAATGTATTGTTGTTGCCTGTAGATTGATATGTAGTCGTCATGTCTAATGTTTATGAATTTTGTTTTTGAAGAAATTTCTAAGTCCTCTTTGTTTAAGTAATTTTTATTGACTCCAAGTGTATTTGTGAGGTAAACCGGGTGTAATCGATAACTACTTATTTTTTGACAGTTTCAGTATAGGTACTTACCAACTTGTGAACTCATTCCAAATTCAAATTCAAATTCAAAATATTTTTATTTCACATAAACCTACAAGGGCACTTATGAAACGTCAGAAGCTAGGTGCACGGTTCCAATTGGTCGTTTCCTATGGAGAAGAGCCGGCAAGAAACTCCACGGTTACTCTTTTAAAATTAAATGGTTTTTACCAAGTTACAGTGTTAAAAGGTATGAGAGGACAGTGTAGGCCCATCAACAAGTACCAGGGGTCAGTACCATTTGTATGAGCATTTCTTCTCTTTAGAAAAATACTTCAATAATCTCATTTATTCAAACTCTGTGAAAGGGTCAAATAAAAGTCAAATGATAACATTTCATTATCACATTTTCTAGTTCAAAAGTTCTCTCTGATAGACTGATGTGTACCTGAACTAAGTTTTACCAACATTGAAATATTGTGAGTAATTTTATGATTTTAATTAGCTAGAAGCAAATTCATCAAGTGGCCAACCTTACCATCTAACATCAATTCATAAATATAAAATACAACTAAGTAGATAGGAAATAAATGAATACTATTTTATTTGGTTAGAGTAATTATCTTGTCAAGTGTTCATTAAACAAAGAACAAAAAAAAACAATTCAATAAAGAACAGTCACAGAAAGAATAGTCTATTTAATAAATAACTATTCATTCTAAACATTTAAATAGTCTGCATTTGTCCCCCTATTACATGGGACTTAAACATAACTGGTGAGATGTGGGTATACTATAGGTACACCTCTGCCTATCCCTTTGGGGAATAGTGGCGTAATGTTAAGTTATATTATGTTAAAAGAGAAGGCTTACCATCTCTTTCCTGATGTCGCATTTCACTATCGCAATGAATAATTGGGTTCAATTACAAATACTTAAGTAAATTAAATGGCACTCCCCCCTGCAGACACTTTATTAATTAGAAGATCTAGGAAACAATGAAGGAAAAATCTGTCATGCCCTAGAACCAAAAATTTGAGGAGATTTGACATCCCCAACCTGCACTCGGCCTACATGTTGGAGCTGCATCCCAACATAAGCTGACTATGTTAAGCAAGGGAAAGAGACTTAAAATAAGTTAATGTCATTGTAAAATTGTCAGAAATAGTCTTCCTAATTAATTAAATATGAATTAATTAGGTACAATGAGTGAAACCTCTCAAACATCTCACTAATGAGGAACTGCCACAGTAGACTTGCTATCATTTACCAGAATATAAGTTGCTGCCGCACATACATAATTATTTTATATTTATGTGTTATAAGTACATTGTATATTCTAGTATCTTGTTGTGTGACCTTTATAAACAAGACTGACAAGATGATTATATGTTAGATTTATGATTGTGTCACAATAATTGGCTTTATTTTATACCCCATATTTGACCAAAGACATGTTGTGCCCCAAATAAATTGGGCAAGGGAATGATTATGTTGATTTCTCCATTTTGTGAAGAGTGCCAGGTCTATTTGTAAGGACAATATTGGTGAAGGGGATAAAGGTCAATCACGGAATATAATACTCTCTAGAATTCCCTAGAATGCCCTAGATTAGTTGTTCCCAAGGTTGATTGGACCGTGACCCACCTAACAAAAACTTCCAAATTCAGGACTCACCTCTTGGCTGTCATATGAAAATCAAATTTTCAAGGCCCTCTCAATTTTCGCTCACGACCCATAGTTTGGGAACCACTACCCTAGATTAAACATGCACAAGGCCATCTTAGAAAAAGTCAACATTAAAAACAGTATAACACAATCTTGATAGGTCACAATCAATCTGCCTAGGCTTTTTCCAACTATGTTGGAGTCAGCTTCCACTCTAAACGGATGCAGCTGAATACCAGTATTTTACTTGGAGTGTCAGTATTACCTCTACGTCTGACCTCCACAACCCAGTTACTGGGTAACACAATACCCCTTGGTGAGACTGGTTGTCAGACTTTTTGAATTAACCCGTGTCAAAGATCTACGAATGACATCAACCAACGGTTGAACGTTCTTTCCGAGTTACGGAAGGGTCTCGATATGTACTGGATGGTCACCCATCAACGAACCGACCGCGGCAAGCGTAGCCTTACCTTCGATCAACGCGTGCTTCTGTTATTATTTAGCCACGAAGCCCTCTTGATAGACACCTACATAGCTAGATTGCTAAAAAAAAATACTAATGAATGTTACTCTAATTCAATTTTAAACCGACATCCTACTTAATAGTATAGAGGTATGAGGAAGGTGTGTAAAGATCCTCTATAGAAAAGGGAGGATCCTCCGAGCAGAGGGGTGTCGTGTCTGGTGGGCAACTGCCCGACGATTGATGTCGGAAAGTTTTATATATTCCGATCGCGCGGTAAATACTGCTTGCGCGATGCAGGATTTGTGTGACGTCAGGTCTTTGATGAGCAGTTTGCATGTGGCGTTGTAGATGCAGCCACAGTAGCATGATAACAGTGCATCTTCTATTACCATAATTTAGTTAGCCCTAAGTGAATTACTAAAGGACAAACTCCATATTAGACATTATGTGCGTGATACAAAATGCAACATCATCCTATCATGGGAAAATAGCATATAATGACGATGAGTCAAGTAATAATATAATTTCGGTTATTATAATATACCTATTACGTATTCAATGACGCGCTTGTTCAGTTTTCTATTTAATTACGTGGGTAGGTATATCGGTAACTGACTGTATTCCGTGATTTGGTTCGAAATCTAAACCCCGGACCCTTCCGTCATTTTTCCCTAAGAATGACGAAAAATCCTCTAACATTCTATGTGAGACAATATCTTACTACTAGCGCCCCGCGGTTTCACCCGCATTAGTCTCGATCCCTTGGGAATATCGAGATATCCAATGTGTTAATCCAGGTTATAAACTATTTGTGTGTCAAATTTCATACAAATCCGATCCATCCATCCTTACAAATTTTCGCGTTTGTAATATTAGTAGGATAACCCTTGGTTCTTTATGTCCAAGGAACCTACTCGCCTTAGAAGTCATGAATTCATGACTAGAAGTCATGAATTCATGACTTTATTGCGGCATTTTCACTATTAAGTTATTATTCTACCGTTCCAAGGTTTATGTACCTTCCAGGTTTCTGCACTCGACGGCATAAGGCAGGAAGTTCCCGGCAAGTAGGTCCTCGCCACGTTGCACTCGCAATTTCCCGGAAATATTTCCAGCCTCGTCTGCCGGTAACAAGTTACAATTTCCTCGTAGAAAACTATCGCATTTTTCAACCTGAAGAGGTACCTACATATCGATCGTCTTGCTCGGCAGTCACTTGTGAGCGACGAGGTTGCAATAAATTTTACAGGCAGTAAGTTATAAGGTTAGTTTCATGCAACCGAGTAACTCGACCTTGTTTTCGCGTCAATGTGTGAAAAGTATTGAAAATTGACCGACTGACGGGCATTCTGTACCGATTCTGTTGAAATTCAAATTCCAATATGGCGGTAGTCAGTGTATAAATAAAATGGATGTAGCTGTTTGTTATTGAAGAATACTGGAACCTCATTTGCTTATTTATATGCCATTTGAGTGTAAACAGGTGTTTCAAGAAGTTTGTGTTCCGGATCTCGGAAACGGTTGGACAGATTACAAAGGTGTAAGATAAGTACTGGGAATTTGGAAAATAATACTTTTAATTTCAAGAGAATTTGGGTATAAATCCAGAACTAGTGTTTTTTTATCTCTGACTGAAAAAGCAAAATCTTTTAACTGCTTATCGACCGCTACGATAAATACTCACATAGAGCCTGATTCTATATCTGGACATAAATTGGTAAAGAATGATTTCGAAAAATTGCGATAGGTATAATCTTAATTTTCCTAAAACAAACAATACACCAGGGATTTGGCAATACGAGACGAATTTCTGCAGATAAATACACCTCCATATTTTCCTCTAGCATGAAAGAAATCAGAATTGCTAAACAAATCGGTTATTCTGAAAGTATACTACAACATAATTATGTAGAGCAAAATCTTGTTTATTTGTTGATCGAACTTGAAATATTACGTAACGTTACAACGCTTATATCAGTTAAATAAAACACTACGTTGTTATTGCAGTGAAAACACGAGGAATCTATTGCACTTTTGTACTATTGTGGGTGCCTATACGTTCTTTAACCTACTGCGGAAAATTTCTTGCTAGAAACATCGGTTTTGTATTTTGAAAGTTGCTTTATTTTCTGGCACTGAACATAGATAAGTTCCATTCTTGAATCTGTGACCCACTTGTCGCTTCTTCTGGCCAATACTATACAGTATTTAATGTTTTTTCTAGTGTTCGACCGAAACAGGAGTTTCTACCGACACCGAATCTTTGGTATCTCTCTCAGTTTCGGCCGAAACCGAAACAGTTTTTTTTTTTTAGACATTAAAAATCTCTTGTTTACTGAAATTTGGCTTATTTTTTACAGCCAGTTAAGTAAGACGTGTTAAATGAAATAAAAACAATAATTGAAGTAAGTACGGGTTTTTTTTTGGGAAAACACTTTAAATGAACCCAACATGTTAACTACTTCTTGGAACAAAAAATGTGAGTAATTAAAAGCTGATGATGGTAGGTGACACACGAGCCACGAACTCACCCGAAGTCAGCCTAACGACGCGCGATAATTCACGAACGCAGTTTCGGGTGCGACCGAAGGTTCAGCAAATTTTCTGCCGAAACCGAAATTGATGCCGAAACTAGACTTTTTGTCGAAACCGAAACCGAACCTTCGGTCGGTCAGTAGTTATGTGAAACCGTAACAAACTCACTTTCGCATTTCTAATATTGGTTAGGATTTATCGATTTTACCAACATCGATAGCCATTGTCAATGGCTGGTATTTCACCGTACTAATAAGGAAGAAAATTCTACAAAATCGCTCTAGAAAGACCTAAAGGCCTCACAAATATTTTCTTCCAACATTCAACTTAGATCGCGAACAATGATTCAAAACAGGTGCATTATCGCATTGTATGGGTTCGTATGGAGCTCGTGAATGGTCCTATTGTTCCTACTATGGGGCAGGTGGTATTAGATATTAATAATTCGTTAGTTTGTGCGGTGGGAAGACTGGTTCTTCCTGCAGTGTCGCTAACTCTTGGCCTGGGGGTAATGTCATATTTTGAATTTTGTTGGGAAGGAGAGCTTATTGGCGATTAGCCAGAATTGACTCCACCGAAACGAGCGAATCGACACTTATAAACATTATTTTTTCTCGAAGTGATTCACACGAAGTTAATTTATTTGTTAACAACTTGACAACTTCAGAAATCGATTCGCCTACAAATAAGGTCGTCGTCGAAGTGTCAATTCACCCGTTTCGGGCGAGTAAATTCGGGCAAATCACCAACGAACCGGAAGGTGAACCTGTTATCATTTGCGTTCGACAATGTTTATTACTTGGCATGCGATATCTTATAAAATATTGATAATTATGTAATCGCCTTCATAGCATAATGTAGCTGAGATGTAGCCATCCTCCGGCTCACAGGAAACTATACAAAAACCGTAATGCCTAATGTTAGCGTTGTTTGCGTCAAAACTTTTTCAAACACGTAAAAAAACTACACGTTTTTCTCGACTTGCGTAAATAGATAAAAAAAATACCTGTCTCAATGCCTGTCACCAATACGATTACTGACCTTTACAACAACTAGTTAGCAGTGGAACTTACCCAATCATTTAAAGAATGCGTCACGAATGTTTAGCATCTTAGCTTACTTCGCTGTTCTGACGTAAAATGTATTCACATTTTGATTTTCGAGACAAGCGACTTTTAAAACGAGTATTTGTAATTGGTGACATAAAGGCTCTCGCGGACAGGAACCATTTCCGTGAAGTTTTCATAGAAATTATTCCACCAGAGTCACGTCGTGTCGCGCCTGTCCGCGGGAGTATTAAAACAAAATTACTACTACAAAAAAAGGACCAAATTATTCGCACGAAAAATCTCAGTTACTTCTGTTCCCGAGCTAATCCTTCGTTAACCTAATTGTTCAGATACGGTCGATCAACGTTGCCCTACAAAGCATAATATACGGACCGATGTATCTTTAAGCCGAGTTCTCAAAGCCGTAACACGCAGATACGGTATTACGCGAGTGGCTCAACTAGTGGGTCGTTAGGCACCTGCCGTGTAACGTTCAACAGGCCAGTGGCACCGACCGGATCTAACCAATAAGGTTATCCATTATAACTGCCTTTCTTCCTACGTGGTTTAGGCTTATGTGTCTACTATGTGGGATTACTTGAACTGGACATTTGCCCTTTGCACCACACATGGTTCAAGTCTCTGATCAGTTAATCTTAGTTCAATTCAAATTTCATGTTGGATGTTGTGATAGGTGGTCGGAAATAACACTAGCCAGTCAAATTACTTGAAGGCTCCCGTGCGACGCGACTCTAATAAAACAATTCCTATGAAACCTTCACGGAAATTGCTATACAAAAATCGCGTTGCACCTGTCTGCGGGAGCCCTGATCTGTAATTTGACAAAGAAAAGGCTTCCAGAGACCGGGGTACATGTCTCTGATTTGATTCTGTTTGCTAAGCCGGAAATATAATAAAAAAATACCAGCCTGTTACTGTCCCACTGCAGGGCAAAAGCCTCTTCTCATACACAGAAGGCACGAGCATTGATAACCACGCTTGCTCAAGACGGGTTGGTGATTTCAGACTTAATGTCAGTAATGTCCAAGATAAACTCCGAAAGTACATAATTATGAATTGAAAAAGTCACATTGGTACTTGCCCGGATTTGAACCCACAACCTCGTGCATGAGAGACGAGGCCTTAACCACTGGGCCATCACGACACGGAGACATGCTCTTAGTAATTGTTTCATAACTGTTATATGAAGCAGCTAGCATTAATGATCTATAAGTCTATTAAGTCTCCACGACGTGCACGCATGGCGCCTGCAATCAGTACAAGAATCATGTTGACAGTTTAATCTTTTCGCCACGGTATACAACTTTTATTGTACAGCTCAAGACGAACACGAGAAAGAAGAATAGCAATGCATTCTTTCTCATGATAGAGTACGCGTCAAACTTTATGGCGGCTCTGAAGTGCGCTCGCTGCGCAGTACCGCACCCCTCACCCCCGCTTACACATGAATTTGTTACTGCGCAGCGACTCGCCTCATGTTCCGAGCCGCCATAAAGTTTGGATCGGGCTGTTCCACACTTAATTTTAATCCCGAATTTCTCGAAACTTATCCATAACATAAGAAATCAAACGAACATGTCGTCCAAATATATGCAAAGCAACATTAAATGTAACGCAACAACCACAAGGAGAATTTGTTTCAACGTGTGTTTAGGCGCTCCTTCACCGGGAGCATTCGCCTGTAATGTAAATTTTACCTGCGAGTCCTGCGACCTAGCCGTGTTACTTCTACCTATTTAATTATATGTATTATCATATCCTGCTGGATTCAAGTATCTATCTACACTACCTAGCAGTTGACGGGCTGCACAGTCTACTTGCAAAGCCCTACCCGATACAGTGGAATCTTGACTTGTTACATTACTGGCGAATGCTCTCGCCTTTTCATTTCATGTTGCATTGCATATTTATATTTGGACGGCATGTGCGTTTCTACGTACGTTACATTTCATGTTACGTCACATAATATGGATTTACGCAACAAGGAAATTCGATAATGTTTGGATTCAAAACTAAAACCGAACCGAAGTAGTATGTGGGCAAATCCCCGGCTAACCTAATTGGCGAAATCCGGTCGATATGCCGGTGCCCTATTGAAAGCATGACAGGCCCAACAGGCTAATAGACGCGGTTTTATAAACATGCCAATAACGATACTAGTTCTGGTGGTAACTGCCTACACCGTGTTGTGCATGGATACCATTATAGGTAGATAGGTTTGCTGACCTGAAGTTATAACATTTTCCCCATAGCGCAGGTGTCTCAGCTTTACCAAGCTTGCATAATCAGACGTCTTCATCATCATCGGCGTACAACATTCCACTGCTGGACATAGGCCACTCCAATCGCACGTCATTCATTTCGATTCTCGGCAACTCCCATCCAGCCGTTAACAGCCTGCGAAGATCGTCACTCCATCTAGTCTAACGTCTTCGTCCATAATCTAATTAGAATTATTAGGACATGTAAGTGCTCTCAAATTCCTTTTTATTCAAATAGTCTGAAAATAAACACTTATCGATTTGCTATTACAATGTAAGTTTTTAAACAAAAAATCTATTGTCGATTGTTTGAAATACCTATTGAATTCAATCTTATCTTATCAGCGATTGTACCACAAATTTCATTACTTAACCTTTCTTCGTTGCCATAGCGTAAGATATTTTCTTTTGTCCTCTTTCTTGGTTCGATTCCTGTTACTACCTAATAGAGGTATGAGGAACAGGGTGTAAAGTTCACTCATCCTCTATAGGAAAGGGAGGATCCTCCGACCAGACTGGTGTCGTGTCTGGTGGACACTTGCCCGACGATTGATGTCGGGAAGTTATTATGTTATGATCGCGCGGTAAATGCTGCTTGCGCGATGCAGGATTTTGCGTGACCTGACGTCACCTAAAATCGTGCGTGATGCGTAGTTCGCATGTGGCGATGTAGATGCCGCCACAACCTAATTCCTCCATTTTCGAACCGACAAACTGAGCTTGGATACATTTTCCTCACTAACGCTTGATCAGTTTCAGTCCAAAGTCATCCCAGCATGCTTAACATGAAGCGTCGACGGAAGAATAGACAAAATGACAGATAAACAATCACAATCTGTCATTTTGTCTATTGTTCCGTCGACAAAACCCATACAAAACTCGTTTCTATGGTCGTCATGCTACGCGCGTGCTGGGCTACATAACTCCTTCATCCATAAACAAACTTCTGCTTTTACATAAAACAACAGCTGTAAGACCTGAAATAAAAAAACCGTGTTACTACTTACACATCAGACAGTATCGTACTCGATCGATAGTAATTCTGCAATACATAACTGCTAGTAGCAATCGAATCGATTGCAACCGTCATTCGAGACAGAGGAAACGGCAAATGAAACCGATTCCGATAACAAATTGAAGTTGCATGACTCGATTATACAAAGTAACTTGTAACACCCGCCGTACTTTTTATTTGCAACAATAACACCTTAGTTGTGTACAAGATTTAAACCAGTATGCCTGATTGAGGTCCTAGATTAGCTTAATATAACGGTGGAAAGAATCTGGGTGGACACAAGCCAAAATAACTTAAAACAATACTAGGAAGATAATGTCTTGATAAACATTGAAAAACTGCTACAACTTTCCGCCATATTTATCGTTTTTGAAAACACCAGATTCTCTAGTAGGTGTTTGGTTGTTAGTCACAACAAACAGGAGTGGAAGTAGTCGAAAGCAGTTAATGCCAACTTACACGCAATGATCAGCTCAAGAAGTTAAGTGTCTGTTATGGGTAACGGATATTATGGTGCACGCAACCTTGGGTAGGTACCTGTCAGGAATGTGATCCATCCTTATTGTTGGGAGTCACGGGAGGTGATTTGATTGGGGTGATGGATTTAAAAGAAACTAATTTCCGTTACGAAGTCAAAACCGACAAAAAAATATCAATCTGCTTAGCCTTTTCCCAACTATGTTGGGGTCGGTTTCCAGTCTAACCGGATGCAGCTGAATACCAGTATTTTACATGGAGCGACTGTCTAGCTGACCTCTACAACCCAGTAACTGGGTAATACGATAGACACCCCTTGGTAAGTCTGATTGTCGGCCTTCGTGCTTCTGACGACTGTCAAAGATCCACGAATGACAGCCGGGACCAACGGCTTTACGTGCTTTCCGAGGCACAGAGAAGTCTCTGTATATAAAGATGGTCACCCATCCACGGACTAACACCAGCAAGCGTAGCTTTACCTGTCAAAACCGACAATGATAGTATTTAACAGTCGGGATCATTATATTAATTAGGGCCAGGTTACACAGTTAGTAGGTTATTTCTTTATAAACTACACCAATAGATATAATATCATTATAAAAGTTATCACTTCATAGCTCCCGTCAGACTGATAAACTTAGATAGATAAATAAATCTTTTATTTGGTGCACACAAAAGACAGCACAACATACAAAAACACGATTAAATAATAATTAAATACATACAGTGAGATAGCTATATAGCTACAAGGTGGACATATACAAAAAAATATAAAAAACAAGACATTGTCATGACACTATTGGCTATAACATACTTTAAAATAAAGAAACATATAAAGTACGGTGTGTGTCTCAAGGTTGCACCAAATGGGAGTCCAACTCAGCATGTGTCACACAAATATACCTGACGCTGATATTCTTCTGGTCCCTGCAGTGACATACGGACGTCGAGCATGGGATAATAAATATGCGTATTATTGGTGTAGACAACATCGGTTAAATCAATCGGTAATCCTAAATTGATACATTTGAGCTTCTACACAATATTAGTTATGAGTAGTCAGATATTATATCAGCTACTAAGTAATAAAATTAATAGACTAACGACTATTATCCAGTAATAAACTTTACCCACCTGATATATTAGCGATTGAAAGTAATTAAGAAAAATTGATGCTTATAAATATCTACGTCATCATAGTATTATACCATTGCGATTTCCGCTATCTACATATTCAGACTCAGTTTATACTTTCTGGAAACCCAGAAGAAAAAGTGACTTTAATTGTACTAATTAGTTGACAATGGTTCCATTCGCCTGCAACAATAATTTATTAAAGAGACATTTTAAAATTAGTTTCTTTCAACCCTCGGATTAACGGAGACATTGAAACGCCTAATACAAGTCTGCTATCAATCTCCGTGTCCCACGCATTTACCAATCTATCTATAGCGTTTGGAAGCTGGACGACCAACCTATAATCCGAACCCCACCTCTTCCCCCCTTATCTGGGTCAGCTTCCTTAATCCCGTTATCTGTTGTCTTTGTAATTAAAGGAAATTTTGGCTCAGTTGCGGATTTAGCACGGATGAAAATACGGAGGGTAGTTGGATTTTATTTGGTGTTGATGTTTTGTCCCGCTTGTTTTGTTTTAGTGCTAAATTTATTCAGTAGTAACATGTGATTTATTTACTAAGGTATACAATATACTAATCAAAAATCCTTACAACTCATAACATCATTAAAATAAATACATTACAATTCACTAGTTAGTGAGACAGTGCGTTCGGCGCTTGACGCGGCAACACGTCGTGTCCGGGTTCGCAACAAGCCAATCGTCATCCTGAGGATGCCTCGTTGAGAGGTGAAACACGTGTCGATTTCTTACAGGGTTATTTATGACTCTTAAAAAACAGTTAGCGGATTAGATTACTGTATATACGTTGTCTATTGTAATTTATTAGTCCATTAAAATAAAATATGTACATTAAAAGTCAAATTCATAATTCTATACTATCACAAATTAAATTTGCTCAATAATATCTCTTGGGAAAGTATCGTCTGATGTTGCATTGTTTGAAGGCAGTTTGACAATACAATGTAGAGAAGTTTCTAGTACCTGTCAATGAATAAATTTTGCCATAGATCATTTTGATTCGATAATGTTGCACCCAAAACTTATACGATTACAATCTTTTCGTCACAGTGATAATAAGTAAAATAGGTTTTAGGATACAGCGACTATATTTTAGTTAAAATTAAGTAACAAATACAAATGTTGAAGAAGGTCTTACACAGTTTGCAGTTTGTCCAAATAATTAGCATACTATCGACAATATTATTCGGTTCACCCTTGTTTGATCGAACAACGTTTGATATAATATTACTAAATCGAACAACGTTTAAGAAAATCATCACTTTGTATAATATCATTTGACAGAATTTTCAGTTCATCGAATATTTATTTGCTATAACAACGTTTGCGCTAATGATCAAAAGGTATAATGTTCATTTGATCTAATGTTCAGATGGTATAACCATGTATTTTATCGAATATTCAATTGGTGTAATGTAATGCAGAAAAAAAAACATTATGCTACAAAATTTTGTGACAGAAACGAATCGCTGCAAAACCGACTTCACGCAGTCTTGTCTGCCCTACCCCTAGAGTGTAATTTAAGCCCGCGTAGGTATCTGCTTGAAACTGAAAAGGTATAATGTTCATTTGATGTAATGTTCAGATGGTATAACCATGTATTTTATCGAATATTCAGATGCAGCGTGCAAGCAGACATGCAGCATGCTAGCAATCATGCAACATGCAAGCAGGCATGCAACATGCAAGCAGGCATGCATCATACAAGCAGGCATGCAGCATGCAAGCAGCAAGCAAGCAGGCATGCAACATGCAGCAAGCATTGTTTCTGTCACGGCTCCGGCGCTGCGGGGTTTGGGCGGCCCCACGCGAGCTTATCGTCGCAGATGGGTTTAACGCTCACCACCGCAGCTTCGGCTTGCTGGCCGGCTTCGCCGGCCAGCCTCAGCCGCGGCGGCGGGCCTTCAAACCACCTGCTCCTCAGCTCGCGGGCCGCCCCACCCCTCCGCGCCTACGCGGGCTTAAATTACACTCTAGGGGTAGGGCAGACAAGACTGCGTGAAGTCGGTTTTGCAGCGATACGATCTTTCGACTAAATCATTATTAGTGTAGTGAAACATTAGTTTAAATAAAATTAGTGCATTTGAAAATTCGGCGAAATGAAATTAGTTCAAATGAAATTAGTTCAAATAAATAATTACGCTAAATAAAAATTTACCAATGAATTATTCGGTCAAATGAATAATTCTTCGAATTGACTTTATTGCAACTAAAATTCGATTTAGTAATATTATATCAAACGTTGTTCGATCAAACAAGGGTGAACCTATTATTCCAGTACGCAAAACAAGAAACATGTTCTTTTCCTTCGATCGCCATATTACTATGGAAATGTCTAGAAAGTGGCTTCACGCACTAACAAATAGAGTCAATGTCAGGCATAGACAGTTGTAGATCAGCTGAACATCAAAGAGGCGTAAACAGATTGCACCATAGTCAAGAAAACATGTAAGGATTGACAAAGTAGAATTTTCAAGAGCAGCTGCGTGAACGCTGACGACAGCACATTGTGATCACAAATACCTTAGGCTGCATTCACGTAGAAAGCAGCCAAGTCTGGTGATAATGGAGATTTATTTCCATAGAATCTTGTGTAATAAGATTTTCAAAGTTCTGCATTGAATTAGCTTGTAGATCAAGACGTCTCATTTTCGTGTAATAAAATTTCTGTTGTCGGCTTTGTTTCTTTTTTCCATCCAAATAGGATCGCTTTATCGGCTTTGAATCACCTTCCATTAATTCACCTACATGTTCACATAACTACAGCTCAGTCAATAACCTCGCGCTTAATCGAATAGTTGCATGCTCAGTATGTTCATGCGACTTCCATTTCAGTTGCGTTTCCGGCTAACATGAGTGTTGATTGCTTAAATAACTCCTCGATTCGCTTAAAACTGTTGTTTTTGTGCAACGTTACTATTTGCACGGTCTACTGGGCTAGTTAATTTTTAAGATATGCGCAATAACGGATGTTGTGGTGGAGTTAGTTAGGTGTCGATGGTGCTGATTGATGCATTTGCATCAAGGCTAATTGTTTATTATTTATTTATAAAGGCACCACCAACAGCTTCCGTATTTAAATATACATAGTACCTGGTCGACCGAGCTCTGCTCTGGTGGAATTAGAGAATGCTTATTTAATAGTATAGGATAGTTCATAAAATTCCATGTACATACTAATTCCATGCTACCATGATAGTAGGTACTTACTAATGCTGCCATGTCATTATTCTAAGGTATCTTGTTCTAAAGTTTGAGCGATCGAGCTCTGCTCGGGTGAAAATACGGAGGAAACGAATTTTCCAAAATATGAGACCTAGTTAGATAGATTTTTCGCCCCCGTAAACCCCTATATTGCAACTTTCATCGAAATATATGTATAACTATATAAATATTGCTCATTTAATAATATAGGATAATATATCTTAAAACCTATAGTTAACAATAGGTTCGGACTGACACAGTGGCCAATTACAGGATAATAATTGTGATAATAAGGTTGTGTGGTGAGATGGTATCTTGTGACACGACGTATGATTAATGTACCCCTCTCGTATGAATCCTCCTGAGCTAATCTACTTAATACAAATCTTAGATTTATTTATTAATTCACTGACAGACAACTGAGACAACGCACAGTTGCTGGGTCTAAAGGCTGGGTCTCATGTTTGCACAAGGGTTTCTTGTTTATCGAAAGTGAGTACTAATGAAGGATTTTTGAAAATTCCTGTCCGAATGGGGATGAAAGCTTGTATTTTAATCCATCTAAATAGACTCCACCCAGAATTCGGCCACGTGTTTGACGCCTTCACTAGCGTCCATCAGTTCCTGAAACGTGCAGCTGGCAGGACGTGGAGGCTACGACGTTGTGTCCCGTCGTTTGTGGAACAACATTACATATACAATCCACGGCGGAGTCGTCTATGAATCTCCACCTGAACAGGTTTTCCTGGCATCGGCCAACAGTCTGTTTTTGGTCTCGGAGTCTGTTTTTAAAGACTTCCAGCATTTGCATTTTAATGATGATTTAAAATTGACTAACATTGATTAACACTTTCTCTCGTATAGGCTACAATAATAAATATTAAGGGTCCCCGAAACGATAAATTGCAATTGATACATAATGATGCGCAAATTCATCGTCTACTAAATGGAATTGAAGCAATTGACAATATTACTACAATACAAATTGATGGCAATTGATCGTTTCGGGGACTCCTTGGCATGTCAGCGTGGTATTTCCACCAACTAAGGAGTCCTACCACCGTGGTAGTTATGCTTACTGCTCATGAATACTCATGATGCGCCGGGTTGTATCTCCGCCGTGGTGGTAGGGCTTACTGATCATGAATAGTCATGATGAGCCGGGCGTGTATCTCCGCCGTGGTGGTAGGGCTTACTGATCATGAATAGTCATGATGAGCCGGGCGTGTATCTCCGCCGTGGTGGTAGGGCTTACTGATCGTGAATACTCATGATGCGCCGGGCGTGTATCTCCGCCGTGGTGGTAGGGCTTACTGATCATGAATAGTCATGATGCGCCGGGCGTGTATCTCCGCCGTGGTGGTAGGGCTTACTGATCATGACTAGTCATGATGAGCCGGGCGTGTATCTCCGCCGTGGTGGTAGGGCTTACTGATCATGAATACTCATGATGCGTCGGGCGTGTATCTCCGCCGTGGTGGTAGGGCTTACTGATCATGAATACTCATGATGCGTCGGGCGTGTATCTCCGCCGTGGTGGTAGGGCTTACTGATCATGAATACTCATGATGCGCCGGGCGTGTATCTCCGCCGTGGTGGTAGGGCTTACTGATCATGAATAGTCATGATGCGCCGGGCGTGTATCTCCGCCGTGGTGGTAGGGCTTACTGATCATGACTACTCATGATGGGCCGGGCGTGTATCTCCTCTTGCGAAGGCAATTTCAATGCCCATGATGGTTGTTTGTGAATAAGTCGATTATAGAGTATTTATAAAAATTACTTAATTACTACTGAAGATAATAACTGTGTACAGTTTAATAGATATGATTAACCTGTCGTTATCTATGTCAATTTGACAGGACGCTAATCGTAACGTGTTTTGTTAAATATTTTTTTATCAATTTGTTAAGATAGACATTTTTAATCGGCTAGTGATTATTAGATAATTGATATATTATTATGATAAAGGTGATAAGGAAGTATTTTTAAAATATTCGTAAAACTTGATATTAATTTCTTATAAAAATACGCAGGAATAAGTAGCAAAAATATCTTGAGCCTCGAAAACCTGAAAATCTGGTATTTCAGAAATTATTAAAATTCTTACCTGCATCGACATTGAATCCAAAAGTACTAGTTTGAAACTAATGGATGCGTCCATTAGTCTCAAATTTGTATTTTTAATGATTATTGAATAATTATAATAAAATATTTTTTACCTGTTCGGAAAACTAGTTTCAAAAACGTTTTCCTTATAAGTTGGATTTAAACAAAATAATAATTGAATTAAGCCTCGTGCAGACTGGCACGACGCGACACCGGTAATTTTTCTACCGTGAAGTCTTCAAAAAATTGTTTTCTTAGAGGCGCGTCGCGCCAGTCTGCACGAGGTTATAAATTGGCTTAGAAGTATTTGCTTAGTATGGCATGCTTTTAGTCACATTTCTTCAATTTTTTCCAGTGTTTTCACAGCTGTCAATTTACCATTCAAAACACAAGATATACCCACATTACCCACCACCAACTTCAACTCATTCGTGGCTACCCTCAATTAGAAACATTTCTAAACTCCAACAATAAAAGTTTAAATAGCGGTAGTTGTATTCCTACTGGTGCGGTGGCGTTATTCAGCCCGTATTTCCCCCGACTACTTCGTCATAGGGCGTTATAAACATAAAACTACAAGATATGGATAATGACGTCATGTTTTTACTACTGCAGCACATTATGATTGGAACTATTAAAAAAGTTTAGCTTTTTTCTTGCAACATGTTTTCGTATATGACTTGGCGTTTTTACGGATTGCTTCCTTAGTAGCCCATATTTAAAAGACATCATTTGAAAGATCTTCTTATCAAATATTGGTATCTTGTCTCCTAAAGTATTTTAATTGTTATCAAAGAAATATATTTTTTTAGATTTGGTGCTTAAAATTATCTAAACAAAGCCTTAAGGCTTCGCCAAATAGAACGCGTACTTAGCGCGCGTTAGAGCGCTAAGTCGCGCACGTAGCGCCGGCGCTCTGTTTGACAGTCAACGTACGTCATAGTGCAACAATTCGGCACTATACCGCGGCGTCAGGTAGCGGTCTAACGCGCGCTAAGAACGCGTTCTATTTGGCAAAGCCTTTAAAATTGCTTTGAAGTATTTCATATTTCCTCATTTCCAAGTAAGTTAGTAGCGTAAACGTTTGCATTACAATAGTTTGATTAAACAATCGTCTACTCGAATCCGCAAATCATTGCATGCAGCACAATAAACTATCTTTCAGAAATCATGTTTAGTTATTTACCTTACATTATTGGCATGCTTCGTTCCAAGTTTCCACGTACAAAGAGAACTATTACAATATATTTTTAGTAATTCCGGCAAGCGCCGGGTTTCCTCGTCTTTTTCCTTACAAGCTGGATTATAAATTGTTTGTTTATCTCTATCGGAAAATGTACGTCTTTTACTTATCTTCATGCTTTATTTTCTATCCTCATCGGGGGTTGGTAATGTCCATCAATGTATCTGGGCTTTAGTCCTAACTGCTTGGATTCTGCGATACGAGTAAACAAACTTGATTGCAGTGTCCATTAATTATTTGAATATTTAAATATCTTGATGATGTAGTTATGATAAAACTGCCTTATCGTTCGGTCAGTAATCAGTTTCTTTAACTCAACAAACAAAATTGTTTACGGCCGGTGTTATTGACTCAGATATTCCTGACGTAGCAGATCTACGTAGTAGTTCAAGCAATATCTTTTCATGGAAATAGGAACACTGCTCAGACTCAGTCAATGGTAACCATCATATTTTCAACCACAATCCAAAGAATTTTGCAAAGGAAATGGCTAATTCTTCGTAAGATTGAAAAATTCATCTGCTGAACAACGCAATGAATGTTGTTGAACTGTCAGTATTAAAGACATTTCATTGTAAGTGTGTAACGCAGTTACAGCAGATGGACAGCAGCTTAAGGTGATGAAATAAGTAATCCAGATTTAATCGAGGCCAAGAGAAATGGGTGGGAAACGGAAAACCAGTCTCATATTTGAAATGAAACTTTTTCGTCACGACAGATAAAACAGTTTCAAACTTCCAGCTCTCAACCCAACATCCATTATTACATAAAAAATATTTTCACATCTGTTACCAAATCTCTACACTGTTGCTGGAACGTCGAATGTACACTGTAATCTATTTGCTCTCATATAAGTGGGACGATAGTAATAAATTTCAGAGCACTAAGGCGAATTCACATGGGTTCACTATGCCTGTGTTTGAGTACTCAGGAAAAGTCGCTAAATCGCCCCCTAAGGTCAACTAAGGGCAGCAGTGAAACGCAGGTGTGGCATGTGTCACGATTTTCGTACTATCTACCACACAAAATTCGACAAAAATCATGACACATAATATCTTACCACAGTAGTTCGTGCTATGCCTGTAAATTCTACAGAGTGACTCCTTGGCATACCATCAATCGACCAGAGAGAATCAATTTAATAGACTTTCCAAAATCGGGAATTAAACTTCTACAACTGTGATATAAATATGGCCGACATCATAAGCCGCGCTAATAGCTAGAGTATAGGTCATTCACCCAGTATATCGATCGTCTGGCTTCACATAAACAACAGTCAGCAGTAAACGTCTGGTTAGCACATAGGCCTACCTACCCTGTAGGCAGACTTATCGATCCTGGGAAACCCTAGCAGGCACACTTGATGCTATCGGAGACTTTCTTCACGCGTGAATTATGCTCCATTCCAATGTTCTACGGTAATGAATTGATGGGAGAAAAGCGGGTCTGGTTTCTAACAAACGCGAGGCAGGAAGTGTTTACGTGTGTTCCAGTTTTCTGAATAGAATTGTTCTTTGTCGATGTTCAGAAATGCGACCAAAAGGTTGATACAGTAACGATACGATCATGCAACGTAATTGTGATGAATTAAAAGCGATCAGTGATGACATGCTTTGTAGCTGTTTGGATATACATTTACCGTTTGGATATAAGAAGTATCTTAGTTCTTAGAAAACATTTTGTCCAGAAAAGGTCCCCAAAAAGCTGATAAATCGTGCATCATTTGGCCAAGCTGTTTTAATCTTTATACATTACTGCCCTGTATCGTCTCGCACAAAGTTAGCGTGTGTCTAATTCTCTGTCACTTTTTACGACTTCTGCTAATGTCTTTTTCTTGTCTTTCGATTTTCCGACTGAGGATAAATAATAAATACGTCTTACTAGTGATGAATTGATGTTCAGAAGTTATTTCAGGGACGCTAAATTGACTTTCGTGTTTACTATGCTTGCGCTCATGTTTTATGGCGTTTACTGAATTGCAAGTGGTGTCATATCTTTTATTAGATGTGCTATGAGATATTGTTTGTTTTGCAACTGTTGTAGGTAAATATTAAATTACTAGATAAGTTCTAAAATGGGAGCTCTTCTGTTGGTCTTTTTTACTATGATTTGATATAGGACTGATTCCTGCATATCGTCATTTTCGTCCTTAAATCTGTTCTCGCATGTCATTACAGTCATATCCAAAGAGCCAGTAGTTGCAAATCTTTTCTTCTTACCCAAACCACCCCTTCTCTCTCACGCCAACTTCACTACCGTCGCGTATAGACATGTTAATCTTGATGACGTCACAGCGTTGTTCACCGCGTATGTTGCACGTAACCGCAACGCATTAGTGGCTCTAAACGAAGCGGAAATACGCGACCAAGGCGGGTTTGATTTCAACCAGTCACTTGTAAACTTGTACGGTATCGTACCAGACGACTGTTCTGTTATCAGTCGGTTTTTGTTGTGGTTAGTCAGAAGACTTGATGCGTGAAATGATTAGGGCTTATCGCATCATCGTCATTCGGTGTTACGTCTTCCGTTTTATGATGATAGTGCCTATGGTGAATTAGAGCCGCTATCTACGTCATTATAAATTAATTACAGCTTCTTAGAGCACCCTGGGCAGTCTAGGTCTCCCTACCAAATGTGCTGCCTAGCTATTCTTTATCAAGGCATATTTTATACTCGCATATGAAATAAAAATACTGGGTTGTGGAGTGAGATACGCAGTCGCTCCATGGAAAATACTGGTATTCAGCTGCATCCGGTTAGACTGGAAGCCGATTCCAACAGGAAAAAGCTAGGCAAATTGATATGAAGGAAAAATGTTGATGTGGTCGAGGAACTGCATTCAGAATGACGAACCAGTTGAAACTATCCTTCAAGCATGCTTTTCAGTTACTATTTCTCACCAGCTCTGAACGTGGATGGTGTATAGGTGGCATTTAATTAGGTATGTATGCAGTCTAGCTCAGAATAGATTTCCCGGAACTGTCTGGGGTGGTTTGCCACCCCGTTAGTTACAGTTGAGGACATTATTATCATGCGATAAAGGGGTAAAATATGTAAAGCTAGGGGATAAAGTGTAAATTAAGTTTACTTTTTGTGTTTAAAATGAGCATGGCTGCTATTGTTAGTTTCTAGCTTCTAGTTTTATGTCTAAAATAACATGGCTTCTCAGAAAAATTATAAGGTCACAGATCAGATCTTTATTGTTAATTTTAGCAGCACAAGCTAAATTCAGATAATCTCATACTTGACAGTCTTGTTTTGGTATTTTATCCGAGGTCACTCCGTTGCAGTCATTTGCAGGCCAAAAATAATAACAATTACATCATATATCTATTGTTCGGTCCTGATAAGCCATCTTTATGGATCCTTTTTCCCGTTCAGTAACAAAATTACCATATAAACGGCTGTCCCAATTGTTTTCATTACAACCGTGTGTCTTCGGGTTTATCTCGTTATATTTTATCCTGAGGTAGTGTGAACGCATCCTATTATGAAATTGTTAGGGCTGTGTGGTTTTTATTTTATCAAAATTAGATTGGGTGGATAGAAAATGAATTAGGTTAGGAACCTGCACCCTAATTACGTAATACACGATAAATCAGAAGCTGAATCGTTTTGAAACAGATTGCTAATCTATTGCTTCATAAGTTCGAAAAAAAAAATCTGCTCGACAAATGTAAATACAGCAAAGAATGTTGTTAAATTGTCAAACTGAAACAGATTAGTCGTCATCAGTTACGAAAATGTGTTGCGTAATTAGATAGCAGGCTGTTGTTCAGTGCGATAGAAAAGAATTTCGATATTTTCAATGCGTTGACTAATGAAGCCTTATTAATAATCACATAAGCATAATCAGCCTATAATGTTCCCACTGCTGGGATACAGGCCTCCTCTCTTCGAGAGGCAGTGGGCTGTAACCTACCACACGGGCCCAGTGCGGGTTGGTAGATGTCACGTGTCTTCGAATTTTTGATTCTATTACATGCCGGTTTCCTCACGATGTTTTCCTTCACCGTTTTGAGAGTAGTGGTGATGAAATTATTTAAACAGAGTAAAGCGCCTGCTTAGGTTCGAACTCACGACCTTCAACTTTTAAGTCGGGGCCGTTACCATTGGGTCACCACTGCTTATTCAGGGGAAATCTAGACAAATCATATCAATTTATTTTTAGGCATAAGTCAATAGAGGTAATTTTTCCTATGCCCTGCCTATGATTGATATACAATAAAAGAATTACTTATGCTTCAAGTACACGGACCACCTTTTAGGCTCATACTATGCCAGATTCCTCACAAAGAAAACTCACAGCTAAAACTTACATCATCAAAACTCTTCATACGTACGTTGGTAACCCTATAAATCTGTAACGTAAACACGGTGAACGAGAACACTTATAACAATAACACGCCTAACTAATTTTAGACACTTACTGAATAGTTACAAAACTCTTACTTGAGTTATGTAGTGTAGAAATACAGAGAAAGCTTCAGTTTACTTACCAATTTTAATTTTATGGTAATTTTTACGCTCTGAGCTTCTGAAGTATGTGAGCTTAACTGAGGCAAGCTATGAAAACATCTTGTTCAGAAATCATGAGCAGGTTGAAATCTAACTTCACTTAAAATATGTTCAGTTGATTGTTTTCATGAGCAGTCAATGAACGAAACTTAGTGTGTGTAATCATTGCGTTGATTTGTCGAAAAAATTTGTGTATGAAAAGATATCGCCTATCCGGTGAAAGCATTACAAACAATAACACTAATTGGCTCCATAAAATCCAGTATTTTAAAACCAAGTCACTCTTCCGTATTAATTAATCTCATGAGGGTTATGTAACCCCATAAGCCTATCTACGTCATCAAAACCCATGTAAATGTCGACAACATACCACTGGACTGGTCCTCGTATTACGCGTGAGGACGTTACCGAATTGTTTAAGTTCATTCGAGTTTGTTATCAAACAAACTGGCCAACCGGGTTCGTCTGCTTTTGATTATGTGGTTGATTGAGGTGTCGGTTAGTTTTTCATTTGTTAGGTGAATTTATTCTGAAAGAGAAAAGGCAAGCTGCTTGGATGTGCTCTTCACTAATAGTTTAGATGAGCTCACGGGAACTTTTCTATGCACAAGCTGTAAAAGCTCTTCGGTTAAGCCTTTTAAGGCGTTGGACTTAGAGCGAGAAGTCGTGAGTTCAAACCAAGCATTGCTACGGCAACTATATTATCGTTCATGACTTGTATCTTTAACAAGGATAAAAAAGATAGGAGTGCCTATTACAAGCATATTTCGATTATTTAGAGGTAAACAAAAATACCAAGTGATTTACAATGTCCCTACTTATTGATAGCTTTCCTAAACGTAGCATAAAATTGCCAGAATGTCTGCCACAGCTAAATTGTTTCTAGAACTAACAGATATCATACGATAAATCTAACGGAACAATTCACAAATATGATCCTCAACGTATAATTTTCCATGGAAACTCCACAAGTACACAGAACACATAATGACATCGACGCCGAGGTCTCGTTTGCACGTTGTGCAACTCTGACGCAACGCAGGACAATCGCCGACGAACAATGGACGGAGATAATAACGCCACTGAGATACAAAAGCTTGGTCCTTCACATTTTAATGTGCATTTTTTCTATTTGTATAGGCATTTGTTTTCTTTTCGTTGGAATGTGGTCTGTGTGAAGTAGTATGGCTAAAGAAATGCTATTTTTCCGATCTATGGTCTATTTATCAATGAATAAACGTCGACAAAGGTCAAGATCCTAAGGGTTCATACGTTAAGAATGTTTCAACCCAGTTGTACAATCCTTTCACAGTTATTTTTCCTTTTTCCTGTCAAAATCAGTGTTCCTTATGGTCATTGTAATAAGGTTGCTGTTGGGTTTCTTCCTGGTTTGCTGTCACAGGAAAAATAATGTCGAACGGAATGTAGTGGGTAAATATTGCGCTCTCCGGTCTACTCCGCCTCAGGAAGCCGGACACATTCTAAAGAATTTCTCTTTCAAAGAAAAATGCTTTGAAGGTTGCACGAACTTCGAACGGACAGAGGTCATACGTATCTCTCAAAAAGAGAAAAAGGGATATCGGGTGACATTCTTTGAGTGAATTTGCTTGCCACTATACTCCATTTGAAATAAGATTAGACATTTACACCTTTTTTACAGTTGCAATTCCATTTGGATGTAAGGTATTTGAAACAAATGAGTAACCCTGAAGCGAAGGCCTAATTATTTTGTACTAAATGTACCAACAAAATATAATTTAAAGCCATAACTTCGTAACCCATGAAATACCTACTCCAGCTCCATGAAACAAAAACAATATACCTACTACGTTTGTTCGGGGCGCCAGCGTGCCAAGATACGATTCTGAGTAATAAACTATATTGACCAACGAAAACCAGCTGGAAATATATTGAGAAGGGAATTTTACGCATTTTACACTAGTGTACTGGTTTCTCTTTAAAAAGTTTTATTGATTGTTGCAATTTGTTCTTTTTTGGCCATGTTGGCGCCCAACAAATAATCATACCCACTGACATTTTTAGCAAATTCTAATATTTTGTTTGCAAGCAGTTCCTTATCTTTGTGTCTTCTGCAAGTTTTTGGTTGATTTTTGAACGTATCTACAGTAATAATCGTAGTTCTTCTTTACTTCTGTTTTTCTTATTCTTGCATGTTTGTGCTGGCTGAATTTTCCGGCTCCGCTAAGCGTTACGAAAACTTATTTAAGAACAGAAATATATCAAGATTACGTTAATATTCAACATTCATAGTAAAGCAAACAGAATCGATGGTTATTAATTACACACGCCCCACTTTTACCTAGCCACACCTTAATTAAATTATATTACGAATATTCAGCTTGCGCAGCGACTTCCAGAGAAACAAAATTACTGCTGTAACTACCAGGAACGCATATTTTCTAGAATACAGATCGATTGCGAAGTTGCTGGAAAAATATTCTCGCTGATAATTAGGACTCGCCCAGGCAGGTTAGCCTCCCTTCGCTGTGCATCCCTACGCATGCGTGTTGCCGACCGGCTTCTGTCAAGCCCGCGCATGCGTGGTTGTGACCCGCCGCGGCCGGCCCGGTTGCTGTGTGCATTGTTTGACGGAAGCACGGAACTGCATAAATATTACAAGCTTGGAGATCCTTGACTCCTCAGACCCTGGCTTAGGTGTTGATCAACCTAATTTGTCATCGAAGGAACTTAGGTTATTATTGGTATTGTAGTAGTTTTAATGCTAGATGTATGTATGTAGATTCGTTGTTGTTTTTTTACTTGTTGTAAAAAAACTGTTTGTCAGGACGTTCTCTGTTTGCTTAATTTATGTTAAGATCTCTATCGATAACTGTTACGACAACTCGTGTTTTTTATTTGTTTCTGTCTGTGATTGGTCATTGGTTTTTGTTGCTATTAATTAGGGTACAGGTATTTCTTAGGGTTATTCTTTTTTGTTTCGTTTTGAAGGTAGCCACAATAACAGGGGTGGGAAGGCAGGGTGTCTTTTTTCGACGGGAATCGTACAGACATTGCATTATGTTAGCTGTATGGCAGAAGTCCATTTCATCATTATCTCTCCTGGTCGTGTGCGATGTTGACATCGACAATGGTGCACGTGCACGCTTGCCTACACGTATACTATTAAGTTAACCTTGGGTGACTCCCAGGTTATAGCTATCAGGAAACACATACTTTGGGTCTCTACAGTTTTTCTTGAAAGAAATGTCCTTCGCTAGTTTTTATGAGTGGCCAAATCATGCCCCATTTGTTGCGAGTGTCCAAAGTGTTTATATACCTGCTATCTTTGAGGACCAAAAACGCCACTGATGCTGCGATTACGTGGCCACCTACTAGGGTCAACTCATTTCATACAAATCCATAGACTCGATAAGAAGAAGAAGAAGACTTTTAAATACTTATTCCTTTGCTAATTTTTTTTTTTTTTTGTTCCAGAGGTCGTTGCGTTGCGTGATATCGTTACGCGGCGCGCGGTTGTCGAGCGGTTACTTGAGAGGCCAGAGACAAAGCACCCAACATGAATGAACTAGACAGCCTGCGCCAGGAGGCGGAGACGCTCAAAAATGCTATTAGAGTGAGTATTTAGACCCTATTTTCATACTTAGAAAGAAGGACCCGAAAATGCAGCGTGAACGGGTCCCTCACAAAGTGGTCTGAGGATCTGGTGAAAGTCGGGAATCCAGTCGACCTTGGAAGCACAGGACGGGTGGTTGTGGCGATGCTTTGCGTAGGCCTATGTCTATCTGGGGACACAAAATGTACCAAAGAACTAGTGCTGATCGCGAGAATCCGCTGGATACGAGAACGAAGGTGGTTACGAGAAGCGAAGGACTGGTCGTTGTCTGTTGGACATAGACCTCCCCAAACCATCGTCATGCTTAAGGGCCTTTGTCCAGCAGTGGTCTTTTGGCGGCGGTACACTTGAGACACCAGAGACAAAGCACCGAACATGAATGAATAAGGCAGTCTGCGCCAGGTGGCGGAGACTCTCAAAAATGCTATTAGAATGAGTAACTACTTTACAATTTATTTTCATCTTGAGGGGGCACAGGAAAACAGCTTGAATAGGTCCTGTACAATGTAGACCAACGGCCTGGTGGAGGTAAAAATAATGTGCTAGGTGCGGTGGACCGGCCGTTGTTGTGGCAATGCTTTGAAGAGGCCATGTCTACGCGTGGACGTGTTTCGGCTAAGATGGTCATAATGAAGATGGTAAAGTTAAAAGGATGTTGTTGGTAATCGCAGATCGAACTATGTCGAACTTGTTTATTGTCTATTAATTATTTAAAAAATTAAGTGTAAACTATATCTAGTCTAAGCCTTCTCATGCTGATTCATGTAACTGTAGAAACCTCGACCCCTGTCATACAGGATTTCCTAGTTCAGGGGTAAAGACCTCATTGATGTAACGTGTACTGAAGTTTGGAAATAAATAACTATTGTGTACTGTCTCCAACTAACCAGCAAAAGCGCAGTTGTTTGTCAAATAATTGGATGAATGTATTGTGTTGGGCATTTAGAGTAAACTGACACCCCAGATTTCTGACTTGAAAGTCAGCAATAATTAATAACACCAACACATTATCTTTTCAGATGATTGAACTATCTCTTGCTTACGATATTCTAAATCATCATTTTATAACATAACATTATTTGCAAACAGGACGCGAGGAAGGCGGCCTGCGATACGTCGCTGGCGCAAGCGACGGCGAACCTCGAGCCCATCGGGCGCATACAGATGCGCACGCGGCGCACACTGCGCGGACATCTCGCCAAGATCTACGCGATGCACTGGGGCAGCGACTCCAGGTAAAAAACATGCAGTTTCAGCATAACTGGTTAAAAAATTGTAAGGGATCTCACAAACATGAAAACTTAAACCTTGCGTAAAGATTCAAAACCTCGAAGGGAACAATACTTTACAATCGTTACCGTTCGTCAGGTCCCGAATGGCTCGCGATCAGACTGATTGCAAGCATGACATGATATTCCGTGACATCTTTTCATTACAAGCAGAATCCAACAAAGTTGAGAAAAAGTGTATTTCGGTTCTATAAGATACGCGTCTAACGATTAGGTACCTACTCGAAATTCCTCTTTCAAGTATAAAGAAAACTCCACATAAACGACAATGCAATCAATCCAAAATTCCACACATAAACGAATCCAACACCTAGTTCCTACATTCTCTACGAAACAGTTAACGCTATGAGTCAACCGACTGACGTACCTGCGTGACCGAAACTGTTCAGAATTGAGATGTCATTGAGTTTTATGATCTGATCGTATCGTGTACTGACCTATTTATTAAGGAAAAACTTGTCATCGTCGTGACATGGGAGTTGATAGGTACGTCATGAGATACGGTTTCTTTTAACGATCTTTTGTAATAAAATGGAGACAGAAGATAGAATATCTTTTGAGGCCTGTATCCCAGCCGTGGGAACATTATAAGCTGATTATACTATGTAGCGTTACGTCATTAATCATTATACTTTAGGGGTTCGGACTGTTACTCCTTAACACAGGTTTTTATAACTTAGCTAGAAGAGCAGTACTCACTCACACGATTTTAATATAGTACTTATTTTGTAAAATGTAAAAAAAAGTATGCATATCGCTAAGAATTCAAATTCCTTGCTGGAGTCTGTTTTACCCAATAGCGAGTAATCTTTAAGTCACAATTGAATCGGTTATTTCTAGAGTTGGCACCTTAGTCGACTGCATCAGTGCTTAGGTAAGATAGTGGTCAGACATGAATGTTATAACCCAAACATAATTATGAATAGACCAGATCACCAGACAGGATTCAAAGTCTTAAGTATCTAAGTCGAAAGAACTTGATGATAAGCATAGTTGGTTACTAAAACAGTTAATAGTCGAAATTGGTTAAAGTTTCACTTGTCATCCATCAAATCGCCAATTAATAAAGATGCAAACTCAGGGTGACACCATGGCTAAACAGTGGCTATTGATTTTACACAAAGTTCTGGATATTAAGCAAGTTGTCTGAGTAATCGCATTGTTACAGTTAAAAGGAGAATAAATTCTGAACAACCTTCATGGCCTCCCTTAGACCTACTAACACATAATATCTCTTATTCTTGCCTTATCCGTTAATTTCATACTAACTCGATACAAATTCAGTCGTACTGAGAAACGTTTGCAGTCCTATAATAAATCTCTTATTTGGACATCTGTGACGTTCGCCCGCGCAAGCCAACAATAATAAATGCTAAATTTATAATCATATTGTTTGTTTTGTCTCGAAAGTTTAATCTGTTTCTTATAATAAATAAGTGACCGAGAATTTTCTATGACTCTGATACTGTGATCTCTTATTGGTTTTGCATTTGTAGAATGAGAAAATTTTAATTTTAAAATGGATTTGTTTGTCAAAAGTTTAAATAGAATTACTTTAATGGATGCTGATGAGATTATGAATGAGATGAGATGAGATTTGCCGAGAATCCAGATGAATGACGTCGACGGAGAGGCCTGTGTGTGATGATGAAGAACTGCAATAACAGACAGCTGTGTGCGGTGGAGTTTGTTGCGCCACTTCTTCCCAGCTAAATCACTAGAAAGTGGTGAAGGGTGGGCGTTTTTGAGGGACTGTCTTATGTAATTTTGACGTTCGAAAAGTGCTGATTCTTAGGCTAGTTTCAATAAATGACTTCAATTTTGAATTTTAAATGGAGTATTGATCCATTTATTTCCATAGTAGACTTTTCCACGTACTTTAACGTGTTCCAAAAGCCTACGAGTTTATGCCAAAGATTGACTTGGTAATTAATATAATGTCAGAGGCAAAAATAATAATTGGTTTTTAGACGTAAGTTTTGTAGTTAATTAATTAAATAACAACAAAACATGACGTAACACTAGTGACGTAAAAGGTGCCTGAGGGAATTTGTTTAAAGGATGGCCACCATTTTCCGTGTTCAAACAACAGTTATCACCAATCTGTTTTCTAAATATTGAGAAATGCCATTTCCTTTATATGGTTAATTAGGGTGTTAAGATTTTCACGGCCTGATATATTTATTTTGTTGGGTAAAACATTCACAATATTACAGACATAAATCCAACTTATTGTACAGTTAAATTTCAATAAAACATAATATACTTACAATAAGGAAGGTATCACAATAAGAAATAATACCCAAAATTATCTAACGATACAAGTAAAACTAACAATATGACTGCTTCCTACATCAAGTTATTGATTCAATAGTTTTTTTAAATTAAACAACTTTGTTGAAAATATTTAGCGCCAACCAAATGCTTTGTTTAGAGTACTTTTTGCCAATAATTGACTTACTTAAGTCCATATGATATTCCGTCAAGGTTACAAGTTAATTTGACGACACAAAGACACTCATATTTCAAACAATAAAACAAACAATTAATATCATTATTAAACGTGTACTTATTACTCACTTTTCCTCCTGATAGCAGAGGGCAATAACTAACGTCATGATTATCCCTACAAATGACGCAAAATTTAACAAAATAGACCTTATTTCTAAAGCCGTAAGCTCTAAAATACCAGCCAAGTTTGATTCGCTGACGCAAATTGAGTCTTTATAACTTCGGTTTTTAGTATTTAACAGTCTGTGACGTCAATTAGAGAAATCTTAAATGGATTTTTATTAATTTTAGTAGCAATTAGTGAATTACCATCACAAGTATTTTATCTTGAATGATTCGGCACAATATTTTGATTGTACATTATTTTAATCATAATAACAACAAAAGGGTAATGACATCTGAATTCAGATTAAAAAGCATTTAATATTTTTGCTTCACAATAATTGATTTGTCTACATGATAAAGAAACATGAGTATTGAATATTGTCTAAAAATTCTTGATAAATGTCTCTGGTTTCCAGGAAGCTGGGTTAAAGAAAACACTCCTTCCCGATGGACAATCGGTCGTAGGTTCGAACCCAGACAGGCGGTTTACTTTGTGTATATTATTTCATCACCACTGCTCTCAAAAGAAAATATTGTGAGGAAACCGGCATGTCCTAGAACCAAACATTCGAAGACATGTGAGATCTACCAACCCGCACTGGGCCCTCGTGGTAGATTATAGCCCATTCCCTCTCGAAGAGAGGAGGCCTGTGTCCCAGCAAGGGGAACATTATAGGCTGAATATGTATGTAATGTATAATCTTGACAGACAGGGAATTCTATAGATTGCCTTCAAACCGATACATTCAAGTCTCGTTAACTTTAGACAAACATCATAACCCTGGATTTCTGGAGTGGACGGGCACAGTGACAAATTTCGTCAGTTATACAAGTCCCATTTAACGCCGCGGTCCCACGGCTTGTTGAAGCTTGTCGCGGCCTGGCACGCGGCCACGCCTATCGAGGCCTGTGGCTTCCCGTGGCAAGCATTCCCACCACCGGGCCTCATCGGATCGACGGTTCCCACGGCCTGTCGGCCTGGCCTGGCACGATCTGGCCTGTGAGACTAATGAACTATGTAATTCAGAAATAGTGATCATCATAATACTTCCCTGGGCGTCCTTTCACGTACGTACGTACGGATATCCTTCTACTATTAAGTTATTAACTAATTAGTTGATCTTATCAAATCATGTGTTATTGTTTTACCATGTTATAAGCTAACCTTAAAACCTTTCTTTCCACCAGGAACCTAGTATCCGCGAGTCAGGACGGCAAACTGATCGTGTGGGACAGCCACACGACTAACAAGGTGCACGCGATACCGCTGCGCTCCAGCTGGGTCATGACCTGCGCGTACGCACCCTCCGGCTCGTACGTCGCCTGCGGCGGATTAGACAACATATGCTCTATTTACAGGTCAGTTTGGCAATAATAAATAGACCATAGGATGAAGAAATATTATGACACCTTAAAAATTGATTTGTCGGATGAAGAAAGATGTGTAAAATTTTTCAACAACATGGTCAAACAGTCGGTGAACTGTATTAAAATGGTGTAAAAGAAAGAGCACTGAACATGACCATGTTTTGTTATTTGAAAAGGGTATACAGGTGTGAAGCTAAAATACGTAGGAAGAAATAGACCTACTCGTCTGCTGACCACGCTATTAGCTATATCCTAGTGATAGGCAATAGACGTGGTGGAAGTGAAACAAAAACACTATACTACCAGAATGCCACAATCACGGGCATTTCCATTTGCTTTGACACCTGACTTGACCATCTCTTTAGACTAAATTCACTTTAGACTAAATAAATAAATCTGTCGATAATATCAGTGTTACTCCAGGCAATGTGATCAAAATACATGTGGCCTATTTTTCTCAAACACAGCTATTTACCCTTGCACCATAACATTTCAGTTTGAAGACACGCGAGGGCAACGTGCGCGTGTCCCGCGAACTGCCCGGCCACTCGGGCTACCTCTCCTGCTGCCGGTTCCTCGACGACAACCAGATCCTCACCAGCTCCGGCGATATGACATGGTAACTTATACTTACCTAATAATGATTATCTTATTGACAGTTTCTTTTTTAAGATAAGGTACATTATAAAAACTTTTTAATCTGTTGAAGAGTGGTTTCAAAAAGAATTCCAATTATTGTCGATGATCATCATTATTTGGAGGTTGGCAATATAATGTAGGCTACAAATATACTTCAGTGTTTTAAAATACTCGATTTTGTATGTGGTTGTAATGGTTTATGTGAATGAAATTCCAAATTGGTTTACTTTATTACTGTATGCTAATTTCAACTCTGTTTATGCAATGTACAATTCATAACACTTTTTTTTAAACTACTTATTGTATTTGATAGAGAGATTTTTGAAACCCTGTTCTAAACTAAAACACTCGGAAGTAAAAAGTGAACTATGTGTTAAAACAGGCTAAAATTTGTAACTTTTGACGTGCAAAACTTACTGATTCTCAGCTTAATTTTTATAAACGATTATTCATTTTGATTGTCGTGTACCTCAGCGCCCTCTGGGACATCGAGACCGGGCAGCAGTGCGGCCAGTTCACGGGCCACACGGGCGACGTCATGTCGCTGTCGCTGGCGCCCGACCAGCGCACCTTCGTGTCGGGCGCCTGCGACGCGTCCGCCAAGCTGTGGGACATCCGCGAGTGCCAGTGCAAGCAGACCTTCCCGGGCCACGAGAGCGATATCAACGCCGTCACGGTAAACATAACTATTAAACCTTAAAAACTGCCAGTATTTTACCTACATGTACTGACGAGAACCCTGCACATCATGGCACGCCCAAGTGCAATAAATAATCGTACATATTCAAGGAAAAGACAACAGGAAGTCGTGACAGAATTCTTTGAGAAACAGCTCTAGTCAAGGGCGGATCCAGGGGGGGGCACAGGGGCACGTGCCTCCCCCCAACGGGTTAAATAAAACAAAATCGAATCGTCTGAATGGACTGGTCTGAATATATCAAGACATTGCTTCAATGATGAAGAAGTAGGCTACTATAAATATCTATTGAAAAAAAGAAAAACTCATAAACCAGCGTAGTGCAATACAAGAAATGGGAAACACTGCTTATCTTTCTGGCTCATGTGCCCCCCCAGAAATAAATTCTGGATCCGCCCTTGGCTCTAGTAGTACTACAATGATACATTTATTGCTGCAGCCAAGCACCTTTGCTGTGATCGAGTTTGAAAAGTATAATAACAGGCATAAAAGACATTTCAGTTGTCCTGTGATGCCTCTGTTATAGTCCGCGCGACTGCTCCCGGCTCACTCCCCGGCACACGTCGCGGCTACCTCAGTCTGACAATCTTTTCAATGACGCCCTCCCCCGTGACACGGCTCACACACCTCAGACGGTGACTAACAGTCGCGCACGGACCGCAATACAGATGTCTATAGGCTATGATCACGTACCATCAACAGAGCCGCTTTCTTGCTAAACAATTTATGGATTTAATTTGAAATAATTTTTTTTTTCATCATGCTTATAATATAATTTCTGTTCATTCCAGTTCTTCCCATCCGGGTTCGCGTTCGCGACCGGCTCCGACGACGCGACGTGCCGCATGTTCGACATCCGCGCCGACCAGGAGCTGGCGATGTACTCGCACGACAACATCATCTGCGGCATCACGTCCGTGGCCTTCAGCAAGTCGGGGCGCCTGCTGCTGGCCGGCTACGACGACTTCAACTGCAACGTGTGGGACTCCATGAAGAGCGAACGCGCCGGTTAGTACCGTAATCTGTCTTCTCAAACCATTGATGAACGTGGAGAAAAAGAAGATTACTAAAACAGGTCACATTTAGAACACAGGGCAAGTGAAAGTTCACCAGATACATGAATATTAAGCCACCATTTTTATCGGTTGAATTGCAAAATACCTATTTTGATAAATAGCTATGCTAAATTTGCAAAATGGTGAATTTCAACATCCCACAATTTGTATAAATTACCCGAACGTAAATGAGTTTATTTTGGGAATAATATTATGGCATATTGGGAATCCCTGTGTATTTATTTCTTAGATTTATTGTCCTCTCATCTCAAAACTATCTCTAATTTACCTCCATTATAATCAACTTTTTGACTTTGATTATCGAGAAATGAGATGAGATTGCGACCAGATTTTGAATGTTTCAAACACGAGAATTAGCCATCTGATCACATCGAAGAAGTAAACGCCTAACCATTGTTTTCTCTATTCGCAGGTATCCTAGCCGGCCACGACAACCGCGTATCATGCCTGGGCGTCACCGAGAACGGCATGGCCGTCGCCACCGGCTCCTGGGACTCGTTCCTGCGCATCTGGAACTAAACACACACACACCCCCCCCCCGTACTACCGCACACACACCCCCTCCCGCACCTCCCGCCCGACTCACGAGGATGTACCATCAACTGTGAACATCATAGTCTTGCTAAGTCGTGTTTATAAGATGGGTAGAGGCTAGATCAATGTTTTGGGCTTATTAAAGCTATGGAAGGCGAAAGTATACTCAGTCATAAATATGAGACGAGTTTTAGAAAATGTTTTCTAGAACGTTTCTGTCATGTGAGCTCAATGTGTCATATTTACCATCGAGTGTATATGTTCTTGTTGATCTATGTCTCTCTCTACCCAGCATTAGCAAAGGCTCAGTTAAAATGTGCGGATGGTATTTGAATGTATTGTATAAGTTGATGGTTAGCCCCAGTTTAGCCGGTGACGACAGTTTCTAGTTTTATATTCGAAATCAAATGCGGTGTGTGAATGTGTTAGCTTCTAATTTTGATATCTTACTCACTGACGATGGTTCATGTATTTCCCTATTCGGTTCGACCATCGCAGGCATTGAGGTACAACTCAATGAGTAAATTCGATAGACCTGAAAATCAAAGGTTTTAAATATTCTAAAGGGGCGGCTGTTACAGTTATAAACGTAAACCTAAACCTGTATAAAGTCCAGTCATCTCATAGTTGTCATTACTTAAATAATTTCTGATCTGATGCACAAATGACTTCGTGTATATAATGTCGTATTGTGTTGTAAACTTTTAATATCGAAATCGGATAGAAATTATACTGTATATCAGATCTATGCGCACTTTTAGCACAAAATTTATAAATGCGCAGTGTATGAACGCACTAATATTTGTATCACAGTCAAAAGCGCAAGGTTACGCACAAAAATAACGCGTAAAACTACGCACATGTTGAAAAAGGCGCATCAATTGATACAATACGACTCGGCCGCGTCTAAACGGGACAAACACCCGTACAAAACTCGCTTTATTTATTTATAATTATAATTTCTTACAATATTAAAAGCATTTAAACAACTTTTAGGGAGGTATGTAGTTTACTAGTGTGTCTGTGCAGAATGAGCGCGCGTGGTATGTGAGCATCATCACTGATCCATTGTTCACTTCATAACGTATATAATTATGTATAAATATAATGATGTATTGATATATTAACGATACACGCTGCTGACCTTTCCGCGGAGGGGTTATGGCTGCTGGATTCATTTTCTGTTAATTGGTAAGTAGATTAAACTTGTTGGAATATTTTCGCAACAATTAAAATATCACTTTCGAAAAAGCTTGGGTTAATTCTTCAGTGGTCTCCTTAAGCTAAGCAAGTTTTTAAACGCGAACCAATCGATTCGAAACCGCATACAATAATATTGATTATGGTTTTGTTATTAAGAGCATGCATTCTGAAAATGGGCAACGTCGCAAATAGCTGACAAATTTGGCAATATTACTGTATGGAAATATGACATATCGCTAACGAGTGAACAAAAATATTTGACAGCTATTTGCGACGTTGCCAATTTTTTGAATGAACGCTCTTAACTGACATCTAAATAGTAAGGATAAACTGAGCCAGAATTTCGATAATATCACTACTAGAATGCTCTAGAGATGCTCCTAAAGGTGGTTTAACATGTACCTAAAAAACCTTATATATTAGTCGTTGAATAACTTTGATAACACAACAGAGCCCCTTTTATTTTGTTGCATACATATTGCACTTATAAGTGAGTTAGTAGTCGATGTGAAGTAGATTCTTTCTTCTATTCTTTTATACTAATTTCTGGTAAGTCAGCGAAGCACCTGTCGTTGTTACGTATTTTATCAACAAGTGAATGAGTTTCAGTGTCGGTTAGTTTGTTAGTAGCAGACTTTTTCTACAAGAGTCATACCACACTGAATTCAGTATCGCTGATTTAGCTGAAATAAGAGAAAAAAGAGCCATAGGTTATTAAAAAAATATTTTAATTGTAAATTAGTAAGTGTTAGTTTGGCACATTAATGTATGACACGTAATTCTTTACGTTTCAGGTGACAACGTCGCACAACAGAATGTTATACTGTCTATAAAACTATAATTAAAGAACCAAATATTAATTATAAATGTATCTATCTATGCATAACTTATTGAATGAGAACATTATTTTCGTTTCTCGACACTTTAATTGTAATCCTAACGTGGTTGAACTATTATATATTTAATATATGTTTTAGATTAGTCAATACACCGGTTTGTTATAAGAAAAACGAGATTCTACCGATCTCCATTGACGAAAAAAAATCATTTTTTGTACCTACATAAAGACGCTTACACACGAACTTTACGCGTACACCGCGCCACAACACGCCACAAAATTACGCTAGCCACTGCCGCACTGTTCGTGTGTAAACGTCTTTAGATTGACGATCACGAATTGTAAAATGATATCTAAATCATAATCTAGGCTTTAAGCGTACAATTACAATGATTTATACTTTGACATGCAATATAATTTATCTATATCCAATAATATTTCGTATCATTATCCCTTGTTGGCACAGGAACAGACAGATCATTGGAATGTTACAAATGTAATTTTGTCATCAAACTATCTCTATTTGCGTAAGTTTGTGACGCGTTGTGTTGGCGTAAAATTGTGGCCGATACAACTTTACGCATGGTCGTAAATAAATCGTACAATTTGTATCATTCCAATCGGGCCCCTGTTCACCGAATGACGTGAAATTCAAACTGATTTTTTACAGCAACTGGACTCAGTCGAAATTGCTGAAATTCCAAAGCGCATATTACAGTTGTGTGCAATATCGTGAAATAGATGCATTTCTTTTCTCTCCATTCCTTATTTGGCGTAGGAACTATTTATTTCTTGTGTAAAAATTGTTTATAAAAACGTACGTCTAAAAAATTCAGCCGTTATTGTGGCCATGAATTTAAAGCCACACTATTACGGGCTGTATAATAACTATTATTAATATTTAAAATGGATATTCGCGAACCTATGATAAAATCATCAGTTTATTTACGCGAGGCTAACATAAATTCAGAAAAATAATTGAAAAAAATAATAAAGTAACCATGTATTATTATCACAGACTTTAAAGGACTAATCAAGCTTCAAGACAGTGTATTCTAGTCTTAAAATATACTATGGATGGCGAAAGTATAACTTTGGGAGAGCGACGTAGATTATGAGATTTTTGATCTTTTAAAATGTAAGGGTGTGGTATATTGTAGTTTTGTTAGTTCTCGCGTGGACAAGCAGAAATTCACCATTATCATTACGCACTATTTTATATGTTTATACCGCTTTCACTATGATTAAAACCGTTAAATCATATTTACTTTACATTGTCTTGCAAGTTACCCGACGGATTTATGAAATAAAACATTGCGCCTGCGTCTCATGATAACGTGACGTAATAGTTTTACAAATATAATCTGGTACATGGTCGATATAATGTAAACTAAATGTGTTTATAACCACTCATAATAGTACTTAGTCTTACATTTTGAAACGTTTAAACTTGAAACATTTTCAATCATAGATGGTTAATTTTAAAATAAGCATAAACGGTAGCGTTTTTAATGTCATGTAAGGGTTACCATGTTAAATGTTTCGTACAAGATTCGCTCGTATTCACATGCAGGCATGATATATTATCCCTTAACAACCATTACATGTGGACGAAACAAGATCAAGCGTCGTCCTATAAGTTCATTTTACTAGACTAAGCTAGCATTAGGTACGTAAGAATTAATATACATGAATAAAAAATAGGCATTTGTAACTCGAACGTTCTGTGTTGCTAACTGCAAAAATTCGATGCCAATTTTTTTTTTAAATCACTTAGTTTATATTCGTTGCAGTATTTGTTGGGATTTTAAGCACAAAATATTTTATAATTATTGTTTGTCGGCTTTTTAATTATACAATCGATGGATGGTTGTCGCGCTATTGTTTTATTTTATTTTTGTTTAAATTAAGCCTTTTTGTCTTAGATAGGTTATAATATAGATGTTTGTAATAGGCAGACGAAGTCAGACGCGGCGACTGTGAGAGCTAATAGTATGAGTTGCTTTCGACAACAAAATATAAACAATTTCATTTCTATAGTTTGTCGTGCTCAATTATCATAATATTTATATTGCACAAAGGCGGCGAAAAACTATAATCAGATTGAATATTTTAACAATAAAATCTCTAAAGACAAACAGGTGAATGTATTTAATAAAAAAAATGCCATATCAAAAAGTTGCTCCGCCATTTTGTATCGCAAAATAATCAGAATATGTGTGAATTATTATGTTGATTAAACACGTTTCGAGAATAAATAATCAATGTTCCGCATGCATCTATTTGTCTATACGTAAGGTAATTTTGCATTATGGGAATTATTTGTCCAACGTACACAAAATGGCCGCACACGTTTTGGCGGGAGCGCAGACGGGGCACAGGCACCGAGCGTACAGCCACACAGCCGACGTTGGACAAGTAAATAGGATGTAATCTGAAGTTAGCTCCGGTCTGCTAGTTTTACGCCTAGGATAAGACTCTTTTTTAAATAATAATAAAAAATTGTTTTCTACTGTAATGGCTTCTTTTCAGATCAATGTACGATAACTATAATAATATTATAGCATTATATGGTATGTATTATATTTAATGGATAGTTTTGATGGCTCATATTCGGTTCTTGTCTATTCAGACCAATTTTTCTCACTTTTACATCATATTATTGAATGGACTGCCATATTTTAACCTGTAAACTACTATATTATACTTAAAAAAACGAGGGATAACAGATGGTATAGTTATCAGGGTGAAATAGAACCTACTGACGCAAGATCCTCGAATTTCTGTAAGAACTAAATTATCCCTGGAATTGTATATCATATTCCTTTGAAACTTAAAGGATTCGTATACCTTAGTTAACTTTTATTTGCTAGTCCGCGGTATTTAATATATTTTTTAAAATAATATAGTGGTATAATACTAATTATAATGTATTGTGTAAAATATTTTTTTTAGTTATTATATCAATAAATTAAAATTTGTTTATTTTAATTGCCTCTTTTATTCCTCTTTTTGGACAGTTTTACTAACACGAAACACATTACTCCTTTTTTGGGCAGTCCTGAAATAATACATGAATTTTCTTTAATGTACTCAATGTACAATCGGTAGATATAAATGCTTCAGATTAACCTACATTTTTCGAGGTTAACGTTTGGCATAACTTTCCTCTGCCGTTATTATTAAGGGGGGTGATAAACTATACAGGGTGTCAGGGACATCGACGCGAAAACTGATACCATGGATTCAGTAAATGATTCTGAAACTGCGTTAAAAATTTACATCGGTTATTTAAAAAAAAAATTGCTGCTCCATTCCACCTTTTGATCGCGTAGGTTTCGCACTTTTCTATGAAACAGCAGAAAAATAACCGACGAAAAATTTAAACATAGGGAATCAGAATCATGTACTGAATCCATGGTATCAGTTTTCGCGTCGATGTCCCTGACACCTAGCAAAAAACATATACATATTTTAAGCGCAGGCCACACACCGAAGCAACGTTCGCTTAGCGTCGCTCATGTAGCTGCCACGTCTTTTCATACTTTAGTTCATAGTTCAATGGCTCACCTCCCATCCTGTACCGCATGCTGTCACCCGCACACGTGAGGCTGCATCTGCGAGAGGTATTCTCGTTGCCAAGTTAAAAAAAAACTAAAATCTTTCGTGTTATTTTTGTCATCGACACGGTAAGAAGTTCATAGTTCTCGGTGTGAATTCTGCGCAATGAAAGACCCTGGACACTAATATCAGCGAAGGGTAAACTTGGCACTAAGCTTAAAGGATATAAAATAATTGGCCGCTCAGCCTTGCGCTTTGTAGTGATGACCTATTAAAATAACCGTAGTGCCACTACAGAGAAACATTCAGAAACCAAACGGTGTAGTAGGTACTTGGCATGGAACATATCGTCGTTGCGCGTGCAAAAGTCGCTATGTGTTATTTCGTGATTTTCGGTTTTTTATGCAGTTTAAATCGTTATTTCAATACACACATGCTGTAAAAACAGCTATGTGATAAATGCAATATTTAAAGACTTACGGAATGTAGCTATGTGACATTCATACATCGAAAGTTCCATTATAAACACGCTAAATATGTATGTAAAAATAAATTATTTGAATACTCTGGGTATTTTTTGAGAAAATCAGTTTTTTGCGTCTCTGTAAAGTGTGTAAAAAACATATAGCGATTATGGAAAGCGCAGCGACAATATACCTACGGCGAGGGTACTTGGTTACGAAAGTCTTTGAATCTCCTTAGGAGTGCAAATGAACACAGTGTGAAGAAACAGACATGGCGTAGAACCAAAAAATCGAAGACATCCACCAACCCGCATTGGGCCCGCGTGGTGTTACTACGGGCCTACTCCCTCTCAGAGAGAAAGCCTGTGGCCCAAAAGAGGGAACATTATAGGCTGATTGATGGCAATCGGTTTGCCCCCTACGACATGAGACCTAATTTAGGTGACACAAAAGTGTTTTCTGCTTACTTTTCAGGAAATACGGGCGGTTATACTATACTGATGTTTTTTTTTTTTTGTTTTTTCCCCTTCTACATCTCACTACCATTGTGCCATTGTGCGTACGCGCATTGGCATCAACTGCGCATTTCGTGCGTGTTTACGTGCGCGACGCTGGACAACTGTTAACTGGGTTATTTAAGTTATTTTAAATGCAGTTTAGTTTCGGTAATTAACGACTAACGTTATATACTGAAACGTTTTACTGCATTCGTCTTATGAAACTAAAATGCTTGTAGTAACTCGCGAGTTTGTGCAGAACTGCAGACAGAAATGCATCCTTTGCTAATAATGCCAATAATTTATGTAGGTATCCTAAATTCTCGTCTATGGATCTTTTAAGCCGACTACGGCGAAGCAAAAAGGAGGGTTATGATTTTGACCGGTATGTATGTATAAAGGAAAAAAGTCATAGGTAGAGGTACAAAAATGGTCAAGGTAAAGCCGTCGTCGCATGCCATTATAATTGGGATGATAACAAATTTTTTTCAGTAGTCTGGTTTTAGTTTTTGAACTTACTTTTTACTATAGTGACTGAAGTGAAACTACAACCCGGGCGCAATAACTTGACACCTGGCTCGAAACTCGACTCCCCTCCCGCTAACCCGCGCGAGGCCCCGCTCTCGTCCTTCAGGACGAGAGCGGGGCCTCGCGCGGGAGTTTCGAGCCAGGTGTCAAGTTATTGCGCCCGGGTTGTACGTAACGAATTCGGACTCCGGGCTGAACAGACAATTTCGTCTTGGAAAACCCCAATAACCTATCCTAACCCAAGATCCTACGCTCATCAGTCACGCTTGCCACTACGTAAACATAATTTGGTGTAGGTACCTAAGAAAAAATACATTCGACGACGTATATCTCGCAAATATAAAAAAGTAAAAATTCATTTATTTTCCACACTAATCTAAACACAGTATAGGTACATAAAATAAATGTAGTGGACTGGAGCTTAAACTAGAGGTGTAGTTAATTAATAATCATATTGTTTGTGTTTGGGTGAGTGCGTGTGTGTGTTGTGAGTTTGTTCGTGCGTGTGTGTGTTGTGTGTGTGATGACTTGATGAGTGATGAGTGAGAGTAGGTACTGTTAGGGTTAAAGGTTGGACACTAAAGGAAAGACCGTTCTAAGGATTTCAATAATACGTTTATTATCCTTGTCTTTATATATTGGAAGGTGTTTTTTACTAGTATTATGAGAGACGTGTGATCCCACACAAGGCTAAAAGTATAGTACAGTCACTATGAGAAAGTAAGGATTTCATCAAGTGGTTAAGGGCGAGCTCGGATAGAAAAAATAATATTTATGACTTAGAAAGAGACAGACTGTCTTGAAGTAGGATCGATTTGTTTTTGCTATATTCCAACAGGTACGTCGTCTTATCTATTTTATAATTGATTTCCGCAAATAAATAAATAAAAATAAAATTCATTTATTTCAGGTCCATCAATACGCACGCACACAGTTACATGCAATTATAAATCAAGCACCGGTAATATGCCTGCTACAACAATGCCCAACGTAGGGGCAATCCAGTCGCTGAACAATCATCGCCAGGACAGTGTTGGAGCTAGCCCGCACCCTGCGCACCAAGGACGCGCACCGCGCACCGCAAAGTCGCGGCTGAGTCAATTAACTAGGTACCTACCTAAGATACAAAAGAAATAACCGTTTTCAAAAACCGTGATATGGAGCATAGGGTCGTTCATTAATTACGTGAGGCGTTTGGGGGGAGGGGGCCGCGCCAAATCTCACGTTGGGGAGCGAGGGGGTCTCTGCAAATATCATGTAATTCTTTTTTCCGCATGAAACAGTATATATAATATTGCAAAAAAAATACATGTTTCTATAAATCCTACGCAAAAAACGAGAGGGGACACCCGTTTGAAACAATGTTCCTAATTTACTGTACCTACCTATAATTATTAGGTACGTATTAAATAACAGGCACAATGACTAATCTTAAATAAATATAATTAATCATAATATGTTTTTTAAACAAATCCAACGCAATCAAGCACTGATTAATGTATTTACAGTAAAAAATAGGCATTTTGAAAATGTAACGTGATATTAGCGTGGAGGGTCGAGCCAAATCTCACGAGATTCCACCAAGGGGGAAAGGAGGTTGAAAAATCCCCTCACGTACAGTTCGCGTCAAATAACTTTTCCGCTGTGAAGTTAGGTTGGGCCTGCGCGCTACTGTTTTATAAGTAAGATTGACTACTGCGCTGTCATTTGTAGCCTACTTCAGAGCGGCAAAGTTATTTGTCGCAAACTGTAATTAATGAACACTCCCATACCCTGTAAAACAGAATAATCTAGTAAGTATGGTAGGTATGCAGGAAGTTTTTTAGTACTATACTACCTAGCTATTTCTGGACCAGACTGGAGCAAGCACTCCAACCACTGCTGCACTGCACCGTAAAAATTGGCTACACCCATCGCATCTCGAAGACTCCATACTTACCCTGTAGTACTTAGTTCATCAAAAACCTGGATATTCGCTGTTTTCCATGTTTCTTGCAAACTGAGTCAAAACGTGATGATGATGAGTAGTAGCTACATATGTATGTGTTCAAACACGTCATAATTACAGGTGAACGCCGTCCAAATACCTGATGTAATACCTGACTCTTACCACCGCCCACGTAAAGACAATAGGAACTCTATTCTTAGCGCAGCATAGCACAGAATTGCCAAACATCCACCTAATATGTTACGGTCGTCATACTGTCTAACTGTCTATGTAATGGACGTGACATTTTGTCACCTTGCTGTTGTGTACTCAAACGAAATTGTAGGAAATAGTTGGCTGTAATTTATTATCATGTTGCTCGGCGAAGCTAAGCTAAAAAACTATGTCTTTTTCCACCTCGAGTAAAATGTGTGCTATGCGTCTAACACGTATGGAAGAAAGGTTAGCTTCGTTGAATCCTTTCCCACCAGAAACTAAACTAAGCTACACTATGTACTAGGTATATAATTCAATAGATCCTATTGATTAATATTATTAACCTACACATCCACCATTGCGCTGTATAGCTTGAGGAATTTCTCGTGGAAAGGCTGCCTAACTGTGAAACTCGAAGCTCCTCTAATACATATACTGTTATCTTGCAAGAAACGCAGCAAAAAACACATCAGTAGCACAGAAGGCTGAAACTGAAGGACTGATGCGACTACCTACTGACAAGAAGTGAAACGAATTAATGTTTTTGAAGAAGATTTGTGTATTAGAGCTTATTATTTTCTAACGGAAACAAATTCTAAAGTGCTTGTTTAACCTAATTCTCCTAGCAAGTATTTCAAAACCACTAGAAATGTTTTCAGTTTACAGATGCCATATGCCATGTTTCTAATAAAATACACGTTTGATTCGGTTTTAAATTCTCCATCCACGATTTAAGCATATTACTATGAAGAAACAGTCACCACTCCGTCTGGGGTATCTTAGTGGCATGATTAACCTACTTAGTCTTAGAAAATACCTGGTTATTTTCAATTGTGCATAAAGTTTTAATAATAAATAAAGGCAAGCAATACGATAATAGCTAGTAGGTATTTTATTTCACTGTAATAATTGTTCTGCAGGACCATGCTGAGCAGTAAACATGATGCTACGATTCCCCTGAACTATAATTGCCAACTCTACTGTCTTATAATATAGTATCCTGCTAAATTAGAGGCCTAAATACAATGTTTTTAAAGAAAAAATATAGTAGGCGAACTACTATATTTTTATTTCAATACAAAATGGCGAGATGGTCTCAATAGGCCCAGTATTAATCTCATAAAAGCTTAATGAATGGTACCAATTTTGAAACCTTAATTCAGATAGCGAAAATAGATATAATTATGTATTATGAGACATTAAATAAAAAACCTGTTGATAAAGGTTTAATTATAGTAGCAAAAAATATGCATTTATAGAATAAAAACGTTTTTCGTCATCTACTACATTTTTACAGGCTTCGATAATACTATATTTGATATTAAAAACAGTTGGCAACCCTACCCTGAACCCAACTATCTTCCATCTCGTTCTGAATTCCGTTTTATGGATAAGCAAAAGATGGCGCCATTCAACAATCCTATTTTGTTTACTCAATGCCCGAGCAGATTCGGGGCAGTTACATCACTCTCTAGCCCTTTCTTTAGGTAACTAGTCATGTACTAGGTATAACCTACGTAACTAGACACATGTCTTAACGAATACGTGCACAAACGCACGTTTAATTTATCACTCGCCTTACCGTTAAGGAGTAGGTTATTGTATGACTGTTACAAGTGCTTAAGACCGTAGGTACCTACCACAGACTAAGAAGTAAACTAATTACTGTACCTACCTACCGGGTATGACTAGTACCTATGCCATCTTAGCTAATATGGACTTGTGATTATTATGACAGCTTTAAGTTTCTGTCCAAGCGTGTGTGTTAGATTACTCATGATGTATAGGTACATGTATACTAAAGAAAGAACAATGCAGGTGACAGGTGGTCGGCTACCTACATCTCTTGGTCATCGTTTCTCTGATTGTGTCCTTTCCCGACTGCGGGCGAAGGCCGGCGGGTAATAATTTTGCAATGACAGTTGTGTAGGCATTGGATACAATTTCTTTCGTGTAAAAATCCTCATGGATTGCCTTTGTCTACAACTCAGGAAAGCGGGCCTTGGAGTGGGTGAAGTTGGAACTGACAACTTAACACTGTTTGTCCACCGCACCGTGAATGGGACGTCAACGAGAAACGAGATTACGCGGAGCTAGTAAATGTACTGTCGACGTCGCTACTGCGGCGTCGTCATCGCGTGCTCGTTGAGGTCCCGTTCACGGTGCGGTGGACAAACAGCCTTAGTCCATGGGTGTGTGTAAGTAGGTATCTATATATTCTAATGGTTGCAGGTTGGTTATACCTAGTAATACCTACGTTACCTACGTTATATGTTATACGTACATTAACCTTGCAGGAAAACCACGTTTGACGTAGGTATCGGCCTACAATGTAAACAACATTTTAGGGAGTTGGATGGAAATGCATCGCAAATTCAGGTGTAAATATACTGAAGGTCATGTTTAGTAGTCCACTGAATGAAGTAAGTGGAGCAGTACACCTAGTTACTGATGTTGCCCATTATGTAGGTACATATGGATATATGGGGTTGGCATATCCGTATGGATAAAACCCCTATTGTAAATAAAGAATAAAAATATATATACATAATGGGCAATACCAGTAAGTAGGTGTAGACATATAGGTATGTATCATATTGTGTCCCTTGTGTGACCTTTTTCTTTTGTTGGAGAATCCAAAAAAAAAACGGAAATGCATCTCTCATCACTATTCAGGCTGATAAAACACTATTAAAAATAATACATAAAACAGCTATAAGTAAGTACTTAAGGAAAACTGAGAATTGGAACGCAACATAAGATCACTAGTCTTTAAGGTAAGGTAAGGGTACCTATTCACATGTTAAAAATAATAAACCATATTTAATTATTTTTTGTTCATAAGAGTTCACCCCGTGAATTACCAAAGACATAGGTGCCTACCTATTTAAGTAGATGCTAGCTAGAATGCTTTGCTTAGTAAACAGATTGATAAGAGCAATTCGTTGATTTTCATTAGATTCTTTGAAATTCTCCCTTCTTTGCGTTTTGTGTGTTGAGAAAGCTAAATAGGAGTAAGAAGAGAAGAGAAGAGTAGGTATCGCAGTCTGGAGTCATCCACTGTTTACCAAAGATGTGACGGGTTTTGCCCGGACATATAGGCATCTATTCTGCAGGCTACGTGTCCAAAATGCCAAGGGATAAACCCTGCTATTATCGAACAACTTAAATAGGAGTAGGTACAGACTGCGTTATCTACCTAAATAACGCAGTCTGTTGAAGTCATCCACTGTCTAGCACCGATGTGATTGATGGGTTTTGCCCGGGCAATACGAGAACTGTTTTGTAGATTACGTGTCCAAAATGTCTGGACAAACCCGCGCTAATATGTCCCATCTCTCTCTTCGTTACAATTCCACAATCTTGGAAATATCCCTTTAATAAACACCATAGATTTACAGTTAAACTGTTGATGCATGAATTAAATTCATGTTTGAATTGTAAATAATGCTAAGCGCGTATGTTTGGATGTTGAAACAGCGGCGCGCCGTTCGACGGACCAAATTAGATGCTGGCAGGCGACTGCTCCAACTGGGGTGACCTAGATTATGTATTTTTGGAAGACTTTCTTGGGAAAATGTAGAGGTTTTCTGACAACAAAGGAAAAATAAACATAGGTAAATAAAAAATTTAGTTTATTTAATTATTATTAGTTCTATCAATTCTTTACAATCTTGTTGTTGTTGTCATTCTTGTTTTTTTTTTCTTTATGACCCTTTAAGAACAGATAAGCGGATTAGGTTACTAAATATATGTGGTATTATTTATTATTAGTTCTATCAATTGTTTACAATCTTGTTGTTCTTGTTTTTTTTTAGGTTACACAAAAAATCTTAAAAAACATGCCTTTTTAACTTTATTTATTGCAAACAAAAATAAATCATGTTAATTCTATTGTAAGCTTAGGTACGAGTAGGTTTAGTTTACATGTGTAAACTATGTACCTAAAGGTTACAAGCAGACTAAATAATTTAAAAAAAATGTAGTAAATACTGTCTGCATTTACTACTGTTACTTAAATTATGTAGTTTCATCATTAGATCAGAATTTTAAGGGTCTTACTATAAAAAAAACACTTGTTCAACGTGTGCTTGCCAATCGTACGTCAGACTCCATAAATAAATGTCGTGTTTAAAAAGGTGTTTAGCCTAAACAACTGATAAACACGGTTTTGTGGTACCTAATAAGGTAGGTTATTTTATTTTATTCAAATGTCAGCTTTGTGAAAGAACCACAGTGGAAATCGATTAGATCGAACCTAACCTAAACATGGAGAGTTATGTTGAAGTCATAAAACCGTTCTTTTTAGCAGAATACAAGTCTAAGTGCCACAATGTTGTTAAAATTCTGCCATCTACGGATAGAATAGAATAGAATTCTCCGTCCACCATACACATGATTCAAATAATTTTCTACCGTACCTACCGGATTTACTTAGCTGCTGCACTGCTGTCACGCATAATTATATGCATTGCACCGACCGTTGGTTATAAGGCCCGTGCAGACCAGCGCGACGCGACGGCGCGACGCGACTCAAACAATACGATTTCTAAGAAAACTTCTCGGTATAACAATAACCGGTGTCGCGTCGCGCTAGTCTGCACGAAGCTTTATCCTGTTCTATCCAAAAAAGTAATTCTACTTAATATCTATTTAATATAATAAATAGGTACCTACCTATTATTTTACGGACACACTTAAAGTAGTAGTTACGATGTGAATACGTGATTATTCGAGGTTGAGTCATGAAAGCAGCACAAACAATAGTAAACATGAAACATACGGTCTATAATCATCTTACATTTGTTATTCTTACATAATTTCTTTGCATCTTTAATCTTCATCATAGGTACTATTGCAGCTGCAGAATTCCATGACATTCATTGTTTGTAAGCTTACTCAGGCTCACGACTGATATTCATGCGATAGGTACCTATTATAAAATAACAAACGTTCTAACCTAACCCATCGTAGGTAGGTTCATTATGTAGTTATGTAGACTCATCGGTTTAAAGTTAAAATATTGCGCCTTTCATGTTTCATCATAATAAACCTACAACTGTAGTATCAGTAAGTCCATATACCGACCTACGTAACGTACCTACCTAACACTATGTAGTACAATCTCATTCAATTTTATTTGAAGACAATAATTATTTACTAGAATCTAACTAGTTGGTACAGGGATATTCCATAATATAATATAATGCCGCCCTTGGGCATGTATTCATGAAAAACAATCTAAAATAAACTTAAAAATGAGGTCTACTTTTTTTTTTCAATATCCCACCTTTTTTTTTGGGTGGGAAATTACAAATAACTTTTCCCGCTCTGGGCGGAGCGGGAGGGCGTGTCAGACTCTTACTGACTAAAACCCACCCGTGTTCCTTCAGTTGTCTGTATGTTGCCAGGGTCCACGGTATTCCTTTCGGACTTTCCCGCGAACCCAAGAGGCATCGGTCCTAGCGGACCCCTTCTGTTTTGCAGCGGCCCCTTCCGTTCATAACCCCCCTATGATTTACATTTGTGTTTTTTTAAATAAATACTTAGTTTTTTTTTTTATAAATGTCATCACCTCCGTTTTTTTTTTCATGCTCGACAAATTTTAAGAAAAAATGTTAATTAATCCGATAAAATAACTCGTAAGCTTTTAGAAATAATAAACAGAATCCAAATCGAGCCAATAACATCGGAGATATGGCAAACGCCACTCAAAAAATTAAAAATTGAATAACATGAAAAATATTGCATTATATAGGTATATTTTCGAGAATTTTTGATGAATATTCAGAAAAATACGGGCGGTCACATGCCCGATATGAGCGACATTGTATACCTACCAGATACAAAACTACTAGCATATAATTAAAGTATCTTACCACGAGTGTCTATTACGTGCGTGCAAAGAAAAATACATTAATTTTTTTGTAACGAAGTTCCATGACGCGGCTTGCGGTATTATGTAAAAGTTTCTATCTCTCTCTGTCTCTTTTTAAAATGAAAAGTTCGACGTAGGTACTTTCTTTTGAGTATATCCGTGAAAATCTCCGCGCCATGGTCACTGCACTCTGGAGCTTTTCTGCGTATTATGCAATGATGTTTCAGTACTTATTTTAGTTTGTGAGAAATCTCCGCGCGAGGTACACACCGCGCCCCAAATACATACAAATACGGTCTTTATCTAACTAAAAATAAAATTTTAAATAGCGTGCTGCGTGTATTGATTAAGCGGTGTAAATCAAGTGCATTTTGGTATAATTGAAGTGCATTCTTTTTTCAATTTTCCCGCGTAGGTGTGACAGGCGGCCATGTTGTTTTTTTTTCATTGTTTTTTTGAGTGGGTAGTATTGTTCCGGGGTGACACATTTTAGTGACAGCCATTTAATTAGTGGCGTATCGCTAAAGATTTTAAAAAGAAATACGGAAGACAGGCAATTTTTTAATATTTTTTATGTCGTCTACGGTCTACACCATTTCCACGTCCAAGTTCGTATTTTGCGTACGGAAAATGAAATGAAAATGTAACTAGAATTACCGTTGATTGTCTTAGCAAGCATTTCTAATAATTTTACCGTCGGTACCTAATTTAAAACAGAATGACGAAAATGTTACTTCTTAAAATGGCAAAACAAATTCCAGGAAATTATGAGAACTATTAACATTTAAATTAATAATATGCCTAATTTGTACATTCATACTTTTATATTATCATTTCTGTTACAACTGCGTACGTGAATTTGAATCGAGACGGATTTACCCTCAAGACCGCAATAAAAACAAACGTGACGTACACCCGACGTATTCTGTAAATAAAAATATCACCGCTACGACTCAGGTGAAGTGAGCTGTCAATAGTGTCAATCTCTAGCATTAGGTGGAATGACAGCTCACTTCACGCTCAGTTCACCTAAGTTTTCACGGTGACATTTATACAGAATAGACCAGTACATACGCTCAGACACTAATCATTTCTTTATAATTAACCACAAATACCTAAATATTTTTGCAGGAAATACCTTAAGTTACCTATACCTTGAAATCCTCGAATATTGACTTAGGTATTATTTAAATGGAAAATTGGATCTTAGTTCCAGTTATTAATTAATTTGCGGTTTTATTCCCTAATTGCTAATCCCTAAAACGCATTTCTTCGTAGAGAAAACAATGTAGATTTCAGTAAATAAAATTAGGCAATTGATTTATGGAATCACCCAGCAGTCCTTGGCACATAAACGCCTAATGTAAGTAGGTAACTTCTTAGTTTACAGTTAAGGGGACTACAGGACCTAAACGTGCCTAAACGCAAGTTTTATAATGCATAAAAGAATATGATCCACTGCAGTAAACAAAATCAGAAAAATATATGATATTCTTCAGGATATATGCTAGTATGATAATGTGTTGAAAACATAATACAACTAATTTGACACGATAGAAAAAAATCATGAAGATACCTCTAAAAATTTCTTTTAACGATTCAAAATCATATTAATTTACATGCAATCATTCTGATTTTTTGTCAGATTATTCTACAAGCTACATATTAGCATAATAGTGTTTTTTTTTCCAGTCCAATCAATAGATTTTCTGTAAATCGCTAACTGCTTCATATTTTGCAATAAATTACCTGCGTCGTGTCATCGCGCCTCTCTTTCATTTCTATGCAGTCCGACAGTGACCGCGCTTTAGCTGTAGTAAGCCTCTTAATGTAACGTAATGTGCGTTTTTATCATTTCTAACCTAGCGATATTATCGTGGACGTCCACGTCCACTTCTCGGCATCACGATAACACGGTAAAATGTTTGGAAATATATGAAGACGCTTTTAAATTTCCGTCCACGATAACGTTTTAACGTGCACGTTTTTCCACACATTTAATGGATGTGGAACTGGACGTCCACGATAATATCGTCACGTTATAAATGATAAAACTGCACAATGGTTTGTACTTAGTTTGGTAGGTGTCAGTTGTGTCTGAATACTGAAAAACCGTACCTTGGCATTTGACTAAATCAAGGCAGCAATGACTACTATGTGCACAAATACGCAAGTATTTGGGCATCTAGAGCATGGCAGTGCTTCAATTTGAGTAGATGCATGTAATATGCAGCTACTTGTATTTGTTTAACATTCTAATCACAATCAATGCATCATACTGTCTTAGGTGATTGATAAAATAGGTAAAATACTGACTCAGTGTTATGAAGGTTTTCTTAAATTACTCATTAATAGACAAAATTATTGACTCTTGTCTTCGTACTGTATACCATCTCTGACAGAGTAAACATCTGACATGTTCTTTCATTCATCATTCTGTTGCCTTTATCCAAATTTATTTGGAGTCGGCGTAACATGTATTTGTCTTCCATACTTCTTATTAGCCGTTATCTCAGTAGTCACCCCCTTTCTAGCCATATCATCTTCCACACAGTCCATCCATCGTTTCTTTGGTCTTCCCCGACTCTTATAGTCATCCACGGCATCCACATTCATACTCAAAACTTTTATCTTCTGACTGACTTCAAATTGATGATTCGTCTAATTTCATTGCCGCATGAACAATACTTGACAGTGTAATGACTTAGGAGAAACGAAAGAAGCAAATGAATCATTTGTTTCCATGCCAAATGATTTCCGAGGAAGTTTCACTTTTAATTAATGTTGTTAAGAATTATTGTACGGGTACCGCGTGGCCCTTGCAATCTAGTGATAGAACGAACCTACGATGTTATGCGTAGATGCGCATAACATATTGGTATTGAAGTACTTACCTTCTTCTTCTTCTTCTATCGGTCCCTCATTACTGAGGATCGTGTTCACTGGACCCCTTTCGGACAATCTGCCTCCATCGACTCCGGTCCAAGGTTGCTATAACTACCTGCTGAAATTTGCTTGAGGATTTCCTCTGTCTTTCTCTTCCTCGGATTGTCCACGTCTCAACTCCATAGAGCAAAATTGAGTAAACTAATGCTCTGACCAATCGGGCTCTGGTTTTATTACTTAATTATACAATTTTTCTAGATGTTTTGAAGGCGTGTCGTAGCCTCGTAGCATCTTTAGCCATGGCTATCCTCACCATTTACTTAGTCTGTGACCCCCTCCACCTACCTGAAAAGTTATTATTTTCAGATCAACAAAAGAGTCTGCGTGTACTGTGACCTATATACTCAAAATGTTATCCCTCAGCCTCTGCTCATCAAGGTACCAATAAGTGTTCTCTGATAAAATTGTATCTACCTTGTCTTTTCAACCTTTTCTTTTCGTGTTGGATCTTGCAAGATGCGGTTAATGTGTTGATAGCTTCATCGACGTTTCGATGGTAGAGCTGGAAACTCCCAAGTGAGAGGTTTCATCCATTTATCTGTCGATGTCCACGCAACGTGTAGAATGTTTAATGCTGCATTAGCTATTTTTGAGATCAAAGACAGTTAACAGACGCAGTATCTTCTGAAAAACGTGACTAATTAAAACCATCGCTTCCTCCATAATGACCTATATCCACGTTTAACTATGTATTTCATCAGTATAAACAACTGTTACACTGTTTAACTGTTTATTCATTTAAGTTTTAAAACCCCAGTTCGCGATGAATCAGGCTGACGCATTTGTTTAGATTCTGCACATAATTGTTCTAATAAGTAATATTAGTTATAACGTACTTTGTTAACTGAAACTGACCTAGATTTGACCGGATTCGAAGAGATCTTGGTCGGTTTTATGATTTGTAAATTAAATGTTATTTTGAATTAATTTTCGTAGTACATTTGTGATGTTTATGGCTTCTTCATATAAATCTCTGGCGCATGCACGCAAAGTGCGATATTGTAGTTGACGATACAATTTACTTGCCATGAATTAAATACTAGGATAAACTAGAAATATTGATGATTCTACTAACAAATGAATAAAAGAAAGAAAAAAAAGAGGTTTTACTAAAAAAGCATCCATACAGGGTCGGACTTTTTTGAAAATTTTCATTATTTGAAGAAATTCGATAATATTCTGAAGGGATCCAATTACGATTGAGAAGTGCAGTCAGTGGGTCGCCTTTGCCCAAAACAGTTAGCTACTTACCTATATGGCCATTGGTTAAATTATTGATAGTTTGGATTTTGTGTTAAGTTACATACGGAATAAAATGAAATTGGTCTTCATAGATTTTTTTTTAAGTTTTTGAAGGCTTGTCAGGGTAAAACTCGAGATGGGAAGTTGAAAACCATTGCCTACATGCATTGATCCAAAAATCTAATGTTTCATCAAAAAATTCAAAAGAAACAAGAATTGAAAAACAATTAAGTACACATATACATACAATCGTAAACAGTACTGAAAAACATCGTCAAACCGGCCAGCAACAGAATTTTTCATAAAAGTATTTTTGTACTCGCAGTCTTTACATTTTACCTACGTCAACACTATTGTACAGACGAAATTGACCCTTATTTCATTATAATAAGAGCTTGATAGTGTTGTAGTTGAGTTTGGCATGGATAAAAAGTGGGTTGCTTGTTTAGATCTCGCTTCGTTTCGAGGTGGTTGCGTTGCATTGATGGAATGATGAATCGTATGTATTTTCATGTTTGAAACCTTGATACTTGTTTTCTTTTGGCTAGAATCTAGAACATGGCTACTGAGAAACGACTAGAAATAATGGCGCCGATTCTCCTGTACACCGAACTAAACTATCACTAAAATTCCTTACTTTTGGCTATGAGAATGTTGAAGCTATTCTGCAAAAACAAATCTCTAAATTTAAAAACGATTTTGACACAACTAAAATCGAATTTGACAATCGCGGCTCCACGTGGTACCCGTGGTTTGCCCTACTCCGTGATTTTTTTTAGAGCCGAAGGCGCGCTGGGGGTGCAGCCTCGACGTGTTTTATATGGAATTTTTCACTTTTTGTATGGGAAATATGAAAAAATATTACCTACATGTTGAGTTTTAGGGGTTTGTGGGTCTTATAAAGGGGGTCGAAATTTTAATTATTTTTGCGACAGGACGCACCAGTTTCCAGATATATGTAAAAGAAAAGAAAAAATAAATACAGTAGTACTGTTTTTGCACGTTAAGTCGAGAAGTTGGTGTGAATTTTAGTTCATGACAACTTATTTTATCCCACACCTTTTTAATCGCGATTAAAAATTGTCAGGTTTAGTCTGGTTTAGTTTTTTACACTCAAAATTTTAGGTGATAATCGTCAAATTCAGAGTAGCAAAATTGCCATTTTCATTAAATTAATAACTCAGTACCATCTTAGTGCTGTCAAACTAAAATATGGTTAAGTTGTGTCACTTCAGTCTATTTCAGAATGGGAAATCGTCGTTTGACAGGAATAAACAAAATTTTGGTGATGTTTAGTCTAGTTTAGAGGTATTTGTGACAAGAGAATCGGCACCATTGTACATAATTATAATATCTTTAAACAACGCCATTAAGATAACCTCCAGCAATCGATATTAGGAATGTTCTAGCTAGGATCAAACAATCACCCTCTCAAGCAAGAATGTGAAAACTTAGATGTGAGTTGTCAATAGTGTCCCCAGCAACTGATGGTATCATAGACATTAGAGAATGGACTGAGCGTTCCGTATTTAGTTGTGCAGCGAATACAGACCGAAAAGTACGAGACAGGCACAGCGAATGTGCGGCCAGTAGTTTTCTCTTTCTAGAATTCTGATTTTGAATAAACTATTGAATTTGATAATTTGAGAAAAATTTAATTTCCTTTTACAGGCTTGCAGAAATGAGATAGGTATTGCCAGCACAGTTGCTTTGTCTGTTTCTAATAGCGAGTGGTCACTTTTGTGGGTGGAATAATGAGATTGTCATAGAATAGATCGGCTGGTTTCTGGTACAAAAATTCGGTACAAAATTGTGAAACCAACGTCAACCGCTCTGATAGGTTGACTGAATTATCGACCAATCGGATCACTAGACATGAGTCTACTTTTGGTACAACGTTGATTTTCGTTACAGAACCCGCCCGGGTTCTGTAACAGGTTCAATATATGTCATTTGGTTTAAATAGGTTTATTTTTTATTGATCTTTTTTTTGTGAATGTGAGAACATTGTACTGTAGATTTGTTAAGAGCGTTTATTCTGAAAGAGGGCAACGTCGCAAATAGATGTCAAATATTTCGTTGTTTTGATTAATTTGGCAATATACTACTTATATGGAAATAAGAAATGTGGCTACCTAGCGAACTAGAATATTGATTATGAAATGCAATAATTCATATCGTAACACAGAATATTTAGTTTTAGATGTTATAAAAGCAAATTCAATGTTATAATTGCAATTTATTATTAAAATTCTAGTTCCCTAGTTAGCCACATTTCTTATTTCCATAGAGTAATATTGTAAAATTATTCAAAACAGGTAATTTTTTGACTATTAGCTAGCTATTTGCGACGCTGCCAACTTTCAGAATAAACACTCTTAACCATTTTCTATTTTGTTAATAGTAGTACTAAGTAGTAGAAAGCACTGTCCTCTCATATCTATTAACACTGTTATTACGAAATATTGTAAAAGCCTATTATTTTTAAAAGAGTAACCATAGAGATTATTGCCGGCTCTTCTCCATAGGAAAAGACCAATTGGAACCGTGCATGTAGCTTCTGACGTTTGATAAGTGCCCAGTGCCCATGTAGTTTAATTTATGTAAAATAAAATATTTAGATTTCGACTTCATGCACTTAAAATGTAAGTGCTTATGCTGAGATAAATCAATCTTTAGCTATAACCCAATTTCACTTCAATCGGAGTGCACTATATCTCTTATGTCAGACAAGTGACGTGCCGAGTTAAAAAATCGCTTTAATTTTAAAATAGCGAGGGTTTTCCAGGTCATAGACGGAGTAAATCAAACTAGAACACTTCTCTCAATCGACTGCTTTATCAAAAACTAGCTATTAAACATCTGGTACTCTTTATAAATAGTTTGATGGATCTATAAAACGTTGAACGCGGATTAAGTTCGCAAGAAAGCTTGAATTTCCGAACAAAAGTCCAGTGGCAATATGACTAAATATCCTGTTTGGGGAATTTATGCTGTGTAGAATGAGGAGAAACACAAGTGCCCACGACATGAGCCTTCTCTCGTTAATTTGGAATATTGGTTTCCCTATCTCCTATAATCTGACAGTCAGATTATAGAATTTCTTTAGAATAGAATAGCATATATTTATTGTAAAACATGAGTATACATCAAATAATATGTGCGAGATCTTAAAATCTTATACAGGTGCATATGGTACATAAAAGGTCTTAACTTAAATGTAAGAAGTTCCACATATTTTGCTTACTTACATATTTCATCATACAAAAAATACCTTATAATAAAATTATATACAAAAACACTTCAATTGTTACTATTGAGATCATCAATATAGGAGATAATCATTAATTTATCTTTAACGAAAGAATGAAAGAAACTAAGTGTATTCAACTCTGACAAAAACAACTTCCTGGAAACAAATAAATATTAGCTCCCCATTTTCATCGTAACTCTACACTAAACTTGGTACCTACTTCAAAAAACCTCGTTAGCAAGACCATAATTATTTCCTTCATTCATTGTTGATACATACACAAAACATATACATATACCTACTTATACATAAAACGGTATCACCGTACACACACCACGCCAATATTACACATTGTTTTCAGCAATTACAAATATCAGTAAAAATACCCCAAAAGTCTCGTAGCACTGTCGTAGCTCACGTAGCCAATAGCTACGAGTTTTACCTATTTCAACTCTCGCGCAGATCACCCCTCATTCAGTCACTCGCAGTCTATTGGAATACACGTCGCGTCACCGCATTATTTAAATAAAAACACGCTTTTACCGGCTCCTACTTCCGCGTCTAAATATTCGAAAAAAGAAGTACACTCAACGTCATAAATATCATTTAAATCATTTTAGGACCACGTGCTGATCTACAAGAACTAAAAAAAAATAAGTGACAGTGTAAAGTGAAACGAAAATCTTTTGACAAAATGATGACGATTAGCGAAAGTCAGTTCTCTTCTAACAAAATGTCGAGTATCCACAAGATTAACGACAGGATCGTCCATAAGGACAGCTTTGATGACACCAAGAGTTCTTCGAGCGTGAACAGCACCCTCATCACGAAGAGAGGCTTCAAACCCTCGGACATGTACGACCCTCAGAAGAAGGAGTTCCTCACGAACCTCAGTTATAAGTTGTTCCCTGTAAGTTGGGTAAGTTGTTTCTAGTCCGATTAGTCGTTGGTGCTTCTAACACACGCGTATTGGGTGGACACGTATATTGAGTAATAGTTTTTAAATTATTTATTTATCTTCATGTCGGTTAGCGTTGTCAATGTTTAAGACGAGAATCGAATCATATTGCAAGAAATAACAGTAATAAAAATGTTATTTTATTTTTATTTAAGTGTAAACGTTTATGACGCTAACTGTAGTTATTGATGGAAACAAAATTGTGTAAATGAAATTTACTATATTTTTCTTTTGAAGATGATTTACCTACCCAGATTGTCAAAATGTAATACTTATAAATAATTATTATAATAACCTTAGAGCATTGTAAAATATCTTATTATATTTTCTTTTCTAATCTATAAACAATAATGATCACATGCTGAAGTAGCGAGAGACATCTTACCCATTGTAATTAGTGATGATAAATTTTCTGAGTCAGGACTGAGTCAACCATTTCATAGAAATATACCTACAAGAACATAATAGAAATAAGAACTATACAAAAACACAATAGATGTATAGAAAACTAGATTCTCTAGAAGTCAACTATGCCAGTAAACCCATCATCCTATGGCACGCGGCAATAGTGTGAGCTTCCTGTAAGTGAAAGAATTTTTTAAATGTGTTCAGTATTTCCAGAAATTTCTATTAAAAACAAACAAAAAAATATTTACCTCTGATTATTAGTTTTAGAACACTAAAAAAGAAGAAAGAAAAGTTGTTTATTCCGCAAAAACAAAACGCATATTTAAAAAAAAAAACATAAAATACACACACAAGCTTTTGCCCGCGGCTTAGTGCTTGTGAAATATCTTGTTTTAATCTATAGTATATTCTATGACACTCAGCAATTCTGTAGCTTCACATTAGTGAAAGAATTTTCGGAATCAAATCAGTAGTTCCGAAGATCTTCTTCGTTATATTATTGGTTTTATAGAACATAGAATACTTACATAAAAATGCTCTTTGTTAGTTGAAGTTGAGCTGAAAAAATGTTTGCTCAAAAGCTTCTGTTAACATATTTATTGAATCTATTCAATATACGATCACAGATGAAAATATTTGATAGCTTCCCATTACATTGTTACCTTAAAAATCAGTAGATCTTTCAGAATATTCTCAGATGTCCTTGTTTACTGGTTGGCTGTGAGTCACTTTCTGCTTTTGGAATATTATCAGTATGTTTTCATGAATTTTCCACCCGAAAATTAAACTCTGAAAACAGTTTATTATTGTACATCTGGAGTTTTTGCTCTGCTTTTGACATTTGACAGAACAGAGTTTACAAAGTATATTTTTATGATTTATAAACTAGACTGCATTTTTAGACAAGTGTTTTACACAATTTTGTTTCGCAGACCTTAATATTTTTATTATTATTTATTTATGTTATTATTGATATTTATTTTTTCAGTAGATAGATTACTGACGTCACTAACATTACAACAACGTTAAAAGAAATACTCCTAATTTTATTGAAAAAATATATAAATCTTCAAACTTCAACACACATAACAAAATAATATTACTTTTAGACTAGCAAAATTTTATCGTTGCAATACAAGCATTAAAAAATACAAGTTTAAAAAAAGTTTTAGACGGCTAAACAAAAAGATTTTCTTTTGCCAATGAAAAGAGGCAATGACCTGAGACAGGGTTAGTGCTACTAATGAGGTTCAGTTACCTATGAGTGATATATTCACGTAACTGACTGTACTTTACAGATAATGCCATCCACGAAGACGCGCCCCACTCTTCTTCCTACATACCGCAAAAGTTTTAGTTTTGTCGTGTTTACTAATTACCCACTTAATAAGTGTGTACTAGCGGAATGTTACAGAGTGGGGCGCGTCTATCTGTAACGTTACTGAAACGTTTCCATAAAAAATAAATTATTGCTACGTCAAAATATATTTTATTAAAGCACAACCACGAAGTTAATCGAATGAATAAAAAAAAATCGTATTAAAGGCTGATGCTGCTGATGTATTTATAAGGATAATGAAATGAAATAAAAGCAATTAAAGTAAAATCGACAAGAAAGAGGAAACTCCCCGGAATTTAATGAACGGGGAAATCTATTGTTTTCTTATTTATTGATTTGGGTATATATATATGTATTTCTTGAAGTCTTCGCTCTATAGCAGTAGATACAATATAGACTGATATAAAAATGCTGCCTAGGTACCCGTGCCTATGAACTGAAGGCCAATTCTCATCCTTAAAAAATCCGCCAAACTTGTCAAAAATGTTGGTAAATTGATTGTATTTTTGACAGATTGCGAATGGGATTAGAAAGCGAACGCTCTTAAAAATGACAGGAATTGCCCCTCCGAACAATTTTCATTACAAATTAAAAATATATTTAAATGGACAATGCCTTTACCACTTAAGCTGGTGGGATCATTAAGGTGTAGAGTGTCATTGAATCTAGACACAGATTAATGAATTCTAGACAAACAAAAACTCGTCACAATAACGTTACGAAACTGTTGAAAGCGCTAGAGAAGACTATTTTGAAGACGGACAGACGAACAGATTAACCTATATTAGTTTCCACATGTTGCTGCTAAATATAATGCCGGCTGGCAACTGTAGCCATAGACAGGCTCGAGTTTCCACACTTTTAATTACGACTACTTGAAATATGGGAAAATTTATGTGTGGTTTTTCAGGAGATCTATTATATGATGTTTAAGTACCTACTGAATTTAGAAGGCCTTTTGTGTTGGAAAGCACGATGAAAACACATTATGTCACTTCGAAACAATTTTTGTTAAACAAAGACATTGAGTAGGTACTCTAACTATTGTATATTATGCATTATTGTCTGTAAACACAACACTCATTCTAGTCCCTTCACTCTTGCGCACTATATTTTAATCTTAAATGGGTAAAACACACGATGACGTCAGCAATGGAACAAATGGAACATTTATTTTATTAACAGGTATTTTTACAGAATAACACTGCAGGGAAACATAAAAAGAATTTATACTTACTTGTATAAGCCATTTCTTCACAAACAAACTATCTTAAGGCTCTATAAAAAATAAACAATACAAAAAACAAAAGACTCACAAATCGCGGGTACCTATAATGTATATTTCCCCCTTTAATTATTAGCTTTATACAAGAACTGTCTCAAAGCACTATTATTTTTCCTACCCGTAACTTTTTTACCCAATAAACCTGTGCTTAAATTGTACGTATTTAAAAGTACATGAACTAATAATTGTATGACCAGACTCACATACGTCAATATTGAAATAAAATTACTGAAGCACTATCGTTTCTTTGATCTCTACCATCTAAAAATAATGCAAATAAAAATACTACATCAATGAACGCCAACATTCCTTGCGATACATACGATACACTTGCCTTCTAAAAGGCCAAATAGTCTTAAAATTAAAACTATATTCACTTGACCCGAAGTCACTCGCACAACGACCTTACGTTCATATTTTTAGATTCAATAACTGAAACGGAGAGTGGGAAAAATTTAACACAAGCGCAGCGATGGCCAAGTCATTCTATTTAATAAAGAAATAAAGACGACAAATAGATAGGTACGGAATAAATTAACAGACTTGGTTTTACATTAGATCTGACATCTTTTTACGGTAGAAAAATTGCGTTGCGGGACTTGCATTTTTTTACCCACTTCACTTGACCCGAACTCACTCGCACAACGTCCTTACATTCATATTTTTAGATTCAATAACCGAAAAGTGAAGCTGATAGTGGGAAAAATTTAACACTAGCGCAGCGATTGCATCGCATCGCATTCACATTTAAGGGATAGCTAGCTGTCTACTGCTGTATTGAGTATTGCTGTATACTTAGTAAACCTGTACTTCACATTTTATGGTATTCAGAGAGTTAACAATAATAATACCATCAATATAATATCAGCCAGTAACTGTCTCATTTCAGGCCAAAGGCTTGTTATTTACTCTAATGAGTTTATGTTTGCATCAACTTATTATGTATAAAGATGTAAGTACTGAATGAATGAATGAATAAATAAATAAATGTATTTAATACTTTAAGCACACAAATGTACAGATCCGGACTTAATGCCATAGACATTTTCTACCTGTTTTGGGTGATGCAAAGACAAACAATGGTAGGTGCAATATCGAAAATTGTGGAATAAATATTTATTTAAATATAATGATATATATATTTACCCATACAGAGGAGGAACAAGCATTGATAAAAATTTGTGATTACGAAGTCCAAGCTGCCTCGATGGTCTAGCAAGCGCTATTGCCGAACATGAGGTCTTGGGTTCCCGGTTCAGGCAAAGTGTTATTGGGTTTTTCCATCTGGAATTTCTCAATAGCAGCCCGGAGTCTGGATTTGTGCTCGGTTGATGGCAATAGGCTCGCCCTCTATTACATGGGACTCAACATAACTGGCGAAATGTGAGTGTACTATAGGTACACTTCTGCCTAACCCTTCGAGGATTACAGGCGTGATGTTATGTTCATGTTATTGACTAAAAGAAAGCAGAAATCACGATTAAAAAACCAACAGACGATAGGAACAGCTACAAATAGCCGTAGTCCGAATTTGTTTCAGGCGGGCATCGAACCCGTGTCAGTCCGCACCTCTGGTCTTGGCCTCCGCTTTATTTAAGGCCCATCTGTACATCACCGCACCGCAGTTAAGGAGAAAGCGTCAGGGTGCGCGAAATTCAAATTTTCATACTTACGTATTTTTCAATTTGCAGTTCACTATCAGATTGTATGGTGATCAAAATATGATTCGCGGCCGTAACAAACATAGAAGTAGAAGAAATATAATCATTAATATCATCAATACAACTATCTAAGTTTAAATTACCCTATTGAATGACTATTTCATGAAATAGAACTGTTTTGCATTAAAACAAAACAGTTATTATGTTATGAAAAACATAACATTTGATTTGAAGAAGCTGTCTTAAATTTTACCGATAATAAGCATAAAACGTACTTACGGATGCCAAAAGTTACCTGTGCACCTTTCACTGAAGCAAGTTTCGGCTGCGGGCTCGATCTGTCACTCATGACAAGTGTCAATCATAGAAGTCTTCAAAAATTCAACAGCAAGCAAATTGCTCAAATGTTATGTTTTTCATAACATAATAACTGTTTTGTTTTAATGCAAAACAGTTCTATTATGTTTCTTCAAAACATAACATTTGATTTGAAGACCTGTTTGGTATCTGCTGGTGAAAGAGTACCCGAAGGATGTAGACGCTATGTGAATTAAATATTATATGGAACGAACGAATATTTCAGTCTGTATTAATTAAATGTTCCAATAAAACAATTAAGTGTTTTCAATATATTTATCTTAGTAGATGCAGAAATGAACACATCTTCCTTATGATGTTAAAGATTAATGGCAAATTTATTTGCCTTATTTAAGGTGAATATAAATTATAAGGCTACAGTATACTGATAATAGAAAATCAATGGGACTAAACTGAATAATAATCTCATCAATAAAGGAGAATTGGATCACTCATATCCTTAATTAATATAAGTTTAGTTACTTACTTGGAAATTATGAGATCAATCAAATGTACAGACATTTCTGAATGTCATAGTAAGCAATTTTATAAAGATGTGGAAACACAAACTCAATGTCATACATACATGACAAAGTTAAAATTTCGTTGAAACTGAAATTTAATTAGGACCTTTTATTAAAATGGTCAATAGGTTAGTCAAGTGGCATGTAAATGAAGTCTCATCATTTGTTAATTAAATTAACTTGAAATGTGAATCATGTACACAAACATAATTTTAATATTTTCTTAGGGGATTAAAAATTATCATATAATAAATCCTCTTCCTCTCTCACAGAGAGACCCTTTGTCCACTCAGTGGGAACATAATAGCCTGAGCATTACAATAATAATAATTCTTTATTTTTCGGACAACATACATACTCGTACATTATACATTCTCTTGAGAGGTAGCCCTCTCTTTTACTACATTACGAAAGTAATTTTTCTGTCTCTAGCGGCTCTTCCAGTTTCATTTCATCTGATAATCTATTTTCCAGCCAGCCTTCCGAAGGCTACCACAGACCTTATACTTCCTAGAGGCTCCTCAATCTTAGTTTGTTTAAAAATGAATCTAGTCCATTCTAAGGAGAGGCAGTGTTGTCTTTCAAGGCAAGCTTAACCACACCTGTTATTGCAAACCAAAATCAACAAGGATTATGGTAGCTTTTAAGTAAACATCTTGATTGTCAGTGTCTTTGAACCCTATTTTGGTCACACTATTATTCAAAATCTTGAAAGTTGTGAGATGTCTTATATTATTAGGTTAAGCATGTAAATCTACGCCAAGCAAGGGGTATCTTTTTATCCCATATGGGTGCCTGGGTAATGCTTTTGAAACTTACAAATGGACAAAATCTGTTTAGATGCGATCAGGTTATTAAGGGCTAATGCCATGCAATCTACACTATGAAATTCACCTCTGAATAGGAGCTTTATAAGTAAGTAGTATGGATTATCTCCAAATAAATTTTAGCAAGTACCTTGTTCCTCTATCGACCACTGCCCCTTGCAACCTGACTGCCCCCCTCCCCCAACTTTCCAAGCTAGGAGTTGCAGCTTGTCAGGTCTAAGAGGTTCTTACATGGATCCTGTACTGGTACTGGGTCTAGTATGGGGCGATTTATATATAGTACGTCCCCATCCCATTACCGAGTTCAGATGGCTGAACACTCGGTCTTAAATTGGGCGAAGAGAGAACACCCATGCTAGTCAATGCTGTCACCTCTGACTAAAAGCATCGTAGAAGCATCGCAGAAGCTTGCCAAGCCATCGTTTGAGTCCCATGTGACGTACTGTCGCACAACGGCCGACTTATCTTACACGAAAAGGTCGTAAACGTCGAGGACGCCCCACTTTGAAACATGGCCTCCGAGGCCTGGGGCCTGGAGCAACAGGAGCCAATCAGGCTGGTCTGTTCTTAAAAGCGGTCGGCTAAGCCGTTATAACACTTAACCTCCCCGGGAGGTAAACCGCTGACAGAGTGATGTTAAGCTAACTTCGTCGTTTTGCAAGATAGGTTCAGGAGAGCTAGGAAAATGTATCCCTCGCTCATCCTTGAATGTACGACAAATGGTCTGTTGTCGGAATGAATTAAATTACTAGAATATTTGCACTCTGAAGACTGGCTTTTGTGGCTGCTTATTACTGCGTATATGGCAAACATCTCTCGCAAATTCGAGTGCCATTTTTTTTCTGGTTTGGTCAAGTTCCTGACAAGAGTAGAATACTCTTTATAATTTACACCATACGAATTACAGATATAAATGTAGAAATTGTACATACGGTGACAAAATGGGCGGTATTATCCCTAAAAGCATCTTTTGGATATATAGAGTGGCCCATTTATGTGGGCTTACCTTTCCTCCACGGCATGTGTGGACAGGAAGTGGGTTACCTTACCCTGTGTAGAGGAACTGAGCTGTGGTCTATCAATAGCCTTTGGCCACCACATTAACTCTTGGCAAACCAATGGAGCAACCTTTTTTAATTTCTCTTGGTCTGCCCTTTTCAACTATTTTGCAGACAGGGCCTTGTGACTAGTATCAGTACACAAAAAGGCCTAAATCTTCTAAATCCTGATTGAGATTTAGAATTTGCTTAGGAAATTTACTTCTCATCCAAGCTTTTTTAGGAGTTCCAGTCTCTGAGACATAGAAATAAAAAATTTACAGGCTCGCAAATTCTCTATTCAAACAAAAATCTAATTTTGTGATGGCCCAGTGGTTAAGGCCTCGACTCTCATGCATGAGGTTGAGGTTTCAAATTCAGGCAAGTACCAATGTGACTTTTTCAATTCATATGTATTTTCTGAGTTTATCTGGCACATTACTGACATTGGTGAAGGAAAACACCAGGTGAGGAAACCTGGACTTATAGTTAATATAAGTCTGAAATCGCCAACCCGTCCCGAGCAAGCATGGCGATCAATGCTGGTGCCTTCTCTGTATGAGAAGGGGCCTTTGCCCTGCAGTGGGACAGTAACAGGCTGGTATTATATTATAAACAAAAAGACCTAACAAGGGAACTGTTTCATGAACAGCTACCCTTCATTCATTAATAAAACATTGCTTCCATTTTACTTTTCAATTGTCATCATCTTACTTGAGTATAAACAATAGGCTATTTGATTATAATATCATAATATTAGAAAACCACATAGATTAATATTTTGCGTTTAATAGAAATTTGCAGAATTTTCTGAAACCAGAATTGTTCTGAATATTAATATTTTCGGTCTTTGACTTAGCAATAGAAATTTGTGGAATTTGCTAAAAATAGAATTGTTCTGAATATTATTAATTTATTTATTCGACTTCTTGTTAGGATCTTATCATTCCCAAGCTTTTACATGGTTCTTTAGACGGCCTGAATCTTGTCAACAATATGAATCTAGGCCTAGTTATTCTTGCTATGATCCTGTTTATCATGTTTTTTAATATAAAAGAACTAATTCTTATAAAACCAGCTTTAACTAAATATACATATTGTGAGTTTTAAATTGTTTAGTGGCTGTATTTGTTCCATTTCTAATTTTGATAGAGCAAGCTAGGTCCTGATGATCATAACTATAAGATTTTCTTAATTATTACAAAATACAGCAAAGAAAAATACAGTATTAACATTATAAATTATAATGTTGTTTAAATATTTAGTATTTCCTAATAGTTATAGAACTTAATGTCATATTTAATTAGTAATTTTAATGTTCTGAATGCAAATTAGAGTTCATAAGAGGTGCTGAACCTCTTTAATGTAACAACTGCATACCACATGAGAGTATTGCACTCTATTTTAATTTAAATACACTTCTGGATGGGTGTGTCCGGACTATTTCCAAAATGGAAAGTAGGATACTATCTCAGTGGGTAGGTTGCTGCCCAATTAACAAGTCCCTGTGGACGTTGCTTTAGCAGCTAGCTCCATCTGCACTAGACCCATATTAGAGATCCCAGCCAAAACCCCCCTCCGCAGGGGCTAAATAGTCTTTAGTTTTATTTAGTGGCATAAGTACTCATTTACTTCTAATTCAGTGTGTGAAACACATGGGCTGGGTGAGCATACCTACAGGTCTTCTTATAATGGATTGTTTTATAAGATGGGATGTCAAAATAAAAATAAAACTGCTTGAGTAGTTTTGCCTCCTCAAGACAATCTGTTTTTGCGTTAGGAATTACCTAATCACAATATTTTACACTGAAACCTTTAAGTTGTAGTGTTTCAAGTCTCTTTAGACATGACCGGATTGTTTAGAAAACAACAATGCGCTTCTGAAGTAGATACTAGCAAGAAGCAATTTAGAAGTTAGTTGATAGTGTTTCTGAGTAAGATTAGTGATATAATGTAGAAATTGTGTCATTGTTAACAGATTTAACACTTACTTGTCTACTCGTTCAATTGTAAATGCGTGGGCCCGACTTACAGGAAATCGTTTCGATCTCTTTGCCGTTGTTCGGCAGTGGGAATAGGTGCCTTCTTCCTCCGAGGATAAAGAGCATTCTTCACCACTATCGCACTTAGGAGAATCCGCAAGCACCGGTGACAATTTCGATTTAATGTGACCTTTCGATCTCCATTTCGGCATTTCGCTGGCTCAACTATCAGCGTAACACTATATATCACTTACCACAAGCACTATTATTCACTTTCTATAAGTTTTTTCTGAAACTTTACAATTTTCTTTAAAGAAAATTATCGAAAGAAAAATTTTCCGTACGTTAGCGGCAAAATTTTTAGACGCTATGATTGACACTTGTCATGAGTGACAGATCGAGCCCGCAGCCGAAACTTGCTTCAGTGAAAGGTGCACAGGTAACTTTTGGCATCCGTAAGTACGTTTTATGCTTATTATCGGTAAAATTTAAGACAGCTTCTTCAAATCAAATGTTATGTTTTGAAGAAACATAATTATGACATTTGAGGCCAATTCTAACTGAAAGAGATGATTCTTATGATATTTATGAAAATACTTATTTGATAAGGTCGCGAATCATACTTTGATTAACAAAGAACCTGACACTTCCTGCATATTGTAAAAAACGTAAGGGGGTAAATTACGCGGGCTACCTTAGCTTATCCCCTTTAAAAGAATGTGTTTGTGTGACTTCAGTTTAAACTGAACGTTAAAAGACAGTTTACGGGTGTCTGGCTTTTGTTAAAGACGTATAAATCTTGATTGTCGAGACTTCAAAGGGTAATGAAGGAAAACATGCGTGTTGGTGTGTTGGGCCGTGATTTATTGGAAATGAAGGACATTCCTAATTACACAAGATATAAAATTTACTGGGCAAAAATATATTGAAGATACGAGTATTTGAAATTGTTGGCTTCAAAACAACCTGCCTAATTGGTGGAAAGCTTTGCCTTCAGTGTCCAGCGTTTTTGCACATTTTCATTTTTGCTTACTGGGTTTTTCTCAAAGTATCGACACAACTATCATTTTAAGTTTCCATTCCGAAACCTAATAGTCAGAACTTGAACATAATGAAAAATATAAGCAAAGAGACCATCAAGTAACACAGGATTACATAACTAAGTGAAAGCAGGCCAAAATTACACACCCCACAAAGTACATGTTTGTACCCTTAAAAGTTTCTACACTTCAAAGAGAATAAATCACCCAGCTGTATGACGGTGCCTTAACAGTAAGGGTTGCCAAAAATATTATATTAATTGTCATACATAAATATATACGTTTGACATGATATTGTCGTGGCATTATTTATTACTGACGCCTGTTCGACTGTGATAAGATGGCAGACGTATTTTCATGAAGACTGCCCAAGTATCTAGTCTTAGTTTGTGTCGGTGATAAAAATAATTCGATTATACAATAATCTATACATATAGAAAGGGGAAGTGCGAAGTGAATTTTACATTGGAACAATTTTTTATTATGTGAGTTTGAATAATATGTAATACTGTTATGACAAATCTTCTTTCTTTTTATTAATGTTTTGAAGTGACAATTTATTACAGGTTTTTTATTTTATTACTTTAAATTACAAATCCTGTTGTTTTGTTGTAAGGTCATCTTTGACGTACAAAGTTATTATATATCATAGTTGTAGGAAGTGGTGACTGAATTACCATTTGTGAATAATAAGCACAACAAAAACTTTTTAATTTTAAGGTTTGCTACTTCCGTTAGTAATTCCGTCAGTACCTAATATTGCTGAAAAATAAAATGAATAATAATGAATGGCTTCCGTAGAACCTCCTGTTAGATTTGAATCAAGATAGCCGAAATATTTAGTCTAAGAACCTTCTTACAGTAATCTATAAAACGTTAAACCAATCAATAAACTAATGTACTAACTCTTTATAAACACATTGGCCTCGATTCTTTGTAAAAATCAGTCTATTATAAATTTTCAAAGCAGTTTTAGTTGCCAGCGCAATTTGGATAAGTGCCAACCCTGATTACTGCCACGTAAACAACAAAACGTCAAACCAATCGATTTGATACTTTATTGCTGTTGTTAATAAGCGTAAAATTGGATGAGGAATAGAACAAAAACTTAGATTTTTAAACCACGGATTTTTTTTTTTGAATTATTTATAATTTTTAGAGACAATACCCACCGGTGAAAATGTTTCGTTAAATTAAAATTGAAAAAGAAATCTAAATTACTTTAGAAGTACATTTGGGAAGAACGCATTTAAATTATTGCCTCAATAGGATGGACACAATAATAAAAACCATCTTTCGCGGAGACATTGAAAGCTCTCATGCATAATCTTAATTAATTTAGGGGTCAAAAGATAAATTTATATAGAAACCATTAATTCACTACAAAAGTGTACATTTTTTATAAAGACAGTTTAATATGCTATTTATTTTAAATGTGTTTTTTTTTATTATTAAACAAATAGACAAGCATTACAGTAGGTAGCGTTCTGTATGTCTGTTTGTCATAGTTGAAATTATTGAGCACATTCGATAGACATTTGGCATGACCGTCGCGTTCTTTAGTTAGGTACTGCGTAGGTACGTATCATATACATAAAATTTATTTCTAAAAATATTTTGTTCTAACTATATGAAGGACATGAACCATTTTTCTGCCTATTTACAAATGTACATAAGTAATGTAATTTTAAGTTCTCCCGTTCCCGTATTTAAATAACGAAGTGTTATATAAAAAAAACGATTAAAAAAAAAAAAATATGCAAAAATTCAAAAAAAAAAACGAAAAACATTAAATAATGATGGAATCAAATCTTAGGGATAAGTGGTAGGAGGGCAGGGAGGCCTTTGCCATGCCGGACACAAACGGCTGATAATAATAATAAAAACTTCTGTAAAAATGTAAACTTGCTTTAAATTAATAGGAAAAAAATATGCTAATCACACAGAATGATGGAGACTATTCCCGAGACCCCGAGCTATTGGAGCCACTGGACTGTCTCACCGTAAGACGATCCCAAAATATATCCGAAATACAGACACACATTAGTTTCATAAAATCTACCAGTGTAAATAAATACCATTCTCACTTAAAAACAACAAAAAAACTAGGCCGGTTTTGGGGCCATTTTTTCATGATTAGGAAACATTTTGATTTCTTTTTTTTATTAATTTATTTACTCACCATTTAATTCACAAACTCATGATTTTTGTTTATTTATTAATAATGTATATTCCGCTTTCGCTGTATCTTTCTGTTTTTATAATTAATTAACTTTTCTGTTTTCGATACTAATATTTTATTAACTTAATTAAATATTCTTTTATTATAATTTGACTGTCTTACTGAGGCGAAATAGTCAATTATCAGATTCAAGAAACAGCTTTTTAAATGTCAAATGTCAATAACCTTTTAATTATTTTTATTACATTTGTAGTTGTAGTTTCTCTATTTTTAAAACATTTATCGCAGATGCTATCGCAATAGCAATAGTAATATATTAATAATATATTATGCTATTGTATGACCGGTACTTCGAATGCAACCCAAAACGCTCGAACTAATTATCGTTTATTTTTAGATATTGTTGTCTATTTAGATATACTTACTAAATAAAAGATCGATGGTCAATTTCAACTGACATTCGACATTTCAAAATAATAGAAAATTGACACATTTTTACGATGAAGTGCTGTTCAATAATGGGCGTCAGGTACACCCTGTCTAACCCTTCGGGGAGAGCCGGGGGAGCCAGGGGTATGTTATATTAAAACTATGAAAAAGACTTGTAAAATTGTCGTATTGTCAGATTGTCACCTGCCGCCTTTCGGCTTTTGTCGGCCCTTGCACGTTGTTGAGAAATTATCCTATCATCATTCCAACAAAGATACGATACTTTCAGTCTGTAAGTTTCAGCATCGCGCCGAGTCGCATGCGCAACATAGAAGCAAGAGCCAAAACATTTAATTCTGAATGTTGTTGAGTAATGACTAACATTCTGTCTGCTGCGTATCCCTCAAGGACAATGATGTGTTATACTATATTTTTATGTTCTTATCTCATTTCTGGAAAACTATCAAACAAGTGACCTTAGTCCGAATATAACTAGCGCATTTGTATTTGCGAGGAAAATTTGTTGTTTTAAGCTGGCAACATTACATGATTTAGCCTTTTATGGAAATTCTTCATGACCCATAATATCCTGCTGTGTTATCTTTAGTTTAATTTATATTTCATTCATGAAAAAACTGCTGAAAAAAGGGATTCTTTGAGAATTCCTTGAAGATTTTCTTCAAAATTCTTTGTATGATAGTTGACTATGTGGCCTGATATTTTCTGATACCAATCCAATTTGTTAAAAGCTTTGTATAAAACTGCTAGTCTCTAGAACGCCGAAAGCATAAGACACTCATTACGAACAATTTTTCTTTGCTTCCCACTGGCTTCTTTTTCCAACTCTGTACCTACGTCACCGGATTCTTGCTCTTGTTTTATTTTTAATTTCCTCGAGATATCTTGACCATCAGCTATACTAGACCTAGATAATGTAGGTTAAAGAATTTTCAGGATCAGTGGCTGATATGAGCTTGATATAAATTCTCACACAGTTAAATTACCTTGAGAACTCTTTGTAAATAGTGTATCTAGTATATCCCCGTTCATACATAACACTGTCATATTGTAAAATTCCCACATGCACTTGAAATTGTTTGGATTTTTATCAAACTAAATCTTACACGTTTTTTAGGTAAATAAAGAAACATGATATTATAATAAATTCACGATACGAATTTCTCATCTAAATCTCATACCATTTGTTAGTGTCTTTCACCATAATTGTGATAATGTCACTAGGAACATGATAATATCACCAAAAACGTGAAAATATCACCAAAAACATGGCGATATCACCACAAAACTAACATCATCAAATCTGGTATTTCAGGAGGACATGGAGAACAAGCCAATCTTAGTCGGAGAGAAGGAGGTCGACCTGAACAAGATCTTCACGCCAGCGCCTGATGCTGAAGAGCATATCATCAAGAAGGATCGCAAGTTTGGTAAGAAGCACTCTTTTTTTAATTGCCCTTCATACCTCAGAGAATTTAAAGCCAGATATATCGCTGGCCCCGGGCAATATAGCGGTACACACCGGTTACGCCCTTTTTAATGTTATTTGATTGTTGGCTTCTCTGAGTACCAATCTAATCTATCACTCTTATTTTATTCAGTTTTTTTTAATAACATTTATGTAGAATAAATGACAATAACAGCTTTATTGCATGGAAAATTCTCTTACGACTAAGTTATGTATTATTGCATTACTATAAGAAACATTACACAAAAAACCGGTGAATACTTTACACTAAATTTCTAAATTTTCTTCTCCTGTAAATTTCGATTTTTGATATTACCGCTTTATTGCCCGGGGCCAGCGATATGTACCGTTTAGATTCAGGCAAATAATGGTCTATCTCCTTTTTGTGGCTAACTAAACTGTTCGAATCGTGGCATTAGGATTGAAAGTTGTAGTATTATAAATCTAATATACGCAAACACTTATTTTGGCCGAATCCAAATCTAAACAGTCAAAAACAGTCTTCGACAAAGATCACAGTTTCTTATATAGAAGTTACAAAGAAAACCAATTATGTACATGTTTCATTAACAAAGATCACAAGACAGGCTGACGGCCTCTTCTAAGCAGTCATGTAGATCATGAAATAAGAGAAACATCTGCACTCCAACGAGTTAGTTATAATAATCCAGCCGCAGCTTAAACAAACCGACCAACATAACTAAAGGTTAGGATAGAATGACACATTGCATTTATAATTAATTAAATAAAAGGTCATCACTACTTATTAATTGTAATTACTGTCGTTAACTGCAGTAGTTTACTTCCGTCATCTTAACCGCAGTGTCATCATTGAATTAATTAACTTTGCTATATCTATATATTCTAGTGCTGTGGTCTATAGGTAGGCCTATGTAAAATAAAAATATTTTATTAGGGACACGCACAGGAAATACAAACAGTAAGTAATAATAAAAATTAAAAATAAATTATAAAACAAAAAACAAAAAAAGGAGAATTAAAAAAACAGAATAATAACGACCTGTGCGAGGCCAAAAAGGTTCCTATCTCAGCATAATGCGTCGATATTTAAAAAATAAATACCGCAGCGCTGGTATTCTGATAGGGCCCACTGTGATGCCACGGACACACCTACCAAGTTACCTATTTCAAGTTGGGTCTTCATAACCGATAGGTACCTACTCGTCTTCCACTTCTTCACAAGGGTTCAAACATAGCCCTTCTAAAGAACTACATACTGTGGCATGATTGTTGATAAACCATTTAACCAGAAGCCTCCTCAGACAAAAATTAAAAATAATTAATTATGGGTTGACCATGAACCAACTACCTACTCAAATAACCGGAAAGAGTTTGGGACTTTCCAAGCCTCGGCATGAAATAAGCCAGACATTAAAAACGCTGAAGTTTTTTCCCGAAGAGACCGAAACTCGGCAGCTGTTCAGTGTCAGCGCCATTTTTATTTTTTTTAATGTTGTTAGTGCTGGACGTAGGGTTGCTGTGTTATCAAAATAATTATTTGCGAGATGTTCCTGCGACTTCATCCATTTTTTTTTCTTTTTTATGGTAGAAACTATCCGATAGCATTGTCTGGGAATTATCATTAAAATAAACTTTCAAGTCATACAGATTTAAATATAGATTTAAAAAAATTGGTTCTAATCTTCTCTCTCTTGAATATAAAGGTTGAAAAAATCTTCTTTATGTGTAAATAAAAACTTTTTCTCAAACATGCTCGAGCATTATTTTCACAACCTTCTTCGAGATAATACTGTGAATGCTGTATTGAGCAAATACATGCGACTAGTCAGCCGGCAATGTTACTATAAAAATCCATATCTGTCGTGTTTAGCGGTTTTTCTTTCTTTCTTTCTTTTCTTTCTTTCTTTTCTTTCTTTCTTTTCTTTCTTTCTTTTCTTTCTTTCTTTTCTTTCTTTCTTTTCTTTCTTTCTTTTCTTTCTTTCTTTTCTTTCTTTCTATTTAAAAATGGAACGATATTTTTACTTAGGAGGTAACATATCAAAGATTTTATTTAAATTTTTATTTGGCTTGCAAATAGAGCTGTGAAAAGTAAAGAAGCAACAAATGAACATTTTGGCGCGTACAAAATTATCGTTGTGCGTCATTGTAGCTGGAATTGATTTAGTTTAGGTACATATTCGCGCATTTTTTGAGAAAAGTACCATACAAGCCGTAACCAGCAGTGCTATTCTGTAACCATCTCACCGTGAAAACTTAGGTGAATAGTGAGCGTGGAGTGAGCTGTCATTCCACAGGGATTGACACTATTGACAGCTCACTTCACCCAAGTTTTCACGGTGAGATGTTTACAGAATAGCATGGCAGGTGTGGCGGCATCTACACCGCCACATGCGAACTACGCATCAAAGACTTGACGTCACACAACATCCTGACGTCACTCAAATCCTGCATCGCGCAATTAGAGTTTACCGCGCGGTGGACATATATACAAGCTCACGACTTCAACCTCTGGGCAATTGCCCGCCAGACATGACACCCGTCTGGTCGGAGGATCCTCCCTTTTCTAAAGGGGATGAGTGAACTTTACACCCTGTTCCTCATACCCCTAAATTGGTGACCCCGAGCATGAACGTCAACGCAGCCTTCGTGCAACTACTTCAGCGTGACGTCATCATCATCGTCACTCCCGCAAGCTTTCGTGAGGCGAGTCACACAGCCAGCCAGCACCCACGGCTTCAACGGGTATCCTGACCACCAGCATGCAGCGAACGCGCATTCCTGGTCATCACCCTCAGCCTCATCAGCAACCTTGGCACAGCACCTGCACTTTCGGCCGGTCTCACAAGCAGAGCCCATTCTACCCTCTCCTGGTCGACGCCACCAGCCAGCCACAACCCAGCGCTGTACCACATCCGACCCACTGGATCAAGACGCAGCGCCACCCCGACTCACTGGGGAATCACCGCAAGCACCGCAGACAGTTCCGACTCACCGCGAACTATGCGGCAGACAGTTCCGACTCACCGCGAACTATGCGGCACCCGGTTCCGACTCACTGGAACCACAGCTGGTACTGTGAAGCATCGCAAGATACAAGACTCAGCCCACTATCGACCTCCGGTCTCCGGAGGGGAGTGATGTGGCGGCATCTACACCGCCACATGCGAACTACGCATCAAAGACTTGACGTCACACAACATCCTGACGTCACTCAAATCCTGCATCGCGCAATTAGAGTTTACCGCGCGGTGGACATATATACAAGCTCACGACTTCAACCTCTGGGCAATTGCCCGCCAGACATGACACCCGTCTGGTCGGAGGATCCTCCCTTTTCTAAAGGGGATGAGTGAACTTTACACCCTGTTCCTCATACCCCTAAACAGGCATTGATGGACTCACAATCGTCCATCAACGCCCCTGTTGCAGGCCGCGACAGTATAATGTACTATTATTTCTCATTTCCCACTATCCATATAATTTAGACCTTACGTGTGTAAAACTTAGGTGAAGGGAGCTTAAAGCGAGCCACCTGGCCGACGTATTCTGTAAATAAAAATCTCACCGTGAAAACGTAGGTGAAGTGACCTGTCAATAGTGTCAATCTCTAGCATTAGGTGGAATGACAGCTCACTTCACGCTGACTTCACCTAAGTTTTCACGGTGAGATTTATACAGAATAGATCAGCTGATGCTATTGATTGACACTATTGACACCTCACTTCACCTAAGATGTCACGGTCAGATATTTACAAAATCGACCGGCCGTAGTAGATTTTCCCATGAGAGATATCCCTTCCCTACCCAGTAAGCTATTCCGGGATTTAGACGCAGTATTTTCACGATGTAAGTAGTTATGAGCTATTGTTCGCCATGACTCCATGACGGCTGGGAGCCAACTGGTTTTGGTAATAATGCTCGATGTGCGTCAGTGGGATGCTGAGTCAGACCTTTTCTTATAACTCCTAAGTGGTTTAAGTCATTAGGTCGTAGATTTTGGCTAGTGATATGACCTAGATTGGCTTAGTAAGAAGCTGGTAAATGTACATTTAGGATTTTGTTAAGGTAAATATTTCCTTGAGTTGATTACTTAACATATATACCATTTAAAAAATACATTCTTACACCAATGGTATACAATACAATCACAATGTAAGGAACAGAAGGCCTAGATAAAGTGACATTCTATCAGCGATAACGATGATGGAAGAATTAAAAATATATTAACATTTAGAAAGCTTATGTCAATTCTGTTGAAAGTCGTCAAAACGCTTTGAAAGCAATTCTCACTTGAAACTAGGTGTAACTTGTCCAGAGACCCCAGCAGGCTTTGTTACACCTTCAATGTTCACTTTTTCTGCTGTCTGTACATAGGTATATATTTCTAATATTGATTTATTAGTAGTATGTTCCGCAGTTAAATATTGAATATCAAATAGAGATGGGTAACTCAGGAGTGATAGATACAAACGATATGAATCATTCCGTTTCAATCAATCACTCTTCGTATCATTTCGTATCCGAATGTATCAGTAACTCAGTTTATCTTTCTTTACACCTCACTCACTCGTCGGTCATCGCGTCGGATATCTTCGCATTGTTATGCATAGATTCGGAATAACTATGTTAACTCTTTGATATAAAGAGTTCTATAGTTATACCGAATCTCTCTTTTGCAAGTCACAGTCGGAGATACTACAGAGAGAGTTTCACGTCTGCTATCACCGTATTACTAGTTTAGTTGAATGCTACCCACTCACCTGACAGATTTTATTCTTAGACAGATAGTAGACTGACCTATTCTAGTGCCTATTCTTAGGTACCCACTATAGATAGTAGACTACACTGCGTAGACAATGTTTCTTACGCCATCTTTTGTCAATAAAGACAAACAAAACAGAAAATCTATATCGACGTTCGATGCTGAATATAAGACCGTCATAAAACCGCAGCAAAAAGCTCTTTTGCATAAAAAAGTATGCATGGGTGATTGTGGTCTTCTGGTATTAGAAGATATAATGGTACCAGGAACCTACTATCCATCTTTTTCCTTTATAACATATTCACGATTATCTATCATCTGGCTTTTTCCCTGCTTGAAGAGAAAAAGATAAACAATAAAATAAAAATGTATTACACCTTACAGCTGATCTAGTGTGATGTATGATTAATGGACAGTCTCTCTATTTTCTCTTTATCGATTTATCCCTTAGTGTTGCCCAACAGATGGCGCTAATCACAATTTTCATTTTCCAGAGAAAACATTCGCCTCATCAGCATTCTACGTGCCAGGAGTGCACCCGACGGTGAAGGAACAGATGGACCTAGCGAGGTCTATCTCCAAGTCTTTGAGCGACTCCAGCAACCACATGAGCAGAGGCCAGAGCATGTACGTCAACAGGAAGAAGAGGTCCGTCAAGTGGGTGCATGAAGGACGAGGTATGTTATCTGTTTCTTGTGTCATCATTTCATTATATCGGGTGTAAAAAGACACTTTCCGAAGCCGAAAGCCACATATTCTACCCATTATTTGCATCATTTTTTTCCACTAGACCATACCTGGGAATCCACTGGTTCTGGAGATATTGAAGGTCAAAGTCGCATTTTTTTTTTTACTTTTTCACGAAAATGAATTCTATGCAATAATACGAAACTTTTTTCCAAACAAACATTACCTGAATTTTAGATTTATCTTAACAGATTACGCATTTGAAGTTACAAAAACGCAATGAACAACAAGTACCTAGCTACGTAGCGTAGGAGCGGAGCTTAACTAACACTGAATCCGTTCATTCAAGCGTGGGTTCGCGTTACATTGCGCGCAATAAAAACTTGTTTTTTTTTATGAAAAAAAAAAAAAATACGTTTCCCAGCAATAATTTTTGCGCAAAGCTACTTAGCTATACGTACAGTATGCGTAGTTTACGGCTTTGTGATGTGTCTTTTTACACCCTGTATGTTTAATAAAGAACCGTCTAGACAAAAAAAAAAATGGTGTGTTATATACTCTAAATGTAAAGTACTGTAAAGTTACTCTACTTTTGGTTCTCACGTGTAAGATGGCTGCTCAGGTCCCCATGCTGAACACAACATAACACCTGTTTTTTCTAAGGCAGAAACTCCTTTGGAAAATTGAGTTGAAGTCCCATTACATTTCGCTAGTATAATCTCCATAATACATGAGACAAATACAGGGAGACAATAATGAGCCGTAAACATACACATACGTAACATTACGCCTGTTGTCTCCAAAGGGTTATGCAGAGATGTACCAATAAGCAAGTACACCCACATTTAGCCAAAAAAATTCCAGTCTTGTGGTGATTTTGAAGGCGCGCTCAGTTCAGACGGTGATCAGTTTTACGTTTTTGGCCGATGCTACACAAGTTGCGTCGTACTGTACCTACCTAATTTTAATAATGTAAACCTGCTATATAATTGCGTAAACATTTTCGGTAAACGATTAAGTCTAATCTGTTTCATTTTGACAGTTCAACAACATTCATTGCGTTACTTACGTTCTTGAGCAGAATTTATTTTGGAACTTGTGAAGCAATGGATTAGCAATCTCTTTCAAAATGATTCAGATTGTGATTGATCGTGTATTACGCAATTAAGGTGACGGATTTAACCTATCTCTTCGCTTAGAAATCACGACTCAGTTGCTTTTAAATCTCAATGTAACCATTATTCTATCATTTTATCTTCCATGATATAGTTATTATAATCTGCCGCTCGTCAGATATAAATGGCGGCAGCTGATATTGACAGATTGGTCGGCGGCCAGACCGGCGGCCTCGGGTGTTTCAGCATTATTTATAGGACACATAATGTTAATTATTATACAGTGCTTAAAGTAATTGTGATGTTTTGAAAGTCTGGCGATGTTAAATTCATCGGTAAAAATTCAGCAATCCATTGCTTCATAAGTTAGAAAAAAAAATCTGCTCAACAACTTAAATAACGAAATGAATGTTGTACAACTGTCAAAATGAAACAGATTATTCGTAATCGTTTACGAAAATGTGTTACGTAATTAGATAGCTGAACTGTGTCAACTGTCAAGCAATCAAGTGTATTGAGAAGGGATGAGAATTAATGAGCAAATGTTACACAGAACAAATAAACAGACAAGTCTGTACTGTTATTTCATTTAAGTATTTGGTTTATCTTAGCATCTCATCTACCTACAAAATGTTTCCACATAACCACTGCTGTTCTTGTCTAAATGTAGTGTCTGCATGCTACATTATCGGGTCTCGGTACCTACTAACTGTGCTAAACTTTAACTGGCTGTTATGTCAAGTTGATAATCGTGCGTTAATTCAATTAAAACGATAGACACTTCTACAGATGTGACTGCAACGTATGATCTACCAGTATTGTTCCATAACCGTTGTGGTAAAACAGGCATTTTACCAGATTAACCAAAAGTATAGCATACTAGAGGTTAGCAGTCAAATCAGTCGGAGGCAGGCAGTTTTATTATAATTCTTGATTTCTCTAATTAATATTTCCAGGCCGAAACACATCGAACGCGTGCTCCACCCCGACGCCCGTAGCGAACCACGACACGCCGTACCGCCCGCCATCTAGTTTGCGCAACCAGAAAACATATCCGAAGTCAGCGCTTAAACACTCCAGCAACTGGCCAAAAATGGAGCCGTTCCCCGTCACCCCTCCGACGATTACTGTACAAAATGTTGAAGTACCAGTCCCTATGGCACCTACAAAGCTGAATGATGTCTATGCTTCACCAAAAAGCCCACGATTGCCTTTAGTTTCTGGACCGAACTTCAACGTAGCGCCGCGCGGTTGGGGCGAGATGAAGGATTACTACCGACCAGTCGTACTAGATGGCGTTGGCGCATCGACGCAATACACAGATTTTTAAAATTATTTGTTCTGTTTTTTGTTAAATCATTTTAAGACTAAGATATTTTACGGTTACGTGACATTTTTTTAAGTAAAATTTTCTCTACGATTGTAAAGTTATTCGTTTTTAAATGTCGTCTTTGTGGGATTTGTTAGATAAAGTAAAGAATTAATTATTTAAATACATATAAGAAAATTATAAGCGCAATGACTTTCCATTCTATGTGCTTATTGATTTATTCAACATCAGGAACATCGAAAAGTATTTATGTTTTTTTTTTTTTTTTTTTTAAATTAGCATTTTAATATTATCCATCTTGAATAATGACTATTAATGACTAGTTTTTAGTTTTACGTTAAACATAGTTTTTAATTTAAATACCTAATGAAAAAAAAGTGTAGGTAGTCGAGTCCTAGTCATATTTAAGATATGTACCTATTAATTAATAATGTTTAAATAGAAGTGTACTCACATAGTGGCTTGTTATGTAAAATATGTAACCAAAGATCTGTTGTAGGTGTTTATCTAAAAAAGAAAAATAGGTATAAAGAGTATTGACGTAGGAAGTTACTAGCCGCTGTCAAACGCTGGTTGTCAACGCTGGTCATCGTGGCATTCAGCGCTGATGAAGTAGGTATTTATTTGAACTCTCAAAATGGATACCTACTAGTTTAACCTTGTATAGATTTTTGATAATCATTTTTATAAAAAGCTATTTAATTATACCTACTTTTGTAATTTAAATAAGATCTTCAAATAATTAAATGTAGTTAAAAAACAAAACAAAATGGACTAGGTACTTAATGTCGCTAGTCGAGAAAAATAATTATGTTAAGATAATTTAAAATAACTTATTTTTATGGAAAGTTGTATTTATATGATGTGTACGGGTGCTGTACCTACATGAAGATCAATAAAGTACTTGAAAAAAAATGCATTTTAATTTTAAAGTAGTACAAATACGGAACATTATCTAGATCAGACTTGTATAATTATGGTTGGCGACTGGTGGATGACGTCACGCCACACGGACGCCACGCCACACTCACGTTTGTGACGTGCAACACACGCGACCGACGCGGATAATTACTTAGTATGATACACTGGCGTGATGGCGGTAGAGCCTGGATCCCATCACTCGCACGCTACATACACAGTAGAACTTGGGGTGGTCTGGGGCGTCTGTAAACATACGAATACAAGTCAAGCGCACTTACACGCACGCGGCCGGGGAGGGGGGCGCCTAGCACCACTACACACACTACTCACAGAACGCACGGTTTCCGCCGCCCGGGACACGCACACCGCATGCTCACACGGGACTCATCGCACATGTGTTGAGTCCGTGAGGACTGACGTTGCGCCCGAGTTCGTGCGCCACGCCAGGTGGCAGGTTTCAGGCGTCCGTTGTGTGTGCATGTTTGATGTTCCGCGCGCTAGAAGTATCGGAACTCGCCATTTTTGCCAAGTCGATCTCGGCGCAACTAGTCGGTCGCGCCTGCGCGCCCCGGCTTCTCGCCTCTCTGGCCCCCGCCATGGCTTCCGTGAACCTCATGACCCCCAGCGTCCCTACCCGCCGGGCCCGTTGGGTTGCTGCCACCAGAGTCATGTCCGCCTGCTCCGTCCTGGTAATGCGTGTAGATGGGGTTGGGATATAGGTGCGGCGAGGCGGACGGCGCCACGATGGTGTCCGGCACGTGGCCGCTCAAGCCGCGCCGGTTGCGCGCCTTCCACCACTTGCGCGAGTCCAGCACCTCGAGGTATTCTCCACTCACGACGGTGAGCTCCTTGTCATTGTTGGCGGTGCGCGGGTAAGTGACCCGCACGACGCACCCGCCGCGCGCCAAGACGCCGCGCGCCCACTCGTCACCCAGGTCGTCGTCATCTCTGTCGGCGCGGTACGCATGCCCGCAGTCAGGCGAAGACGCAGCGCTGCCCGAGTCCTCACGCCCCATCCCACGCATGGGATTGGGCGCGTACTGCTCGGTGTAGAGGTTTGCCTCGTCGCGCTCGTAGGTGAAAGGCTCGGTGGCCGCCAGCTCGGCGCGCCCCACCGAGCTGCGCCGCGTGGACGACCTGCGCAGAGGCTGGTCGTCGACCTGAAAGTCGGGGCTCCAGCCGTCCATGAACACGGGCTGGTACGGTGGGATGGTCGTCTTCCATTGTTCCCTTGGTATGAGCCAAGCGTCGCCCAGCGAGTGCCATAGCTCGGTCTCCCTGCTGGTGAGGCAATTGGCCAGCAGGTTGAGCGCGTCGCGCGTGATTAGCGGCTGCACGATGCGCGTGGGCTGGTTCCCGTCCGCCGCGTCCTGCGCCGCGTCCACGATCAGCGCCAGCGGTGTGAACAGGAAGTGCACGAGCTCAGGTGCGTTGGGGTCACAGATGCGTGCCTGCAGCCGCGCCAGTAGGTTGAAGGACAGCTTGAACTTTTGCAGTATGTCCACGAAGTCGCGTTTGGGCGGCGGTCGTGTGCGCAGCGCCAGCATGCTCTCGCACGCGTTCGCGGCAGCGCTACCCGCATCCCTCCGGCCGCCGCGCGACCGTCGGCGCTTCTCCAGCTCGCGCTGCGCCGTTGCCGCGTGCTGCAGCCGCGCGATGAACTTCTCGATGTCGTCGAAGCAGCGATTGAGGACGGTTATGTCCTGCTCGTACAGGTGCTCAGACCCCGTAGAGGAGGCGTCGTCCTGGTCGCCACCGGACCCGCTGCGCTTGCCGCGCCGCTGCTGCTGCACTGACATTTGGCGGAGCACGGCCTTCCATTGTTTCTCGGTGTATGTGTTGTAGAGGCGTGCCATGTCGTCGCCGCGGCCGTCCTGCACTGAGTGAGAGGCTTTAGCCCGCACCGTACGCTTATCGCGCTGATAATGCACTGACAAGAGCTAATCGAGCTCCTCCAAACACTATACCAATTGCTAGTGCCATTCATAAACCACTTCAGATATAGCAAGCTCACTCAAAAACTCGTGCATTTTGACGTGAAAACGTCTTTTCGCTCGGTATAAGGTACCGGTGGTAAGTTCAATATTTCTGACCGACAAATACATATAAGATTTCAATCACTAATAACTACAAGACTTTTAAAGCTAGAGTAATGGTAGAGAATAAAGATAGGTCATAACTATTAAAAAAATAAGGCTGGATATAATTTGCCTATGACGTCACACTGCGAGTATTTTTCACTGTGTGTCGAAATTCCAACTCGTATATATCGCAAAAACGTATTTAGCTAGAACAGTGATTCTGGTGTCGTTGTCAAGAGTTGACAAAGCACTACCAGGACTTAAAAATAATCAACAGAAATATTGGTGCCGATTCTCTTGTACACCGAACTAAACTAACTAAACTATCACTAAAATTTCTTACTTTTGGCTATTAGAATCTTAGAGCTATTCTGCAAATAAAATTCTCTAAATTAAAAAATAATTTTGACACGACTAAAATTGAATTTGACAATCGCGAATCCACGTGGTACCCGTGGTTTGCCATAGGCCGTGGTTTTTTTTAGAGCCGGAGGCGCGCAGTGGTTGCATACTCGACGTGTTTTATATGGAATTTTGCACATTTTGTATGGAAAATATGAAAAAATATTACCAACATGTTGAGTTTTAGGGGTTTAAGAGTTTCATAAAGGGGGTCGAAATTTTCATTATTTTTGCGATAGGACGCACCATTTTCGAGATATAAGCAAAAGAAAAAATAAATACAGTACTGTTTTTGCACATGGAAGTCGAGATGTTGGTGTGAATTTTAGTTCATGACAACTTATTTTACCCCACACCTTTTTAATCGCGATTAAAAATTGTTTGGTTTAGTCTGGTTTGGTTTTTTACAATCAAAATTTTTGGTGAAAACGTCAAATTCAGAATAGCAAAATTGGCATTTTCACTAAACTAAAAGCTCAGTACTATCTTAGTGCTGTCAAACTAAAATATAGTTAAGTTGTGTCACTTTAGTCTATTTCAGAATGGGAAATCGTCTTTTGACAGGATTAAACTAAATTTAAGTGATTTTTAGTTTAGTTTAGAGGCATTTGTGACAAGAGAATCGGCACCATTGGCCGACTCTCGGTGTCGCCACTGCGTCCAATTCTGTTACTAAACAGCTACAGTTAAATTCTGTTTACTTTTTATTTTCGCTTGAGTATAGATATCGATGATTTTTTTTGTTGGTATATCGTGTGCTAGCTGAAATATACCAAATAATTTAATTTAATGTTTTATGTTGCATAATGTACATTATTTTACATAATTACTATTATATATGTAGAATCAAGTTTTTCTAACTGAACAGACAGCTGTGCTGCTGGGGAGTTTGTTGCGCCACTTCTTCTTCCCAGCTAAGCACTAGGAAGTAGTGAAGGGTGGGCATTTTTGGGGGACTGTCTTATGTAATTTTGACGTTCGAAAAGTGCAGATTCTCAGCCTATTTTGAATAAATGAATTTGAATTTGAAGATTTTATTAGAATTTCGATTTGGCTTGCAAATAGAGTTGTTTAACGTAAAAAAGAAACAAATGAACATATTGGCGCGTGCAAAATTCTCATTGTTCGTAATTTATTCTGAAATTTGTAATTAATTTACGTAGTTTAACCGCGCATTATTTGAGAAAATTACTATGACTTGGCCGCAACCAGAGATTGATAGACTCACGTATGTGTGCTTCGCCTCTGTCATATTTTCATGTTCGTCCATCAATGCCCCTTTTGCAGGCCGCGGCAGTAATGTACTAATTCTGTAGCTATGTTACCGCCTACGGGACTTTAAAAAAATCTCTGGTTCAATTGCTATTTCTGGTTGGTACGAGATAAATATTTTGTAAATAAAGAAAATATTTCACCTGGGTTACCTACACAGGCCTTCTGTAAGCTCTCTCTAATAGGAGGGATCTCCCTCCCTCAAAAAGGCTCAGGCTTGTCTCTGAGCAGTGGGAACATTATAGAGAGATTATGTATAATGTCAGGGAAGTTTCGAATGTCAATGGGAAGTTTGTTGTAAAAGCGTATACATTGACCCATGAACGAGTTGCCTACTCTGTGGAGACGTGTGCGATGTACAGCAAGGTTGTGTTTGTTCCTGGTATTTAAACTATGAATATCGGACATTTTCTTAAAATTTGATATATTTTTGTGTACATACAATAGGTTTTCAAAAATATATTGTGAGGCTACAGTCAGAATATTTATTTCTCTGAATTTCTCTCGAAGGGAATCTCTTGGACCGAGATTGTAAATGGCTCGAACAGCCCTTTTCTGTAGAACAAAGATAGTATTAATGTCCGCACAGGTTCCCCAGAGAAGAATCCCTATGCCCTTAGTAGGTAATGTACGTACCTACTTACAAATGACTACCCTAGTGCGCGTTTTCACCACCATCAGGCAAAGCAACGTCGCAAGGTAATGTGAACCGCAAGCAGTTTGCTTAGCAGCCACTCCCATTTCACTATTCGTGTCTCAGTAGAGGAGGCCTACTGAGACACGAATGGACCAAAATGTAGATTTCGATGCTTACGAGTGGCCACTCGTAAGCATCCAAATCTACATTTTTGACAGTTGTCTAATGGTTTTTAAGACTAGTTTTGATGTCTATTAATGTTGTTAGAAAACTGTTGCTTAGTTATCAACATCTCCCTAAGGACCGGAATCAGGTGTTTTTTCAGCCGTCCACATGTTGATAACTAAGCATTACGCATCGGCGAGTCGTAACTTTAGTCTCGCCTGCACGCGACCATAACCACCATAGAAACAGGTTTTGTCGTCGGAAGAATAGACAAAATTACAGATTCACAATCACAATCTGTAATTTTGTCTATTCTTCCGTAGACAAAACCAAGCGTGCTGAAAGTTGTTAAAATGTTTTTTGCGCTAAGTAAATGCTACGTTTTAGTATAAGTAACAATTTTATATGGACATGGTTATAACTGCAGCCCTATTCCCAATAGGTCGTATTCGTATAAGGTCGATGCGCTTGCGCAGACAAGACGTTTAGTGAACCTGCGCACGATTTGATTTCATTGCGCAAGCGCGTGGGCAGTGTATGTATTTATGCAGATTTTGTTTTGTTTTCTTAAGTTCTTTTGTAATATTCACGTGACAAAGACATACATGGTTCAGTCTAAAATAGAAACGTCTGCTGTAGAGACTGTGATACGTAATACACGATCAATCAGAATCTGAATCGTTTTGAAACAGATTGCTAATCCATTGCTTTGTACGTTCGAAGAAAAATCTGCTCAACAACGTAAATAACACAATGAATGTTGTTGACCTGTCAAATTGAAACAGATTAGTCGGAATTGTCAACGAAAATGTGTTGCGTAATTAGATAGCCGGTGAGTCAGCGTAGCGACGATAAATTGTTCACTATTCATTTGACAACTTTAAGGTTCGTTCAGACCAGCGCGACGCGACGGCGCGACGTGACTAGAACAATACAATTTCTAAGAAAACTTCTCTGTATAACAATAGCTGGTGTCGCGCCGCGCTGTCGCGTCGCGCTTGTCTCTACGAAGCTTTATTTGGATACTAGATTCTGCTCGTGAGGAGGGCCTTCATCAAGTATCGGGGCTATCCAATGTTAGAATTTTTCTAATCTGACTGGTACTTTCAGAGATTACCCCTCCTACATAATATACAAACTTACAAACAAACGAACAAACAAATTTTACATCTTTATAATATTACAGTATAGTTTATATTCAACAATAGTTTTTAGTTGCTGATAAAACTATGTAGGTAGGTATTAGGGTCTGCAGGCCTCAATCGTGGTTTCCGATAAACATCAAAATTAAAACACTAAAACTTTACACTTATACTCCATAGGTTTATAAAGAAATCGTACGAGTATAATAGGTTTTTATAGATGACACTTTCTTGTTTAAAAATACAATAAACCTAACTTTTATTTTAGATTTTTATAATAGTTTCCTCTTTTATGAATGTATGTTAAACTTTATAATTTATTCATAAACTACTCTTCATAGATGTAACTGCTTGCGCACATTATTATTTTTAGATTTATCATAATAATATAATATAATCTGCCTATTGTAAAGAGCCCAAACTCTAAACGTCAACGAATTATAACGTTGCTAAATTGAAGAGTACAACTGTGACGTAGCATGACAACAGAAGTGAGAGGTATTACGTTTAGGCGGTTACTTGATAGTTGTCTCGTCACGTGTTTTTTTTTTGTTTACCTACCTTTATTTAACTACCTAAACCCATGGGCGTACCCAGCTTTTGGCTCAGGGGGAGGCCAAAACTGCTGCCCTCCCCTGCCCCACCACCCTGGGTATGTTCATGCCTAAACCTATGGAGTATAGGCCGTTAGGTCTCTGCGAATATTCGCGCGGTTTATTTATAATCAGTGTACGGCATTGCAACGAGCGCCAGTGCGTGTAGATACATAAGATACCATATGTGTTACTGAATTGGGATAAAAATTTCGCGCGATTTTTTATCGCTGTGTGTGCTACGCCTTATTCTTCCCAGTATGGCAAAAGACAGCGTTATTTGCGTTGCAATAAGGTTGCTATTTGGATGATGTCAGAGGTAAATTATCTGTGAAAGAACTGCAGACAATTTTCTTTTAACTTTGACAGTCCGTTAAGACTCCATAAAAGCAGAAAAACCTAGGTACTTAACTGTTTTTGTTGTCAATTCAATCATTAAATCAATTCATTAACTTCACAGACAGCGGAACTGAACCCGGTGAATTGATTACAATGATGAGCTATTGTCTACTCGACTTATGACACAAAAACTATGTAAAGAGTCTACTAAACAATACTCAATTTGGGCGACAATTCACATCCGTGAATTGTCGTCCAAATTGAGTATTGTTACTTGCTTTATAGATGTTTATTCTCTACAAATACAAAACTTGGAATTTTTCAGCAGTTTTCAGTTACCTACATATTGAAAAAGAAAAAAAAGAAAGAAAATTCGTTTATTTGCGGTACACATGACGCAAAGAAAGAACAAACACACATACACAATACACACACACACACGCACATACACACAACACCACACATACATGACATATATGACTGCTGCCTATCCGCTTATAACAGGGATAGCCTAGTGGTGTGACCGTCGGACTGCTAAGTCATAGTTCTCAAGGTCGAACCCAAGGCACCTCTGACTTTTCGGATTCATGTGCGTATTGTATAATTATCACTTGCTTCCAAAACGGTGGAACAAAACATCGTGAGGAAACCGGCATGCCTACAGCATGTGAAGCCAAGTCAGAAGCCCAAGGGCGGCCTTAAAAACTCTAATACCAGGATAGTCACTAACCGCACGAAAAGAAGAAGAAGAAGCCTATCCTAAGCTTTTGCCAGCTTAACACCTTTTATTTGAAACTGAATGGTTTTTTAGAAAATCATTCATTACTATCCTTGAAAGGTTGATAGGTACTTAGAAATATGAATGATACCGAGGTAGGTACTTCAGTAGATAGGTAAATTTCCTAAGCAAAGTAAGTTTATTTGTCTGAACAATGAGGTGTAATCTCAAAAACCACTCACCGGAATTAGATAGGATTCGATTCTATAAACCCTTATATTCTTAAGTATGTTTATTTAATTATCATCACTACATTTATTATAAAGCAAAGTCCCCCGCCGCGTCTGTTCGTCTGAACGCATAAACTCAAAAACTACCGAACGGATTATCATACGATTTTCACCAATGGACGGAGTGATTCATGAGGAATATTTAAATATATAATTCATTATGGTTTTGTGTAAATTGGTTGAAATATGACATTGTAAAATACTCCAAGTAGAATGAACATCAGATAAATTTTGATCTAACCCATATGCTCGACGGTCGACGCGACAGGCTGATACGACACTACGACAGAAAAAAAACGTAGGCATAATATATGCTCTGCTGACCCGCGCGAAGCCGAGGCGTGTTGCTGGTTAAGAATAAATTATAATATAACCAAACGTTCTCAAAATGTTGCCATTGGCAATATACAGACTCGAAAAAAAAACTAAGTATTCGTTTAATTTACGTAATGGTCTGTTGTCGTTCATATAATTAACCTGCTCAGGTGGAGATGATGCACAGAAGACTGCACGAGGACTTCTTCCACAAACCCCCCTGGAAGTCCCCCATAGCATAAGGAGAAAATTGGAATCAAAGAAAAAAAGTGGAATTCCCCCCCGATAATCATCCTTAGGGGGTGAAACTGGTATCGAAAAAAATGTATGTCCAGAAATGCACGCTAAGGTAATATTTTTTTTAAATGTTTTTTGAGGAGCCATTTAAAGTTTGTCTGCATACACACACTTATTTGTTGCATGACATGATGACACCTACTTACCTATAGGTACCATCGAAGAAGTTCATATCTAAGCACTGTAAGGGCTATTCTTGCTTGCAGCGCTCGGCGGCTATAGCACCGGGCCAGTAACAGATGTAGTCATCGTGTTCACGGGATTTTGTTTTGAAACTGGTTAGATATGAACTTCTTTGATGGTACATCTACCATGGCATCTATCTAGTAGAATCCTACATGGTTCTTGTGGCGCCTGAATATCAGGTAGGCGTTGTTGGTAAACATTTGTGAAATGTATAGAAAAACAAGATGGCGGTGAGCGTTAGTTCCGATTTTGGCCACGCGCATTATACGTTGATAATGCATTGCATAATGAGCCTATAATGTTCCCACAGCTGGGATACGGGCCTCCTCTATGAGAGGGAGTGGGCCGTAATCTATCACGCGGGCCCAGTGGGGGATGGTGGATGTCACATGTCTCCGATTTTTTTGTTCAAGGACTTGCCAGTTTCTTCACGATGTTTTCCTTCACCGTTTTGAGAGCAGTGGTGATCGAACAAACTACACAGAGAGTAAAGCGCCTGTTTAGGTTCGAACCCACGACCTACAAGTCGTAAGTCGGGGCCGATACCACTAGGCCACTACTAATCGAATAGTCAGTATCGTTGTATGTATAAGTTTATAAATCATGTCACGAGACCACAAGAGGTTGCTGCAACTATGCAACGAAAAGCATTGTTACGAAACTTTCAACTAACGCATTCACTAGAATGTTTAGCAATGCACGATCTCTGGTAGATGTAGGTACGGATTAATGTTTATAGATTTAACTAAAGGTTAATTTAGACAGGCGATGCCCTTATCCCAATTTATTTGGGGTCGGCGCAACATGTCATCTACTACCATGCTTCTCCTTAATCGTCATCTCAGTAGTCACTCCCTTCCTTGCCCTATCATCTTCCACTCAGTATTTCCATCTTTACTGTGATCTTCCCCTACTCTTATAGCTATCTACATTCATATAGTCCTCCAGTGTGTGCGCAGACACAGGTCCACTCTCTCTCTTCCCTCACTCTCATAGTCTGATGGGACGGCAATCCAACACGACCGGAGAGATCATGGCGCAGGACCAACGGCTTAACGTGCTTTCAGAGGCACGGGGGTATCACACCGCCAACTCCGGGCTGTTACTAAGAAATGCCAAATGGAAAAACCCAATAACACTTTGCGTGACCTGGCAATCGAACCCGGGACCCCACTCAGCAGTCGCGCTTGCGACCACGAGACCAACGAGGTTACATTCATACTCACAACCATAGATAAAAGAAAGTGTATTTCTATGCTCACAACCATACGGCATTTTTTTGTTCCCTACAACAATGTTTTTTTAAATTAAAGAAGCGAAACAAACGGTTAAGTTGGGCGAAGCATGCATGGCATATTCCCATCTTATCGTAAGCCGTTTTAACTTTTAACCATGCAAATCGATTTAGACTGTTGCCACAAGCCCTTCATTGCTATTCCTTCTAAATTCTGGTGGCTATTAATACCAGAAACACGAGGATGATTAAATAATCATTTGTAGTCATGAGCATTTATGCAATGACGCTCTGATCGTTGACGAGTTGTCGATCAATTGGCGACAATTACAAGCATGTGTCAGGCCCTAGACATATCTTACCGACTGACCTTGAATTAATTATTGCCGAATAATTAGGATCTCTTTTATCTTGTGGTCGCTAGCTGCGCATGGGGTCCTGGTTTCGACTCCTAGGCTTTTTTAAATTTCAAATTTCAGTAGCAGCTCGGAGTCTGGATTTGTGCCCGGTTGATGCCAATAGGCTCGCCCTCAATTACATATACGAAACCCCTTGGTAAGACTGGTTTTCAGACTTTCGGCCTTTTGACGACCTTTTTTCTATGGGATGTTTGTAGGAATTATGGTTTGGACAGGCCAGCGCCTGTTGGTAAGGTAGGTAAGGTAGGTATTTAAATGAGTATTAATTTTATATTGTTAATCAAGAACGGCTACGATAATTTCTGTTTTGGTAATTAACTAGCAATTCGACATACTTATATCACACAAGTCTCAGATAAAAACGTCTGTGTTGTGTTGACTCTATTTTTGATTAATCTTCCCCAATTCTGAAATGGAGAGAAACATAAGAAAACAGCTCATCGTTAGTCTAATTTACGCATAAAAGGCTGTAACTTCTTAAACTGTATGAATATTGAACCATATACTTACTCAATTACCAATTCTATATTGCAGACATCTCCAGAGTCCGGAAACCTAAAAGAATTTGAGCAAAAAAGACCCAACTCCAAAAGACAAAACTGAAACATGCGGCTTGGCCTACGGCCGGTCCCACTCGGGCAGCACAGCACGCAACAATACATTACATTACATTACATAATGGCACTGTATAGCACACGACAGGCCACATGGTCACATATCCCAACTTGTTGAAGTTGTTGAGTTGCGCCAGTATTCGCCACGCGCCATCGCGAACACCACGCGTGTTAACCGACTTGTGAAGTTTTACACGACTAAATAAATGTGCAAGTGAACAATAAATATTACACAAAACTTTATTTTTATAATTTAAATTGGAAAATGTAAGTATTATTTTGTACTTATTTGAACGTTTTCAGTTATAAATATTGTATTTTTTGTGAGTTTTGTGAAAGAAATTGTAACGCATCAGCTGATTTGCGTAGGTTACCGGTTTGTAGTTTTCACAATGGTTCAACTTGGGTTTTATAAAACTTTGATGGTAGGTATTCTTGGTATTTTTATGAATCCAGCATAGAGTAGAAAGTGTTGTATCCTATACTATATTTGTATTTATGTAATATTTTGTAATCACGTTCTCGAAAACAGCTCTAACGATTTCGATGAAAGTTGCAATATAGGGGCGAAAAATCGATTTAGCTAGGACTTATTTCGGGAAAATTCGTTTTCTCCGTATTTTCACCCGAGGAGAGCTCGGTCGCCGGTAGAACAAGATGGGTGCCTTAGGATAATGATATGGCAGTATGGAATTAGTATGTACTATTAAATGAGCATTCTCTATTTTCACCAGAGCAGAGCTCGGTCGCCCAGATACTATTATTTTAAAACAGGATAATGCTACTGTTACGCCGAGTTTAATTTAAAAACATTTAGTAAATTACACTCTAACTGTCGACATAGAAGTTTTTTTTCTCTGCCTTTTTCTTTTGTGTCACAAGCTGGCTTATTTTTTATCGGTAATTGAATATTCAAATATATATTAGCATAGCAAAGGTGACATTTTTCATAAAAGATTTTGCGAATAAAATTCTAAGTAGATAGCTGTGACGGTTTATAATTCAATGGGACACGTCGTGTCCGTGTTATCAATGATAACTGTATATCCTGCCTTACATGAATTAAACATTAGACGTCAAATGACACTAATCTATACTTACAGAACGAATTTTATTTTGCTTATTAGAGTCAAAACTAGTCAGAAAGTCGGAAATGTAAATGCAAACCTCTACAACTTACGACTAAAGTAATCAAAATAAATAACGTACCATCAGAGAAGTTCATATCTAACCAGTTTCAAAACAAAATCCCGTGAAGACGGTGACCACATCTGTTACCGGCCCGATTCTATAGCCACCGAGCGCTGCAAGCAAGAATAGTCCTTACGGTGGTTAGATATGAACTTCTTCGATGGTACATCTACAATAGTCCCATAAAATAGATGGACAAATTTTAACACAGCGTTCAGTACGTCTAACCAAAGATATCAAAGCAAAAAAAAATAAACACCGATATAAGTGATTTTATTTTGACCTAAAATAATAAATGGCATTGAGTAAAAGCTCGTACAGACCAGCGCGACGCGACGCCGCGCCGCGACTCGAACAATACAATTTCTAAGAAAACTTGACGGTATAACAATAGCCGGTGTCGCGTCGCGCCGTCGAGTCGCGCTGGTCTGCACGAAGTTTAACCAACATTTTTAGTGTATTTTCGTTAGCCGATTTTTTTCTTGTAAGTATCGAATGCGTTTATCGTATTAATTTTTTTACCATTGTCCTTATTTTGGTGATCTGAATGATTTCTAATTTGTCCATCTATTTTAATGGGACCTTACCTATATATTTTAAAACAAGGTCGCTTTTCGCGTTTGCATGTATGTCCGCACTGTTATTCTAAACCACGCAACAGATTTTGATGAGGTTTTCACCATTGTTTATATAATTTATTCCGGAAGGTTTATGTGCATAATACGTTAATATTAAAGTTACGTTTATGTAAGAAATCTCGATGTTTTGTCAAGTCGTAAAACCCGTGCGAACCAGGAGCTAAGTAAAAATGAAAAGTGTTATTAAGTCAGTTTGGAGCCAATGCTGAGGAGAAGATACCCCTCAACATGGCTAACGTCTTTCTAAATGCCGAAATAATTTATATAAACGCACTCTTCTCTAAAATATTTTAGTTTTTGAATAGTTTTAGTTAAGTTAGTATATAATTTTGCTATTTTTATTAATTAATTAGTTATAAGTTGTCATGTACTCACGTATAAATATTATTAAAACGCTCTTTTATTTTACTACTTATTTCATACTAACTTTCATTGCCATGTGAGGCAAACGTAACACAATCTATCTCATAAAGTTACTCATTTCAAGTTCGACATTAGGCAATCTAAGGCCCAATTAATATTAATGTCACCTTGAAAGAACTCGAAACAGACGAAGATAATTTATCATTTAATATTTAAATATATCACTAAAACATGATGGCCAATAATACTGTCACATACTGCGTAGAATTAATAAAACGTACCGAATGATATATCGAGTAAAAAATAATAGATTAGAAAACTCTATAATTCAAGTTCAAATAAATTTTAATTTAGGAATACATCCGTTTAAAATTTAAAACGGATTACAAATTCATTCAATTAAAATAAGAGCGTTCGGTCTAAAAGTTGACAACGTCGCAAATAGCTGTCAAATATTTACCTGTTTTGATTGATTTGGCAATATTACTGTGTGGAACTATGAAATATCGCTAACTAGTGAATTAGAATATTAATAATGAATTGCTATTTGAATTTGATGTTGTAACCGTTTTAGGTGTAAAAAAGGCATTTAGAAAGTTTCCAAATACTTTTTTTACATCTAAAACGAAATATTCGGTGTTACGATATTAATTATTGCATTTCATAATTAATATCTTAGTTCACTAGTTAGCCCTATATTATTACAAATGCGAAAGTCAGTATGTTTGTTTGTTACGCCTTCACGCTAAAACGGCTGAACGAATTTGGACGAAATTTGGCACACGGTTATCCCGATATTCCCACGGGATCGAGACTTATGCGGGTGAAGCCGCGGGGCGCAGCTAGTGTTTCATATTTCCATACAGTAATACTGCCAAATTAATCAAAACAGCGAAATATTTGACATCTATTTGTGACGTTGCCCACTTTCGGAATGCACGCTCTTAAGTACACCACATCATCACACCACATGGATATCAAGATATACACATATAATTTTTACATAGGGTGACACAATGGGCGGTCTTATCGCTAAAAGCGATCTGTTACAGACAACCTTTGGATGGATTAAAGTGAGAAGAAGAGACCAGGGGCTGCAGTCTGGACATAGATAACGATCGCTTTACGACCGAATTCGATCCCGAAGTCCTAATGGCGTCCATAGACGCGCGGGACGTCTTGACATGCACGTGAATTTTTCGTGCTTGTCAAGCAATTTTGACCGTCTAGGGACGTCAGGGCGTAGTGACGTACCTCTAGCTGCAAGCATTTCCACACATTTTGGTCCTATTAAAAACGACATAAGTAGACACAGAAAGTACGTACAATTCACTATAGTAAAAAAGAAAAGCCACTTAGAGCGAATAATATATGTGTATATATTTACATACAATATGTTTTCTCTATTCTATGAATACACGAAGCCAGACCTATTTGAATGCTCAAATAAAAAACCTAGTAAGTAATTAATTCGTTTGTGACATTTCCGGACACACTCTAGAACAAAAGACTGTTAAAAAAAAAAACAAAGGTATGGTACCTAATTTAAAACTCAAGGCGAAGACTTGCAAACGGCAAAAAAATACTTAGATAATAATATGATTGTCTTACAAATACGTTAGTGCTTCATTAAATCAGTTGCTGAACAGAAAAACATTTTTTGTTACAATTTAAATACATATTTTTTGCCAAGACAATTTTGTCGTACCATCAAAAACATAAGCGAGGCGTTGGAAAATAAATCTTAACTTCAGGCATATAGGTTTTCTTCTAAAGACTATATGTTACTGATGACGACAGTAAGACACTCCACATCAATCATGGTTAATATGTAATTTAGTTTTTGACTGTGTATTTGTTAAATCCTTATTACTTTTGTAACCACAAAAGAGATGTCCTACTACGTAGTTTGTTCTAGAATTATCTGCAACACCGCAACCATCATCCTCTTCTACTTACCCCAATTCATTTGTGTTCGGCGAGCATGTCTTCTATACCTCTCTAGAAACCGCCACATTATTATTCATCTCATTTATATCCATAGCAATAGCATCTTTCGCACAATTCATCATCCGTTTCTTGGGTCTTTCTTCCACATTCATACTCAAAACATTCTCTAAGACTTAGGCCCGTATTACAGAACCTCACTCAAGACTCAAGCATTACTTAAAACTAGTTTCAACCAATCAAAAGGCTTTAAACGAGTCATAAGTAACGCTTGAGTTTTGAGTGAGGTTCTGTAATCCGGGCCTAAGGCCCGTATTAATAAACATTACTCAAAACTCAAGCGTTACTTAAAACTAGTTTCAACCAATCAAATGGCTTGAATCTAGTTTTAAGTAATGCTTGAGTATTGAGTAACGTTTATTAATACGGGCCTTAATCTACAAACAAGTCTGGAATTATTTTCTGTGACCTTTTCCCAATTGTGTTGTACCCTGATTAACTAGATGCTGCTGAACCTCCATACTTATGTATGGAGACTGCAATAATATAACAACTTTTGTATTTTGCAAATATCCAGAACCGGTATTACATTTAAAAATCAAAGTCATTTATGCAAACTAGGCTGAGAATCAGCAATTTTTTAACGTCAATATTACATGAGACAGTTCTCTGGTACGCCCTCCCTTCACTAGTTCCTAGTGCTTTATAGTATGACTACATTATAAACGGGTTTTGTCGACGGAAGAATAGACAAAATGACATTTACAATCACAATCTGTCATTTTGTCTATTCTTCCGTCGACAAAACCCGTTTCTATCATTGTCATGCTACGCGTGCTGGGAAGAAGAAGTTGCACAACAAACTCCCCAGCAGCACAGCTGTCTGTTAAGTAAGAAGAACTTCATTCTATACAAAAGTATGCAAATTACCAAAAAGAAAAAAAAAACATTTTGGGAATCTAAACCGGCTAGCGCATACGACGAGCAAGCCCTTAAACCACTGCCCCAATCAACCCATCAATTTTTTTTCGTTTAATAAGGTTAACGGCTCACTAACCTAGATTAAAAGCTACGTCAATCAGCTTTTTAGTAAATTCACGAGTCCACGATCATTGGCCGTACCTTCAGCACGCACAGATTCACGAGCTTACTCGTCTCTCGTTCGGGCGTTTACAATGTTGACATCAACACCAAAGTGTGATTTGTTTGCTGGAAAATGAATAGATGGTCCGTCGTGAATGTTTAAGATTCAGTGAAATGATGCATGAAAGATAGATAATTAAAAGTTGTACTTTTCTGTGGATTGGTTTGTCATCTTTACATTGTGTAAATTTTATCGATTTCTCGTGTTCTATTTTTTATTATGTTTTTTAAAACGCCTCAGATTTATAATATAAATTGATCAAATGTCTCAATCATGATACCGGTTATTTATCGACTCATCCTCTGCTATACTATTTCGAAAACCTGATTTTTGCATGGACAGTAATGGTCTCTGCCAACCATAAAACAAGCAAAGAGACACCAAGAGGTCAGACGCGTAGGTATGGGGATTTTAAGCAAAAAACTTGTCCAATTAGGTACTTGAAAAGATTAGTGGAACCAAAATTTTTATTCCGTCTTAGGTTTAGATTAGACTAGACTGTATAAGTCAATTGTGTGAGGAGAATTATCAATGTTATTTAATTTGTGGTTTGGTTACTGTCTAATACTTCTACTGTGTAATACTTACCATTAGGATCGGTTTGGTTTTGCACTTGTATGTCAGTGGATCTTGCTCCTTCCATCGATTCGCTTCGAGCTACTTCGTACATAAAAAGATCGACGACCCATTCGGCACACTAAAAATAATACAGGAATCTATAGTAACACTATCGGGCTGTACTAATTATTTTAACTAATTTACCGCTCTGAATGACAAAGCATGTTTGTCGTTTGCGAACGCCATGGGTTTTGCAAATGGCCGCCATGCCATCGCAATTCCCATGGTGCATAGATGAAATTATAAGTACCTACCTACAAATATAGTAGATTTAGGAAACACCGCAGCTATTTACTGGTATTTTATTTATATTAATTTTAATTGTTATAACCCTCCGTTTAATGTATATTTTATATGTTACGCATAAATACAGATATATATTTATATTTAATTTTTATTGTTGTTTTAATGTTCATACTATGTTCAGAATTCACACTCATTTCCATAAGAAGTTTTGCTTACCTTGATTTATTATTCTCACACGGGGGGACGTCTTTACATCATTCGCGAGGTTTTTGCTGAAAATCAGCGCTGACAACAGGTTCGAACGAAGTCACGGCATTCAGCTGAGCAATGACCTATTCTTGCACAGATTCCGAAATACTCAAAACTTATTGCATATCACATCGCAAACTTAAAGCTCGTACAGACCAGCGCGACGCGACGCCGCGCCGCGACTCGAACAATACAATTTCTAAGAAAACTTGACGGTATAACAATAACCGGTGTCGCGTCGCGCGACAAGTCGCGCTGGTCTGCACAAAGCTTTAAGTGGCAGGTTAACAAAGATATGATATTTGATGACCCTGTCGGTCACAACAAAGTAGGAGAGAGGAAGAGGACTTGGGGTTGACTGACTTAGGTAGATATGTACCTCTTATGCAGACTATACACTTTCTGCTTGGCCAAGGATGAAAATTTATAATCCAGGAAATGCCACTTCCTACAACATTAGTAAGGAATACAACTATTATAATTGCAGAGAAGGTAGTTATTACCAATTAAAATGAAGTACTAGCAACTCTTGCATTTAGAGGTCGGGCAGCGATGCAGCCTGTACATCTGTAGTTAGACTAAATGATACAGCGGAAGACCTCGTTTGTTGCCTAAGGAATTTACTCGATCGATATGGCTACAATGTCTTTAGATAGATCAAAACTTACTTGTCCTGTTCATACTGATTAATTGCTCTTTAATAGGAAGTGTATTTTAATATAAGTCTATATATAATATATATTCAGATAAGTATACCTTCGAGCTACTAGAATTAGTTCCTGTTAATGTATTTCAACTAAATATGGTTTATGAAGAATGGTAAATAACGGTTCCAGGAAAACGTTCCAACTTACGAGAAGGAAAAATTGTTTATTCTGCACAAACTAAACGCACATTACAAAAAAAAAAAACATAAAATACACACGTATTCGATATTTAAAATAAATAAAAGTTTGACAAATGTCGATTGCTTGATGTCAGGCCCAGAGACCAAAGACAATTTACAATTGCTTGCTTTCACTTGTTGTCGCAACACATTACGTGTTGCGACAACAAATGAAAACAAACAAACAATCAAAGAGTTCATTGAAATGGGATTATTTGTAATCTGGCACCTAAAGGTGCTCCTCACGGGAGCATTCGCCTGTAATGTAACATTTTAGATTCCAGCATTACGTTGATTATATTACCCAACTGCATACCTACATTTAATGAGTCTTGTTTATATTTCTATGGTCTTGTTAATGAAAATAATTAATAAGTAGTAACTGATCAGCTATCTAATTACGCAACATATTTTCGTTGACAATTCCGACTAATCTGTTTCAATTTGACAGGTCAACAACATTCATTGTGCTATTTACGTTGTTGAGTAGATTTTTATTTCGAACGTACGAAGCAATGGATTAGCAATTTGTTTCAAAACGATTCAGATTCTGATTGATCGTGTATTACATAATTAGGGTACAGATCAGTTGAGAAATAAGATCTTAGGAGGTAGTCTTTTTAAAATTTGGAAAAAGTGGCAGGATTTCAAAAGATTTATAACCCCCGTAGTCACAGACACTAGTTAAACTTAATGAATAATTAAATTAACTCATGATCACCTATTTTAGGCTGCGGGCGGAGCGGTCAATGCCAATAGGAGCTAAAACTTATATTTTTTAGACGTACCGACAAAGACCACCGTATAGGTACGTATAGTTGATGCCTAGACTATGGAGACCTGTGACTTACAGTATCTATGTAAACTTTTTAAAAGTAGGTACGTACCTAAGGTTTTTTATATATAGAACTATTTTCTTTTAATGTCCTTCGGGAATCATCGCATTTCGGAATACAAACGAATGCTTATTTCCATGTCCATCAAATATTAGATCTATCGTGTATAATAAATTTGAATTCAGAACTAAGTAGGTACCTACTTTATTGTTGTTTTGTTTTGATTTCCGTGTAAATTTACTTTGAAAGTCATGCTCAAGATTGATAATTTACGCCATAATGGCCTTATCACTTACTAATAATGGGCCATATTGTAAATGTATAATCGTTAACCTTGAATTTTAAGCAAACATTGGTCATAGTAGGTAACATATTGGTTATCAGTAGGTATCCCTTATCAAACAGTTTTAGCACTTGAAGTTTGGTGAATTTTAATAGTCAAATAATATAAAAAAGATTCGTATGTAAAGTAATGGAAATGAACTTTTAGCTACCAACTTAAATTGTTCGTATATTCAAATCAGGAACTGTCACTCTTTGATAGTTTTATGGGATGGCTATAACACGGCAAGTTGACGTAGGGTGTCAATTTGCTTAACAATTAATTTCCCTGACTGTATATACAGGGTGTTGTTGGTGTACCCGCGGGTTAATTAATTGCGTAACACACTAACAGTAGCAATGGGTTTCATTTGACAGTTCAACAACATTCATTGCGTAATTTACGTTGTTGAGCAGCCAAATTTTTCGATAATAATTAAGAAGCCATATCCTTCAAAATGATTGAGATTGTGACAAAAGGTTTAGATAAAATACATTAAAGTTGGGGAGTGGGGGCTCGCTACGTCACAAGTCCGTTTAAAATCTAGCGCCCGGTGACGTCATGCCACATTTTAACCCATTGCCTACACAATGTATAGCTGTAATCTTTTGACTACGTAAAAAAAGAAAAATACGATTAAAATATTTTTTAATAATACCTGACGAAAATTTTTTTTTGTCAACGTCCCTATTATGGTGCTGGCATCTTTTCTTGGCCTTGTCTTTACAAACATTATTTCTGATCGTTTTAAAGTAATATTTTCAATCCAAATCACAGAAAAACCAATCGAAAACACTCGAACAGTTTGTACAAAAAGAACAAAACAATGCAAACTGATATGAAGCCACGTGCTTCAACAAAACGTGCCATACGTTTTTATGGTAAAATTTTTATGGTAAATGCAAACCATGTGGAGTTTTTAATTATGAGAATATTTCAGTTTTAAACATTCGTGGTAGTTGGGGCGAACTCGACCTAAATAAATCAGAGTTCTGTGGTAGTCCGGGTTGCTTGATTGATTCAGTCACATTAGTGCAGTTATAACGTAGGTAAACTGAATAACTGATAAGCTTGAGGAAACATTAATCTTTATTTGAAGAGTATTGGAAATTACAGGAAATTACAGGTAAACATGTTGGCACTTAGTTTGATTACGAGATTATTGTCAAACCTATAAACGATTATTCTTCACCTGGCTAGCAGATGCCCAGGCGCAGACACTTTGTGTAATTTATTTCATCACCACTACTCATCAAAGCGGTGAAGGAAAACATCGTGGGGAAACTATTCTAGAACCAAAAAAATCGAAAACATGTGATGGTATCTACCAACCTGCACTGGGCCTGCGTGGTGGAGTACGGCCCACTCCCTCTCAAAGAGAGGAGTTCTGTGTCCCAGCAGTGGGATAAGTGGGAACTTTGTATGTTGATTATGCTTATGAATATGCTTTTTACTATTGACAAGGCGTCTTATAGAAGTTATTATCGTCAGGTATGAATAGCAGAGTCCCCCGATCTGTTAACTAATATAAAAGAATTAGAGATGCCGCGAATAGTTTTTATAGAGAATTTTCGAATACCGATTAATCGCCATTCCCTATGGCGAATAGTCGAATACTCGCTATTATTACTCGACATGAAAAAAGGTTTATTTATTCTCAAATAATAATATAGTTTATTTATTTTCTGAGGCAGGTTTGATTTATGAAAAAAAAAGCGCAATCGATTTGATCTCAATCTGCCCCTTTTGGACTTTAAATATTAAATTATTAATTAAAAGCCTAACTAATTAACTTCAACGTGACTGATTTTTTTACTAACTTTTTATATTAATGATATGTTAATAATACTAAGTGTGCTTTGTTTTTAAAGATTAATAAAAGTTTAATTATTTTTCTGTTCATTAAAAGGTTTATTTTTATTTAGACAATTTTTCACCCAATGTCGAATAATAGACACTATTATTCAGTATTCAATGAATAACAAAAAAAAATCGAGTAATGCGGAATACCGAATAATAGCGAGTATTCGCGGTATCTCTAGTCCTAATATCTTATATGTATGTACAGTAATAGATTATATTTATTTAGCGCTGGATCCAATTTAGGGATGGGAAAGAGACTGGAATAACTTGTTTAGTCTAGGACACCAGAATCGGTGTAATTCAGCAAACTACGAGAGTTAGGTAAGTATGCCAAAAGCAATTAATCCTTTCCATCGATAACATAGATATATTTCAGTTATTATCTCAATTTGTTTAACGTTCTAATCAGACAAGCTAGGACAACAGTTTCGCAACAAACTGTAACGCAACCAGAAACTACATAGGTACACTGCGTTCGCAATTTAGTTTCCAAAAGTGTAAACAAACTTATGTGTATGGAAACATAACTTTATACCCACATTTACGGTGCCCATCTTTACATACCGATACTCCTCCGTGCCTCGGGAAGCATGTTAAGCCGTTGGTCCCGGCTGTCACTCGTGGATCTTTGACAGTCGTTACAGGTCGTCAGAAGCACGAAAGTCTGACAACGAGTCTTACCAAGGGTTATCGTATTACCCAGTTACTGAGTTGTGGAGGTCAGATAGGCAGTCGTTCCATGTAAAATACTGGTATTCAGCTGCATCCGGTTAGACTGGAAGCCGACCCCAACATAGTTGGGAAAAGGCTAGGTAGATTGATTTATGGTTCAGTTTACTATTCAACTATGACTTTTCCAGAGTACTTACTAGTCATTCTAAAATCTACATAATTTAAACTTGTCGAAAGTTTATATTTGTTTAAATGGTAATAACGTCAATTGGAAACGAGGATTTGAATAGACTTTAGGTAATATATAACTATCCAATTCCTACCAACCTATTATTATTATATTTCCTATAGTCCAATTTGTAGTATAGTTCAATCAGTACGTTATAGATACTTATCTACACAGCCAAACACAGCATTGCAAATACTTTGATTGAGTTTCTGATTGACGCAATGTTATGATAAGTATATTGAATTAGTTTGTATATTTGTATGTACGTAACCTTGTCTGCTCAATCAAATGTTATTTCAACTAATGAGGTTTATAATTTGGCTGTTTTATGTGGTAATAACTATTTTATTCAAGGTGAAGTGCGTCTATGGGAGTTGAAATAAGTTACATAATAATGTTAATTGCATACCTTGAAAAAAACGATTAAAAAAGTTACGGTCGAATATTCAAACTCACTCAATTTGTTAAATACCATGCTGTTTATCTCTATCTGTTGGATTGAGGAAAAGAGTTTTAAAGAGGCTTACAACAGCTAAAGCGCGGTCACTGTCGGACTGCATAGAAATGAAAGAGAAGCGCGATGACACGACGCAGGTAATTTATTGCAAAATATGAAGCTATTAGCGATTTACAAAAAATCTATTGATTGGACTGAAAAATTAAAACGATATTACGCTAATATGTTGCTTGTAGAATAATCTGACAAAAAATCAGAATGATTATATAATATATATTATTATGATTTTTAAACGTTAAAAGAAATTTTTAGAAGTATCTTCATGATTTTTTCCTATCGTATCAAATAAGTTGTATTATGTTTTCAACACACTATCTTACTAGCATATATCCTGAATAATATCATATATTTTTCTGATTTTGTTTACTGCAGTGGATCATATACTTTAAGGCATTATAAAACTTGCGTTTAGGCACGTTTAGGTCCTGTGGTCCCCTTAAAGTTAGGTTCTTTTTTTGTGTCCTTAACTCACATCGGTAAAAAAAACGTTATAAAGAGTAAGTAGGAAAAATATAATTTAATTAAGTATTTTTCTTATAACTAAATAATCCTCAGGCTGGTATGGTGTTTGAGGTTTTACTGACCTACTAAGAATTAAGAGGAATGTATATATGGGTACCTCACCCTCACCCTCTGTGGGTTTGTTAAATTATGTATCTATGAAATTGGACTACGTATATTCGTCAACATGAACCCAATGTTAGTAAGTATTCTGTATCATGTAATGACCTCATTCAATCACAGTAAAAGAAGCCGTAAAGTTCGTATACATAGCCACAAGAGCAAGGTCATAAAGCTTACATAATACATCACATAATGTAAAGAGCATGTGACAGAGAAAGTGGGAGAAATCTTGAAACTTTTCAATACACAAAAACCAGGTGTATTATTACGCAGGTGTGAATATTTGCTTGACAAATATCTAGACTTAACTCTTCACGTTTACACTAATTTCCAACCCTACTTTTACTTTATTTTCGAGTCGTTAGCAAAATACACCCTGTATTATGTGCCTTATTTGTCGTGGATAAATAATAACAGCCGCGCGGAGCGATCTTCAAGGTTAAGTACCGCTTGCCGCGGTCGGTCCCTAGATGGGTGATCCAGTACATACCGAGACCCCTCCGTGCCTCGGAAAGCATGTTAAGTCCGAGAACCATTCAACCATTGAACCATTTTAAATCGCAATTTAAAAAATTCTTGATTGAAAAGGCTTACTTACTCTATCAATGAGTTTTTAGATGATAGAAGCATAAAATAAAAAAAATGTCCGATCCACTTGTTATTCTGTCTTGTTTAAGACGTTACTTGTTTGAAACAGTTTTATTTAGTTTGTAGTTTTTTACGCCAAATTTGTACGCCTTGCAAGGCAAAACATAGTGATACAACGCAAATTTTATACCATGTACCATTTATTACCTATGTTCAACAAATAAAATACTTTGACTTGACTTGACTTGAGAGTCTGACAACCAGTCTTACGAAGAGGTATCGTGTTACCCAGTAACTGGGTTGTGGAGTTCCGATAGGCAGTCGATCTATGAAAAATACTGGTATTCAGCAGCATCCGGTTAGACTGGAAGCCACCATCGTTGGGAAAAGGCTAGGCAGATGATAATAATTTGTCAGTGCCTAGCTGCCTTTGGTCTGCTCTGTAGTCTATGGAGTAACGGTTCGTGGATTTCTGTGTTTTTTTAATGGACTTCCAAAGCAGCTTGAAGTCTGGGTTAGAATTTAAATAATCGTTGATCTTTGCTAGACTTTGTGATGGCACGAGGAGTAGAATATTACGGAATGGTTACCAAGAGACGGTAGGAGTGTTGGCAGACTAACCGCCTCTGTGTCTAGTGGTAAAACCACCTGTCTCAGACCCAGAGGTTTCGGGTTCGATTCCCAGCGGAGGCAAAATCTTCTGCTCGGTTTGGTTGGTGGTAGGGCTTGTTCTAAGTCCGCCTGGCTAGCTACCACCATCTTATCTAAGTCTATCACCATAACAATAATGTTGTGTTTCGGCAGTTAGAGGTAAGATAGCCAGTTCCTCTGTGGTTGAGGATTCCGGGTGAAGCTCGCATCCACCTTCGGCCTGATCATCACTTACCATCAGGTGAGATGAAGGCCAACAGTTTCCGCTGCTGCATGTGGCATGTGGATGATATTCAAAAGATCACGGGTAAGACCTGGATGAGACTTGCACAGACCAAGAAAGCATCACAAAAGAGTGGAACAAGGCTGCCAATGATAATGATGATGTTGAACTAGTTAGCTGGTAGACTGGTGCCTCCCTCCACTACCCATACACGTTCGTGCGCAAACGCAACTACAAACGATAAACATTGAGCAATGTAAACAACCAACCTACAATCTTTTATACGCGGAAGTACAACTATAAAAATCATTTTAATAAAAACTGCAGATCACTCTAGTAAATGAAGGGTCAATTGTTGAAGTTAAGTGAGGGGAAATGATTGGTTTTATGGTGGAAAATGCACGAAGCACGCGATCTATTTAAAGGCTCTATTACTTAGGTACTATCAATCAATCTATTTTTGTAGAAGGTACTGGCGGCTTAATGAGAAGGGGAAGACCAAAAAACGACACGTGAATTTATATTAAAATTTAAAAAACCTCCGACACAAACATTTCCTCATTTCTCTTTCCTACTCCATCACCAGGCCCCGTTCATCATCTATCTATAACCTATTCATTGAGACCATTCCAATTAACGATACCTGTGCTGTAAGTTGGTAAGGGAGTTGCAAATCTTGCATATTCCAGGTGATCCTGCAGCTTCAGTTCAGGGTTACTATGTTCTTCTAATATCATTGAAGTAACAGAATACCAAATTTCAAATCGATCAGACCTGTGGAAGAGGCTCACATCCATTCTCGATTTTGATACAACATATCTAAGAACCATCGCTAGAAAACCTGCTTTCAAATAAAAAAAAACCCAAGAGCTACGGTGCTAAAGACAGATACACACACATAGCGATCAAACTTATAAATACCCTTCTTTTTGCGTTGGGACAAGCGAGCCTTACAGTAGTCGCTGATATGTAACATCTGACATCTTGGCTGACGTATATATGATATAAACAATATTCATCATCATCATCACCATCTCCATCACCTTGTCACCGCCATCATCCTGTTTACAACCTCTCGGAAAATAGGTTGGTACATACGGCTACATATCCAGCTATACATTTCCAGTTCATGCTGATCTCGCATTGTATAAGATTTTCATACAATGCGAGAGCTTATATTGGAACGGTATAGCTTGATGTGTAGCTGTGTGTACCATCAGACAGCCAACCGCACCGCGCGCGCTCATTGGTCAAATCAAATAACGCGCGCTTCCCCGGCTTCCTGTTACACACTTCCGTCCCTTTTCACGAAATCTCTCCCACAGATTACGGAAAAGTGAGAGGAACGACATATCGTTCCTCTCACTTTCTCGTCATCGTTTCATGTCTCATTTCTCGTTCTTTCTTGTCATAACATCAAAAACGAAATGATGGATGTGAAAGATGTACGAGTATGGCTACAATAATGTGAAGACAAGTTTCGCGACCCCTAATTAATTGGGCAGGAGAATGAGTTACTGTCAGCAACAATTATTTTATTATATATTTTTTGCAAATATTAATAAAAAATATGTTTCATTTATAATTTGAAGAGTATTGCTAAAAGCAATGTACTTATCGAATCATTTTGTTTCAAGTTAGATGATATGTAAAAGATACAGAGTTAATAGAATTTTGTTCCTCACTGTAGCTAGTTGAACTCCTTGTGAAGAAATTATCCCACCGGAACGTATTATCGGGATAAAAAGTTTCATTCGAATCTGTTCAGCCATTAAGGCGTGAAAAGGTCATAATACTAGATTAGAATAGTATGGGTATGGAATATCGTAATCAATACCTATACAGACACCAGATTAATTTAGTAGTTATTAACTCAAATAACTCGGAAAGTCCGTCAACAGTTTTCCCCGTACGTTCGTGCTGGTGTGAATAACCCTGTGTATTTCTGTCTCTGTCATTTTGAAGCAGTGTAGTATTTCGTCCCTTTCTGTCACTTGGCAAGCACTTAACTTTCTCTGCATCACTTAGGGCTAGACTTATCGTAATGTAAACACTAGGAATAAACTTAAAATCTAACTTATTTCTACGAAACTGCAATAAATATGCTTAAATAGAATGTGCCGAAAACTGTAAACTGAAACTGTATTCGACTGAAACTGAAAAGTGCTGTCATTTGACATCGTCGTTTTTAATATCTCGGGAAATATTTCTCACTTGAAGAAAATTCATAAATGCATAACACATAATCACCCTATATATGTAATGTTCCCACTGCTGGGACACAGGCCTCCTCTCAGTGAGATGGTGTGGGCTGTATTCTACCACGCGGGCCCAGTGCGGGTTGGTAGATGTCACAATATGTCTTCGATTTTTTTGTTCTAGGACATGGCGGCTTCCTCACTACGCTTTCCTTTATCGTTTTGAGAGCAAATCATAATTAATTAAATATCATGTAATGTGAAATACTATGTGAATTTTAGATTACTCTTCCTTGTATTTAGACTGCTTTTTTTACATTTAGCTCTCAAAATCTTAGAGGTAAAGGAAAAGTTCAGTCATACAGCCATGTCTGTGAGCTGTTCAATTATTTATTTGTAACTTTCACTTGCCCAGTTTGATTGATGTAACGTAGATCATGTGATTGCCTGCTCCTAGCAGTTGTTATCTAGTAAGACCAGGCAATTGTGGAATAGAACTAGTTATTAGCGATGTTGCACATGGGTAGGTAATCCCACTAGTGAATCTAATGACTTATGATTGCATAAAGCTTTGTGCAGACCAGCGCGACGCGACGCCGCGACGCGACTCAAACAATACAATTTCTAAGAAAACTTGACGGTATAACAATAGCCGGTGTCGCGTCGCGCTGTCGCGTCGCGCTGGTCTGCACGAAGCTTAAGTCACTAGATTAAAATCATACTTTGTATTGACAAAGTAAGATATTTTTTTTAATTTTTTTAATTTGTTCCTCTCAAATAGAGCACCTGGCATCTAATCTCTTCACCACCCTTGGTTGACTGGTAGAGAATGCCTAAGGCATTAAGTCCGCCTTTGTACTTTTTTGAGTGTGAAAAGTTTTAATAAATAAATAAATAAATAAGATTTTAATTTGACATTACATATACCCACAATTCTAATTTCAACTATTTATTAATGGCGTTTGTGGACAGGATATTAATTCAAAGTAACAGTTGTAATGGCAATCATTTCAAGGATTTAATTTTTTTTAGCATATCGCATATCTCGACGAAATGTACGGAACAATATTTTTTTCATAGGTAGGTACTTCAGAGTTGGTTCCGTAGTAAAAGTTTATTTATTTAATACTTCAAGCACAAAAATGTACAGAGGCGGACTTAATGCCATAGGCATTTTCTACCAGTCAACCTTTGGGTGATGGAGAGACAAACAGTGGACAAAAGTAGTTAATTTTCATGAGTAATACTTACTTTACTACCATAAAGTAAGTCGCTATCTAACACGTGGACATATAACAGTCTACTGTTTGTTGGACATAGATAAGTATTTCCAACTGCACGTCATCGTCCTCTTGATACTGAGTGGCTATCTACGGGCTGGTGATTGAGTCACCTGCATACGTCACAGGGGTGATTCTCTCCCGTCACACTAAACTGTAATTGAAGGAGTGCACTATACCAAAACAAACAAAAATAAGAGAGAGATGAAGAGAAGTAGGTACCTATCTATAAGTTAAGTTTTTTAATGTACATCTTTTTGGAGGTCCAAATAAAATAAAATAAAAACACGCGGGGCAGTCTTTCGGGACTGCCGATAAAAGTGAAAACTAAGTAAATTGTATATCTATGTAACATAATAATATAAACACAGTATACATATAGCTCATGGAAAGCGTTTGGTGACTATGACGCGAGTTCCATGATTTTTGTTCACCCAAAAAGTGCTCAACGCGCCTAAAGAAGTTTTCACTTCAAAAATAACTAGCACAAGTTTTAATATCTCAAAAATAGGAAGATTTGGTATTTACTGGGTTAAAATAATTATGGGTCTCTTAAATATTGACACGGCATTCTTCTAAACATTCCGTATATTTTACATCTCTGCTTGTGTCCCTCTTTTATAAAACAACACTAGATGAACATTCCAGTAACTAAAAATTAGTCCTATTATTATATAAAAATTGTTTGGATATTTAAAATTATGGGAAATTAACTATATTAAGTATATCAGTCTAAAATAATGATGATTATGCTGATATCAGAATCGTAAAAAAAAATATCAAATTCCTATATAACAGTAGACAGACTGTTTCGATCCATATGAAAAGTTTTTTATATCAATCGGATATTATGAATTACCTAGAGCAAAAGTGAAACTTGTTTAGTATTACGAGTAAAATCACCCCCTTGACGGATGTAGGTGACTAAATCGCTTATGTAAAGTAATACCGACCTTCTGCATCCAGTCTATTCTCGTTGTAACAATAGCAGCTAATAGCTAGCTAAAATTGTTATGTCATGATCAGCGATGTCTTGTTAACATTCAATACGGATATTATATTAGTGAGAATTGTTTATCAACTTTTCTGCTAACCTGTGCTCCGGTGACAAGTGTAACGGTCTTTGAAATATCACTTCTAGACATGGCTAGGTAATTATGATGCTTTCAAGAGATGTTAAATAAATACGTTTATTTGCGGTAAATTAATACATGACACAAAAAAAAAAACAAGTTGGGAGAAAATATGCGTCACATCCACGCAAAACGACCATCGCTCAGCATAATGCTGTGACCCTATTCGGGACAGACCCCAACGCTGCTGGTTTAGTTTGTAGCTAAGAGGTTGTTAACTAGCTTAACAACAGAAGACACGATGTATGAATTATTACAAAATTATTTACAATTCCGCTATTTTGTATTATATAGGGCACTTCTAGATCCGTGAACGGTGTTCCAGTGCCTCACCACCGAGCAATCAACCCTTCCCAATATGGTATTCAGAAGGCTGTTGGTGCTGCCTCGCACGCGGCGCATCAGGGAGGCCACTCTTTTCCTTACTATTGCCCTGAAGCAATCAGTACTGGCTCTAGCAAACATACCTGATGCACTGCAAAAACGAGGCAACCCCAACAGCATCCTAAAACCATTATTGTACAGTACCCGTAGGGCATTGTAAGATCTACGCGTATAACGGACCCACAGGTTGCAGCTGCTGCTGTATCCCAATTTGTTTTGGGTCACCGAAGCTTGGTTTCTTCTGCCCCATCCTTATCTGCCGTCATCTCCATATTCACCCCTTTTCTAGCCATATCATCTTGAACACTCTCCATGTTTCTATCTCGGCCTTTCCCTACATTAATAGCCGTAATGCCTTTCAGCTTCATCTCTCCTACTATTTGACTGTGCCCTACTAGGGTCCACAATGTTCACATATAATTTTAAGTTAAGTATAAGTACAAATAAAGCATATAAAAAAACCTTTATTTGCGGTAAACATGACGCAAAGAAAGAACACAAAAAATAACAAGTTGTAAGAAAATATGCGTCACATCGACGCAAAACGGTCATCGCTCAGCATAATGCATACCTACATTGAGTATTGGCCTTAAAGATAATTTAACCCGTTTCTTGTCTTCCTTAGATGTCCATAACATAAAGAAGACAGAAGAAAACCTTGGACTTTCCAGAAAATTGTCCCAAAGCCGACATCATGACGGAGGGAACGTACGACAGGGTGTCTCCGTTCTTGAGACAGGTTAGTAAACATCTTTATATTTCTAGATGCAGTTGGCTGCATCTTTACTAATTGACTTCTAAAAATCCGAAGGAATAGTGCCTTTATTCGTGGTTTATACAATATTTATAAAAAATCCTTTCCAATCCGAAAGGGGCTTATAGGTACTGCAATAACATTACCAAAAAAATTAAAAATAAATACTATTGTTAAAAAAAAAGGTTATGGCTATTTAAAATTCACATGTTTAGTGCCAAAATTACCTCAAATCCATTAAAAATTAGCAAATTTACAACAGGAGTCATAAGTTATGACTTTTAGACACCCGCTGAAAGATGGCCGCCCGCGCCCAATACAAATAACCCGGTAAAATTCCCCATAAAAAAAATGTGTCTATTTAAATAAATATAAATAAATAAATATACTCTCAGTACGATACCTAACAACACCCTCATCGGTCAGAGTTTTTTTTTTACATGTTGTATTTTGGGGTAAGTACTGATTTAACAAACCAACCCAATAACAATGTTTGATATCAACTGACTATAACTAACTAAGAATAATTGTAATCAAGTCAAAGTGAAGGCTTTTTATACTTTGTTAATTTAATCTTCTCTTGGGTACATTACCAGTCGACAGCGATGCGGATGAATTTTCGATGCTATATTTTAGTTTGTAAATACTTTTAGTTAAGTTAGTATATAATTTTGCTACTTTTATTAATTAATTAGTTATAAGTTGTTTGTACCCACTTGTAAATATGTATATTCTAATTACAAATAAATGATAAAGTCATCTTACAAGTTAATACCGTTTTTCATAATGGTATCATTAACAAAGCTATACTTGTCTTTGTCATCTTCTCTTAATTGTTATTTTCAGTAACTTTTGAACTCGGAGTTTCAATGAAATCATTCGTTTTTCATTCAAACGTCTGATATTCTCTGAGCAGGGTCACCTTTGCAAAATAACAGGTTTGGCTCTCCGGTCACCAACCGGTTTAACTCCAATGCGGTGACTACCTAAACTCATTGTTAGAGAGTCCCCATTCGATTGTCTGCATCTCCGACCAAATAAAAAACCAAGACAGCGCTGTCAACAGTGATATTTTGTAAGAATATTTTCATTTAAAAGAGTGTCCATGGAGTTTCTTGCCCGTTCTTCTCCATAGGAACCTACTACGCTTTGGAATGGGCAACTAGCTTCATCTTTCTGACTGACCGACCCCTTGACAATTCAAAAGTGCCTGTAATTGGTTTATTTGAAATAAATGCTTTGAGTTTGAGTTTGACGTGAGGTCGGTGTCGTAAACATGTGTGCACAGATAGGAGGTGTAGTCTTGGTTTTTAATTTGGTCTGAGATCTGCATAGGTATACACAAATAAAAAAAAGTGTAGTAACCGTTACGGGTCATCATACTAAACTTTATAAAAATGTGCAAATAAAACAAGTTTGGTGAAAACGATTACATAACCGTTCTTGCAAAATTTTAACAGCATCACATGACTTTGGGTGTGTGGTAGTGGCAGGTCAATGGCCAATGGCCACTCAAGTCTCGGTTGCTCATTCTTGGAAAGGGGAAGAACTCAATACAACGAGTTAAATGTATATACATAGATAGCAATGAGGTTGATTTAAAAAGCTTCCAAATTCAGATGACCGCTGCAATTAACGGTTTAAGCTGGAATATTATTCCAGATGTTGCTATTTGCAGACGCCTACTTCCCGTCTTCTTGACGTAGTTTACTCCCTTATTTTCCATTCACGACATACACAAGGTTGGTGAGGGGAGAAAAAACAGACGGCTTCTACGATCATCTTGACGTAATCTTTTACTTGCCTTTAGCAACCATATCATTTTGGACTGTTGAACCCACGTAAATGATCTAATTTCTATATATTTCCTCCATCAATGTGTCTTCCACTAAGACCAAATCCAACCCCAACTAAACCTACGTTTACCTTCCAGCTGCTGGCAGTCAGCGGAGTGGTGATGTACATGATCGGTACAGGCGCTAACATCGCCTTCCCAGGAGTTCTGCTGCAGCAGCTGAGAGAGCCAGGGTCTGCGCTCCGATTGACTCCAGACCATGAATCTTGGATAGGTATGTTGTACCTACTTAGTATTAAATCTTTGGCCCGAACGATGCTTAAGCATGAATTTCAAGATTAGTACCGTGGAGTTTCTTGCCGGCTCTTCTCCATAGGACCCCATAGGACCAATTGGTTCCGTTTACCTAGCTTCTGACGTTACATAAGTGCACATGTGCGTGTTTATGTGAAATTAAATATTTTGATATTGATTTTATGAAATATGCCAACGTGCATAGCATGGCCACCGTAGAAGCAGAAGAAGTAAAAGAAAGATTTTGGAAAGATTCTCACTCTAAATAGAAATTGATTTATGTCTAGTCTGCGTAGAGTAGGGGAAGTCCAAAGAATCGATGGATGGACTGTCTGAAAGATGATATGGGTAGAAAGGGAGCTTTTGCAAGTTGTTGAGCAGATTCTTTTTCGAACTTAAGAAGCAATGGATTAGTAATCTGTTTCAAAACGATTCAGATTCTGATTGATCGTGTATTCAATTCAATTCTCAATTCTTTATTGCGTACCATAATGTATACAGTTGGTGGGAAAAACAGTTACATCAGTCTCAATTATGGACCCTGTCGGGCACAGCATAGATAAAAGTAGGAGAGAGGAGGAAGAACGCTTGGCGTTTAATAAGTCAAACTATGAGTTTATACATGTATTTATTAAAAATATTAGTAAAGTTGTAAACTAATTACTTTTAAAAATATTAATTATTGTTTTATATACTAATTTCGTAATATACGATCAATCAGAATCTGAATCAGTACTGAGTGGTTTTTTGCGCCATTTTTAAGAAAAATTTATTGTCATCACCATCAGCTTTGAGACAACTACTGAACTTTGTAGCTTACCTTATGAATCTGTTTTAGCGACTCCTAAACCTAGCAGCTCTGTATTTGGTGCGGTCGTGCGGAATATTTTTTTTTTTTTTTTATGAGAACCATTCTCAGCTCTGACAGATTGGAGTTTGATATGATTCTTCTTGACATGATTTACTAATCTCTTGAGCCAGTGTACCTACCTAATTCTATGATCCACAAGGAAAAGAACTCTTAATAATAACTAAGCAAAAAAAAAAAAAAACTAAGTACTATACTTGCATTTAAATTTCAATCTTATTTACTTAAACAAAACGTGACACTGTGGTGGCAACGCAGCCCGACTGTACATGTACTCTTGCATAATTCAATTAATTCACTTCACGTGTTAATCTACATATTATATTATATCTTTATATAGTTTAAAACAAAGTGGATTTTCATCTCTGTCCTTGTAACTGCTACACTGTTTAGATCTCCTAAACTGCACAATGGATTTTGATGCGTTTTTCACCATTATTTATTTATGAGCATTTATTCCGGAAGATAGGTATACCTTCCGGAATGAATGCTCATAAATGATGGTGTATAGTTACATTATTATATAACTTATAAATAGCACAGATTTATGTTTTTAACCGACTTCCGGAAGAGGTTCTATGTTTGACTTAATGTTTTTTTTAAATGTGTGTTTCCCGATATTTTTGTCAACTGTGGTCTGATTTTGAAAACTATTTTTTTATTTGATAAAGGAAGCTTGCGCAGTGGCCCCATATAAACATTAACTTTGCTTGGTTAGTTTTTGAGTTCGCTTCATTAATACGTATTTTCCCCACTTAGTCTGGATTATCTTATACTAAGTTCCTGTCACTGTTATTCACATAACAGCCGGTCGATTCTGTAAAAATATCACCGTGAAACTTAGGTGAAGTGAGCGTGAAGTGAGCTGTCCGTAGTGTCAATCGCTAGCTTTAGGTGCAATGACAGCGCACATCAAGCTCACTTCACCCAAGTTATCACGGTGCGATATTTACAGAATAGCACGGCAGGTAGTGGTATTCGAATTTGTGTGGGTTTGGCACCACTACTAAAAAGTGAAAAATAAACACAATTTCCAAAAAAAAAACAACCGACTTCCAAAAATAACTTTCATTTCGGAAGACGGTGGCAAAAAACGAAAATTCAAAACCGACGACCGACGAAATGAAAGTAGGTAATTTTTCAGTTTGTAGTGTTTTTTGACATGTCGCCATTACACCCGTGCGAAGCAGGGGCGCGGCGCTAGTGTGCTTATAAAATACCTACCGTACTATAAATATAACACACGTGACTATGAACAGCAAGTCTATGGTTACTGGTAAAATTACTGTTATTAAATGTGGCAAATTATCCTCTTGTGTGCACGCGGAATGCGTCATACAATTTCCTTGTTCAGTTTTTTAATGACGCCATCTTGTGAATGAATGAATGATTGAATGAAGTTAATTTCTTTCGTAAATCAAGTTTGTGAAAGCCTTGTATTCTTGTATATCAGAAATACTAGCATATGGTTCTGCTTGGAGTACCTAGTAATTATTTTTTTTCTTTTTTTTTCAAATAGGCATAATACATTTCAGCTTTGTCTCAAGCTTTTAGGTAATAGATATCAGACTTTTTGTTCATTTATGTACCTATTTCATTCGGCATCTTACACTCGAAGTGAAACGTATGAACACAAAATGAATCTTGAAAGTATAATTAAAAAAGCATCAAGCTTTGTGCAGACCAGCGCGACTTGTCGCGCGACGCGACACCGTTTATTGTTATACCGTCAAGTTTTCTTAGAAATTGTATTGTTCGAGTCGCGTCGCGGCGTCGCGTCGCGCTGGTCTGCACGAAGCTTTAATGGACCAATTCAACGATGTTTGGTTCCGGCATCGTTCAGTTGTGCTTCGAATGATCTAAAAATTAAATAAAAGGAGCAGACGATCGTTCATTTATTCTATGTTATTATCTCGGTGTCGTGTGAACGTGGAATGAAACAGAAACTCGGCCAAGTGCGAGTCAGAATCGCGCACGAAGGGTTTCGTGCCGAATTAAGATTGAGAGCAAAAGACGCCGAAAAAACACGTTTCTTGTATGTATACATATAAAGAATGAAAAGAAAATACGTTTATTTGCTGTTCACATGACGCAAGGAAAGAACAAAACACGAAAATAAACAATTTAGGGGAAAATATGCGTCACATCCACGCAAAACGGCCATCGCTCAACATAATGCTGCGACGCTATGTGAGCCCCAGCGCTGGTTTTCAGCGACAGCCGGCGTTGACGTGATGACGTCAACCGGTGCAGCATATAGTGAAATAAGACAAAAATAAAATGAATAAATACAATACCTAGTCCTAAATGTTTATATAAAATATAATATTTAAAATGGTAACATTTCGTACCGTCGGCGAGTCACGCGCCGCAGACTTAATGCAGTCTGCGCGCGCAGCTGTCATAAAAACCATTATATTTTATTTGTCTTTTTTTAAATTCTTTATTTATTTAGGGACAGTTTAACCGCAATGCGTATGTCAGTCCCATCGTACCCTAAATACACATTAGTCATATCTGGGCCATGAACCTAAACGACTCTTCTCATCATCGCCATTTGGTTGAGCCAAGATTTTATTGAATAAATAGCGGCAGTAGAAATACACATTCTGCGGTCGCGAATATTTTTTTAATCAATATATACCTATATTGATTTAAAAAAATCAAACTAACACTGACCAGCCGGTCGATTCTGTAATATCACCGTGAAACTTAGGCGAAGTGAGCGTGAAGTGAGCTGTCAATAGTGCTAATCCCTAGCTTCCTGCCGGTCGATTTGTGACAGTGACAGCTCACTTCACCTAAGTTTCACGTTGATATTTTTACAGAATCGACCGACTGCAAAAAAAACTTAAGAAAATTTTAATTTCTCGGGTTTTTTCATCATCAGGTTTCTAAATCAGTGGTTTTATCAGTGTCTTATTTCAATGGCTGTCATGTTGACACTCCAATAAGGTCCTCAACAATGACCTTACTCTTTAAATGTCAAGGTATATTAACAATCTGCCTAGCCTTTTTTAATTATATTGGGGTCGGCTTCCAGTCTAACCGGATGCAGCTGAATACCAGTATTTTACATGGAGCGACTGCATATCTGACCTCCACAACCCAGTAATTGGGCAATACGATACCCTTGTAAAGACTGGTTGTCAGACTGTCAAAGATGCAACCGGGACCAACGGCTTGACGTACTTTCCGAGGCACGGAGGAGTCTCGGTATGTAAAGATGGTCACCCATCCACATACAAACCCCGGCAAGCGTAGCTTAACCTGATGGATCGACTCGAGCGGCAGTTATTACTTAGCCACGAGTTCCTCAAGTTCTTCCGTCAAGATATATTAACAATAGACTTATTTATTTAAATAACCATATTCAAATTCAATCTACTTATTTAATTTTATTCTCACAGACAGTTTTTAATAATAATTATGAGTTCGACATCTGGTAGTGCCATGGACACTTTTATGTTTATTATAATAGATGTAGGTACATACCTAAACTTATAATTTACCACACATTTGCTGGTATTTGAAATATTCTTATGAATTATTTAATAAACTCATTCTAAGCCATATTAAAGCATAGCATAGTCCTCGTTATCCAAAGTAGAGCAGACGTGATAAATTTTACAGCATTGTTCATTCAAGAACATGTAATAATACCAGCCTGTTATTGTCCCCCTTCAGGGCATAGACCTCCTCTCATACAGAAAAGGCACGAGCATTGATCACCACGCTTGCTCAAAACGGGTTGGCGATTTCCAGCATTCCTCCCGATGTATTTACTTCACCGATGCCTGTAGTAATATCCAAGATAAAGTCAGAAAGTTCACATGAATTGACAATACACTTTGGAGAATGCAAAAATAAAATATAAGAATTGGCTAAAAAAAGAGGTGCTCGTGGCTAAGTAATAACAGTCACACGGGTGGATCCATCAGGTTAAGCTACGCTTGTCGGGGTCGATCCGTGGATGGGTGACCATCTTTACATACCGAGACTCCTCCATGTCCCGGCAGTCATTCGTGGATCTTTGACAGTCGTTACGGGTCGTCAGAAGCCCGAAAGTCTGACAAACAGTCTTACCAAGGGGTATCGTATTACGCAGTTACTGGTTGTGGAGGTCAGTTAGGCAGTCGCTCCATGTAAAATACTGGTATTCAGCTGCATCCGGTTAGACTGGAAGCCGTTGGCTAGGCAGATTGATTGAGGCTAATAAAAACATAAAATTCTAATCAAATTAAATCACGCTTATTAATGATAACACTAAGAACATTGAAATAGGTTAGTGACTTGAAAAGTTAAAGATTATCTTGTTGACCCATGTCGTTGATAAATTATTGTGTTGAGATAAATTATAAATTTCGATTTGCTTTGGTTTACGATGTTAGTTCACAACGTAATCAGCGTATGTTCCCACTGCTGGCACTCAGGACTCCTCTGGGTTTTGAGATCCACCAACCCGAACACACACATGGTGGACTGTTTACTGTTGCGTGTTGCAGTACAGCTGAAGTTGCAATAACTTTTTTTTTCGTGGATTAACCTTCAAAAGGCGCTCGGTCTCTGGGGAAATGACCGCGGAGTGTGGGATTCCTACCTCACTAAAACCACCCCGGTGGTCTACACATTGAAGGGGCACCGTTACCTCTCAAAAGTCCAATCCGAAACCCCCTCTGTGCAGCGCCTGTTAGGGCACATTACTGGGGGGACTGTAAAGGGGTCTCCCTGAAACCTAACTGTGCAAGGCAGCACGTGACCACTGTGCGCCGTTTTCCCTGAGGTCACTGGTGGGCGGACAGAGTCCCCACTCTGAGCACCCGTGATCCCTAATTCCTGCCTGCCTTAAAGGTTGCAGGCGGGGTTTCGGCGTGTTAGGCGTCGAGGCGGTTGCCTCCCCGACGCCTTCTCCTACGAGCGGGATCAGCCCTCTCAGGATCCCGCTCGCTAGCCTCCTTCTGAACCATTACGGTCTCACAGAAGGAGGCTATTTCTGTCCAGTTCTCCAACACCGCCAGCATAGACCCAATTTCTGCTGGCAGGGTTAAATCTCGCCCGATCCTGGCGACTTTCAGCAGCCCACGCAGGGCACTCCCCGAGAGTGTGCTTTGCAGAATCTAAGCCGCTTCCGTAATGATGGCATTTTGCCGTGGCCTCTCGCCAAATCTGGTTCACGTACTCACCAAAGTAACCGTGCCCGGTCAACATCTGAGTAAGCCTGTAAGTTGCAATACCTACGCAACTGTAAGTTCAGAGTAATTTTACCAAAAGATTGAGACATAATATGATAGGTACCACGCAGTCACGACTGTTGAACAGTCTTATCTTGATTGGATCACAGTCCAGTCTATCTTGATCTTATGGCACTTTTATTTATTTATTTATTTGATAGGAATAACAAACAGCAGTATATTACACAGTAGGCATACAATATAAAACTTGCAATAAAAGTAACAAATACACTACTCAATACGTTATCCACAGATTACAATACAGAATAGCTAGCTGTTAGCAGAGCTAGTTAAAAAAGAACTTATTAACTATATACTATATACTAGGGCTATCTCTTAAAATAGTTGTAATCTCACTCTTAAATACAGCTTTGCTGAGAAACATAATATCAGTAGAGCCAAACTGTTTATTATAGGTGTCAACCAAGCGATGTAACGGCGAGCGAGCGCCTGAGTTCGTTCGACAAAATGAAGTAGCAAATAGGCGTCTCGAACGAGCTTCTCGACCGATTACAGTACGAGGGATCAGGTAGCACAGACTGTTCACAAGATCAGTACAATCAAATTTATTGCGGCATATACTAAACAGAGTCATCATTTCAAGTAGGGTGCGACGGGATTGTAGGGTCATGAGGTTATATTTTTCAAGTAATAATTTATAGGACATTTTGGTTTTACAGCATCTGTAATGCATGGAACGGAGGTACTTACGTTGAACCAACTCAATGATCTCAATGTACTTTTTGTAATAAGGGTTCCAAATGGGTACTGCGTATTCAAGTTGTGGCCTTATTATAGATTTGTATAGATGTAAGTAGGTAGAAGGCCGATGAAATTCTCTAGACGCCCTCATAACGAAACCAAACATTTTATAAGCCTTGTTGACTATGTTGTCCACATGGGTGTCAAGATGGAGCTTTGAGTCAAGATTTACGCCTAGGTCACGGAGGGATGAAACCTTGTTTAGGGCAGTGTTTCCAAGAATGTAATTGAAATTCAGCACATGTTTTTTTTTAGTAAACGTAATGCTGTAACATTTAGAGATACTAAGGTGAAGCTTATTAACAGAGCAGTATTTCGAGAAACAGTCAAGATCCTTCTGAAGGTCTAAACAGTCGGTTTGAAGGGTAATATTTTTGTAAATTTTTAAATCGTCCGCGTATAGTAGGAACTTTGAACTTTTAAAGCAATCTTTGATGTCGTTGATGAATAGGATAAACAGAAGGGGCCCTAAAATTGAGCCTTGGGGGACTCCTGAAGTGACCTTTATTGTATGAGACTCAAACCCATTAATGACAACCTTCTGAGTCCTATTAGTGACATACGACACGAACCAACGCAGTAAATCTCCTCTAATACCGTTGAATGCGATTTTGTTGAGTAATAGCCTATGATCTACCTTATCGAACGCCTTTTGAAAGTCTGTATAAACAGCATCAATTTGCTGCCTCTTGTCTAAGCCTTCAAACAGATGTGTTGTAAAAATAAGGAGGTTACTTATACAGGACCTTCCTCTGACGAACCCATGTTGTTCTTTTAATAGTACACGCTGAATGATTGGATATATCTCACTATGCACTAATCTTTCAAAAAGTTTTGAAAGCCCCGACAACAACGAGATTGGACGATATGTAGATACATCACTCTTGGAGCCGCTTTTATGGATTGGAACAATATTTGCTCGTTTCCACACATCAGGGAATACGCCATAGGCAAGGCATTTATTATATAATATAAACAACGGAAAGCACAATGTGTCACAAGTATTTTTTAAAAAGATCGAGGGAATACCATCTGGCCCGGGACCCTTAGAAGCATCCAATGATTTAAGTTCTTTTTGAATTTTGTATACCGGAAAGTGCAAATTACAAAGATTAATATCGTTATCAGGATTAGCGGGAGGTGGTACCCATGACTTATGATCGAAAGTAGACGGTTCATAAACAGATTGGAAAAACATTGAGAACAAGTCGCAAGTAGTAGTAGGGTCATTGGAAGACTGTTGGAGATAGTGAACTGTAGCTGGGATACTATTACTGGAGTTCCGATTAGAAACGTACGTCCAAAATGCTTTAACGTTTTTTTCCACGCTGTCCTCTATAAAATTCATGTATTTTTTATAACATATGTCGGCCTGTTTTTTGAATTTTGCTCTGTAAATAGAAAATAGTTCGTAGTCACTAATGTTTCCATATTTCTTCCACTTAATCCACGTTCGAGATTTCATTTTAAATAAATGCAAAAGAGATTTAGTGAACCAGTGTGGGAATTTAAAGTTTTTGGTTTTGTGAGTGGGAGTATGTAATTTAATAATATCGTATAATTTTTCGTAGAAAGTAGAGACCGCTTCATCAGGTGGTAAATCATTGAGTAACATGTTCCATTCAGCGTTTTTAATGTCTGTATTTATTGCATTGTAATTAGATTTGTGATAATTTAGTGGTTTTACATTTGAGTGTTTAGGCATTCGTGAGGGTTTTTTAAATGGTATTTGTATATAAAATGCAGGATGGTGACTGTCTATAGGTAAGAGACGAGTATTAGGATTACAAGCCACAGTATGTGTATTGCAAAAAAACAGATCGAGAATACGTCCGTTACTGTTATTAACATTGTTAAATTGATTCAAATCAAATCGTGAGCAAAAGTTTAGTAGATGCCTACTTGTATCCGAATAGGTGTTATTAGTGGCACACACCATGTATGACGATGCGTTAATCCAGTTAAGTTCTGGTAGGTTAAAGTCGCCTGTTAAAATAATGTGTTCTATGTAAGGATCATCAAATAATTTCGATAACGAATTCATGAAGTTTACATAAATGTCTTCTGACGTGTTTGGAGGTATGTAAGTGGCACAAAGAAGTAGATTTTTACAATCATAAAGGGGGACTTTAATTATTTGATGTTCTGGTAGAATTAATGGGGGAGACAGTGTGAGAGAAGATGGAATAAGATCCTTGAAGATAGCTATTAGGACTCCTCCCCCGTCTTTTTTATTTGAAACTGCTCGATCGCGATCGTGTCTGAAAACTGTGTATCGTGAGTCAATGAATTCGTTTTCGGAAATATCCGGCGTCAACCACGTTTCAGTCAAAATTATGATATCGTATGCATGCGACAATATATTAATGTACAATGTGTTCAGTTTAGTCCTGATCCCTCGACAGTTCTGATAATAAATGGAAAGATTATCCAACATTTTGAAATTTAGTAGACATTTGAGTATTCATTATAAGTGGTAAATTGGAAGATTTGTAACATAAATTTAACAAGCACTGTAATAATAGTGTACAAAAAGTATGCAAAAATAAAGCAACAAGGATTGAAAATAGAAAGATCAATGTGTCACACAACTTATGGAGCAGTCACGTGGTTGTAGGCAATTGAGATCATGATGATCACGAGTCTAATGATCACAATCATTTGGACGGTTCTTAACTGCTTAGCTAAGAATAAGTCAATCAATCTGCCTAACCTTCTTCCAACTGTGTTGGGGTTGGTTTTCAGTCTAACCGGATGTTGCTGAGTACCAGTACCTACCTTTTTTACATGGAACGGCTGCCATGCTTTTGTTTTATATTCTAATTATGCATGACATAGGTGACGTTTTATAGGTCTGTCGTGGCCAGATCTTAGAATTGATAATTTCATGAAGTGCTCGACCATTTAATGAAATTGAACATCGACCGCTGGTCACAACATGTGGTCAGATCATTTAATACTCAACAGTTAAACACACGACTACTCAATGATGTGGCCAAACATAATCATATCGTAAAATTGTTAGATTATCCACATGTAGAGGCGCTGATGTCGCTTTGTTTTTGTTGTACATAAACATAACGTATAAAATATTTTAAAAAAACGCCCTCTTCTTATGGTACCCTCCACAAATGGTTTAGTTTAGGTTAGAATTGTGACCAACCGCTACTTCCAAATTGCTCGCATTTTCTTCGCAATTACTACACCAAAAAAAACGTAAAGTGACAATCTTCAATTTGTCCAAAGGAATATAATTATTATTACATAATGAGATCCAAGCGGTGTCATACGCCTATTTAAAATCATATTATTTGTTATCACATATTGTGACGACTATGTAAATAATCAGTGTATGATTATTTATTAAAATCATGACCATTTTTATAAATACTTCCGTTTTCTCGGGTCGGGGAAAGTGTTCTTGGGTTTTCCCATCTGGAATTTGTCAGTAGCAGCCTGGAGTCTAGATTTGTGCACAGTTGATGACTATAGGCTCGCCCCCTATTACATGGGACTTAAACATAACTGGCGAAAATGTGGGTGTACTACAGGTACACCTCTGCCTCACCTTTCGAGGATTAAAGGCTTGATGTTATGTTACTACACATAATACATAAGTATAAAAATTATAAATAATAACATTAATAACTTTACTAACAGCGCGTTTCCTCATGTTTTCAGCCTCAATCCTGGGCCTGGCGCTGATCTCCGGCATCATTGTGGCGCCCTTCAGTCTTCAGAAGCTCGGCAGGAAGCTGACCAACCAGCTCAGCACATTGCCGACCCTGGGAGGATGGGCACTGCTGGCTACGGCGAGAGGACCAGCCGCCTTGCTGATCAGCAGATCCTTACTGGTAATTAATACAATATGCCTGTATCTTCATCAAACTCAAACTATTTATATCAATTAAACCATTTACAGGCACTTTTAAATGGTCAAGGAGTCGGCCAGTTAGAAATATGAAGCTAGTTGCCCATTCAGAAGCGTAGTAGGTAGGAGAAGAGCTGACAAGAAACTCCACGGAGACTCTTTTAAATAAAATAAAAAATAGTTACATACAAATTATTGGTTAGATCACTCATGTAAAAATTATACATGTGAGAACAATGTAGAAAGACGTGCACGTTAAAAGCGTCCGTAGTAAAAAGATTAAAAAAGAACAATTCAAACATTTTAATAAGTTAAAATAAGCCATGGCAGCAAAGAGATGACCAGTCGCAACTGACGACGCCCGTTCACGAACATGATGCATGGATCAGCACCATTCAGTTCAACCATTTTGAAGGGAGCTAAATGATCCAACACACACGCTACCACTAGCGAGACACCTGAGTGAGCATGACATACTCACAGCCGCCAGGGCACATTTAAGTCAATGAAAAACATATAACCCTGTAAATGCTCTTTAGAACATAGTACTCACACCTGTACCTGTACGATGCAATTATATAATACAAAGGAGATTGAATTTATACAACATCATCATCTGAGCCACCAAAAGCCGTCCACTGCTGGACATAACGACTGGTCCTGCCCTTGCCATATTCAACGGATTCCCTCGACCTTCGCCAAGTTGTCAGTTCATCTTTCATATTATGACACTATGTGGTATCATTTACTCAAACATTATAAACCAAATCAATCTGCCTAGCCTTTTTCCAACTATGTTGGGATCGACTTCCAGTCTAACCGGATGCTACTGAATACCAGTATTTTACATGGAGCAACTGCCTATCACCACAACCCAGTAACTGGGTAATACGATACCCTTTGGTAAGACTGGTTGTTAGGCTTTCGGGCTTCTGACGACCCGTAACGACTGTCAAATATCCACGCATGACAACGGCTTAACATGCTTTCCGAGGCACGGAGGAGTATCGGTATGTTAAAATGGTCACCCATCGACATACCAATCCCGGCAAGCGTAGCTTAACCTGATGGATCGAACTGTACGGCTGTTATTGATTAGCGATTTTTACTTACAATACCAGAAAATAAAGAGGCGTCTTTCAAAATTAAACTTTTATAAATTCACTACGAATTATACTTTTTCAATCATCATCATTTTATTATGGAGCTTTTCTCAACCATTAGCTTTCTCTCTTAAAACCATTCTTCTCTGTTTCGCCTCAATAATTTATCGTACGTCTTGCAGCCAAGTCAATGACCCATTTTGCCATCTTCATCGTTTTTCCTAATCAAATATGTCCAAGTACAATATTTGCAATACATTGTCATTGTTTCGCGTACCAATAGAACAAATTGCTTCCAATATATTTAAGTTAATTTTGATGAGCAAGTGAGCTAAAAATTGACCCAGATTTATGAAGACCATTTAAAGGGTATCAGTTCAATGCAATCGCATGTTTTGCATGATAAGTGTGTCTTGTGATTGGTTCTTGATAACAATCACGGTATGCACGTCAATACTAATTAAGCTTTCGTATGTACTTAAGTTAATGAGAAAGATTGAAATGAAATGAAACTATTTATTACTTATGACCCGCCCGGCTTCAGACGTGTGCAATGGCAATAGGTCAAGACATTCAGATTTCTGTATTATAGCTAAGTTTTAAATATTAAAAGTGTTATTTATACACATAACCTTTCGGAACATTTCATTGTGCAGTTTTGAAGCTAACCGGTCACACAGACACGAAAAGCGACTTTGTGTTATACTACGAGTATGTATTGATATTGAGTAAACGGAACCTTATTATTAAAGCAGTCTTTTAAAATTCCAGGGTTTCGGCATGGGCATCCAGGCAGCGGCTGCACCAGTCTCCATAGCTGAGTACTCGGCTCCCAAACATCGAGGAGCTTTCCTCGCCACCATCGCCTTTTCCTTCGCCACCGGAATGCTGATCGCCCACGTCTTCGGAACCTTGCTGTACTGGAGATCAGCTGGTCTCGCCTGCGGAAGCGTATACGTCCTATCTCTCATCCTGATTACTCTGTCACCAGAAACTCCACCATACCTTGCCTCAAGAGGTCTGACAGAACAATGCAGGAAGTCTTTCCATTGGTTCAGAGGCTACGACCCTAGCTCTGAGAAAGAACTGGAGATTCTACTCAACAGTCAGAAAAAAACTACAGGAACGAGACGAGGGTCTAGATGGCAAGGATACAGACAGATCGTCAGGAAACCAGAGTTCTATAAACCGACCATCATCATGATGTTCATGTTTGTGCTGTTCCAAATATCCGGGATGACTGTAGTGCCATCGTATACTGTCCCAATGATGGAGGAAGTCAGTGCTGGAACCATTGACTCCAACGTCAGCATGTTGATGGTGGATGTGGTTAGGTTCGTGACAGCCGTCCTGTCCTGCTTCGTGGTCAACAAATTCAACAGACGAACCGTTCTCTTCCTTGGAATTAACATCAGCGTTGTGTCACTATTCCTTGCCGCACTTCTTCTTTACCTAAGAGATTTTGGCTACATACCTGATGAATGCAAATGGACCCCTGTAATACCTACCCTAGTGTACATCTTCGGAAAAACTTTAGGAATCTTACCCATACCCTGGGCTATCGCTGGAGAGGTCTTCCCTCTAGAATACAGGAGCTTAGGAAGTGGAATTTCTGGCATGTTCCTTTCGATCATGTTTTTCGTTGTGGTCAAGACGGCGCCATTCTCCTTCGCGCAGATCGGTGTCAGTGGAACCTTCTGTGTCTACGGAGTTTCCATCGCTGTCTGTGGGGTTTTCTTATACTATTTGTTACCAGAAACTAAGGGAAAGACACTATATGAGATAGAGTGTCATTTTAAAGGAATTAAAGGTGATATCGGAAAAGTTGAGCTACATGAAGGGGAGAAGATGTTGGAGCTGAAGAAAGTGGAATGTGGATGAAGAGGGACGGGAGTCCACAGGATGTGATTTACTGCTTCGGCGCAGTTGGGGGGTGGCTTTATTTAACACGTTCAGTGCTCCGGCGCTGTTTTTTTGAAGAGGATGGTATTATCTGGATCAGTTCACCACAGATGAGCGCGGTTTTAATGCCTACCATATATGGAAAGTGTCGTATTGACCTGAAGCTAGGTAATTAGAATTATTTCTTCAAGTCGTGGTGCTTAAGAAATGAGGCAGATCTGAAGGTAGATTTCATCATGTATGGTAGCCTTTATTCGCTGTAAATCTGTGGCGGTGCCGACATGTGGTATTTATTTATACCTGCAATATGTGACAAAATTAAAAACCGATAATGGTTTACCAAAATGTCAACCAATAACATTCGAGCCTTCTTAGGGCACTGAAAGTGTTAAAACATGAATAGTTATGAGAGAAATAAACTGATTTGACGTAAACATAGTTTTATTTACTTATTTGAGATTGAATTTCACAATTCATAAATTACGTAAAATTAACTTAATAATTAAGATTAGAGCCGATTCAAATTCATCATCTTTATGAGTAGCAGTACCTACAGTGTAGGTACTGCAAATTATTTCTTAAATCGTTCCAGGTCTTCCGATACTCTCTCATGTTCTTATAGAACTAGGTACTGTACACTTTTAATACATAATAACAGAGCTGACTCTGCGCATCATTAAATCTCCTTTTGCCTTATTTAGAGGCTCACTACTCTTTGAGTCTGCAGGAGACACTCCTCGGAAAGAGTCTTCTATCTCCTGAAGAGTCCTGTCCTTCGTCTCTGGCAACATCATCCAGACTACCGACATACACAATGTAACAACACTAGCATACAAGAAATACGTACATGGTAATCCGATAGAATACGTCAACATCGGGAAACATTTCAGAGCTACAAAGAAATTCAATGACAAACCAAGGATACTGATGCCACTGCCCAAACCACGGTATTCCAACGGGAATATCTCCCCAGAAACCGCGAACGGTATCGAAGATATACCAACAGTTAATGAGAACATGTAGATTCCTATCAAACCGATTGGTAGCCACTGGCCTTCAAACGGCAACTTGTCATTTTGTTTGGCGTAAACGTAGATTCCTTTTGCAATATAGGAGAGGATGCATATCGACCCAGTACTGAACAGCAAGGTCCTTCTCTTCATAGTCTTCATCAGATAAACTGCAAGAATGTTGCAGATAAGCCTCTCGATGTCCAAAGCCACCATAATGACTTGAGCATTCGCTTCTGGCCCTACCACCTGTTTAATAATATCTGTAGCATAGGAACTGATTACATTGATACCAGCGAACTGGAACATCACATATAGGAAAACCATTATAGTAATAGGTTTGTAAAACTCCGGCTTCTTCATAGTCTTTCTCAAATATCTACAATACCGTTTTATCTTTGCACAAGCTGACAGATTCTGGTCTATAACACTAGATTTTCTTGACATTCTTTGGGCAGCTATCATTTTTTCTAATTCGTCCAGTTGTTGATCACCGTCGCCACGTAGCCAGAGAAAGACTTTTCTCGCTTCGTCTATCCTTCCTTTTGAGATTAGCCACGATGGTGACTCAGGGTTGAAAATGATTAAGAGGAGACTTGTGAAAGTGATGAAGGAGCAGATTAAAGCGCTTTGTTCCCAACTGAAGAAAGTGCCCAAGGAGTGGCAGAAAAGGACTCCTATTGTCAATGATAACGACACGCATGTAAGAAATGCTCCTCTATTGACTGGGTCAGTCATTTCACCTATGATGATGGACCCCAATGGCCCCAGCATGCCCATGGCAATGCCTTGTATGAACCTAGCCGCGATGAGACCGCCGACGCTCTTCACCAAGAGGAGGAGGAACCAGCCCAGTAGGACAGGTATGATGGTCAGCAGATGCGATCTCTTCCTTCCGAGGAGGTCCATGAGAGGTGTGATGATGATATTGCCCGTGATTAGCGCGAAGCCGATGATTGAGGCTGGAATCAGAAAAATATGAATATGAGAATATAATTTTATCAAACAATATTATCAGAAGTTGAGTTGATTTGCAATATGTGGTTAGCTAGTGACCTCGACAATTGTTCATATTATTTTTTGCCTGAGCAACCGGCAGCAAGTTCGTCATGCTCCCTTAGATGTCACTGCGTGCGGCAGCGTCGGGGTGACTGGTCGTCTTGCTGATCATGGTTTTGTTATTGTTATTAGTAATTAACTGTTTATTATTTTACCTCGATGGCCCTAGTTTATCATTTATAACTTCCAATTACAGCTATATATAGGTATCTATATGTAAGCGGGCACGCCCTTTACGCAAGTTCTGTTTACGTTAAATTTTTATTTCTGCCTGAGTATAGTTCTCGATGAATTTGGTTGGTATTAGCGTGTGCTAGCTGACATATGACTAATAATTTAAATTATGTTTTGTGTTGCGTAATGTAATTTATTTTGCATACTAATTTAAAGAATCATATTTTTTTCTAACTGAACAGATAGCTGTGCCGCTGGGGAGTTTGTTGCGCCACTTCTTCTTCCCAACTAGAAAGTGGTGAAGGGTGGGCGTTTTGGGGGACTGTCTTATGTAATTTTGACGTTCGAAAAGTGCTGATTCTCAGCCTAGTTTGAATAAATGACTTGAATTTTGAATTTGAATTTAGAAGCTTGACATCTATCGACACTTCGACAAATGTATTTAAAGATAAGGCTACTCAATAGCGTTAATTTAAGTATTAATTATTAAAAAACTAGGCATTCAACGAAGAGAGTGACCAGATACAGTAGCATCATGATTTTCTGTGCAGTACCAACAATGGGTACCTACATATACCGATCGCCAAACAACTAACTTATTTGTATGGTGACTGGCAATATTGTTTGAAATGGCGATGAAATATATTGATGTACCTTTTTTTCACCATGGGGCATGGCATTACCTATGGGAAATTCATTTGACACATATTTATAATTGGCGTTCTTTGCATGCAAATGAGTGTCTGTCTATTCTTACCTATCCATGACTCTTCGCTGGGTGTGGCGTGTATTTGAGACTCGGGAAGACGTAGACTGGGGATCAGGATCGCTGAGAAGCCGATGACGCAGCCGTGAGCGATGATGTTCGTCGATACACTGGCAGTCACGAAGGCCTGGAAAATTAAGGTGTTGTGTCATCTATTGAATTGAATACTGAACTGTTAGACGAGTATGAGAGATTAGAAGGAGTAGGTAATATTTTAGACGTTATCTATACAACTCAAAACAGCATGTTTTGAGATGGATAGATAACTGTTTTTACATCGTTCTTTACATTGCACGATTATCATTTAGAGGTAATTAGGACGATAACGACCAGTCTTGGAAATATTATTACAGATCATCACACCTCAACGGTGCAATCTCCAAAGACGAGAGAATCACGGCGATAGTCATGCTGTGCGCTCAAATATCGCCGCGATGATATCGCCGTGTGGAGATTGATTTATAGAATTTCTATTGAATTTGATGGCACGGCGAGACAATCGCCGCGATTTTTTCGCCCGTGGAAATGGCGCCAAGGGTTTAGCAGATAATCTATAAAAGAAAGTAGTGTTGGTTCCACCATTTATAACTCAAGAACGGCTGAACCAATTTGGCTGAAAATTGGTGGGGAGGTAGCTTAGAACCAGGAGACGGACATAGGATTATCTTTTTAGTAGGGTAGGTAGGGAAGGGTAGGCAGGTAGGTGCGCCGTAGATAAGTACTTAGTGCTACTCGAGTGAAGCCGGGGCGAGCAGCTAGTTATATACCTATATAGTACACCCACTTTTCGCCTGTAGGGACTGTTTAGTTTCATGCTTTGCTTTGTGCAGACTTCTTGCTGGTACTGAGAACCTTTAGTAAGACCCATAAACGCTGTGCTAGTAAGTATTGTAGTTGCGATGCTAAGATGGGTGACCGGTAAGGCCCTTTGTACACACAAATTTTTCTTGCCATAAAAACTACGGTTTATTCGCCGTGTGTTGGCACGGTCGTCAGTTCAAAATTCAAATTCAAAAGTCATTTATTCAAACTAGGCTGAGAATCAGCACTTTTCGAACGTCAAAATTACATAAGACAGTCCCCCAAAAACGCCCACCCTTCACCACTTCCTAGTGCTTAAGCTGGGAAGAAGAAGTGGCGCAACAAACTCCCCAGCAGCACAGCTGTCTGTTCAGTTAGAAAAACTTGATTCGATATAATAATGCTTTAATGCAAAAATAATTTACATATAAGCACAAATTGCAATCAACTCATAAAATAAAAACATTTTAATGAGTAGATTATGTCAACAATAAATGAAAACAAAATTTAAAATAAATTGACTTACAGTCAAATAAAGTCAAATTAAGTCAGTGTTGTATGGATCCCTATGGAAGCTTGTTGTCCGACACGTTTTTTCTACGGCGCGGTTTATACGCCGTACCGTAAAGAAACCGCGCCGTGTACAAAGGGCCTTATGATTCGGTTCGTGTTACAAGCTATGTGTGTTCAGTGCTTCAGTCGATGAAAGCCGACCTTGGGAAATTTCTAGGCTAAGGACCAACACATGTTCCATTGTTACTTATTACAGCATATTAACAATGTAAATGAACTACAAGTGATTGATATTTACTGAAGTGTTTTACAAGCACTTTTCAAGATAACTAATACAATTAAAGTCTGTGCGCGAGTGCTAGTCACCGACTGAGGTATGTGAGCGGTGAGACAGGGGAGGTATACAAAGACCAACATAGCTCAGTCTGCCATTTGTCTATGCGCCCGCCCCCGTCTCCCAATACCCAAGCCCTTTAAGAGGCTTACAACAGCTAAAGCGCGGTCACTGACGGACTGCATAGAAATGAAAGAGAAGCGCGATGACACGACGCAGGTAATTTATTGCAAAATATGAAGCAGTTAGCGATTTACAGAAAATCTATTGATTGGACTGGAAAATTAAAACACTATTATGCTAATATGTAGCTTGTAGAATAATCTGACAAAACATCAGAATGATTGCATGTAAATTAATATGATATTTAATCGTTAAAAGAAATTTTTAGAGGTATCTTCATGATTTTTTTCTATCGTATCAAATTAGTTGTATTATGTTTTCAACACACTATCATACTAGCATATATCCTGAAGAATATCATATATTTTTCTGATTTTGTTTACTGCAGTGGATCATATTCTTTTAGGCATTATAAAACTTGCGTTTAGGTCCTATAGTCCCCTTAACTTGTCTTTAAAATTTTGCATGCTATGTTTTATCCTAGCTAAACATGCTTGTGCCTCAATTTGTATTTAACACCCTTGTATACCATGTTTTACGCAAATAAATATTCTATTCTATTCTAAGTACCCAAGTGCCCAATACAAACAAACAAAAAAAAAACTTGAAAAACTTGTTTGTTTGTCAAACTTTTCTGTTGTCAATAATGGATACGAGGTTTTTGGCTCATCTGTAAAGTGGTATTGTTTTGTTTTTTTTTTTATAATGTGCGTTTGGTTTGTGCAGAATAAACACTTTTTCTTTCTTTCTTTATTTCTTTCAATACCTCAGGCGGTGACTAGCAGTCGCACACTCGCACGCGGACTATTTATAGTGCGCACACGCCATTTGTTAAAGGAAACCGTACCTACATTGAGTTACAAAAAAAAAACTACCTTTGATCAATACCTACTAAGTACCGGTCTATTCGGTAAAATTGCGACCATGAAAACTTAGGTGAAGTGAGCTGTCAATTGACACTATTGACAGCTCACTTCACGCTCACTTCACTAAATTTTTTACGGTGTGATTTTTATAGAATCGATCGGCTGATTAATTAACCTTAACCGACTTTACAAAGGTGCTGTTTCATTACAATTGCATATTTCGATAAGATATGGCGGTTTTAAAAGAGTAATTATTACGTTTTAAATACGTTGTTAGATTATGCTTAGTGAATTATTTATTACAAAAGCGCTGTTTTAATTTTTAATCATCCTACGATCTTTTGATAACATATTTGTAATCTAATTTTACGCAGTCTTTCATTAAGTGCCTATTATTCAAGAGCTAGGTCGACACGGGGTAGTGGAAAATGATCAGTTTATCTAGTTTCGTAAAAATAATGAATTATATTCAAAATCGCTTACATTTCATATTTTCTACGCAATACACTACTGTAAGGCCGTTTGTCCACCGCCACGTCATCGGGACGTCAACGAGAACGATATGACGGGGCAGAAGTAAAACTACATAAATTTACTATGGCCGTGTGTCCACCGCACGTCCGTCAACGGCGGTAGACAAAGTGTCAGTGCCTGTTTTTCCGCGATACATCATCGTCATCATCTTCCTGCCCTCATACCATGTCACTTGGAGTCGGCGCCAGAAGATATTTTCCTCCATTCTCCTCTACCTATTTTTACACCATACATGACAATATAAAAATTATGTCCGCACTGATTTAAAATTATCAACAAGCAAAATCTGCTGGTTTGATTCGACAACTACTTACTAGTGAATGAATGAATGAAATGCACCGATCCCAGCGTGGTTTAACTAGACTCGATTAATCGAATGAACTCTAAGATTTGCACTAGCCCCTGGAGCCCCTTGCCACTAGCACACTAATAGTTTCGCGATAGAAAGAGAGGCAGCTTCTCTCTTCTTCTCTCTCGGTGAATATAACTGAAGGTAATTAGCGCCGTGCGACCTGAATTGCACTTTATTGTGTGGTAGCAAGAGTCGCTTTTTATTTAAATGAATTTGCGGAGTGACCCATCAGGACTAATATGTGCTTGAACAGGGGTTTGTTTACACATTGATTAGATACTTTTGGAACAGACAATAAATGTGATTTTAAGGAAAACTGCGTAAGTACTTACTAACATATAAAATTTCGCTTGACAACCGAATCGGACGTATCATCCATGTATTTACGTGCAAAATATTAATCATTCGATCGTTTACTGATAAGTCTCGAAAATTACGCGTTTACGATATGATACCTTGGGATAACACTGATAACAGCTGGTACACAGCGATACGATCTTATCGTGACATCTATTAATTTTGATTCACGATACTGGTCAATGAAACATACGGTTTTTGTGTAGGTTTACGTTCCGTCCGACGTCATGTTTCAAATCAATCCCTGAAGTGATAGGATCTGAGTTACAGGTTTTAAAATATGACAAGGCAAAAGTTTATTTGACGTTTAAAGGACATCGTTTTAGGTAGCCAATTATTTAGCTAAGTAAGCTCATTTATAAAACCATTAATATTCAGGCTACAAAGGCGGTGGCGACCTTTGGATAGACAGGGAGATATAAGAACGAAATACCTAATAAATTAAAATAAACTAGTTGAAATGCTTGCTGTAAAACTGTACGTACTGCAGGCTAATGTTTCAGTCAAAATCCATATACGTACCTAATCAGCGTTCGCAATTTATTTGCCAAACATGTCAACAAACACGAGTTTAAGGAAAAACAACTGTAATGCCGTAGTTTGCGTTACAACTTCATTATTTTTTATGACTTTTTCAACAGTACTAGTCAGTCTAATATGAACTTTATTTACACTTCCATAAAGTTAATGTTCGTTTAAGTGGAAATAACATCAATTGGAAACAAGGATTTGAATAGACCTTACGTAGCAACATAATTCACACACCAAATAGGAATACATAATAAAAAAAGTAAAACCAAAAACTCTAAACAATTCTCGATATTTTGACAAAATTGTCTTGCTAATAAACACCACCTTATAAAGATCTTTACGTTTACGTCGTTTCTGTGTATTATACCATCATAAATATTGTTATTGACGACAAAATGTTCCCCTTTATAAGCATGTGTACAGATTACAATGGGTACTTCGCAAATATTGACACTGGCTCAAGAACTATTGAGCGATCAATCTTCATTAGTTTAGCTGTTGTAAGATTATCTTCGTGTGGAATTAACAAATAACGGAAAACAATATGTACTTGGAAATCGTCACTACTTAAGACTCATTTTCATTTATAACTTAAGAAAGGTTTTGTATTTGTCTCTAGGAACTACATTTTAGACATCTCAGCAACACATCAGCGACAATTTATCGAAATGTAAATGACAGCCGATCTATTAGAAAAAAATCTCATCGTGAAAAATTTGGTGAAGTGAGCTGTCAATAGTGTCAATCCCTAGCATCAGAAGTGCTATTCTGTAAAAATCACTCCGTGATAACTTAGGTGAAGTGAGCTGTCAATAGTGTAAATCGCTGGTGGAAAGACAGCTCACTTCACCTAAGATATCACGGTGAGATTTTTATAGAATAGCACTACAGATGGATGACAGCTCACCTCACTTAACATCACTTGACTTTTACAGATTAGTCATTTTAAAAACGGTGAATAAAGGAAATACAACTACGAATAGATTTTTTATTACAATAAACCACACATTTGCTTTTAAGGGACCCATTTCTAGTTCCTGAATAATTTCTAGATTAATAATAAATATGAGATCAACAACTATATTTATTTTCATTACCCTTCATCATTTTAAATCTTACGTAGATGACCGAAAGAAAGTTGAAAGGAAATCGAGATAGAAAAGTTGAAAGGAAATCGTTTGGCCGGGCATGTGATGAGTAGAGAGAAAACACCTGCCATGCTATTCTGTAAACATCTCCCCGTGAAAGCTTGGGTGAAGTGAGCTGTCAATAGTGTCAATCCCTATGGAATGACTGCTCACTCCACGCTCACTTCACCTAAGTTTTCACGGTGAGATGGTTACAGAATAGCACTGCTGTGACTAAAAGAGTGATGAATATAAATGTTGATGGATAGAGTGGGAGAGGAAGGCCAAAGAAAAGATGGATGGATGGTGTGAGGAATGATATGAAAGAGAAGGGAGTGAATGATAGCGTGACGGTTGACAGGGGAGAGTGGGAAAGTGGAGATGACTAAAATAAAACCATCTCAATAATGACCATCTAGGTTTTCATCATTCAACATATGCAATGTGGAGCCAACAATATACGACTAAATGAAAATACTGGCAATACTAAGCCATTGGAGTATTTAGGAACTATCAATTAGATCATAACATAGAAATTAAAAAAGTGATTTTTCCAAACAAACTAAATAGTAGTGATGAGCCGACTGTGGGTTTTGCCGATAAGTCGATTAGCTATGGTGGTTGAACTCTTTACTTATTTATCTAACCTAACCTTTATTGAATTCTCGTATGCAGACTGGGAACGTCATTGATATAGGTACGCAGTTTATTCAAATATTTGAGCCATTAATTTGATGATGGTAACTGAAGTAGGGTCCTATTGTTAGCACCTTTCGTAGGTAGGCACTACATAAAAAGAAATAGGTTTTGCGATAGATATAGACATATCAAATCGAGACAATAAAGGTAATAGGTACACTTAGGTATGCCTTTCAAAGTCATGACGATCATGAAATAGCACTGATAAGACTAATTAGTGAGATTAGCAAAGACAACAGGTAATGAGTCGGCAATGTGATATAATAACAATTTAATATGCTCTAAAAGGATATATCAACGTGTTTTATTATACGGAACTATTAGACTAATTAATTGTGATGTCCTCGGAGAGCACGTTAAGCCGATGGTCCCGGCATCAATCGAAGATCTCGGATGTCTTTGACAGTATTTACGGTATTTTCAGTAGCCCGAAAATCTGACAACTAGTCTTACCAAGAGTATCATGTTACCCAGTAACTGGGTTCAAAAGGTCTGATTGTTAGTCGCTTCATGTAAAATACTGGTACTCAGATGCATCTGGTTCGACTGGAAGCCGACTCCAACATAGTTGGGAAAAGGCTAGGCACATGATGATTAAGAGAATATTGTGGTAGATATCTGAGATTATTATTACGCGTGGCAAACAGATTTGTGCATGCAGTTTCGATAGATGGATGGGCTGTCCATATTTTGATGAATGAAAATTGTGGCATTAAAAAAACAAAATGTTAGGTAAACATCCATCGGACGTCATCTGCTATACCATGTGAGAGGCTGTGTAGATAAGTATCTATAATGTACTGATTGAACTATACTACAGATTGGACTTAAGGAAATATAATAATAATAGGTTGGTAGGAATTGCATCGTTATATATTACCTAAAGTCTATTCAAATCCTCGTTTCCAAGTGACGTTATTACCATTTAAGCAAATATAAGCTTTCGACAAGTTTAAATTATGTAGATTTTAAAATTACTAGTAAGTACTCTGGAAAAGTCATAGTTGAAGAGCAAACTGAACCATAAATCAATCTGCCTAGCCTTTTCCCAACTAAGTTGGTGTCGGCTTCCAGTCCAACCGGATGCAGCTGAATACCCGTAGGAATTTTACATAGAACGACTACCTATCTGACTTTTACAACCCATCAACCAACAACCAAGTTATTCAAATGGTGTGGCGCTATTGCTTTAAAATTAAATATTTATTAAAGCTTTAAATATTAACTTGAGCCGAGCATGTCATTCGTTTTAAATTTTAAATTATGAAAGTTTTCATCGTCCGAAGATAATAGTTTCCTGAAAGTATACCTAATTCTTATTCTTGAATTTAAAAACTAAGAATTTAATCTTTATTTTCTCATTGATAATCTAACACTAACCTGCTTCCAAAACGGAGATCCTTTCTTCTCATTTCCTGCCGTCTCACTTTTCTGTAATTCACCCATATTGTTAATTTCTAATTTAATTCTCCTACTTCGCAAAGTTTTTAAAATATTCTGAATTTCATTGTTCACACGTTCACTCCACTACACACACGATGGACAACGGTGCTTGTTCATTCGTTATCAACTAATCGAAGCGATATTACTATGGAGATTAGATAAATCTCATTCTGCTATAGTGATGATTAATTTTATAACGTTTCTGTCGAGTTCTACACAAGCTGTCTGTAAAAATGTCACTGAGAACTTATGTGAAGTGAGTTAGAAGTGAGTTGTCATTCCACCTGCGGAGTAATTGCGTTGTAAACTGACAATTGATCGCGATTGCATTCATTTTGACAGTTCAGCCACACTCACTGCGTTATTTTCGTTGCTGAGCCGACAATTTTTTCAAGCCTATGAAACATAGGATTAGGAATGTCCTCCAAAACCTGATTGATAGTGTTTTACGCAATTCAACACCCTAATTGCGTAACACACTTTCAATAACAATCTGAAGGATATTGCTAATCCGTTGGTTCATATGTTTGAAACATTTGTCGGCTCAACAACGTAAATAACACATTGAATGTTGTTGAACTGTCAAAATGAAAGCCATTGCTACTGTTAGTGTGTTACAGTATTACTCCGCGTGTGCACTTCACCTAAGTTTTCACGGTGAGAATTTTACAGAAACGATCGTTTGGTTAGTAAGTTCTTACTAAATGCTTTGTTTACTGTCTCTTGGGGATGTACATGTACAGCGAATGACAAGGATTCGTCATCGACAGTTTTGTTTATGATGATTTGTGAGATTTGTCAGCCATTTTGTATCGTATTGTACCTCTGTTGTTGAATATAGATTTGTATGAAAGGCTTTTGTTGTAGGAACGTGATCTTGTGGTTTATTGTCTTATGACTCAAGTGCAGTTATCTTAGTCTCATTTGAAAAGGTGGAATTTTTGAAGAGTTTTACATGTCTGTGTAGGTGTATAGCCGGCAGTACTATTCCCTGAAACTCTTTCCCATCGAATTTTGATCAATTACAATTTTAATTTAGGGTGATTCCCGTTGTGATCGCAATTGTAACCCGTTCATAATAGGTATAGGAAGTATTTATCTAGTACCTACTCGTATAATCTTGATAACATACTAAATAATAATATGATGTAATGCAGTAAAAAAATCAACACGTGCCACTTCAAACAAAGATAATATGACTACTATCTACTTAAACTAATTACATATCCATTACTATGTATTCAGACTACAATACATTGAATTTACATACAAGACTCTGCCACTCTACCTTTCCTCACGAATCCAGTCTATTTTTGGCCGAGTCCCAAGTTTCCCATCCCATAACTAGATGGCGTTATACATTTACGTCACGTTTCTAGATCGCGATGTTAAGATTCTCCGCCGCTGAATGACCCTCGCGCGATTTTGTAAATAAATCATACTTACCTGGCGTAGGGGATACCGTGATCAAGAAGGCGGTTCCCCCAGGGCGAGACCTTCCCATTGCACTGCGGTTGGGTTGACCCCTGCGATTATCCCTAATGTGGATAACTCGGACGCGTTATTTTTAATAGTGGGGACTGCGTACGCGCCGTCCCCTCAGAATTCCTTGTAAACCGTAGAACTAATAAACTAGCCATAATTTCAATAGCTGAGCTAGCCGGCTATTTGAAGTGGTTGAATAGCCAGCTAGATAACCAGCTGGCCGCTGATGGCTGTGTCAGCTATTTGACGTTCGAAATTATCTGATTATCAGCCCAGTTTGAATAAATGACTTGAATTGAATTAGCTATCGGATAAAATTCACTAAGCGAGCAACAGTTAGCGGTAGTGGCGTAGCTATTAAAGTCAGGTAACTGCTCAAAACTTGATAAAAGTGTGGTAAATAAGTGTTATTATGTACCTGTATGTTTATTGGAGGCGAATTTTCAAAACATTTCACAATTACCAGGAGGTTTTATCAAGCAAATAAAAAACATTTTTCTCCTGCATTTTTTTAAAACAAACTATTTTCATAAAATAGTTTTTTTCAAATTTATTAATAAAGTATCAAATGAATAAAATTAAGACAAGACTGGCTATAATTCCGTGGCCTAGTGATTTTGGATTTAGGTCTTTACCCATTATTGTTTTTTTTATTAACTAGTTTTTCGGTTGTTTGCAAACACAATTATTTCAATACATATTATATTTCTATCGACGCCTAATGCCTATATCGTCATTAATGACATGGTTGTTAAAAAAAAATACCTAGCAGTTTTTTTGTCTATTTACTTTGGTAACTACCTATTGCACCCAACCACGAAAACTACCTTTTAGAGGGAGCGACTTATATCGATTCTATCCTTTAGTAAAATTTGACGTTCAAAAGTGCCTTTTATGTGCCTAATTGAAATAAATTATTTGACTTTGATTTTGAACTGTACCACCGCAGAGGAAGTCATTTAAGCTTCATGCAGACTAGCGCGAAGCGACACGATTATTGTTATACCGTGAAGTTTTCTTAGAAATTGTATTGTTCGAGTCGCGTTGCGCCGGCGCGTCGCGCTGTTCTGCACGAGGTTTTATCAACGATTTACTCGCTCAAGAAACGTACAAAATATTTTAGGTCACTTGTAATTAAAAGAAACGCAAATATAATTATATTGCAATGATAGTTGATCGCTGACTATTCCAGCGCAGGCGAGCAGTCGTATGTCGTGCCGACAAGAGCTATCGCTCGACGACGCTCGCTTGGTGTGCTGCATTCGCTTGTAATGTAACGTTCAAAGTCGAGCATTACATCAGCCAAACGCCTGAACATGTCTCTGTCTGATGCCCAACACGGTTTTCGGCCGGGTCGCTCTGTAAATTCGAATCTATTGATTCATGTAGACTACATATCTAGTGGCTTGGACATTGGTACGCAGGTTGACGCTCTGTATTTTGATTTTCGGAAGGCATTCGACAGAGTTGACAACGATGTGCTCTTGACAAAACTGGGGGCCATAGGTTTCTCGTCGGGTCTTCTTCACTTCTTTTCCGACTACCTGCGGGATCGCAAGCAATTTGTCAGACATGGCTGCTTCGAGTCCAAGCCTTATAACACACGCTCGGGCGTAAGTCAGGGATCAGTACTGGGGCCGCCTCTGTTCCTAATCATGATCAATGATCTCATCGCAAATGTTAAGTTTGCCAAATGCCTTCTTTATGCCGATGACCTAAAGCTTGTCGCACACATCAGAACAGACGAAGATTGCAAACTCCTACAGAGGGATATTGACGCCGTTTTTGAGTGGAGTATCGTGAATAAGCTATTTTTCAATCCTAGCAATCCTAGCATGTCATGACTTACGGTAGAGGGCTGCGACCAATTCATTATGACTATAGTCTGGGCGGTGAAGGAATTACTCGTGTCACCAACATAAAGGACTTGGGAGTGACTTTCGATCGCTGTCTTACTTTTAAAGAACACATTTCTACCCTTGCGAAGGATTCTTTCAGGTGCCTGGGATTTGTTTTGCGAAATGCTCGCGACTTTCGCAATCCTAATGTTATTAGGTTATTGTACACCACTCTGGTTCGAAGCAAACTCGAGTCCAGTGCCTGTGTTTGGCACCCCTATACCGCGACCCAAACACTGATGCTTGAAAAGGTACAGAAAACCTTCTTAAGATGCCTCTTCCAGAGGTTATACCATTTCTTTCCCTATATGTACCCTACCAACTTTCTTTTAGGGATGTTGGGTTTTAATTCGTTGGAGGTGAGAAGAGGCCTTGATCAGCTCACGGTAGCCTGTAAAACCTTACGGGGACGTATAGACTGCCCAGACCTCCATGGCCTTTTCTGCCGACTATTTGTGCCCGAAAAATACATCGGACACCGTCCCAGCCGCCGGCGCAATCTATTTGCGCAACCGTCATCGAAAACTGTTGCCAGAGCTGAATCTCCAGTGTGTCGTACTTTGAAGATGCTCAACGCCCTTCTGACTGCCAACCCTGAATGCGATGTATTTGCGGATGAATGGAATAAAATTATGCGTATTATGTCTGGTGTTCTGTGAGAGAACGTATGCAAGGGAGTCCACTGTTCCATGTTAGTTTAATTATATTCAAAAATTGTCAATATTAATCTTTTTATATTTCTATGTTAATTAATGTAATTGGTGTTGTACCGTTTTAATTAACTATAAATAAATAAATAAATAAATAAATAAATCAGTGAGGGAGGAGAACCGAGCATTACAGTGCGCAATGTCTGTAATATTTCATCTGAAATGTTACATTAAAGGTGAATGCTCGTCAGTCAGGGAGGCAGTATTGTAACGTAATGCTCAAAATCGAATCTGTAACGTTACATTACAGCCGAATGCTCCCGGTGAGAAAGCACCTTTACACGAGATATACATTGTTATACCGTCAAGTGTCGCGTCGCGGCGTCGCGTCGCGCTGGTCTGCACGAAGCTTAAGGGGACTACTGCAGCCTAATTACGTAATGCACCATCAATAATAAATTGAAAGAAATTGCTAGACCATTGCTTCCTAAGTTCGAAAAAAAAATTGAGCAGATTTTTTTTTCGAACTTATGAAGCAATGGACTAGCAATTTGTTTCAATTTATTATTGATCGTGCATTACGTAATTAGGCTGCAGGACCTAAACGTGCCTAAACGCAAGTTTTATAATGCCTAAAAGAATATGATCCACTCATCCACTGCAGTAAACAAAATCAGAAAAATATATGATATTCTTCAGGATATATGCTAGTATGATAGTGTGTTGAAAACATAATACAACTAATTTGATACGATAGAAAAAAATCATGAAGATACCTCTAAAAATTTCTTTTAACGATTAAAAATCATATTAATTTACATGCAATCATTCTGATTTTTTGTCAGATTATTCTACAAGCTACATATTAGCATATAGTGTTTTAATTTTCCAGTCCAATCAATAGATTTTTTGTAAATCGCTAACTGCTTCATATTTTGCAATAAATTACCTGCGTCGTGTCATCGCGCTTCTCTTTCATTTCTATGCAGTCCGACAGTGACCGCGCTTTAGCTGTTGTAAGCCTCTTAAATATATTTTGTCAAAATTATGCGTCATTCTAACGAATAACGATCGCCCGGATCGTGATACCGAAACCAAATCGGTTGCTAACTACGATAGTATCAATAATCCACCACTGTATATAATAAAATCGAATAAAAACTAATAATCTATATCTATACTTATAATAAATCTGTAGAGAGGTCAATTCTGTACATGATATATATTTTCAAAATAACTATCAGGGGGTAATTAGTGATCGATACTGATGCCAAAAATGCAATCAGTAAAATTTTTGTCTGTCTGTCTGTCTGTCTGTCTGTCTGTCTGTCTGTATGTTCCTTATAGAAACAAAAACTACTCGACGGATTTTAACGAAACTTGGTACAATTATTCTTCATACTCCTGGGGAGGTTATAGTATACTTTTCATCACGCTACAATCAATAGGAGCAGAGCAGTGAAGGGAAATGTTGGGAAAACGGGAGAAGTTGCTCCATTTTTTAAGCTTCTGTCGCGTGTGAAGCCTTTATGGTTAAACCTACATAGAAATCATTTATGACGGAAATGTTCTACATAAAATTATCTAAAAAATATCCCACAACAGCATATGTCTATCTTTTATGGTTGACTCACAATAACACGTGTAACTCCCGATAGCTTAGCAGTTCGGAGCTTTCTGATTATATTTGTTTACTCTTACGTTTATAATACTCTCACTCATCTCTAATTAAAAGAAGTTAATATTATTACCTATTCAATAAATAAAGAATCATAGTAATCGGTATAGAAACACCAAACTTATACATGAAATACGCTAATAAGCCATCGCGCCGTCGCGCGTGAATACTGAATCATGCCCTAAGGATTATTTTTGTGTAACGGTTGCCGCGCTCGACGCGGGTCGTGGCGGTAGGGTATAAAAAGGCGGGAGGTCCGAGCCGAGCGCGAGCTGCATTCAATATATTATTTGGCTGTTGATGCGTTCAGAGCGTTCGACCTTATTGACAGACAATAATTGATATTAACAAACCATGCTTATCAGCGCGACTTCAGTCTTTAAATAGTTTATTTGAATTTCTTTTGTTGTTATTTTATAAAATAGGTACATATTAGTTGTTTAGGTAGTGTTTAAATATTCGTTCAAATTACAAATTATTAATAGTTTGCATTTTATTTCTTTTTAGGTGAAGTAGTAGTAGAAGTAGTACGCATAGATTTTTAGATACCGATAGGTAAGTTTTGGCTAATTTATGTTCAATTTTATTTTTGTATTAAGTAGGTAAAAGCGTCGATACTTTTATTAATTATAGTAGTTATAGGTATTTATTTTTAAGTGAAGTAGGTATAGGTAGATAGTATTGCACAGGCGTTTCAGCTTTATTTTCATTTCTTTTTTTGATGTAAGTTGTACATATATCTGGGTATAATTCTATTAGAATATTTTAGTTTAAATAGGCACTTAGATTTTAAGTGTAAGGTAGCTATAGTTAGGACCTCTAACGTAGGTTATTTTGTTAGGTAACTGATAGCCTTTCCGTTACCGTCGATTAAAAATAAAATACACAATGCCACCTAAAAAACGATTATCTTTATCTCGAACTTCGAGTAAAGCTAAGAGAATGAGAATTACGCGTTCTCAAGAATCGGCAGAGGAAAGAGCACATCGAAACTCATGTGAAAGTGATCTAAACAATATTACCAATACATTAACTTAATAACATACAAGGAGTTACACGCTGACGGAGTCGCGGGCACAGCTATTAATAATAATATTCTGCGGTTCCTTATTGCGATATTTTTCAACAGAATTGTGGATTGACATATTATATTTCCCTACTAAAATACGAAAGTTAATCTGTCTGTTACGTCAAAACCACTGAACTGTGAGGAAGGACATAATATGGTACTTTTTACGAAAAACGACGGAAACGCGGACGAAGTCGCGGGCAAAAGCTAGTTTAGTATATAATAAAAACTAATATTGTAAATGCAAAAGTTTGCTTGTTTGTTTGTTACGCTTTCACGCTAAAACGGGCGAACGGATTTGGATGATATTTGGCACACGGGTAGACTATGACCTGGAATAGGACATAGGACTATTATATAATTGCAGAGCACTGGTGTGAGTACTATGTACTAAAGAGCTACCATTTACCAGGTAATACGTCTTTTATTGACTTGAATGTGCCCTGGCGGCTGTGAGTATGTCATGCTCACTCATGTGTCTCGCTGATGGTGGTGCGTGTGTTGGATCATTTAGCTCCCTTCAAAATGGTGAATGGTGCTGATCCATGCGTCATGTTCGTGAACGGGCGCCGTCAGTTGGGACTGGTCAACTCTTAGCGGCCATGGCTGATTTTAATTTTTGAATGATTGTTCTTTGTTTTATCTTTGTATTACGGACGCTTCTAACGTGCACGTCTTTCTACATTGTAATGTATGGTAATATGATAATGTGGGTACATTGACATTGTTGATATTGAAGGTAGACAGTGTCGAGGATTGAGCAGTCATTATATACTTGTGCCTGTACGTTGCTACGTGTATTATTTATTCCCGTATCCCAGAGTGCTTCCAACCCAAGAATTGTTCAGTGGCGACGAGGATAAACAGAACTGTGTATAAACAAGGCGTGTTATTCGTGGTTATTAAAAATGTCAATCGGTAGAATTACAGAGTTCGACATACACAAGGACGATTGGAGGTTATACGTCGAACGTCTTGAGCAATACTTTTTAGTAAATAAAATAGCGAGTGAATTACAAGTGCCGACGTTAATTACTGTTATGGGTGCAACTAGCTACGAGCTGTTGGTGAATTTATGTACACCGGCGAAACCGAAGACTAAAACGTTTGAACAGATTACATTAATTATGGAAAAACACCTTCAACCGAAACCGAGTGAGTTGGCCGAACGTTATAAATTTCGTAATCGCAAACAGCTTACCAGTGAAAAGATATTGGACTATGTGGCGGTTTTAAAGAGAATGTCAAAAACTTGCGAGTTCGGGGCGTGGCTCGAAGAGAGCTTAAGAGACCAGCTGGTTTGCGGGATTAAAAGCGAGACAATCAGACAAAGACTATTTGCAGAAACCAAATTAGATTTCATGAAGGCATACAATCTGGCCGTTAGCATGGAGGCGGCAGAGAAAGATGCAGCAGCGGTAGTAGAAGGGTCTGATAGTGCATCAAGTGAGGCGAAAAGGTCAGTGGATGTGAAGTATCAGCTGATGACAAATACGCGACGGGGCGGCACTGGCGGATCGGGAAGTGGCCGCACAGCTGGCCGCTTGCCGGTAGGCGAGCACATGCAACGCAGGCGGCCGCAGGCAGGCCGGGTGGCACCAGCAACGCGGCGCCTGCGTCCGTTTCGATGGAGCGGGAGCGGCAACGGCGAGAGTGTCGAACGTGTGGCGGACCGCATGAGGTGGCCGCTTGCAAGTTCGGGCGCTATGTATGCCGGGTGTGCAACCAGCCGGGCCATTTGCGGCGTATGTGTCCGCGACTGACACATCATTACACAGTCGGGACCGAGTTCGAGGAGGACGCAGTCACAGTAAATGACGTAGTGAACAGCGAAGATAGTTACGAGGTAATAATAATTGAACTTAATGAATTGACAGTAACACAGTGTAAACCTATTTTTGTGTCATTAGAGGTTCAGGGAAAAATAATGAAGTTTGAGTGCGATACAGGTAGTGCTATCTCATATATAAATGAACACACATATAATAAGTTATTTAGTAACTTAACGATCTTGAAAAGCAGTATTGTTTTGAGGTATTATACGGGTGAAACCACCAAACCACTGGGAGTTATTAAACCTCAGGTCAATTATAAAGACAAATGTATGCACTTAGACTTGTACGTGATTAGAAATGGTAAAACAATGTTACTAGGGAGGCAATGGATGGCATTGTTAGCAATACAAGTGCCTGTATTGAATTATGATACATACGAGTATGTAAATAACAATAATATTTGTAGTGGATAGAAATTTTTTAAATGAAACACACTAATGCTTTAAGCGTCATTAAGGTTTTAAGAGCTACATTTGCCAGATTCGGCCTACCCGAAGAGTTAGTTTCAGATCAAGGTCCACCGTTCACAAGTGAAGAGTTTAGCACATTCCTAAAAAAAAATGGCATACGGCAAAGCTTTTCACCTGCATACCACCCGGCATCGAACGGTGCGGCAGAAAACGCTGTCAAACTTTGTAAGCGGGCCATAAAAAAAGCGTATAGGGACAGTATTGACGTGGATACAGCTTTACAAACGTTTCTGTTAGCTTACCGTAATTCAGTGCACAGCACTACTGGCGAGACACCTGCGTCAATGTTACAGAGGCGTTCACTTCGTTCTCGGCTCGACTTGTTAAGAGGGCAACGGACGTTAGAAAATAGGGTGCGGGAGATACAGGGTCGCCAGGCAGAGTGCGACGGACTTAAGCCACGAACGCTGCACGAAGGTGATACGGTTTGGGCGAGACAGTACGGTGCGTCAGATAAGTGGGTAAAAGGAACTGTGAGAGAGGTAGAAGGTACTCGTAGGTATGTGGTGGATAGCGGTGGTGGTCGACTTATCAAAAGACATATTGATCAAATTAGGCGCCGTTCTCGGCTGTCAGATGTTCCTTGTCAACGAAACGAGGATAACAAGGAGCTAGGTGACCGAAGTGAGACTGTTGTGCCGTCACAAGCTGATAGATCAGTAGGGGCACCGGAGTCGAGAGATTTGATTAAAGATCAGCTGGGTATTACAAAAGAGGATGGTATGTTAGACGGAGGTAGTGGTGATCCTACAGTCAGTATTGTGCCTCCGGTACCTCCGTCCATTGACCCACCTAGTTGTGATGCTGAGCCAACGACGACGCCACCAGTGACGCGCTCCAAACGAATACGCAAACCGGTCATCCGATTTGAAATAGATTAGTTGTTTGTTTATGTAACTGTTCACTCTTAAATTGTATGTTTATGGCATTTACTTAATGGTTGAAATAGTATGTAGCTTATATTTAATTACTCTAAGAATAAGAAGGGAGGTGTAATGTATGGTAATATGATAATGTGGGTACATTGACATTGTTGATATTGAAGGTAAACAGTGTCGAGGATTGAGCAGTCATTATATACTTGTGCCTGTACGTTGCTACGTGTATTATTTATTCCCGTATCCCAGAGTGCTTCCAACCCAAGAATTGTTCAGTTCTCACATGTATAATTTCAACATGAATGATGTAACCAATACTTTGTAATAATTTATTTTATTTAAAAGAGTGTCCGTGGAGTTTCTTGCCCTTTCTTCTCCATAGGTACCTACTACGCTTTGGAATGGGCAACTAGCTTCATATTTTTGACTGACCGATTCCTTGACAATTCAAAAGTGCCTGTAATGGTTTAATTGAAATAAATGCTTTGAGTTTGAGTTTGACTTATTATCCCGACATTCGTACGGTATCGAGACTTATGCGGGTGAAACCGCGGGGCGCAGCTAGTCCTTACATATTATAAAACAAAGTCGGGCCAAAGGTCAAAAACTACCGAACGGATTTTCAAACGGTTTTCACCAATTGGTTATACTCGTATGTAAATTGGCAGAAATATGACGATTACGCTAAGCGTATGCTGAGACGCAGATCCACGCAGCGCAGGGCAAAGCAGATTTTGTCATGAATGAACGTACTGACAGCTGCGTACTCTGCGGCGCAGCCACGTTATCGTAAAGTGAAAATTTTAATATTTTTTAAAACGGACCGCGACAGTCATATTATTTTGAAAACCCGGCCATATGCGCAAAATGAAATTTTCCGTAGTTGGGATGAATGTATCCCGAGAACAAAATTAACATGTTTTTACAACTGCAATGTAAGTTGGTCGATTATTACTAGCGTGATAGTTTTCACATATTCAAAACTAACCATTTAGCTGGCAGGGGGCGGACACTTAACTCTAAAAAATTAACACTTTAAAGCTTAATATTTCGCAAACAGATCCCTGAATCCAAAAATGGATTGTACACACTCACAATATTTTTGAATGACCTTTCCATAGATACCCCACACCATGGAATAGGCGAAAAAAAAAACATCCCCACTTTACGTGTAGGGGAGGTAGCCTAGTTTTATTTTTTTCTTTACCACTTTTTCGGCGTGATTAATAAGTTTATCCGTGCCAGATTACAGCTTTCTAGTACTAACAGTCTCTGAACTAAGCCGCGGACAGACAGACGCATATGGCGAAACTATAAGGGTTCCTTGTTGACTACAGAACCCTAAAAACGGCCCCCAATAAAACTAATTGATGATCCCCGGTTTATAACCCGTATCCTGGTAGTAAGTGTGCGTCACGGTTTTGTAGTGCATAATTATTATTTCTTGTTATGTATTTTTGTGGTGTGCAATAAAGTATATATAAATAAATAAATAAATAAGTTTCCGCGGGTAAATAACCAAACTGGACGCGGGCGAAGCCGCGGGTAAAAACTGTTTTAATATACTTACTCCAGTAAAACAAGATGACTACACGATTCATTTTTAAGCCAGGCCATGATAAAGTGATAATCAAATGTAATCGTGATACGTCATCGGCTTCATTATCTGTAGGAGAGGCTAAAGTCTATCATCAGGGCTGTTACTAAGGTTTTATCTGGAAGTAGTAAATCACAACTATACAATGATATAAATAATTTCAATTTGATTTGATGCGTGCATTATTTGCAGAAGCTTATAACGGTTTTAGAGGTTCATTAATTTAAGAAAGTATAATAAAAACTATCCTAGATCTAAAACAACTAATACCTCAAAATAGATACTTATTTATATATTTACGATATTTCAGTGTTAAGGAAAATAATATGAAACACCCAGGTATTTTGTTATTCATTTATATTTCTTTGCCAACATCAAATCCAATATTCTACACCACACCATCACATCTCCTGTTCTCCACATAATATCACTATTTATTTCATATTACATATATTATTTACAATAAAACTAATAGGTTACCTTAATTTACAGTAGATCTCCAACAAATCTTTGCCAATCTATCTTTTAACCGACACAGCCACTAGAAACATCGTACCGCCGCGCAACCGAACCAGAAGGCCGTTGGTGCGCCATTTTTGACATATCGAATCTTTCGGTGTTGCCAGTACAATACCCAACAATTAGGTATTAATAAATTGAAACTTAACAAAAGCATACATCATTAGAAGGTCACTAACTTTATAGAGGATCAGTCAAATATTTAACATTTCAAATTTTCCATTCGTTGAAGTTAAGTTACCTTAAGTATGATCCCTACCTTTTGCCCAGCCGACAGAATTCTCCATAGGTATTCTTATAGTTATTCAGCTAGTACTAAAATTCAGTTACTACTTAGAACTAAGTGCACGAAAATTGTTATTTTATCGTAGAACATAGGTACCTTTTGCCACGTACCCTTCCTTACGTTATACCTCCCCCCCTGGCTAGCCCTGAGTTTAATGCTGAGAATGTGATGTCAAATTTTACCAATAGTTGTGTATTTTTATTCAGAAGAATCGTGAACCTTCCTAAACCATGGACATCGCGTAGCTGTTGACACATTATTTATTTCGTAGACCAGAGCTATGAACAGCGCCATCTAGTAAATTAAAAATGAATTACTTAAATAATGCGACTGAAAGAAAACGCGTAGCACAGCAGTGCTATTCTGTAACCATCCCACCGTGAAAACTTAGGTGAAGTGAGCGTGGAGTGAGCTGTCATTCCACAGGGATTGACACTATTGACAGCTCACTTCACCCAATTTTTCACGGTGAGATGTTTACAGAATAGCATGGCTGTTGTCTACGTGGTTTTCAATACTTCGTAGTTTCGTAGCACAAGCTGCTCGTAGACGATCGGCTACAAATACTGCCCGTTTTTAGTACCTATTTATTTATTTTTATATATACTTTATTGTACACCACAAAACTACATAACATGCGGCGGTGATCTTTTCCAGACAACCTTGAAATGGACAGTGATTTGCCTGGACATACAATGGGGCTGTCGTTGGTGCAAAGAATAAGTATACAATGTACTAAAATAGATACACAGATATAAACATATCCTAAATAATAGATAGATACATAAATACTAAATATATAAACAGCAACGAAAATAAATGAAGACTATAGATAACTACAGTTATATACGAGAACAAGATCACAACGACAAAGTAATGTTCCTTTACAAGTCTTTTAAACACAAGTAACGATTGCGCACCTTTTATTTGAACTGGCATTAATGCATTCCACAAACGAGCAGCCTGGCTGAGACAGTAAAGGATTTATCGAAGAAAGTAACACTAGGGAACACCCAAATGGACGCGTAAATATTATTCCACTGTTGGATTTTCAACTCACAAGCGTTTTAAACAGTGCGCTTTTATTTAGCTATTGTGAATACAGACATGATACATATTTTGTTACGCGGCAGGGTTTTAGAAAAAGAGCGTCTCGTATAAGTCATATTACTATCATGTTTGTGTATCAAAAGTCGGATACGGATAAGTTTAAGTTTGCCCAATACTAAAAAGACATTTTTCAACTCAATGAGAACTCCATAGACATACTTGACAGTGATAAGTTACCACAAAGTCAAAGAATTCGACTTGTGACTCCTAAAGAAGTTCTGAGAGAAATTCAAACCAACATTAGCTCAAAGAAATCCCCGGGTTACGACCTCATAACAGGGGAAATTTTAAAACACCTCCCGCGCAAAGCCATACTAAAACTGACCAGGCCAGGCTGCATTTATGCTAAAACATGTACCTGAGAGATGGAATGTTGCTGAAGTCATTGTGATTGCGAAGCCTGGGAAACCACCCCATGAAGCATCCATTTTCCTGTTACCCGTATTATCGAAACTGTTGAAAAAAACAGTTAAAACCAATAATAGAAGAAAAAGACCTAATACCAAACCATCAATTTGGCTTCAGGGAAAAACACTCTACAATAGACCAGGTACACAGAATAACTAACATTATTCAAAAAGCACTCGAAAACAAGCAAGTCTGTGCCACCGTATTCCTAGATGTCGCACAAGCTTTTGAAAAAGTTTTGCATGAGTGTCTGGGTATTTAAGCTCAGACGCATGTTACCTACAGAATTTGCAGACATTCTAGAATCATATATAAGTAACCTAATGTTTAGAATAAGGCAAGAGGATGCATATTCCGAGCTAAAAACTATAAATGTTGGGGTACCACAAGGAAGTGTGTTAGGGCCAACCCAGTACTTACAATACACATGCGATATCCCAGAGGTGGAAAACAACACCACTGCGATCTTGGCAGATGACAGAAGCAGTCGAAAAAGTTCAACTAGCTGTGAACAAAGTTTATGACTGGACACAAAAGTGGAAGATCAAACTGAATTTATTATGCTGCTTTCGGTATTTTTTGCTGCGAAAGTCTTCAATATTTTGATCAATATTAACGATTACGAACGTTATGTATCTCTTTTGTTGAATTCAATCATATCGGTATCCAAGCAACCTCGCATGAATTCAATTATTATGTTTATAAACTGTAAACTTCTTACATATAGTTTATAATTTATTTATTTACGCAACAGCCCATAACATAACACAATACAAATAAACTAGAGAGCAGTTTACGTATAATAGCGTTTTATTGCTCACAGGATTTCATCAGGCGCTCGCGTGTGTCTATTTTATTATTTTTATGTAATTAGGTACTTTTGTTTTATTAGAATGTGTGTTGTTATATTGTTAAAATACCACCTAATTTAATTAAGGGTAGTTACTAGTACTACATACTATCGTTGTGAACTTGAAAGAGGTTTTATAAATATCCTAGATCCTTTTATAACTAGTAGTTCTGCCAACAGTTAGACCGCGCGAGTATAAACTATTTTGCAACAATTGACTAGCTAGTCGCGGTAAAATATTCACACTGGTAATTTTATTTTAATTTGGACTAATATTTTTAATTTAATTTATTTGATTGATAAGTTTATGACATGTATTATAAATTTATAATTCATCTGACAATCTTTATTTTTAAACCTTTGATGTAGTATTCTGTTTTTTTTTAGTTTTTATTATAATAATTTTTGTAATGTTATTTTAATAATGATATAATAAGAATAATAATATAAATATTAGCACACCTTATTAGGTAATGATACAGTGTACTTTAAATCTATTTGTAACATCTGTTTATATACCATCTGTAGCAAATAAATGATTTGATTTGATTTGACTTTAGTCGCGTGGGGTATGTGCGGACCCCAGAATTTATTTGTGAAAAAGAAACTAAAAAGGGAAAAAGTGTAAATATTTATTTTATATAGGAGCATTGACAGTTTAAAATAGTAGTTCTATTGTGTAAATAAAATATAAGTAAAATATTATTTTAAGCATATATTTACTTATATAACATATAAGTACCCTGTCTACAAATTTCTTCAAGACAGCTACCGCAGAAAATTTGGTCATGATGATCACTCTTGGTTGATTTACTAACCAATTAGTGTTCACATTGAAAATTGGCACAACAGAGCTTGCTGCCTATCATCCTCTAGACGTCATTCCGCCAACTTTGATGATTCAGCGTCTATTTTCCAGCCAGCTGCATAATATTATAATGAGGAGAGTCAGTGTAATTTATTGAAAGGGAATTTATATGTTTATGTAGGTGTGTTTTACGTATTCACCTTGAATGACCGTATTCCAGATTATTTTTGGTTCTGGCAGTGTTTATTTAGCTACGATTCTGCAATGACATTCGTGTATAATTTTGTGAGCTTCCTATTTTCGTCTGTGTGTATCTATTTTTATTTAAACAGTCTATTCAGTCTGTATAGTGTATATTGTATTCCTAACATGAGACGTTGTGAAGTCGTGAATTTTATTTTATTTCGCCAAGCAGTGGTGGCCCAGTGGAGCATTAGTATAGGCTGATTATGCTGTTATATAGGTATTTGTATGGTTTTAAGATTGAAAATATGGTGCAATAATGTCTTTTCGGAATGTACCTAGGTACTTGTAAGAACCTCCCCAGGTAGGCATAGGGAGATTTTTCTAATATTAAATAAAACATGGAAAACTTATTAAACGATTTTATTTACAAACTTATCTAATTACATCACGTACTCAAATTAAATAACTTATCCTAATTCAACAGAGGATCATGTGCTGGCAAAATAAATAATCAGTCTTACAAAATAATATCACAATCAGGATTTTGTGGTAATTGAAACATTTTGGTTTAATCTACTTCCTCCACCGTCGGCCCGCTGTTTTGCTGGTGTCCTCCGAAGCCGCCGGGCATACCACCAGGCATTCCCCCGGCGTTGCCACCGGCCGCGCCGTGCATCTTGCTCATCACAGGCGAGCACACGCGCTGTACATCCTTCAGCCTTTGCTCGTATTCGTCCTGCTCCGCCAAGCTGTTATTATCGAGCCACTTGAGCGCGTCGTCGCACGCGTCCCTCGCGGTGCTCTTATCCTGCTCCGTGAGCTTGTCACCAGCGTCATCCAGCGCTTGCTTCACGCTGAACACGTACGCTTCGAGCTGGTTCCTCGACGCTACACGCTGCCTCTGCTTCTCATCCTCGTCTTTGTATCTCTCCGCCTCGGCGAGCATGCGCTCGATCTCAGCCTGCGACAGACGTCCCTTGTCGTTCTTGATGACAATGTTCTTGCTTCGGCCGGTGCTGTTCTCTTTGGCCGACACGTTAAGGATGCCGTTCGCGTCCAGGTCGAAGGTGACGTCGATCTTAGGGACGCCGCGCGGCGCGGGCGGTATGCCGGTCAAGTCGAACGTGCCCAACAAGTTGTTGTCCTTCGTCATCGCTCGCTCGCCCTCGTACACTTGGATTGTGACCGCCGGCTGGTTGTCAGAGTATGTGGTGAACGTCTGCGACTGCTTGCACGGGATCTTAGAGTTGCGCTCGATGATCTTTGTCATCACACCGCCGGCGGTCTCGATGCCGAGGGACAGAGGGGCCACGTCCACTAGCAACACATCCTGGATCTTCGCGTGTTGCTCGCCGCTCAGGATAGCTGCCTGGACGGCCGCGCCGTACGCCACGGCTTCGTCAGGGTTGATGGACAGGTTGAGCTGCTTGCCGCAGAAGAAGTTCTGCAGCAGACTCTGCACCTTCGGGATCCTGGTGGAGCCTCCGACGAGGACGACGTCGTGGATCTGGCTCTTGTCCATTTTGGCATCTTTGAGTGCCTTCTCGACGGGATCGAGGGTGCCTCTGAACAGGTCTGCGTTCAGCTCTTCGAAGCGCGCGCGGGACACTCGAGTGTAGAAGTCGATTCCCTCGTAGAGTGCGTCGATCTCGATGGTGGCTTCAGTGCTGGACGACAGCGTGCGCTTAGCGCGCTCAGCGGCTGTGCGGAGGCGGCGCAGTGCGCGAGGATTCATACACATGTCCTTCTTGTACTTGCGCTTGAACTCGTCCGCGAGGTGGTTCACTAGTCTGTTGTCAAAGTCTTCGCCTCCGAGATGTGTGTCGCCCGCCGTCGCCCTCACTTCGAACAACGAGCCCTCGTCGATGGTTAGTATGGACACGTCGAACGTTCCGCCGCCGAGGTCGAAGATGAGTACGTTCCTCTCGCCCTTGAGGTTCTTGTCGAGGCCGTACGCGAGCGCGGCGGCTGTGGGCTCGTTGATGATCCGAAGCACGTTGAGACCGGCGATGGCTCCCGCGTCCTTGGTGGCCTGGCGCTGAGAGTCGTTGAAGTAGGCCGGCACTGTGATGACCGCGTCGCGTACTGTCGTTCCAAGGTACGCTTCCGCCGTCTCCTTCATCTTCGTCAGCACCATACTGCTGACTTCCTCGGGCGCAAAACGTTTCGCTTCGCCCTTGAATTCTACTTGGATCTTCGGTTTGCCACAGTCGCTGACCACCTTGAAGGGCCAGTGTTTCATGTCTTGCTGAATCTTGGGGTCGTCGAACTTCCTTCCGATGAGTCGCTTGGCGTCGAACACTGTGTTGCTGGGGTTGAGAGCGACCTGGTTCTTGGCTGCGTCTCCGATGAGGCGCTCCGTGTCCGTGAAGGCCACATAGGATGGTGTGGTGCGGTTGCCCTGGTCATTGGCGATGATCTCCACATTCCCGTGCTGCCACACGCCGACACACGAGTATGTCGTACCAAGATCTATTCCTACAGCTGGCATTTTGTCTTCTTCTTGCAGTAGGTACTTTTCACAATAAACTTGTTGTACAGTAGTAACGTATAGCGTTGAATATAACTGGCGAGTCTAGTAAACTTCTCCGGTTTGCACCGAACACTTCGTCTGCTTTGTATCGCGTTTCAAATGATTCTGAGGTCGCACCGAGCGGGCGCCGTTTATATAGTGAACAAATGAGATTCGAGAGATTTCTAGTCCTTACTCAGCGTCACTGGAAGCGGCCAACCAGAGAATAGAACCGATGGAAATATCTAGACGGCCAGCGCGTTTCGACCAATCAGAGTGCTTGCAGGAAAGAGATAACAAGCAATTTTCTGTCTCAATGGGGTTATCACTGTAGAAATTTACCCCAAAACTGGGGAGATTACGAAAATAAATCAATGCATTTTGTACATTGATTGGATATTTGGAAAATAGAAGTAAAAATATTTTTCTTTTCACATTTTAGTTGTGGTACTACCCCACACAAATTCGAATACCACTACTTGCTATGTAAATAACAGAGACAGGAACTTATCATATCATCCACATACTAAGTGGGAAAAAAATACATATTATTGAAGCTAACTCAAAAACAATCCAAGCAAAGTTGATAAAATATATATGGAACCATCAATGGATACCCTTTCGAACAAAAAAAGAATTTTCCAAATTGGTCGACAATTGACGGATAAATCGGTGGACATACATAAAAAAATAAAAACATATACGCTACGAACATAAACCCTCCTCCTTTTTGGAAGTCGGTTTTGACGTTCAAAAGTGCCTTACAAGGGCCTATTTGAAATAAATGATTTGACTTTGACATGAAATAATCAGTTTATAAGACTATTTATAAAAGAAAGAGGAAGAATATTTTCATACTTTTGTATCAATTTTCAAAATATTGCTTAAATAATAGCATTATTCATTTTCAAAGCACTGTTTCACTATGTCTAATCTATAATTGAAAGATTTAGAAGGTGCAGATACAGATTCATTTATTTGCCAATAATGTAGGTACAGGTATAAGATGGTACATCACTAAAATGCATGATTAAAATTGTAAACATATTATTATCCCTAAAGTATTTAGAGAACTTAATTAGTGATACATTTGATTTTACATAAAACAAGAATTATTTATTCAGACAAGACAAAATAGACCAACCATAAAAAAAAAAAGGGACTGCGAATTCTTTGGAAATCAAAATTTGCTTACTGGCAATACCAGGGAAATATTTAGAATGCATGGCACACCACACACGAGAGAATGTGAAAGAGATAACAATAGTATTGTTTTGTGTACATCTTGAAACCAGCTGTTTGTGTGTCAGAGCGGAGGGGCTAGAAATTACCATAATCTCTAGAATTTTCTACCCCTTTGGCTGACGAAATAACGTGGTAATATTTTTTTAATCCCTCTGCATTAATAAGTATCGAAGTTTTTTTTTTTTTTAACTGTCCTAGATTCTAGAGTTGAGAGTGAGACAGACATTTGTATGCATAATTTTAGGTATTAATCTCAGTTCGTTAACCCTTTGATATCTACATGTTTGATTCTTAAACGTAATCATGTCTAAAATAGAGTTTTCCAAAGCTTCCAGACGATATTATTATTCGTCGCCGTGCGGTGAAAACCTCGTAAAGACAAAAATAATTGTTTTACTTTTCAACGCGCTTTTATTCATTATTTTTTGTGTAAAAAACCTTTTAGCATACAGGGTGGCGATTTACCTTCATCCGTGAAGGGGGTGATTCTACTTGTCATACGATTGGGTTCCCACCTATGAAATAGGTGTTATGGTTTTTTCACACAAATAGAGAACCTTGTCACTTCTATGATTTAAAATATTCATCAATTGCTTGGTATTATATCGAATAATGACCATCATAGACAACTACCAATAATAAAAAAACCTTATTACTTATAGTTTTCTAAACAAAAAATAGCTTAAAACTCCTCATTTTGTTAGCAGAAATGACCACTATTTGGTTTAACTTAGTCAAAACTTATTTTTGTCGCTTAATCTGAGTGGCATATTACGTTATCTTAGTTTTTAAACATTAGTGCATAAAAGTTTTAAAACACTTCTTTAAAATTCTCCATACAAAACGATGATTGCACAGGTGGGGACCTAATAATACAACTTTCGCTATGAAACACATGATAAACGATTCATTAAAAAAACTTCGTAAATGAATCGAAAGATTCTGTCATGTTTAGGAATTTGATTTTTCGAGTTTCATGGCGGAAGTTGTTTATTAATAACGGGTAGAATCACCCCCTTTACGGATGCAGGTGTCTAAATCGCCATCCTGTATTTAGAAAAAACTTGCACTGCTCTAAATGCTTCTATCGATGATAATGAGAATCTCGGAGAATGTCAATGGCGGCCTATGTTTCGGACAGTTTTTATTTTCCCCTATAAAATACCTAACGTTTCATTGAGTTTTTACACGGCAGAGTTATTTTGCATTCATTCATTCAAAATAACGTACCACCCCTTTTTAAATTTCACCACAAAACAAACTTATTCATTAGAATTTCGTCATACTGTCACATACGCAATCTAGAACGTTCATGGCATGACAGTCGATCACTCGACTCAGATGAGTCTTCGTCGCGCGTTCGAGAAACTTCATCCCTCGATCGGGGGGTGTCTACAGGTCGCGCGAACGCGGCACTATTTCGTCCCCAGCCAGGGTGCTTCTTGTTTTTACTAACTTCATCGAATATTTTGAGCTTTGAAATCATAAAGCTTAGGTATGTACTTCAATGTTGTAACGTTACTAAAATCATGACAATCTGAAAATGTTTCGCCAGAGAAAATGGCCATAGTACCTAGGTACAATAGGGAATCAGTAATTATCACCAGTCTTTGCACCACTCCACACAGTGACCATAAACAGACTAACACCCGAATACTGAAACGCCACTCAAAACTTAAGCGTTACTTATGACTCGTTTAAAGCCTTTTGATTGGTTGAAACTAGTTTTACGTAACGCTTAAGTTTTGAGTGGCGTTTCAGTATTCGGGTGTAAGTCTATCAATTAATAATATTCGAACTTATTTTTGGAAATAGGTAGGTAAGTACCGACGAGTTTACGACGACGCTTCTGGAAAACGTGCTCCATACAAAGGAAAGAATTGTTTGTATTTGTATTTTTGCAAGTTACGTTACTTACAATACAATAATACTTGCACATCTGCCCCCGCTTACAATAACGGCAGCAATAAAAGAGAAACGGTGAAGATTCTAGAACCTGCTTCCGTCTAACCATTGAATGATCGTTGTCCTCTGTCTTTGTATTAATTTTAGCAACCTGGGTAGGTAACTACTGGATTTGCAGTGAGACCCTTGCTTGATTGATTTATCATTATAAAAAGTTAATGTTTTATAGCAATAATGTATCGTATGTCATATTGCTATTGTATTATTTTAGGGACAAAATCTTGAAAAAAAATTAGATAGAGCGACTGCAATCCAAATTCTGGACTTTCCAAGCATAGTTCAGTATTTAGTAAATCTTGATAAGAATATACATTGTTATAATATGCAGTTACTCTAGATTGTATTGATCCAGCGCCAACCAATGACGTCAATCTAGGTCTCACGCGTTGTATAGTTTTATACGCAAAATACTGGAAGTTCTAGAGCAATCATTCATATATCTACTAGCTAGGGAAAAAATAAATATGTGCGACTGAAGTTTCCATATTAATTATTAAAATAATGAAGATTTTAATTCTCTGTTGCACCGCAGGTCCTGAAAATAATGCTACAAAAGACGCCATCTACTTGGCTTTACGCCGCTCGATACTAGAGGGCGCTTTTATAAGTTATGTCACCGATGTAAACTTTTTGTTTTACTTTACCTTCTTACTAATTCCTGGTGATGACAAAATAGCTCTTTTGTCATTATAATGTCAAATTAGCGTTGTAATGTCGTTATTTATTTTATTTTCCAAATTCTAAAATAGTAAATATTTTATTTTTGTTAAGATTTTTATTTATAGTATCTATTTTTTTAATATTTATTGTTCTGTACCAAGATAAAAATAATAACAATGACACGCTGTAGTGTGCCATTTTGCTGTAACAATGCTAACCACCGATTTCCTAAGATCCCAAGCTAAGAAATTCTTGGCTGAAGATTATAGGACGAGATGATTTTGTTCCAACAAATGGAGCGAGGATATGTCGCAGACACTTCCATCGACGCGACTATGTCCAAATCGGGCACGTTACTGGTTAGTAAATAATTGCAAGTGCATATATAGTAAATCCAATACAAATAAAAAGCCAGGTGCCGCCGTGCGTGTCTGCCTAGCATGTGATGTGTGTGTGAAGTGTGTACGATGGCATGGCACAGACGATGGTTCACAACACAAAATGTAGGAAAGTGATGTTGGAGGATTTTGCGTAGCGATGCGTGCGCGGCCTGCCATAATGTGCCTAAAGCTTCACCTAAACTACAGTACCAAAAAATAAAAATAAACAACCATGAATTATCAGTATCATAGCATGATCATAGGTACCTAATATTAATACGGTATAGGTAGTAGGATCTGACTAAGTATGTACAAAGACATGAATTTAAGCAAAGATCAGTCGATATAGGTACCTACCTGTCTCATGTCTACGAAACCGTTTTTAAGTAGGTACTTATTTTAAGTTCATTTCTAATGTTACAGGACTACCTCTTCAACGTAGGTGTCTAAAGATGTCCGCAGTCCCTTCAGTTTTTACATTGAACAGAAACTTTATTTCAAGTTTAAATGTAACCGGAGAAGAAAGTAGGGAATGCCATCAAACTTGTAAAAGGTTTGATAACACTCTGGTTTAAAACTAAAAAATCTCATTCTTCGAAAATCAAACAACCCTCACAAGGAACACAAACATTGAATTGTTTGCGATTATTTGCTACAGAACAATTAGTATCTGATGATGAGTCCGTACTGTTCTACACAGGTTTAGACAACTGTGCTCAGTTTGCACTTCTGTTATCCACCCTGTTGCCAATGGCCACTGACATCAAATACCTATCGAAAAGGGTAAACAGTTTATCTGTAGAAGATCAGTTTCTGATGCTGCTCATAAAATTACGAAGAGGCAAACCTGATTTTGAAATAGGTAAAATGTTCGGTGTCAACAAAACTGACGTGTGTAATGTTATCGTCACATGGATAAGCTTTGTAACTGATTACTGGAGCCGTTTAGATAGCTGGCCAAATCAAAATATGGTAAATGCATACATGCCTCAAACTTTAAGAGGGAATGGTCCCTATAAAAGTGTAGTTGAAATTCCTATAAAAAATGAAATTTCTCGCAAGGTCGAGAAGACTGCTTTTAGCCCCTATAGCCTTAATAAAACAATGAAATTCATAGCTGGGTGTACTCTAGATGGACTCATCTTTTATTGTTTAGAACCAAAAGTAGCATCTACAGGGGATCTTAAAATAAGGGATGACTCACCTATTTCTGGAGTTATGAGTCTAGACCACAAAGTAGCCAAAAGTATATCCATGGAGAGACTTATAGGCTTGACGAAAACGTTTAAAATTTTAACAAATGCAGTTAATCAAATTTATGCACCTTTGTCCCCAAAAATATTTAGTGTTTGTTTAATGATTTGTAGTATCAACGTCGGTATTGTAACTGTCTGTAGATAACTTAATAAAGTCAATTTATGTATATTTCAAGTGGTTTTATTTTTTTCAGGCTTAATTTTTAAAGTTTTCTCTACGTATTTTTAAATCTGTTAAGCTGATCTCAAGATGTTTCCTGCATAATTTTGTATTAAAGGTTAGGATTACATTATAATGGGTCGGAAGCGCAAACGCAACGCATCGCTAAAATCTGCGACATCACTTTCGTTTTTAGGGTTCCGTAGTAAACAAGGAACTTATTCTTTCGCCATGTCCGTCTGTCTGCGGCTTAGCTGAGACTCTTTGTCTAGTACAAAGAGTCCCTGAGCTGTCCTTTGGCGTAGGTACATATACCTACATATTAATTACGCCGACAAAGTGGTGAAATAAAATCAAGAAAATAACTATACGACTATACGTAGTGTGGGGTGTCATTGGAAAGGTCGTTCTAAAAATTGTGTGTTTCTGATAACCATTTTTGTATTTAAGGATCCGTTTGCGAAATTTTAAGCTATTTTTGTTAGAGTCAAGTGTCCCCCCCTCTGCCAACTAAAGGGTTGGTTATGGATACGTGAAATAAATCACAGTAGTAGTAGTAGTAGTATAACGAAATTAAGAGGAAAGCTATTACATAGGCTTAACAAGTTAACGAGTAATAATCGACCAACGTACATTTGCGGTTACAAAAACATGTTCTCCCATACATTCCGTATGGGAGAACATGTTTTTCAACTACAAAGTTATTTTTGTTTTTGCGATAAATTTATCTCAACTACGGAAACTTTCATTGTGCGTGGTCCGACACGCACTTGGACCGTTTTTATATGAACCATAGCATCGCACACTATACAGGCGGGCCGCACCGGGCTTTTTTATCTAGCAGTTGCAATGCGATGCGCTGCGGACAGTTGCGGCTGTGCTGTAACTGTAATGTGCACTAGTCTTTAAAATAAACCGATTCCTTGACAATTCAAAAGTGCCTGTAATGGTTTAATTGAAATAAATGATTTGAGTTTGAGTTTTAAAGAATGTGATTAAATGCGCACATTAACAAGAAGTAAAAAAAGCTTCTTTTTCTTTTGGCAACAACGGCGATGTTCGTGAGTACTTGTTTTGTACGCATTCACGCAAACGTTTTTTTTATTAAAACGGCCGAGAGCCAAGTAGTGCTATGTTTTGACACCAACTGCCGAGGGCATTGCCCTGATTGAAACCATCTACTTCTTCTACCAACTGCAATGCGTTCAATTTAACTTGTCCCGTGACGCGTTTGGTAGCACTTCAGAGGGCCTAGTGTGAGTTTCTTTTAACCATCTCGATTTTACGCATCGACCGCGTTTGGCGCTCCGATTGGCCCTTCACTAGTGAAGGCCAGTGAAGAGCCAATCAGAGTGCCAAACGCGGTCGATGCGTAAAATCGAGACGGTTAAAACAAACTCACACTAGGCCCTCTGTCAGCCGCCATTTTGAATTATATCAAGCTAAGCTTGAAAAGCAATGGTGCCAAGATAACGGCAAGGGACAAGTTATAGTGAACGCACTGTAGTTGGTAGAAGAAAACTACTTCTTCTACCACGTCATGCTTCCTGGCGGAACCACCTTTGCTGTAACAAGTATAAGTTACATGAAAAATTCTACGGAATGTCTATAAAATTCTAGTCCTATTAAAAAAAAGTCTATATCTCTAGTTTCGACGTAAACTTATAATTAAAGTGGTTCCGCTGCAGAGTATCCTTCCCGGCGGAACCACCATGATATTTCTATTACTATACGTAGTATAAGCAAATATATAGTATCAAATAATTCTATATTGAACCAGCACCCCCAAATCCTCAATCTATATTAAATTAGTATAAGAACTTACGACACCACAATCTTTTTCGTAGAAATGGTCATGAGCGCCTGAAGTAACAAAAAAGCAAAGTCTGAAGTTTTGCCGTAAATGAATAAAAGGTTGTTTTAGTTCAGGCGTTACTACTTAAATAGACTATTTCATCGAGTTAAATAATAAGTACTAAAACATTGAAACACAGCATACTGTATTTTTTATTCTCGATCAGCTATCTAATTACGCAACACATTTTCGTTGACAATTCCGACTAATCTGTTTCAATTTGACAGGTCAACAACATTCATTGTGTTATTTACGTTGTTGAGCAGATTTTTTTTTCGAACGTACGATGCAATGGATTAGCAATCTGTTTCAAAACGATTCAGATTCTGATTGATCGTGTATTACGTAATTAGGGTACTGAACTATATTGTTTGGTATTTCGATTCGCACTGTAAAATTCTGTGGATTGAATGATACTTCTGTGGATGTTCTAAGTTACAGAGCTGAAGTTTTGTCCAATTTTTTTAAACAATAAAGCGAAATAATAATGTACGAATTATTGACTGCAGCTATAACGTTACCAGAATCTTTGAGGGACTATTATTGAATGAATTTTACAGTGCAAAACATGAAAAGATATGCCCCATTTGTGACTTCAAAACGGAAAGAATTTGTCCTATATTGCCACTCGATATTTTGATTTTGGCAGAAGATGGCCTAGCAACTGGATTGGAAAAGTAAGCTAATTCAATGTTGATTGAAAAAACGAACTCATCCAATCATCAGTGCAATAATAAAAAGGGAGTGATTACTGAAAAATATAAATTAAGTTATCATTTCTGATTGATAATAAAAAATACAGTATCGTTACCGCCATAGAATATGTGCAAGGATTACCATGTGGCTTAGGACACTATAAAGCACACTGCAAAAGTGGCGCCAAATGTTATTGTTATGATGATTCTTCAATTTAAGTTACAAAAACAAATGAAGAAGTATGATTTTCTTTTTTTTGGCGTGTACTTAAATTAAAAATATATGTGAGAAATATTACAGTGGTTGATTTCTTACGGTCCCTATACCTAGCTGTGTTGCAATGTTTTAGTACTTATTATTTAACTCGATGAAATAGTCTATTTAAGTAGTAACGCCTGAACCAAAACAACCTTTTATTCATTTACGGAAAACTTGAGACTTTGCTTTTTGTTACTTCAGGCGCTCATGACCATTTCTACGAAAAAGATTATGGTGTCGTAAGTTCTTATACTAATTTAATATAGATTGAGGATTTGGGGGTGCTGGTTCAATATAGAATTGTTATAGAATTATTTGATACTATATATTTGCTTATACTACGTATAGTAATAGAAATATCATGGTGGTTCCGCCGGGAAGGATACTCTGCAGCGGAACCACTTTAATTATAAGTTTACGTCGAAACTAGAGATATAGACTTTTTTTTTAATAGGACTAGAATTTTATAGACATTCCGTAGAATTTTTCATGTAACTTATACTTGTTACAGCAAAGGTGGTTCCGCCAGGAAGCATGACGTCTTCTACCTCCTATGAGTTAACTATGAGTAGGTATTCGTGAAATTCTATGACGCATTTCAATGAATTATTTGGAAATATTTTAAATGGTTTTAAGTTATTATTGTTATACTATACGATGCGGTGCAGTGCGGCCCGCCTTATTGTGCGCGAACGTTTAGAATATAATTACCTATAGGTACTTTGAGTTATTTCTTGTTATCATCAGTGAGTTTTTTTTCCACGATTGGTCGCCCCAAATATCTGGCCGCCCTAGGCCTTAGGGCAAATTCGTCACTGGGTATACTGTACTAGGATCTTTTGGGGCGTGGCCAAAATCGGAACTAACGCAGCCATCTTGTTTTTTCAATACAATAAATTCTTATAGCATTTAATTTGCACAAATGTTTACCAGCAGCGCAGCGCCCCCTGGCAACGACAAACGGGCGCCAAAAGAACCTCGATAGCAGTGTACCTTCTTTACTTTATATGAATACAACATTTTATCTATAGGATAAAAGAAGTTCTCACAATCAATCCGCCTAGCCTTTTCCCAACCATGTTGATGTCGGCTTCCAGCTATGATGTAGTCTGTGGCTTGCAGTCAGAATATTGTAGCATTATTTTACATGGAGCGCCCGTCTAAGTATTTCAATACGGGTTGCCAACTTTTTGTACAAGAATTAAAGTAAGGACCTATATAATTATTATTAAGGTCAAAGTGGAAAAATAAAAAGTATGTTTTTTTTAATGCTTTACATAGATACATAATTTATCAGTGCTGGTCGCGCAACTCATCAATTGAACACCAATTTTGAGGGCCTCGTAAGCCTCACACATACAAGGGGCAATTTTTTTATTGAAGGCGGATGTTCCGGTCGACCCGCTCTATTTCTGTCGCCACTGTATCACTTGGCATTCGTCACTGAAAACACTCATTCTGTGAATACTCAGGTTGCAGACGGGCAGACCTAACTATAATACTAGTATTTAAAAGTTGTTCTGATAACAATTATCTATTTACTTTGTCACGAAAATTCGAGACATTGGTGCCGATTCTCTTGTACACCGAACTCAACTAACTACTCGTAAACTATCACTAAAATTCCTTACGGCTATGAGAAGCTTAGAGCTATTCTGCAAATAAAATTCTCTAAATTAAAAAATAATTCTGACAACCCGTGGATTGCCCTTTGCCCGAACCCGTGATTTTTTTTTAGAGCCGGAGGCGGGCAGGGCGTGCAACTCGACGTGTTTTATATGGAATTTTTCATTTTTTGTATGAAAAATATGAAAAAATATTACCTACATGTTGAGTCTTATAGAGGGGGTCGAAATTTTCATTATTTTTGCGATAGGACGCACCATTTTCGAGATATAAGCAAAAGGAAAAATAAATACAGCACTGTTTTGGCACGTGAAGTCGCGATGTTGGTGTGAATTTTAGTTCATGACAACTCATTTTACCCACACCTTTTTAATCGCGATTAAAAATTGTCAGGTTTAGTCTGGTTTGGTTTTTTACAATCAAAATTATAATTATTTTAGGTGTCATGCCAATGTGTCGGTAAAACTGATCGTGTGTCGCCATTAGTTAAAACAAAGTCAGTACCAAAGCTGGCACTTTGACAGGGGAATGCCCTATTTATCTCCAGGTTACTGACCTAATTATATATTTCATTAACATTTAAAAGGAATAGGTACCGTCACGCGCTTAAATACAACATAACACTTTCACAATTTCAATAGCGATTTTATCGTGAAGTAACGATTGTATCTTTTAGAAAAGACCACCTTCATATCGCATAACATTACATCACGCCTTGTATTCTGAAGAGTTGGGCAGTGGTGTACCTATAGTGCACCCACATTTCTCCAGTTATGTTTAAGTCCCACAATTATGTAATAGGGGGCAAGCCTATTGCCATCAACCGGGCACAAATCCAGACTCCGGAGTGCTACTGAGAAATTCTAGATAGAAAAACCCAATAACATTTTGCCTGACCCGGGAATCGAACTCAGGACCTCATGCTCAGCAGTAGCGCTTGCGATTGATGACTCGTTAGTCACGAGGCACTTCATAATGCTTTCGCCTTTCGGAAATACTATGACACCAGTAAAACCACTGTACGTCTTCTACAGGTACTTTAGGAGTAAATCGCTTTGAATCTTGCCTAACTGTGAAGTATTTATGCTCGTGACTGTACTACGTATCATCTATCGCTGAGCCTATAGCATTTATTAGGCTAACTACTTGATGTCTTTGTATTTTTTTTTAAAACAACAAAGATTAACATTGTGAAGTATATTCCTACCTACTTACTCCACAAAGCCCCGCTCATAGTCAACAGTGTTAAAACTCTAATATTAAAATGTTTGGGAAACCCCCTAAAAATTAAAAGTTCTCGAAACTCGATTGTGTACTTGTGCTAACTCGATATTATAGTGGGTAGTTCGCTTCACTCTATTCGGCGATAGCGACCCTGACACTAATTCCTCTAAGTAGATGTATGAAGTGTTTCAGATTCAGACACCCATCTAGAACTCTCTGGCAGTAGGTAGGTACATTCTTCCTAGCCTAGGTAGTGAGCTAAGGCTAGGAAGCTAACTACTTAGGTAGGTAGATCATAGAGCAATACTTACGTACCTGTCTTACCTCGACTACCTATCAGTAAAGCATTATCAGATTAAACCGTCTGCTGGGACACAGACGCTTGTGTCATTCTATGACAGTTGTAGGTAATGGCTGTGTTATGGGAAATTAGCGAAGTGTCAATTTCCTCAATTAATTATTACTCTGCGTACATAGCTAGGGCCTGGGTGATGGTGTGCACTGTGTGCAGCATTGACAAGTGTGTGTGATGTTCTGTATTGCATCTCCACACAATGGGTAATGTTGCAAATGGTTCAATGACCCTACTTTCTAGCTTTAAATTAGTCATTGAAGCATAGCCAACATAAGCCCATTGTGTGTGCATTTACTCATTCATAAGTGGCAAATAATAATAAAAAACTAACCGAATTGAATAATAATTGGTACTAATAAACAATTAGTATTTGCCACTATATTGAAAGAGTGTGAGTGCGGGTTGTGTAAGGGTTCAGGGAATAAAACCAAGAAAATAATTTGTTAATATTACCATTTATTTTGAATAATGGAATTTGAACTAAATCAGTCTTTGGTTGTACACCAGTGCACAAAATAACTTCGCGATACAATCACATAAACACCATTACAACATGGCTAAAAGCTGAGATTTCAGATTTTAATCTACTTCCTCCATACGGGATGCATCATCAGCATCACCCTCTAGTGGGGGCACGTCTCCGACGCTCGACTCCTCGACCTGGACAGGCTCGTCCTCATCGATGCCAAGACCCAACTTGATCATGCGGTAGATGCGGGAAGCATGCACCTGAGGCTCATCGAGAGCGAACCCAGATGACAGCAGAGCAGTCTCGTACAACAGGATGACGAGGTCCTTCACAGCCTTGTCGTTCTTGTCAGCCTCCGCCTTCTGCCTCAGAGTCTCAACAATGGAATGATCAGGGTTGATCTCAAGGTGCTTTTTGGCCGCCATGTAACCCATGGTGGACGTGTCACGAAGAGCCTGGGCCTTCATGATACGCTCCATGTTGGCGGACCAACCATACTGAGCGGTGACAATGCAGCATGGGGACTCAACCAGACGGTTGGATACAACAACCTTCTCAACTTTGTTGTCAAGGATGTTCTTCATGACCTTGCAGAGATTTTCGAACTTGACCTTGTCTTCCTCACGCTTCTTCTTCTCTTCCTCATCCTCAGGGAGTTCCAGACCCTCCTTTGTGACTGAGACAAGGGTCTTGCCATCATACTCCCTCATCTGCTGTACTACATACTCATCAATGGGCTCGGTCATGTATACAACTTCATAACCACGCTTCTTGACACGTTCTACGAATGAAGAGTTGGCGACCTGGTCACGGTTCTCTCCAGTGATGTAGTAGATGTGCTTCTGGTTTTCCTTCATGCGGGAAGCATACTCCTTGAGGGAGCATGCCTCATCACCGGAGGCCGATGTGTGGTAGCGGAGCAAGTCAGCCAGTTTGGACCTGTTCTGAGAGTCCTCGTGGATGCCAAGCTTCAGGTTCTTGCTGAACTGTTCATAATACTTCTTGTAGTTCTCCTTGTCTTCAGCCAACTCCTCGAAGAGTTCTAAACATTTCTTAACTAAGTTCTTCCTGATTACTTTGAGGATCTTGTTCTGTTGGAGCATCTCACGGGAGATGTTGAGGGGCAGGTCCTCGCTGTCGACCACTCCCTTGATGAAGTTCAGGTACTCTGGGATGAGGTCCTCACAGTTGTCCATGATGAACACTCTGCGGACATACAGCTTGATGTTGTTCTTACGCTTCTTGTTTTCGAACAGGTCGAAAGGAGCACGGCGGGGCACAAACAAGAGTGCTCTGAACTCCAACTGACCTTCAACGGAGAAGTGCTTGACAGCAAGGTGGTCTTCCCAGTCATTGGTGAGGGATTTGTAGAAGTCACCGTACTCCTCCTGTGTGATGTCGTCAGCGTTGCGTGTCCAGATGGGCTTGGTCTTGTTGAGCTCCTCGTCCTCTGTGTACTTTTCCTTGATGGTCTTCTTCTTCTTCTTGTCTTTCTTATCTTCCTCGTCATCTTCTCCCACATCCTCGATCTTGGGCTTGTCATCTTCCTTCTCTTCCTCTTTCTTCTCCTCCTCAGCCTCGTCGTCAGAGAGCTCCTTCTCGCGTTCCTTCTCCACCATCAGTTTGATGGGGTAGCCAATAAATTGGGAATGTTTTTTAACAATCTCCTTAATCTTATGTTCTTCAAGATACTCAGTGAGGTCTTCCTTGATGTGGAGAACGATCTGTGTGCCGCGGCCGAGGGGCTCGCCGAGGTCGGGGCGCACCGTGAATGAGCCGCCCGCAGACGACTCCCACACGTACTGCTCGTCGTCATTGTGCTTTGAGTGGACTGTCACGCGGTCAGCGACCAGGTAGCACGAGTAGAAACCCACACCGAACTGACCGATCATGCTGATGTCAGCGCCTGCCTGAAGAGCCTCCATGAACGCCTTAGTTCCCGACTTGGCGATGGTACCAAGGTTGTTGACGAGGTCAGCCTTGGTCATACCGATACCGGTATCAATAAGAGTGAGTGTACCTTCGCTCTTGTTGGGAATGATCTTGATGTACAGCTCCTTACCGCTGTCCAGCTTCGATGGGTCGGTGAGTGACTCATACCGGATTTTGTCCAAGGCGTCTGAGGAGTTGGAGATCAACTCACGAAGGAAGATCTCTTTGTTGGAGTAGAATGTGTTGATGATCAGGGACATGAGCTGGGCGATCTCCGCCTGGAAGGCGAAGGTCTCCACCTCCGGGACATCGGTCTGCATTTCTTCGGGCATTTTGACTGTTTCACTTATTTTAAAATAGTCTTCAAGTTAAACTTGTAAACTAAGCACAGAATAGAATACTTCTTGACTTGACTAGCGCGGTTTTTAATACACGTGTTGTAAGATCGCGAGGAATCGCAACGTTTCTCTCACTTCGCTTTTCTTGAATTAAATGACGCCGGGCGGAATGTCAGAAACCTTTTATAGACTCGATACGCAGGCGCCATCTGTGAGCAAGTAGAACTTTCTAGATTTGGCTCGCTACTCGTCAGGGGTTCAAAACATTGGGCGATTTGCTACAATGTACTGCTAAAACAAGCACAATGTTTTCTACACGTTTAACTTTTACGTTAAAACATAAAGTAAATTAATAAAACATCATTATTTTACTTATATACAAAACTGAATAAGTGTTTTTTTTTCTGTACTTACATACAAACACGTAATTTTGAAAATACACAATTAAACGCAGCAAAGACTTTAATAATAGTCAATCTTTAATCAAAATTTTCAATAATTTACAATTTTATTGATATAAGTTACTGAAAATATTATCAAAAAAATATAATACATATGTTACTTACAATATATTTATTATATACTAGCTTTTTCCCGCGGCTTTGCTCGCGTGGAAGTCGGAAATTATCCCATGGAAACGTTCTACCGGGATAAAAAGTATCCAATGTGTTAATCCAGGTTATAAACTGTCTGTCTGCCTCAACCAAATCCTAATAGTAGCACAACGTAATGATTGAATACTATCGTGAATGCATTCAAACAGTTTTTGTTAGGTAACTGCTCAGAACGGTCTTGATAAATATCTACTTTTCCAGTGGATTTTCCAAAAAATTTAATACTGTCGTGAATTCATGCAAGCCTAGTACTTTTTTAAGGATTTATGGCATTTATACCGGGATATGATAATTGCAAAATTTTTAAACACTTGAAATAAAAAAAGAAAAAAATCGCGTATTTTTCCAATGTTTTAACAGTTATTCTGCTATTATATTCGGGGCAGAGAGAAATCTAACAAATCATAAAAATCGCTTCAGCCGTTCTTGACTAATAATTGGTGTAACTAACACGACTATGTTTTATTCGATAAAAAAATTGTATTGTTACTTACAATAATTATAAGGTTCCGAGTACTACATAGGTATCAATCGCTTTATAACAAATTAACAACACCTATATAAGCCTACAAAACCATTTTTTAATACAAGCCTCCTACTTTTTTAAAGTCGGTAGAAAGAGGAATTTTCTGAAAATGTTTAGAACACCTACTACGGTTTTTGTAACTACACTACTCGACGAGCGGTGGCGCTAGCATCGGAGTAAAGATTTTCTGTGAAACATTCTAGAACCTTCGAGATCTATCTCTAGAATCTGTTCAAACTTTTATATTTTGTATGAAAGTATTGCAAAACATGGGCTTAATTAAAAGCTTAGACCTAAATATTGCATCTAAAAATATCAGACTTGTTAATTCCATTCAAGAACATATAATTTAGACTACTTTATTGGTTCCTACTAGAATCTTCGAACCACATCCGGTTTGTAGTTCGATTTCTGCCCGTCATCAGCGCTAGTTGCGTCCGGGGTAACATTTATGTCAAGTTCAATGAAGTGTTTGGGGATACCAGAAAATAATTTATTGTTATTTATTCTTTATCGTAGTACCCCAACTTTTCCGGAAGAGTATAAATTGGTATGGTAGTTTCGGTAAGGTAAGAGGAAGAACTCAGAATTTTTAAGGAATTTTCAAAATAACTTAGGTAACGTAGACTTCTTGCAATCCAATAATTGAATACTATTCTTTCGCGTGTCGATTAGATCATCAATATTTTAATAAATATTTTTAATGACAAAAAAGATCTACGCTGTTCCCCATTTATGAATAACTGCTTCTTCTCTGGCTAAATTCAGATACAGATCTTTCAACGATTTCTTTTTACCCGACTGTCCCAGAAGAAACGCATTTTTTTGTTTGTTTCGTACTAAATTTCGATTAATTTTTTGTTAAAGAAGAATATTAATTTATAAATATTATTCTTCGTACAAAAAGCTACATCAGTTTGTATTTCATTCATGTTTATTTTTTATTGTAGAGAAATCAGACCAACGTTTTTATCTAAAAAGGCTGGCAACTTTAGTACTAGACACTGTATTGATTATTACTTTGGTATTTTGCAGGTGTTTTATTTTAGATCCATGCCCTTTACAAGAACACAATGATCCGAATGCACCTAAATATTGCACTATTTTTTTAAGCGTTTTATTCATTACAATCGCAAGTTTTTATAATGTATTTACAGAGCATTCTCGAATAACCATTTTGCCGGCACCGGAAACAATGCGTTTCTAGACAATTCTTTGTAAGAACGGATAATCGGCTACAGACCGACATAAGTATAGTAATTTACCTTATTTACCTACTTTGGTATATCCAAAATTTAAATGATTAATTTCTCTGTTGTAACACGTGTCGCTTTCATGTTGGATGGTTATTTTTAGGGTCATCAGAATTTCCATATTCTTTGGTCCTCCCTACTTACTAGTTAGGTTTATCTAAGTAAGTACCTACTTTACATACTTACATACATCGATAATTTACTATTAAAGTTTTATACTTAAAAATAAATAGTTTCTAACGATTTATAAAGCAGCAACCTATTGTTAACTTTTTATGTATTTTATACGTAGGTACCTATTAAGTACTTAGCTTTAACTTGCCCTTGCATTGCAAAGTCTGCAACCGTCTGCAACTCTATGCCATATAATCAATAAAACAGCTAACGTTTTCTGGAACATTGTTCTGTTACTAACTGCCGTTAGGGTGTGATTTCATTGAATTGTAGGCTAAATTAGATGACTAACGCCGGTATATGATAAGCAACTTGAAATGAACGATATAGTTACTTGTTATACCTACACCTATTTGTTTAAGCATAATGTACTTTCTAAAATTACTTAAATGTTTAAATAAAAAAAAAGGCGTCCATAAACGCTGTTACATAGTGTAGGTATAACCTATTTCACATACCTAGGTACAATGCAGAATGCTGCCGATACCGTATTAAATTATTACACAATGTTTCATTGATGTTTTAACAGTCAAAACTTATTTCCGTACTGCTTTAAATTAATTTAATTTGTATCTCTAAGTTACCTACTTACAATATATTCTCAAAAATTTCATCAACTTATCGTCATCCGAGTATCGCATGACATGAATAAAAAATTCGCGCGCTAAAAATTACCTACCCGGTACGTTAAATGACGGCATTACACGTGCTGATAATTTTTAGGTTAATTTATTTATAAAAATGAATGAAATAGATATTGAAATATACACAAAATAATAGCCTGGAAAACCGTTAATAAATTATAATTCATGAGAACGATGTGCTTTAGGAATCTACTATTTTACATTGGAAGAAGGAAGTCTTACATTTCATGCAAATGATAACAGCTAGCCGGCGAGGTCAATGGCATGACTTTGAATAGAATCATTAAGGGCAATTAACAGATAAATCTAATGATTCTGCATCTTATTCAGTTATCGCCGAAATGCATTTGTTTCTTTCTGATTTCCAATCTTCCTTTGTTGAAGATGTCAAAAGATGACAATGCATTATGAATAAGACGGTGAGTCAACTGACTCAAGTATTGATCAGTGCGCAGTTGGATACGTACAGAATAAGGATGGTGAAGTTTCTTTCTATAGATTTCTGGATAATTCCCAGTATGTGGCATCTTTCCACAATGTTCCATGGAAACGGAAGGTCCTGTTGCCTAATGCAGACTTAGCAGTCGATTATTATGCCCTCTAGTGTGAAGTAGGGGAAGAAATGTCCGGCCCCAATTTATTGTTTGTATTTGAGTAACTTTATGATGAGCATGCTACAGTATGTTTTTTTTTTTAAAATGAATTGTTAAATGATAACCCATTGTTTTTTTAAATAAACCTAAAGTTTGATGACTTTTCTTTAGTGTTATTTATAAAATAAAGAAATTGACGCTAGCGTCATCTATTGGCAAATAGATACGAATGCAAAGTTGAACCTTTTTGAATGTGATTGCTATTCGCTGGCAGATGTCACTTATCAAATGTTCGAACATATTCTATAATGTTATCGACGTTACTCGAACTTTCCTACGTTGCTGGCAGGAAATATAAAAGCGATGCGCGCCTCTACTGTCGGTAGTATTGAACTAAACGCAAGCGAGATAGGAGCGAGTGCGAATTCGAGTCGAGTCCACAAAACAAAACTACCACAAGCAATTTGAGTAATTTGAGTTTACTAGAGAGTTTCAAGTACCAACTTTTTGAACAATGGCGCTTCTACCATACTTATTGGATGACCTACGACCTCGTCGTCTCCGAGACCAGCTCTTCGGCCTGGACCTTTCTTCAGACGACTTTCTAACGGATATTGTCGACCGTCCCGTGCTCTCCGTGCGAAAATACCTTCGTCCGTGGAAGAACCTGGCTGCGGTCGCCCGGGACGCCGGATCCACCATCAAATCCGACAAAGACAAGTTCCAGGTCAACTTGGACGTCCAGCATTTTGATCCTGAGGAGATTTCTGTCAAGACTTCTGATGGATACGTGGTGATAGAAGGGAAACACGAAGAGAAGCAGGATGAGCATGGATATGTGATGCGACAGTTCAAGCGTCGGTATGTTCTACCTGAAGGCTGCAAGCCTGAGAGTGTGGAGTCCAGACTGTCTTCTGATGGTGTGCTGACGGTGGTAGCTCCGAAGATTTCAGAGGGTAAAGATGAAAGAGCTATTCCCATCACCCACACGGGTCCTGTGAGGAGGAAGCAGCACGATGAAGAAGAACAGGAAGTCAATGGAAACGCTGAAGAAGAAGCGAACGCCAAGTCTCCGCAAAAGAAAAGTAGAAAGTAGAATTAATGTTATTGTTGTAATGTTAAGTAGGAACTTTACTTTTAATTTTTAAATAAGACTGATTTCAGTATTCATACGTTTTCGATACTTTTCAATAAAGCATTATTATTTGTAAAGTGTTTTGTTTTATTCGTAGCGCCTTCGAAACGTGAATCTGCAGATTGCTCTGGATAATGTGGTAGGCGCAAAAAAGTTTTTTTAAGGAAATGGTCTATTTTTTTCGAACGCAGTATGTAGACCTTAGAATAAACTGCTTGGATTCAGTAGCGCCGTTTAGAATATTAACAGTTTCCTTATTAATCTGCCAGGATATACGTACCTAAATATTATACTGGGCAATCTGTAATTTGACCTACAGATCATTTTAAACCTCGCTCTGTTAACTACCCAATTAAACCAATTCCAATAATGAGGCTTCAAACACTCACATTAACTCAAACCCAAAGCATTTATTTCAATTAAACCATTACAGGCACTTTTGAATTGTCAAGGAATCGGTCAGTCAAAAATATGAAACTAGTTGCCATTTCAAAGCGTAGTAGGTACCTATGGAGAAGAACGGGCAAGAAACTCCACGGACACTCTTTTAAATAAAATAAATTGTTACAAAATATTGGTTACATCATTCATGTTGAAATTATACATGTGAGAACAATGTAGAAAGATGTACACGTTAGAAGCGTCCGTAATAAAAAGATAAAACAAAGAACAATTCAAAAATTAAAGTCAGCCATGGCCGCTAATAGTGGACCCACAGAACAGATACTTTTATCTGTTCTGTGAGTGGACCAGTCCCAACTGACGGCGCCCGTTCACGAACATGACGCATGGATTAGCACCATTCAGCTCAACCATTTAGAAGGGAGCTAATTGATCCAACACACGCGCCACCATCAGCGAGACATCTGATTGAGCATGACATATAGCCGCCAGGGCATAATATTCAAGTCAATAAAATACGTATTACCTGGTAAATAGTAGCTCTTTAGTACATAGTACTCACGTGTGCTCTGCAATTATATAATACAAAGGAGATTGATTTTATACAATGCAAAGATGGTCTTAAAATCTTCAGCAGCTCCAACAGTATTTTCAGATGTTAATCAATTAGTTGTGGTTGTGGAGCAGGACTAGCATTGAGCCAAGCATTTTTATCAGAGATGTAATCCCCCAACTTACAATATGCCTGCCTGCATAGTGCGTTTTATACAAGACTTGAATTTCGTCTCATTCAGTTGAAGTATGTGGGGAGGAATTTTATTGTAACATTTTAAACAGTACCCCATGAAAGATGAGTCCACTTTAGCCCGTCTGAAGCCTGGTTGAACTAATAGGTCCCTAGTTCTTGTACTATAATTATGTCTATCACATCTTTTACAAAAAAGATATAAGTTTTTTCTTACGTACATGATGTTTTTATAGATATATTGACAAGGTACCGTCATGATGTTAACAGTTCCCTTAGAGAGTCACGCCTGAGGAGATAATATATGGCTCTAATCTTCATAAGACTATACTTAGTCTACTATTAGTAACTGAACCAGAGTATATTGTAACCATTATTATACCTTTAATACATACTCAGGTTCAGTTGTTCAATATTAAAGAATTTAAATGATAAAAGGTACATAAACAACCTTAGTTAAGCAGAAATCGCGAAAAAAAAACAGCTGTTCCCTACATTTCGACGAGATATATGAACATAAATGTAGGGAACAGCTGAATTTTTTTCGCGATTTCTGCTTTTGTCCCATAGTGAAAGTTATTCATAATGATGAGTACAATGCCCCCTAAGAGGTTTAGGGTAAACAAAAACTAAGGTTGTATAAATACGTTAGCAGTTACCTGTGACTTCGTCTGCGTGCAGTTTGTATTTCATATTTTTTTTAATGAAAATTTACGAGATGAAGAGTAGCCTGTCTTACTCCTGGTTCCAGGATACCTATCTGTCAAACACAAAGATCGATTCATTGGTTAGGCGTAAAAACGAAACAGACAGAGTTATTTTCGGATTAATAATACCTATTAGCATATTCATAGTTAGTATCGCGGTCGCGGTATCGCCACCAAGTTTTTGATCACTACCATAGTACAATAGACAATAAGCTCCGCGGCTTCATCACAGAAAGAAGGATTAGTAAAAGGAGCCTTAACTATAAGATGAACACCAAGAATACAAAGGCAATGTTTTTACTGTCGAACGTATTGTATATCAAAGTTCATAGCATAGACATAGCAAATAATGAAGGCTTACTCAACACTTTGAGGGCCAAATCAGAAAACACGCTCCGAGCAGCACAGCTTTATCTTTGATGTCAGTTTCCTTGGGGAAGGTGACTCGAACATTCTCCTCGGCGAACATAGGGAATTGATTTTCCAGCACCCCGATGGGAGGCACTCCATACGAAATCACGTACACCTTGTACACATACTGGAACATGCCTTCAGCGCGGATCTTAAAAACTTTTTTGCCATATTCGTCCCTAACGATGTAGGTGCTGATGCAGCTGGCGCGCTCGCGGACAGAACCCAAAAATTGCCCAGGAGGAGCCCACACTAACACTTTTTTTGCACACAAATGAAACGGCCTCTTAACATTTATAACTTCGTTACCATAGTTATTGAATATCCTCACATCGAACTGTTTAAAACGTTTTTTTAGGACGGCTAAGAAAACTTTCTGCCCACCACTGTTAAAAATTGTGTACGCGACGCCACTTTGGCCTATAACGTCGTGTAAGTTATCTCTTCTTTTAGCTACAATCAGCTGGTCTAAAGGAAATATGAAGGCAAGACCTGGGATGATATTATCATCTTGGTTGGTAGCAGGACATTGCATCCAAATGGAGCTTGTTGAGGAGACTCCACTTGAGGTGGTTGTGATTACCATTTACGTTGGAATGTTGGTGTGAATGTTTTCGGCTTCATGATAGGTGTATAAAGCGCTGTTCTAAACGCATCATGATTTTTTGGTATTTTTCTTTCAAACATGATTGACTAAAATGTCATGTTTGTCTTGTGATCACAGAGTTTTCCTTGTGATTAACAGATATGGATGGAAACGAATGTCTTTGGTTTTATGTATGCAGTTTAAAATCAAAGTAGTTTAAGTTTTAACTTTGTTACAACGATAAAAAAAAACATGTATTTCTAGCTCTAAACTTGTGTGAAATTCTGAAGATAATTTTATATGATAAGCTGGTTTTAGTGACATCTTTTAGTTATAATAAAAACGATGTAGGTTTCGAGTAAATGTTTCAACTAGCGCCATCTATTACCAATTCTCGAATACTAGCCGTACAAACTTCCTTATTAGTGTTCACTGTTCAAGCTAGATGACGTTACCTTAGTGTTGTCCTTCTGACAAAGGTTCTACTTCCCTCTAAAGCAGGGTTTCTTAACCTTTTCATTATCATGGACCACTTGCAATATTTAAACATACTGACGGTCCCCTTACAAACTTAAATGTAGGGAGAGAAAAAAATACATTTTTAAAATACACTTTTATTTATTGCCACAGAAAAAGATAAAATTAATGCGACGGTTGCTGATGCTTCTTTTCGATAAGTACCGACGTTCTTTTTTAGGATTGTCTTTTCTGATATTTTGTTTTTATTGCAACTAATGTTTAGAATCCCGGCTCACAAAGATATGTAGTAGCAAATGGCACTAACAACGACATAGCTCGTTTCACTAGTAGAGGGTAAGCCTGTCCTAAACTTGACCAAAAGTTGCAAATATCTTTAGCGTTCAATTCCGCTCGCAATACTGTTTTCGTAGTTAACCTGTAAAGCCTACTTAGCTGTAATTTCGTATATAATACTACTGTGAATTTTTTCATAAATCCAAGTACTTACAACCATTTAGCTGGCAGGGGGGGAACACTATACTCTAACAAAAATTCGCCCTTAAATCATTCAAGTCATCTTTGCTAAAATCTTTGTCATTTATGACTGATGGTTCCTTTTTTACTGTTCACGCGCAGTATTTTTTAACGTCTTCATGGACCCCCAGTTCCTCATCCACGGACCCCTCCGGGGTCCATGGACCCCAGGTTAAGAACCCCTGCTCTAAAGGGAAAACAGTCTTGAGTGTAGTATCTCATGAGGGTGAATAATTTGTTATACGATGTATCATTTTATCAACGTACGGACGTTTTCTGTCCCTTATTAAGTGGGTAATATTTGCCCTACAACTTATTATTATAAATTAGATTTTTGAACCTTTATGTTTTGTCGATTAAAGAGTTAAAATATGTTTATAACGTATGTGAACGCATTTGGAACCAAACAAGGATTTCACGAGCTAGCGAGAAACACGTTAGTATCTACATACCTACCTACTCATGGAAACCATACAAATATGAAGCTTTCACTAGAGAAGTGGGGTAGGCAGTAATCAAGCGTCTTTAATCAAGAAAATATACAATACGAATTCCAAGTTATCCCTACGTTGGGGACTTGGGGGCTTGTGAGTCCCGTAGGGGACAGTCAAACCTATTGTATGGGGACTATGGGGAGTGACTGACATGTAACTTCCGTAAGACTTTGACGTAAGTGTGGTGTCATGTCGGATTGGTGGGCCTAGAGTTTGAACCTCGGCTGTTGTATTATTGCTTCGGCAGTTTGAAAGCTTTCTTTGAAGAGTTTTAACCCACATTAAAGACGTAGTTTTTTTTTGTAGGCCGCTATGAATCTGATTTGTACAAATTTAATATGATTTATTTTAATCCGAGCAAGTACCAATGTCACTTTTTCAATTCATATGTACTTTCTGAGTTTATCTTGGGCATTACTGACACCGGTGAAAGAAAAAACCCCGTGAGGAAACCTGGACTTATATTTAATATAAGTCTGAAATCGCCAACCCGTCTTGAGCAACCGTGGTGATCAATGCTCGTGCCTTTTCTCTATGAGAAGAGGCCTTTGCCCTGCAGTGGGACAAGCTGGTATTATTATTTTAATAAGTATTTCACGCTTCATGTCTTATAGACAGATCCAAATATAAGGTAACTGTAAAAGTTACCTTATATTAGCTATCTATTAAATACTTACTTAACAATAATAATCGATTTTGACATTGAAACAGATGTTCAGTTCTTGATTTCCCCTTATTGTCTCGTCCATTTACGCTCTAGCGTGAAGATACAGACGTAGGTGCCATAGCTAGATTATCCTACTAATATAATAAATGTGAAAGTTTCTGTGTTTCGATGTTTGTTACTCAATCACGCAAAAACGGCTCAACGGATTTGAATGAAATTTGGTACACAGATAATTTATAACCTGGATTAACGCATGGTACTTTGTATCCCGGTAGTCCATTCCAGTGGGATAATTTCGTACCTTCACGCAGGTAAAGTCGCGGGCGAAAACTAGTTAGACATAATGGCATAATGATGAAATATACTCAATCTTTCACCAAAATGGTACCTGTCAAAATTCAGGGAAGCTCCTTTGTATCACGATCGTCTCACCAACCATAAACAAGAATTTTACGACCCTACAGGATTTTGAAGAGAAGCCAACCATTCCAAAAATTCTGCATTGCTAAGAAAAAATAATAATATAACGTTAGCAAATCTTCAAGATTCTTATTAGGGCAAATGTTTAATTGAGTTTCCTCCCCATTGTGCGTACGACACACACACCACTACAATACTTTGATATATAAATAGTTGCTATATATATATAGTAATAAAGTATAAATGATGGAACTAACATATAGGAAAATATAATATATTTGTTCGTATAGCTACGGCCTGAGCTATATATATTGCTCGGTGATGGAATATAAAATGCGTGGAGTCGGCTGCAATTTTTAGTACCTATTTAATTTTTGTGTTTTTTTTTGTAATCGATGTAGTACAGTGGTGTTGTATTTTAATTTGCAAAAGACAAGACTGATTAGTACGAGTATGTTAAAGCTTTTAAAATATTGTGATATATCAATATTTTTATCCCTAAAAGATCCCTTAGGTAGGTTACATAATTTACTTTAATGAGGAAAGTTTCGTCAGCATAATGTATATTTGTTCATAGTTTTAGTTACGTTAGGATATTATATTTTTAAATTATTTAATTAAGTATTAGTTGTTATTTATGTTCATTTAATTTTAATTCTGAATAAACATTAGACTATATTCAAAGGCAAGTAGGTATCTGTATTGCTTTCAGCGGTTTTTTGAAACACTTTCAGAGTGACAATTTGAAAAAAAAAAATGAGTAAAAAGCTTGATTAGTTTGATAAGCTATAGTGAAATACACGAACGTAGGTGTAATTATGTAAAAAACAATACAAACATAATAATGCTATAGGTACTTCATAGGTTAATTAAGGTAGTTAAAAAAAAGGTAAACAAATCGTAAAAAGATTTTTTATAGGTGACACTTTCTTGTTGAAAACTACGATAAAACGAAATTGAATTTATTTTAGATTTGTACAATAGTTTCCTCTTTTATGAATGTATGTTAAACTACTCTTCGTAGATGTAACTGCTTGAGCACAATTTTTTTGTTAGATTTATAATAATTAATATTTTGTAATCTGTCTATTGTAAAGAGCCCAAACTCTAAACGTCAACGAAATATAACTTTGTTAAATTGAAGAGTACAACTGTGACGTAGCAGGACAACTGAAGTGAGAGGTATTACGTTTAGGCGGTTACTTGATAGCTGTCTCATCACGTGGTATTTTTTGTTTATCTATGGAGTATAGGTATAATACTTAGATAAAATAATCACAAATGTGAGCGACGATGCATTTTTTTTTTAAAGTTAACCTTCATAAAGTTACGCCTACATCCCATGGTGGTCGTCAGACAGTACAGAACGCCACAATAGGATTCTGATAAAGTCTTTTTGTTTCGTTTACGTGGTCACACATACACGAAGAAGAAGAGAGACCAGTTGATTTTTTGTTTATTAGAAAATACATGCAATGGAAAGTTACTTCCTGACATTGGTAGGTATGAGTAATGATGACCTCTATGACGTTAACAGAACTGTTTTGTGTATAATAATTTAATAGCTTTTCTATGTAGTAAATACACAAAATAACTAAGTAATTGGAGATTAATCGACTGATGTTTTCGAATAAAGATGACAAATACATAATAAGTATTGATAACAACAAACAGATTTGACCCATAGTTGTTATTTTGATTACTAGAAGCACTTACGCACGTAGAAGGTTCCTGTCCCACCCCTGCGCCGGCGACGAAGCGACTAGCTATCATTGATTTCTTCGCTCAAGAAACGTACAAAAGATTTGCAAGTCCCGTGAAAGTATAAGAGATACATTATTATGTTAATAGTTGATCGCGGATTCTTCATTCTGTGATTACTTCCTCACACACTGACTTATTAATTGTAAAATTTTAAGAAAATCGTCTACTTTTACAATGTTTGTAAATATGTGAAAACCGTGCATCTATCACATAAGTAATTAATTTATCTTTCGTTGCTTCATTTTTATTAATTCTTCTTTTTACCTATAGTGGTAACGTATTTTTTTTTTTTGGTGCATCGTCTTTACATATAATTATGTAACTAATGTACCTACATATAAAAAATAATGTAACACTTTTTAAAAGAGTAACGGTGGAGTTTCTTGCCCATTCTTCTCCATACGAAAACTACCTTTTGGAAGGGGCGACTATTAGAATCAATTCAATTATTTGTAAACTTGACGTTCAAAAGTGCCTTACAAGGGCCTATTTGAAATAAATGATTTGACTTTGACTTTGACTTTGCTGTCTGTCCACACCGCCAGCGAGTACTCGTTTGTCGCAGCGACAAAAGCTATCAAAGTGAGTGAATACTCAGTAAGGGCCGTTCGCTTGGCGGGCAGAACACTCGCTGAGCGACTCGCGCTTGGTAGTAGATCTACATATACCCATACCAGCGAGTAATCGCTCATCGCCGTTACGCACTCGCTGCTCGCTGCTCGTCAACTCGTTTTAGTTGCTAGTTCTACTCGCTTCTCGTTAATCGCCGCGGCGCACTGTGGATCGAAAAAAGACTCTTCAAGACATTGGAGCTTAAATTTTAAATTGTCGGTTTTTTGCTTGAAATGGCTTTTAATAGCCTATATTATGCATAAATATATCATAGAATACAATCTGGTACTTGCGTAACAGAAAATAGCCATTATATCCTTGCACACGGTGATGTAACTATTTATAATTTTTTGACATACTTGATTTTGACAGATTAGGTTTAAAAAAGCACTAAATCTCGTTATATGATCTCGATATAACTAAAGGCTATTCAAGATAACGCTTTTTAAAGCTTATTGTCAGAATCTGTACACTGGTAATCTTTGGGTCAACTACTCGAAAAGGTCGCTGGATGTCCTGCGCGTCCAATATAATAATGTTTTTAGGATGCTGTTGCGACTGCCTCGTTTTTGCAGTGCCTCAGAGATGTTTGCGGTAAATCATACCGATGGATTCCATGCCATCATCCGCAAAAAAACAGCCTCACTCCTGAGCAGAATAAGAGGCAGTCGCAATAGTATTCTGATGGCTGTGGCGACAGACATTTCCTCCGCCGTAATAAGGCAATTTGTGCGAAGACTTATTCCATAGTTTCTGGGGGTGTAGTTGTTTGGGTGGTCTTCGCATGAATTCGTCTTTAGTTAAGTTACTAACAATAGTATTTTAAGTGTATAACTGTTACTAACAATCTATGGACCATATAGTTGCCCGAAATAAAAAGATTTATTATTATTTATTATTCTCTCCGTTCCGGAGATGTAAGCATTAGCTCCTTTTATTATTTCTTTGCAAAAAAAAAAAATATGTTTGCAATTTGTCTACCGGATTGTATTCAGATTGATATATTTATGCATAATATTGGCTATTAGAAGCCATTTCAAGCAAAAAATCGACACTTTCATATTTAAGTCTTCGAGAGCCTTTTTTCGATCCATAGTGCGGCAGTGAGGGTCAGGAAATCGCAGGTGCCTAAAGAGACTCATCCTGATAAACGCTTTTAATTTTTTTCAAGAAGTTGATCTTTACGACCTTGGCATTTCAGTGGAAGATGGCCGAGTTCAATAAAAGACCGGTTGATTTTTGCATTCAACATCACCGTATTTCTTGGGACTTACCTACATAATTTCTTGATGGCCCGCCGAAACTATGTGACTCAATATGAACTATGCTCTTATAAGCACGGGGGGCTAAGGAGTTTTAGGGACGGACTGCCTTGCATTTCATTCAATGCAGATTCATGAATTAACTATTAATTAATGATTAGTAAATTCGTCCTAATTAATAAATTAATTGAATTTAACTAATATTCCAGCCAAATAATGCATGGCCGGTTCGAACTACTACATAATATTTTTAGGAACCAAATGGTGGCATGAAACTGAAAGGACATGCGCGAAAGTTCGGAGAGCTATGTTCAGACCGGCCATGATTTGGCCAGAGACAAGTTTTACAAAGTTTTTGTACAATAGTACAAATAATTTTTGTCTTTATGGTGCTTAACAATCATGAACTGTATTGGAATTGTTTCCTTCCAAACAGTGTAGAATTGTAGGTTCGTATAAAATCAATGTTTCATAAAAAAACAAAAAAAAAACCAGTCAATGACAATAATTAACAGCGACTCCACGGCCGCCATGTTCGCAACACACATACGAAGCGCGGCGCGCTCCGTCTTAAGGACGACATATGAAGTAATTTTTTTTCCAACTCCCCAACACCGGAAATTCAACCTTAACACCCGAACGACAAAGTCCAAATTACGTGTACATGCGAAATATTTTTTCCATTTCATATTTACGAATATGCCCCAAATTCCCCAAAAATTAGAACCGTGAAAGCGGCGGGGGGAGGGGGTGGCCCTATAAGGGTAGCAAGTACGAATTTTTCCACACACACAGATGTATTATGGGGGGTTTGAGGGGGGATGAGATAGTAGATAGTTTTAGAGAAAGAAAATATTATATATGTTTGTTGCGATGAATTCGGTGGAACACTTCATTTGGCGTTATTGTTAATTGTGGGAACGAAAATGGAAGGTCCGAAGCGACCATCGCTTCGCCGCTCGGCGCGAGGATGTGAGCGGAAATAGCCGTTTTATTAGCTAAGATAGACTTGATAATGTTTGAAAAAGTTTCAGTTTGACGGGAAAGAGCCTTTTTCAGTTCTAAATCCTGTATTTATCGCTCAGAAAATGATGTTGCCCATAAAATACCAAAGATCATTGATGTAACTAAAGAGTAAACAAGCTGTGATTTTTCAGACTTTCAGGAAACACTGCTATCACTATTATTAAAGAGAAGGTTGGTGATTAAAGACGCGTTTCACGTGAAGCAGGGGGACGTCATTAGTTAAACAACAAGGCCCTTTGTTTCACGGTTTCTTTACGGTACGGCGAATAAACCGCACAGGAGAAAAACGTCCGTCAACAAGCTTCCATAGTGATCCATACAACACGGACGACCGTGCCAACACACGGCGAATAAACCGTAGTTTTTCAAAAACGTGTGTGTACAAAGGGCCTTAAGCTTCACTTTTTAACCCTCACAGTTAAGCATGCTTACTCCATATTTTATTGCTTACTTCCACTACGGTTCAACTCCAACATAGGGATATTTAAATCACATACAACTGCACGTTACGGCCTTTTTTAACGACAGTCAAGCACAATCGTTAAAATTAATAGTTCATTTACATGAGGTAACTTGTAGGCATTCGTATGTTAAACACTTTATCTAGACGAAATAAAAATGGTATTTGAAGTCATGTGAAAGGGGTAATAGGGTAAAATATATAACTTACGTGATGGTATATTGATTTGGAATGGGAACACTCTAAAGCAGTACCAGTAGTAGTAATTTATGACAAGGTGGGGCAGAAGTAATGTCATAATGTAAACTGGCTGCCATTATGTTGAAAATGAAAAAAGTGGACCCTGTTTTCATGGAAAGATTATTAAAAGATATAAAATTAATGACATTAAGCAAAGATATATGCCAGTGACCTTGAGTGGTGCTTGGAGCTTGCGTGTTCTGTACTGAGCTCACGCAACGCGTCGTACGTCCAGCCAGTAATAGGACTCACCCAGTCAGGAGCGCGATCCCTTTTTAAACGCATTATTAATTTATTATACATAAAACAAAAGGTATTTTAATAAAACACGTACATATACTAAAAGATTAATAATTAAATTATCTTTAAAATGGTGAAGGTTTCAGAAAAATACGCTTGATAGAGTTTTCGTGATTCTCAGTGTTTTATTAGCGTTAGACATAACTTTACAAATAAATTTCACTAAGTAATATAAACATAATCTAAAATATTCCTATAATAATAAAAAAAAAAAAAAAAAAAAATAATGATAATAATGTAATTAGAAAATGCTCTAATTTAACATAAATATTTTTTCCAAATCATTAAATCTACTCGTTTAGACGTGATCTTCAGTATAAAATCATTAAAAGACGGGAATCGTCGCAAAAACTAAAAAAAAAAATCTGTCAAATGTCCACCTCCTGAGTTGATGCACATTGGTGCTCGTTTTACGCCATTTTGAATTAATCTGGCTCCAATTTGGAGCAAGCTTGCTTTCAAGGTTTGTGGTTTACGTTGGTAAACGCGAGATTTCAAAAAGCCTCAAAGGAGGAATTCTGGCGCCGTCAGATCTTGCGATCTGTTCAAATCGCCAGAACGAGAGATTATACGGCCCAGAAATTGGTGTTTCAAAACCTTCCTCATTGCCTGAGCTGTTTGTATCGCTCCATTGCATTTTCAACTAATTCTCTATTTGTCCACAACATAAGTGTCAAATCACAATAACATTGTGTCGCTAATTGCAAAAAGCATGGCATATTCACGTTATGACATTACTTTTGCCCCACCTTATAATCTACCGATTGTTTATCATGATTTCCAAAACAGGGTTCCAGGAGACTAATTCCCGTATTTAAAAACGTTCAAAATCTAGCCACAACACGGTCGCTATCTTATCGATAATCAAGATCAAGAACTTGTCAAAAGTCTGGGTAACGAGGTTTTGATAGCTTTATATTAAGATAAACATTAGAATCTGTGAAGCGAATGCTGTTAATAATACGGGAATTGCTCGATAAAGCAGTAATCAGCCTATGATGTTCCCATTGTTGGGACATCGGCCTCCTCTTTGTGAGAGGGACTGGGCTGTAATCCACCACGCAGACCCAGTGCGGGTTGGTAGATGTCACATGTCTTCGAATTTTCGGTTCTAGGACATGGCGGTTTCCTCACGATGTTTTCCTTCACCGATTTGAGAGCAGTGGTGATGAAATAATTTACACAAAGTAAAGTGACTGCCTGGGTTCGAACTTACGACCTACAACTCGTAAGTCACGGTCGTTTCTACAGGGCTACCACTGCGCTCTTAACAAAGATAAAGTAGTACTTAGAAAGAAAACTCTAAAGCCCTGCTGAAATTAAATTGAAAAACAATTACTTAATACGAATGAATATAGTAGGTACACAATGCAATTATGTATTTTAGAATGCAAACAATATGACCTGTAAACACCATTTATCAACAATTACAATAATACTAATTGCGGTTTGAAAACGGTTCTTACAGACGAAGTCCGTGCACAAGTAAATATAAAGCTTGATATCAACATTTTCCTTGCAATTAACAACTGCATTGTACACTACAAGTCATGGGTATATGGTTTTATATATGACTAGCTGCGCCCCGTGGTTTTACGCGCATAAGTCTGGATCCCGTCAGAATATCGGGATAAAAAGTATCCTATTTGTTAATCCAGGCTATAAACTATTTGTGTGCCAAATTTCATCCAAATCCATTCAGTAATTTTTGCGTGAAAGAGTATCAAACATCCATCCATCCATCCTCACAAACTTTCGCGTTTATAATATTATTAATTAATAAAAAAGTAGGATTTTACTGTTACATAAAGGCATTTACAACAGACAGATTTGACAGTCGTTACGGACCAGTCAGAAGCCCAAAAGTCTTATAACCAGTTTTAACAGGGGTATCGTATTACCCAGGAACTAGGTCAGATAGGCAGTCGCTCCATGTAAAATACTGGTATGCAGCTGCATCTGGTTAGACTGGAAGCCGACCCCAACATAGTTGGGAAAAGGCTAAGCAGATTGAAGGCGAGACGAGTCATAAGACGTTAATCTGTAGGTATAGGTGTCTGAGACACCCTGGGCTAGTCAACCTCGCTGCTACCTACAGCTTGGGATGAGCTCTCCCTTTGATTAATGAATCGTTCAGAAAACTGTTAATGAAAGATAATATAACGCCTGCATTCCCCGAAAGGTGAGGCAGAGGAGTACCAATAGTACACCCACATTTCGAGTTATGTTTAAGTCCCAATTAATAGGGGGCGAGCCTATTGCCATCAACCGGGCACAACTCCAAATTCCGGGCTGTGCTGTTTTTAATCTTTCGTCTTTGGGAAACTTTCAGATTTACAAATTTTTATAATAAAATGAGGAAAAATAGGTTTCCACTTAATATATCAAAGATTACTTTGATAAGTTATGGTGAAATGCATGAACAACGTATAGGAGTAAATAAAACAATGCAAACAGGTTTCATTTTCTTTTACTAATGTTATATAAAAGATAAAATATTGACGATAATAATTGTCACATCAAATAGTCAATTTTTTTTCATTGAAGCAATGCTTTTTTCTTCGTAAGTAATCGTCGATACGGCAACGTCCGAACCGACGCAACAAAGCAACGTGCCTCCAGACCAGGAAATATAAGTGTTTGTTCACAACACGTAAATATAAAATAGGTAAGGGTCGATGTACGTCAGAGGGTGCACTCTTACGGAGGGTGGGCAGGTCTATAACGAATTGACAGACAAGCTCTTATTTTTTGATAACTATAAGTAATTTTGGTATTAGGCTTTTTTTTTCTCTGTAGCGCCCCGGTGTCTGGATTTCTGCCCGGTTGATGGCGAATGCAGTCGCGGCCTAATACCCATCAAACTACCGTTGGCGTGAGAAACCGTCACGACACGCATTCAGAAAGTCTGATAATTTGATTTACATTAATTAAATTAGACATTCTTTAACATCAATAAATGTTCGAAAGTAGCACTTTAAGTACGGATTTCTCCAATGAAACTGAACGCCAATACTTGTACGTAAAAAACGTTCACATTCAATCTGTAACGTTCACATTCAACTTGTCAAAAATTTTGGAAAATTGATTGTATTTTTGACAGATTGTGAATGAGATGCGAATGCGAACGCTCATAAAAAATACGGGAATTGCCCCTTTGAACCTGTAAACCGCGTTCCCGAGCTGTCAGTGACAATATTCCTTTAAAAATTGGACACTGACAACTCTTGAACGATGTTTAGATGTTTCAACGCGTTTAGTTTCTTTGGTGAAATCAATCCTAAATGTCCTTAACCTAAATGGGCCGCATATCATTGATCGGGATCTAGGGATCCTCCATTATATGGTACTTAAACTTAACTGGCGAAATGTGGGTGTACTATAGGTAGACCTCTGCCCAACCCCTCAAGGAAACAAGCCATGATGTTAAGTCAGTTATCATTTTTTCTTTTTTAAATGGAAAGGTTGAAAATAGTTTGTCAGAAGATGAACATCAAACAGTTCCTAAAAGCTTTGGTTTCTAAGAGTGCGTTGGCTGCCATATAGCGTCCGCAATTTACCGTCGAATGACGTCACTGAAACGTTACTTATGAAAGTGAGTTGGTGTGTTTTCCTAGAGAGCGTTTTTTGACAACGTAGTCAAACTCCGGAAACATCATTTTTATGACAGCCGTCACTGCGGCCATTGTGTGACGGCACCGCTCTTCACCGTAACTAAACTGACAAAACGATTGATTACCAGACAAATTGCCAAAATCACTATTACAAATCAATATTTTTAATTCTCATTCTCATTTGGTCGCATACGCTACTGCTAAGCATGAGGTCCTGGGTTCGAATCCCGGGTCGGGGAAAGTGTTATTGGGTATTTCCATCTGGAATTTCTCAGTAGCGGCCCGGAGTCTGGATTTTTGCCCGGTTGATGGCAATAGGCTCGCCCCCTATTACATGGGACTCCATCAGAACTGGCGAAATGTGGGTACTGCGGGACCTCTTCTTAACCCTTCGAGGTATAGACACGATATGTCATGTTTATGTTATTTTTGTATACCTACTGTGAACTAGTATTTTTTTTCTAGGTGCATTCGCTTCACATATAATGATATACCTAATTAATGCATACAAAATAAATATGGAAAAACATTTTTAAAAGTAACAGTGGAGTTTCTAGCCCATTCTTCTCCATCCGATACTAACTTTTCAAAGGAGCAACTAGAATCAATTAAAATTTTCTGTACAATGTGTCTATTTGAAATAAATGATTTGACTTTGCCTTTGACACCACACTTTGCACTTTGGCAGTTGGGTCGCTGTTAGTTGTTATTGACAGACCAGAGGATAGGATCCTGCTTATCTTCTAGACATAACTCCATGGTAGCACGGTTTAATACGAACGCGGAGCTGAAAAGTATTTATTACGTCATGTTTCGTAGACCCCGCTACGCCGTAGCAAGAGATCTAAAAATGAATTTTCAATATTTACGATAATATTTTCTTCAAGGTTGTTCTGCTTGCAGATAGGACGTTTATCAGTTTGAGGGATCAAAGCTAAAAGTAGTAAAGTAATATTCGGTAGTTTCTGCATACTTTTGTGGTAAAAAAACGTCACTTTTATATATTACTACTAGCATAATCTTCTCTCGTTTCAGCGTACGAATATAGCACATAATATTAGTTGTTACAAGATTAGCCAGCTGGCAAAGTAAGCATAGAAACCCATGCTTGTACAGACGCCTACATTTATTTGAAATGCTTTAGAAAAGGGGGTCACTAATGAACGCAGGCGTTGGTACTTAACAAGAAAAACAAAAACCAAAATAACTTTGTTTTATATACTTTCAGTCCTAAAACAGTAGGGAAATAAACATTTTATATATTTAACAAATATTCCCATCCATATTTATGAGTTAACAGTACAATGTGTGTAGTCGAACGGGCGCCAAACAGTACAGTCGGCCGCATTTATTAATAATAAAAACATGTTTTATTTTAGGGAAACTGGGAAATGCGACTGGGAGAAAAGAATACCTCTATTAGCAATCTGCCTAGCCTTTTCCTTTTTCGGCTTTCAGTCTAACCGACCGGATGTAGCTGAATACCAGTATATTACATGAACCGACTGTCTATCTGACCTCCACAACTCAGTTACTGGGTAACAGGTAAGGCAGTAACTGGCAAGGCTGGTTGTCAGAGTTTTAGGCTTCTGACTACCTGTAACGACTGTCAAAGTTCTACGAATGAAACTCCGAGACAGTGTTATAGAGAATATTTAATTTTTTGATTATATTGTTATAATTTATATTATTGTCATAATTTATTTTTTGATTGTTGTTTGCGTTTAATTTGCTATTAATTTATTGGCGTTTATGGTTGTATAATTTATATTTGCATGACATTTTTCATTTGATTTTTTTATCTTAATAATATTTTCTAATTTAAATTGAGTTGCATGTATTTGAATAATAATATTTGTACATCATCATTTTGTAATATCTTTGTTCTTTAAACAGGGTGTTCGGCAGACGGTTGAACATACGAAAATGGCGGATCTGTGGGGCCTACAAGGATTTTTTAAAATGATTTTTGTTTTATTTTATTCGTAATTCGTCGTTGCTCAAACTTCAAACGTCAATAATTTCATTTAAATATAACAAAACTGGCACATTTTATTTTATTTTCATCTTAAGTAACTGTAGAATCTGATAAATTCTATAAAATCGTAGTTGATGCAGATGATTGCTAGGAAATTAAATTCGAGCCCTTAAACTACAAACAAATTAAAAATAAATACCGAAAGCCCGACTTTGAACTGCGTTGAAAAAAGCTAACAGTGATAGAGCAGTTCTAATTTTAGGAAAACATCTTTGGTTCATGCCCGATCTAACGGTATGCAATATGCACAATTTCTTTTAAAACAACTAGAACAATTCGCCAATTTTAACTGCCTCGGACTTTTTTCACGGAACTCTACATTTGCGAAAAGTGAAATTAATTATACAAGCAAACATTTTTATACATTTTAGTTTCTACAAATATTCTAGAAAAAAATAATGTTTCCATTAGTGACATTATTGACGTTTGAAGTTTGAGCAACGACGAATTTCGATTAAAAATAAAAATAAAACCGTGTGGCCTGGGTCTTGTTATTGGGCCTAAACACGTAGCAGATAGCCCCACGGATCCGTCATTTTCGTATGTTCAACCGTCTGCCGAACACTCTGTATATAAAAGGAGAAACTGACTGACTGACTGACATACCAACGCACAGCCGAAACTACTGGAACTAGGAACGTGAAATTTTGCACACGACTTTCTTATATAATGTAGGAGAGGATTAAAAAGGGGTTTTGGAAATTCGACTTTTAATGGGGTGAAAAGGGGGGATTTTGTTTGTATGAAAAATCTTATTCTTTGATTTGAATCTTGGCACAACTTAACAAAAAGTACTAGGCTTGCATGAATTCATGATAGTTTTCAATCATTACATTATGCTACTAATAGGATTTGGATGAGGCAGACAGTTAGTTTATAACCTCAATTAACACCTAAGATACTTTTTATCCCATTTGTACGTTTTTGTGGGATGATTTCCGACTTTCACGCCAGCGAATAAGCTAGTTTGTGTATATGTTTCATGCTGCATTATATTCCAACGCAATGTGAATTGTTACTGAATAAATAAATTGAAATGTTTCTCGGTATGTTATGGAGGCTCAACCATTCACGAACCGACAGCAACAAGCGTAGCTTAGTCTCTGATCGACCCATGTGTTTGTTATAATTTAGCCACGAGCCCCTTGACGAAATGGAGAAGTATTTGATGGAAAGTGGTTGTCATTGCGTAACTTTAGAAACTAAAAGTCACATATTTCCGGAACACAAAAATGCTCTTTGGCGTCAGAAATAGTTATACGGCTGTACTTTCAGAAGCAGCTTTAATAGTACCTACCAAAGAGATTTAAGTTCGTAGGTATATTTAAATGTCTATTGTCTTCGGTACCTATTAATATTAATGTAAAGGCTGGACTTGATGGTAGAAAGAAAGCATATGGATCATCCAGAACGGAACATTTTAAACAAAATAAACATTCGTGTCAACAATTCTTGTGACGTTTTGCAGCATGTTCGAAGGAAACGTACGTAATCCAGACGTTTCTTGACACAAAAACGGTAAACCAATTTGTAAGGACTTTAGTTATCTTTTTGTACAAATAATACTACTTTTTGATGTTTACTGGATCTCTGTTCTTAGTTCAAAGACTGGATGATTGCTTCCATTTTGCAAAAGTGTGATTTTGTATTGTTTTTTCCGGCACATCATATGAAGCGAAGCTTTAAATTTCAATCCCAAGAAAACTACATAGGTTACCAACCTACCTAAGGAAATGATTAGTTTCTAATCACTATCTTATCAGCATAAATGCTGAAAATGCCCATCAATGAAGTCCAATAAAAAATAATCGTAAGATAAAGAACCGCACCCCAAAACGAACCTTAAAAAAAAGTTGGGGGCCGAGTGTACACCAAAAAATATAGGGCAGTAGGAAATTTTTAAAGTGAGTCAAATAAGCGTCTTGGGAGCGAAAGGGTCGCGTTTTGTAAGGGGCTGTCCTCACAGGGGGTGGCTAGAAGACTTGCGGAATGCTAAAAAACAAACAGGAGTATGTTTTTCAAGCGGAATGGTAAAAATTAATGACGATAACGTTTTTTAAAGGAAAAAAAATGCTGTAAAAAATCTACCCATATGTCAGGAATAAATTACCTTTACTCAGCAGATAGGAACAATCAAGTTAATTACGAGGGAAATATTTTTGTCAGTACCATGACGAAGTATAAAAAATTCTGAAATTGATGCGTTTTGAACGACATGGTATTCAAAATTCAAAACTTAGAAGAAAAATAAAAATATTGCTAAGTTTTCATAGGGCCCAGTGTAGTTGAGTTACACTCTTTACGAGCCAAAAATGGTGACGAAAAACTTGTTAAAAATTAAAAAATCATGACGTAGAAAGACACTCTTGCAACTCAATTTGAACTAAACAATTCCCCATCGTCCTAACTCCGCCACCATTCTTCCGCCGATCTCGTAGCTCTAAGGTTTATTTTCACGCTTTTTATCTCTAACAAGGTCAGCACCGGTTGAAGTAACACGTTACACACAATAACAAACACACAAACTGACTATTATCATAAGCTGGTACACTGGGTTAGACGAGGAACCTGTGGGTTTTGATACGTCGAGAAAGAGTGATCGGAAAATCTGTTGTCAAATGTCACGTTCGGTGTTGTGATTGGTGGAATTAATCGTCTCTGGTCTAGTGGTATGATCACCTGTCTCAGACCCAGAGGAGGTTGATTCCCAGTGGGGGCAAAATCTTCTGCTCGGTTTGGTTGGTGGTAGGGCTTGTTCTAAGTCCGCCTGGCTAGCTACCACCATCTTATCTATCAAATCACCATAACAACAATGTTAATAGCATGTTGTTTTTCGGTAGTTAGAGGTTCCGGGTGAAGCTCGCTTCCACCGTCGGACTGATCATCACTTACCATCAGGTCAGATGGAGGCCAAGAGCTTCCCCGAAGTAGTTTAAAAAAAAAGAATTACATGTCAATTACTACTTGCATACATTATCTCGTTAATTTATTAGCCGACCTGTTCTATAAAAATCTCGTAACAACTTAGGTTAGGGCACAAAACTGCAAATTCGCATCGCATTGCAAAAATCTGCGAGCATCTCAAAAACAAAGCTCCTCTAAAAACCTGCGATGCGGCGTCATATTGCATCGCATCGCATTGTGTGCCCTAACGAGAGCTGTCAATAGTGTGAATTACGAATATCAGATGGAATGACGGCTCACTTCTTCTTCTTTTTCGTGTGGTTAGTAGTCACTAACCAGCTATCTAATTACGCAACACATTTTCGTTGACAATTCCGACTAATCTGTTTCAATTTGACAGGTCAACAACATTCATTGTGTTATTTACGTTGTTGAGCAGATTTTTTTTTCGAACTTACGGATCTTTGGTTTAGCAATCTGTTTCAAAACGATTCAGATTCTGATTGATCGTGTATTACGTAATTAGGGTACTGGTGTCAGAGTTTTAAAGCCGCCCATGGGCCTCTGACTTGGCTTCACATGCCGTCGAGAAATATCTTTCAGGCATACCGGTTTCCTTCACCGTTTTTGGAGCAAGTGATAATTATACAATACGCTCATAAATCCGAAAAGTCAGAACTGCGGTTATATCATGTTAGTTTTTAACAGGAATTGAACTTAAGCCCACAAGACTCACAACCACCTTTACATCATATACACCACTACCACTTAACATGATGTGTTTCAAAATAAAAGTTCCCGATTGTTATCGCGCGTATTTCCATGAGTTACGAGTTTTGTTCCATTCTTTAATGGAAATGACCTACTTTGTTCATTATTACGTTTTAAAACATTCGTTTTAAGTCTCAAAATTGTCCTGAAAACTTCAAAACAGTTCTCAATAGGTAGGTATATTTTTTCATGTAGCTAGCTCACCAATAAATAGGTTACCATGAGATTTTCTGTCTGCTAAAAATATACAAAACAAAATCAGTAATTTTCTAGTTTTCTTTGCATTTCATATTTTCATAGCAAAATTAATTAACAATTATAAAAACAAGAAAGTAAAAAAGGTTCTATATTGTATTGTGACATAAAAAACACGACCTTTTTTATGACTAAAGGCGTAACTACACGGGCGAGACGTAGCGAGCGGGCGGCGTAGCGATTTCGTAGCGGGGTCTACGCGGGTCTACGATATTATTTAATGAACGTTTTTCTTTTCATTTAAGGTTTTTTCTGATGATTTCTGGCTTTCATACAAACTCTTTGGAACTTTATTAATATACAAGCCAAGTGCCCGATGGGGTTTTCAGTCGCCAAATATTACGAACTTCCATACAAACTTTGTCCCCTATTAAACCCCTTTCGTGGATGATATTTCAAAAATCCTACCTTAGTGCTAATCTTCATTATATAGGAAACTTTTTGGCAAAACTTCATGCTTCTAAACGCACAGCCTAAACCATTGGGTCAATGAATGAATGAATTTAAGAATTTTATTGAGAATGCTTAAATGTTCTCTGCTGGACCTAAGAAAAGTCATGAAGGCATAATATCAATGACGTCATGATTATTATCTCAGTGTGTTAATATTTTCACAAAAGCTTATCTTTTTGTTTGCATTGACCTATTATTTGATGAAACCAAACGTGAATAACTATGGTTTAAAAAGATAGTGTTCTAAACGGTATTCTTTATTGCAGTTTTATTATTTTGGCACAAATCGCTTGTGTGAATTATAGGCTAGTTTATCGCGCCGCGCGCGGAATGTCGAATTGCCTTACGATAGGGGCAGGGCATGTCTGTTTACGTCATAGTCAGCAGGAGCCGAAAGCGGTGCATTAAATTCGGTCTAAAAACGAGTAAAAATTACGTATTTTTTTATTTGTGATCGTGTGAAAAGCCTGCTGAAATACTAAGTTATAGCCTCTATGTTGGGGTCGGCTTCCAGTCTAACCGGATGCATTTAAATACCAGTATTTTACATGGAGCGATTGCCTATCTGACTTCCACAACCCAGTTACTGGGTAATACGATACCCCTTAGTTAGACTGGTTGTCAGACATTTGAGCTTGACAACCGTGTGCGTCTACTTATTAATATCAGATAATATTGTGTGTCAACCTTGAATAAAAGCGACAACAGCCGTGTCTGTACTCTCCCTTACTGCTAAATATTTTACGACGTGGTCGTGATCGTTACTGATGCACCTTCCATTGATATTGCATGTTACAGTTACGACTATTTGACATCGAAACAGCGACGAAACATTACGAAAGTACTCGAGACTTGAGGCTCTGCCTGCCCCGGAACGAAACTAAATTCCTCATACAAAACGGAACCAATCCGAATTCAATTTTAAAAAAGACGTCGAAAAAAAACAATATAATTTTTTTTTTATTCAAAAACCTACAGCCTACACAGGGTGGTTTAAAAATCGAATCAGTCCCCCGGCCTTGAGGGGAGAAACGCGTTGCCGTCAACACATAAATCATATTTCTGGAGAATTTTTAAAAGTCCTATTGCTTTCGCGTATTTGCCATGTACTCCCCCCCCGGGTGGTGGGTGTGTGTACTTACTCCCTCGTTTCCTAGTTCTGCTGGTGATACAGGCTGTTTGAAGTTGGTGGTTTGTTGCTTAGTGATTTGTGAGGAGATAGCGCTGTTGCTATGTTGCTGGCGGGTTGCATGTGTGGGTTTTCAGATTATTTTGTTTTGATAGAGTTGGGTAACTTGTATTCTGTAAATAATTGGGTTTGAAACGGGTCAATACTTTTTTGTGTAGAAAAATATGAAGCTTCTTTTATTGTAGAATAGTAACTTACATTAGAATTTTCCACAACAGTTTATACGAAGAAGAAAAAAGTGGTCAGTAGTAACGATTTCTAATCTACTGTGATTATACAAAAAAAACATTAAACTCATATTTTTGAGTAATTATTTACATATCTTCTTTATCAATTCGATCCCAACTTCAATCCCAAACACAGCACCAAAAACACAACCAACCACACCGGGACACATGACAACAAAAGCAATAAATTACAATTAATTAAAATAAAAATAGGTTTGTCTAAAACAACATACTGTGTATCTGTAAGGCGCCAGGGAGGGAAGAGGCCGGGCGCCCGCGAACTCACTGTTGTATATGTTAAGAAAACAGATAAACATGACGAAATGTTTTGTTTTGGCGAAGTAGGAAATTAGGAATAATAGTGATATTGGATTCTTGTTGAATCTAGATAGAAAGGTAATGCTATCGTTTAGGAAAATGTTAGATTTCTAAAAAACACATTTGTGATGAGGAAATAGACAAAAAACCGAGATTTTTAAATGTGTTTTCAGAATGTATTAACTGAATTAGTCAAATGAGGCTACCCAAGCTAGTAAGGTAGTATAAATGAGGGTCTATATAACTGCCTCAACTAAAAAGTATTCTTAAGTAAAATTAAGTATGTGTTCATATTATATGCATAGATTTCCAATCCATTTAGAATTTTTATCATAAAGATAAAGGTGTTGATAATAATATGACCTGAAATGTTCTTAATTTTCAGCTGTAACATCAGCGTCACGATAAGATAAAAATTAAAAGCAGAAATGTAAAAACAGGTACTTTTCCAAAGCTGTCAGTAGTCTCAGCTACAGTTTCGATAAAAGATAACACGAATCACGTATTAACACCATATCTACCAACAAAGATAACAGATAAAGCTTCTAAAACAAGAGGCAGATCAAACCGGAAATGATAAGTTTTTCATCTGATGGCTTCGCATATACTGTGGCCAGCACACATGTGGTGGGGCTCAAGGAAGAAGAAAGCGGGCGAAGAAAAAATGAGGGAGACGAAAAACTAGAGCGGGACGGAAAAGTGGGCGAAAAACGAAAAATTTCACCTCCTCCCCCCGCGACGCCGCGCCCGCAGCCCCCGCGTGCCCCCTAGCACACGCACACATGCGTGTCTGTAGCGCGCGCGGGAAGTCTTGATCGTTAACACTTTCACTAGCACTTTTGCTTTCTTTTTGGAAATGAAAAGTGTTCTATTTTCAGTGTTTGTGGGTTGTGAAGTGTTTTTAAGGGATTGTTGAAGTAAAGGTAGTGTACATTATAAATACAATAGGAATGAGGGTTGTGACTATTAATAAATTGTTTTTTTTTTTAAGAAATCTTATCTTGTATTTTTTACCATTTTAAGTTTTCTGTCTGAGTAAGTTTTTGTTCGTACCTTTTCAGCAATTTTAGTGAAGTGAACTAAAATAAATGCTTTTTTAGTGTGAATATTATGTTAGTGTCGTTAGCAATATTTTATTTTTATTTTTTTCGTGTCTAGTACTTGCAAATACTTTTTTGGGTATGGTTTAAGTTTTATATTAAGTTGATAAATACAAACAATTTAGATTAAAGTTAACAGAACGAATTTAAACAGTTGCCATTTCAAAGCTTATGTAATCATCAAGGTTAAATTAATTTAAATGTAACTATGTTTAAATTTTTTTTTGATAAGGAAATATTTCTTAATCATCTACTCAATAATTAATTTCTAGTAGAAAAGCGCTCCACGGTTACATGCAATCAATCTTGAGTCGTAAGTCTTAAAGATCAAATTGGCTCGCGCGTTCTTGGACATTTTTTTCTATATTCCCCGATGCGCGCGATTTTTCCGGTCGGTGAAAGTATCAAGACAGTTCACTCCCGTAGGAGGCTATTGTAGCATGTTTTTATACCCAAAAATTTTAAGTCAGTAGGCGCTCGCACTCAGAGCCGCTAGTACGTTTATATTATTATTAATATATATTTATATTTCGTTTTAATTTACAAGTTTTCCATCGTTCATAATTTTAATATTTTTATACCGTTTTATACAATAATAAAGTGTTTATAGATAGGCGTAATTACAACGTAAACATAAAGTTACCACACCAAAAAGGAGTTGAGGCGCAAAATATATCGGAGGGAGTTTTTCGAGTATTAGGCGGTTTAAGTTCGACCAAGTTTCGGCCGGCCGGAGTTTGACAGTTCGCCGATTGGAAAATTTAAAAAAAAAATTGACGTTTTGAAATACAACATGGCGGCCTGTGTGTTTGTCATCGTGCTCTGCGGGTTCGACGACCTCGCCGGGGTCCACTAACAATGCTCAACTTTCATAACATTTGACGGCTGCTGTATCCGTAAGTACTTGTTTTTTTTGTCCATGGAATCAATCGCGTTTAGGAATTATTGATGTGCGATATATTACATAAGGGCGCGTTCATAATGTCGCATGAATATTGTAGCAGTTAATATGATACGTTTGTACGGGCACGCAGCAGGCCACGCACACACCGAATTGTTTTTATCGTAGGTAGTAAATTAGAGGGGCTGCGATAGTGGCCGATATCCACTGACTAGTGTTAGTATTGATTTTTTTCCCTCATTCTGTTAAATTTCATTTATTGGGGGAGAGACCGGACACGCCGTGATGACGTGTGCGAATGCCCGCGATAGCCATTGTGGACCGTTGCTAAGAAATTGAACTTTACGAACTGCGGGTATTTCGAACTTTTCGAATGGTTTGCATTCGATTGCGGCGTGACTACTGTGTTATGGTGATTTGCTACGGAAATGCAGCGATGTGTGACGAACCCGGAAGTTGTGACGATCTTGATTTTATGTTGTAGCGAGGGTAGTTTTGAATTTGTTATAGGTCTAATTGTCGGGCGCCACTTCCGGGTCGCCGTAAACATGTGTTTTTTTCCTCAGAATAGCCTATTTTATAATAATAATGGTAGCTTGAACGTTTATTACCCTGCCGCTTTTGAAGGGTAATAGGTAATAGGTAATAGGTAATACGGGCTGATATCCGCAACTCCACGACTAAGCGCGTATTTTGCGTACGGGTGGGAAAATCGGTTATTCGATCCACCCCAGCTCCTCAAAGAAGGCCAGCAGCGCCTTGGTGTCACTGACAATCTCACGTAGGGTACCTGGGTTACCGAAGTACTTTGCCCTGTATGTGGCGACCACCGGGCAGTATAACAGCACATGAGCTGCTGTCTCGTCGTCCTCCATGCAGGCTCTGCAAAGCGGACTGTTTGTGACTCCTATGACAAAGAGGTGTTTATTAAATGACCCATGGCCAGTTACAGCTGCAGTGACTGTACGCAGCTGTTGTTTAGTTAGTCGGAGAACCTGTTTCGTGAAGCGGCCATCAATTGTAGGGAGTGCCTCCTTGGCCTGCCTGCACTCACCGTGGTCCAACCAAAGTTTGTGATGTTGGTCCCTGGTTCGTTTCCTTACCAGAGTGCGTAGGTACCCGAAGGGGAGTGGCGCAATGGGTTCTGGCCCCACTGGTGCCATGCTCGACCCCCTTCTGGCAAGTTCGTCGGCTGCGTCGTTGCCCCGCGAACCGCTGTGTCCTTTGATCCATTGAATGGTAATATTATTGAGGCTACCCACCTGGTTAAGGCGCTGGTGGCACTCGTATATCAGCCCAGAGTCAACAGTGTGGCTGTTTAGCGCTAGCAGAACAGCCATGCTGTCTGAGAGTATACGTATCGAGTGGTCCTTAACTTCCCTGGCCATGATGGCTAAAGCGGCAAGAGATATACCCATACATTCGGCCTGGAACACTGTGTTATGGACCCCCAATGGTGTGGCTATCTGTATGTTGAAGTCCTCCGAGAAGATTCCAGCACCTGTGCCACTACCTGTTTTGGATCCATCGGTGAAGATTCGTAGCTCTGTGGGGCGTAAGCCCTCGCATCGGTGATCCTCATGAAGTTGAATCCTGTATTTTTTATCGAAGATAAATTGTTTGGGCACCCGATCATTTATGGCTTTCGTAATAGGGAACTCAGAATTGAGTCCCTCGAGCAGCGCGGTGTGTTGTGTGTTTCTCTTACCCCAGAGATTAATTGCCTTAAGACGCACCGCCGCCATCGTCGCCTCCTGCTGTATAAACAGATGGAGCGGGGTTAGACCCAGCATGGCTTCGATTGCCGCAGTCGGAGTAGTCCTCATGCAGCCAGCGGTCGCAACGCAGGCTAGTCTCTGCAGGCGTTGTAGTTTGTTGGAGGTTGTAACCAGCTGTGTGCGGGGCCACCAGACCACGGCCCCGTAGGCGATCATGGGGCGGATCACAGCTGTGTACAGCCACAGTATGATTTTGGGGGATAGGCCCCACTTCTTACCTATCATTTTCCTGCATTGCCAGAAGGTGATGCAGGCCCTGTTTAGCTTGTTGTCTACATGGCTACTCCAGTTTAGCTTACTGTCTAGAGTGACCCCAAGGTACTTGACCTCGCTGGCCAACTGAAGCTCTGTATCGAACAGTTTCGGTAGACAGAATGGGCCTAACGCTCGTTTTTGGGTAAACATGACTAGTTCAGTTTTAGTGGGGTTCACTGATAGTTCAAATTTCCTGCACCAACTTTCTACGATACGTAGTGCTTGCTGAGTGAGGTTACAGATCGTTCCCGTCACCTTCCCCGATACAAGGATTGCGAGGTCATCTGCATACCCTATCGTGTAATAGCGGTTGGCGTTGAGTTTGGTGATGAGGTCATTAATTACCAGATTCCATAGAAGGGGGGACAGAACTCCTCCTTTTGAAGGGTAAGCAGAGATGCAGAATTATTGGTAGTGACTAACCGTTTTATGAGTGACGTCATCATTGACATTTTATTACGATGCCTTTTTATTGATTTATTTATAGTTTTCGCTCTAAATATTGAAAGAAATTGTAATCTTAATTAAATGATGTTTATAAATATATAGATTAATTATAGAGAATGGTACCGGGTTCGATTTCTTGCTTATTTCTTTTTATAAAGTACACTACTGCTTTATGATAAAAAATACTTAGCGTATCGGTTTGCCCAGCACTGGGCAAAATGAGTATGGTGTGGGAAGAAAATAATTTCTTGTAGGAAGTATTTGGTATTATCTTACTGTAATGTATAGTTTTATAGGTAGCTTTATTATGCATTCGGCAAATCATAGCTAATTATATCATTCTTTAAGTACCAGCATTCCTTATTATTTAGCATTGAACACTTCTTTCTTAAAAAGCTGATATAGAACGGATGGCCTGTTCTTATTTAAATACGGTACAATACAAGCCAAAACTACAAAATATAAGAAAAAAAAAGAAAAATAACGGTTATAAAAATAAAAACAAATCTCATCGGTATCAGCCTGTATTCATGCAGTATTTGTTGGGCGCCAATAAGACTGACACATTTTAAAACAACTAGCTTTTGCCCGCGGCTTCGTTCACTTGGAGACCGATAATTACCCCGCGAGAAGGTACTACCAGGAGAAGAAGTATCCTATGTGTACTCTCAGGAGAAAAAGTGACCTAACCCAGGTCAGTCATGGGCTACCTGTGTGCCAAATTTCAGTCAGTCAAAAGGCTTGAGAAGGTAACAGACAGATAGACAGACAGTTACTTTCGCATTTATGATATTACTAGCTTCTTCCCGCGGTTTCACCCGCATAAGTCTTGATCCCTTGGGAATATCGGGATAAAATGTCCTAATCCAGGTCATGGTCTACCCATGTGCCAAATTTCATACAAATCTGTTCAGCCGTTTTAGCGTGAAAGCGTAACAAACAAACTCACATTTATAATATTTGTTGGGATTAAGTATCGATTGGATTGGAAGTATGAATTGTATTTATAATTTACATTAATTAATATCAACCTAACCTATGTATACAGCGTGTTAAAAAATCCCTGTCCAATCCTTGAGTTGTTAAGAATCGTACTGAGAATCTATTTATGTGGTAATTTTCGGGAAAATGGAAAAAAAAATTGCCGCATTTTTATTAAATGGGAAATGTTACCAATTTTTAATTTAACAACATGGGGCGGGGCGGCCATTGTTTAGCGGGTGTCTATAAGTCATAACTTACGGACCCCTGATGAAAATTTACCAATTTTTAATGGAATTGGGATAATTTCGGTACAAAAAATGTGAATTTTAAATAGCAATAACTTTTTTATTTTCAATAATAATACTACTTTTATATTACTTTTTGGTAATTTTATTGCAGTACCTATGTGCCCCTTTCTGATCGGTCAGGGTTTTTGTAACACATTGTACGATCAATATTATTTATATCTACAATCGCGCAATAGGCGTAATGGCTGAACGGTTGGCTTTTGTGCTATCGGTCACGGGTTCGTTTTTAGCACAAAATAAAATATTTGGGGATTCAGGTCTGGCTACATGTGCAATGAGAAAAAATAGAAAAAAAAATACTTAGATAGAGAATGGAATAAAGATACAAATAGTAACAACATAACAAACATCACGCCTGTTATCCCCATAGGGGTAGGCAGAGGTGTGCCTAAAGTAGCCTTTTGAGCGCTTTTTCCACTGCTCAGCCGAATGAGCTCTTCCGTTTTTTTTTTTTTTGTTTTTCCTTTATACAGGGTGGCAGGGACATCGATGCTAAGCCGGTTACCATGGATTCAGTACGTGATTCTGAACCCCCTGCATTGAAATTTTTCGTCAGTTATTTAAAAAAATCTGCTGTTTCATAGAAAAGTGCAATATCTACGCGGTCAAAATATACGGAACAGCTGATTTTTTTTAAAATAACCGACGAAAAATTTTAAAGCAGGGGTGTTCAGAATCATGTATTGAATCCATGGTATCAGTTCTCGCGTCGATGTCCCTTCCACCCTGTATATATATTTTACTGTTAAATTGTAATTATATTTAAGATTTGTCAAGTATAAAATAACCTAATAAAATTATATTATAAATGCGAAAGTGACTGTCTGCCGGTCTGTCTGTTTGTCTGTCACCTTTTCACGCTTTAACAGCTGATCGGATTTAGTTGAAATTTGGCACACAGGTAGACCATGACCTAGGTTAGGACATAGGATACGGTAAGGTTTTTAGCCCAGTAGTAACTTCCTGTGAGATAATTTCTGACCTCCACGCGGGTTAAGCCGCGGCCAAAACCTAGTAGAATATAAATATAGTGCTTATTCTAGTGAAAATTTAGTAAGCAGAACTGTTTTTTTAGTTTAAGTCGGTGCTTGCAATATACTTCATCTATACTAATATTATATCAATAGGTATAATTTGTGCGTTTGTATGTGGAGGGACATCTTCGGAACTACTGATCTGATTCAATAATGATTATAAAATTTTGCAATAATGGGAAGCTACAGTATTGCTGAGTGTCTGGATATATTTTATGTTAAAACCCACGCGGAAGAAGTCGCGGGAAAAACTTACTAAACTGGTGATTATTCTGAGGAACATTTTGAAAGCTGGATGTTTTTGTCGTTTAGCGCGGTGCCTGGAGTCTTCTACTTCATAAGCAATACATTGCATAATCAATCATGTGAGCTCAAACCTGCCTCAATGCAATCAGCGTCCTATACATAAACTGTACATACAGTAGGTACTACTCGTATAGGTACTTACTTAATTATAGTTAGGGACAGGTTATTCCTCTCACTGTTGCAAGTTTATACTCGACTGTCTCGACACACCTTAGGATTTGTTCACAGTTGAGATCTTGGTTAATTTTTCTATACATATTCAAAAAAAAAAAAAAAAATGGTGTTCATGGCTGCCGACAGAACTGAAATTAGGTTTTTTTTTGTATTAATAAAAGTAATTATAGTATGATTAATAAAAAATAAAAAATAATTTGTAAATTGAAATTATTAACATTAGTCTGGTTTTCACATCAATTGGCAATCCGAGTAATAATTATAAACATTTTCATATATTTTATTTATTCATCAAAACGGGTTGAGTACTTACTTATAAATGAATGATTATCCACTTACTGTCGATTACACACAAAAACACTTAGTTTTCAATAAAATTCTCAGGGGCACGCATACGCGACCTTCAAGCTTACTGCTATAGTTTGACCGAGACCGCTGTACTGCCCTTTAGGTATTTACGCGGCGAGACGTGGGCAGTGCAGTCCGCTGATTCGACAACGCTCACGTCGTCATTCCGCTCATTCTGCCTAGATGCGCTTCTATACAGCATGTCGGTGATGCGAATCCATAAGTTCGAACTTCGAAGTAGAATCCTTGAATCTCGAAGAAACTGTATGTGACTGTTGTTCGAGGAGCTTGTGGCTAAGTAATAACGCCGTTTGGTAGATCGATCAGGTTTAGCTACGCTTGCCGCGGTTGGTCCGTGGATGGGTGACCATCTTTACATACCAAGACGCCTCCGTGCCTCAGAAGGCACGTCAAGCCGTTGGTCCTGGCTGTCATTCGTGAATCTTTGGCAGTCGTTACGGGTCATCAGAAGCTTGGAAGTCTGACAACCAGTGTTACCAAGGGGTATCGTATTACCCAGTTACATGGTTGTGGAGGTCAGTTAAGCTCCATGTAAAATACTGGTATTCAGCTGCATCCGGTTAGACTGGAAGCCGGACCCAACATAGTTGGGAAAAGGCAGGCATATGAAGATGATGTGACAGTTGTTCAATCAATCAATCAATCAACAGTCTTTATTTTTATAAACAGCTTACAACAGTATGCAAGATGTGCAATGCAATTGTTATATTAATAGTTTCTCTATGTTTTGCCATTTGGCGTACAAATATACATTTATTGGCTTTTGCCAATTAACTAAATTTATTTATAATAATTCAGTAGCATCAATGTAATTTTTTTTAAGATTTAATTTAAAAAAATTGCAATAGCTAATGTCAGGTAATGAACATTTTTAACGAAATACAATAATGTCAATAATAAATAATTATAATGACAATAATGGAGTGATGATCGCGGTAAAGAACGATCTGACCGTTTTGGAACGTTGCGACTGGCGTTCCACTGCGGAGGATATTTGGGTAACCATTGTCCTGAAGAGGTCCAGACCGGCAGTAAGTTATTACATTCATATTTGTGGTGTATATTTATGTAAAGAAAAAGTTGGTCACTCGTACACAGTTCAGTTACAAAACTTTCATCAGAAGCTTAGCCACCTGGTATCAACCCACCCTACAGATATGTTTATTATAGCTGGAGATTTTAACTTCGGTAGCGACGTGGAATGGTCTGATTCAAGTGATGACCCTGAATTATGTCCTATGAATATTTCTTCTCGACACATTTTAGATTTTTTTGACACCATAAACACATGTAACTTAGCGCAGTTGAATCGTGAGCGTAATATCAACAATAGACTTCTTGACCTTATTTTTTCTAACGGTGCAATAAAAGTGAGTGAGTGTATTGACCCTTTAGCGACACCTATCGACCTGCATCACAAACCACTAGTAATTAGTGCTAACTTCGTGGAAACCCATAAATACGTAGAAAATCATAATTTAAAATATATGTTTCACCGAGGTGACTACCTTGCCATTACATCTGCACTTGATACCATAGGCTGGACCTCGTTGTTGACTGTTGGTTCCTTGGATCAGGCCGTTGGTAGTTTCTATGATAAGTTGTACGAACTAAGAGACTTATACATTCCTGTTAAGTCATTTAAAAAGTCATCTCATCCTATATGGTACAGCAGCGCGTTAGTTAAAATATTAGGAGAAAAATATAAATATCACAGAAAATATAAAAATTACGGTAACTTATCAGACTATAACTCCTTTTCCATCTTGCGAAAACGAGCCAAACAATTAGAGAGGGAATGTTTTGACGCATACTTGGATAGAATTGAAAAATCCATTGCCCAGAACCCAAAAGTATTCTGGTCTTATATAAAGAGTAAAAAAAGTTGCAACACATTACCCAAGGTTCTGTATTATTTGGACACTTCTGCAGATACTGGTGAGGGTATCACTGAACTATTTGCTTCCTTTTTTCAGTCAACCTTTCAAGTACCTAATTCACAACCCATCGATCTGGACAGTACCGTAGACACCCCTTCCACTAGCTCGACGAATCTTGGTTCAATTAGCGTGTGTCCGGACACGGTTTTAAAATTACTTAAAGGTCTGGATCCCTCTAAATCTGGTGGGCCAGACATGATACCTCCTATTTTTATTATTAATTGTGCGAAAAGCCTTTTAACACCAGTTTGCTTACTGTTTGAGCGGTCTCTGAGAGAAGGCGTCGTTCCCAAGATATGGAAATCGGCTTTCATTACACCGATCTTTAAGAAAGGTGATAAATCTAATATTGAGAACTACCGACCCATATCCAAATTATGCCTACTCTCCAAAGTGCTAGAGCGAGTAGTCCATACACAGCTTTATTCAGCTATGGAATGTCAATTTACCAACGAACAGCATGGTTTTCTTAGAAAACGATCAACTGCCTCCAACCTGATATTGTCAAATGAATTCATAACAGCTGGAATGGATGGGCGATACCAGGTTGATGTCATATACACTGACTATAGTAAGTGTTTCGATCGTATAGATCATTGTGTACTTCTTCAGAAGCTACTATCTGCGGGAATACATGGTGATCTGTATAGATGGTTCTCGTCTTATATAGACAATCGCACCCAGGCAGTAGTCTTGCGAGGTTATACGTCCAAATGGAATTTTGTCCCATCCGGGGTACCTCAAGGCTCGATATTAGGGCCTTTATTGTTCACAATATTCATATCAGATATTAAAAGGTGCTTTAAAAACTCACAAATTCTACTATATGCAGATGATATGAAGGTCCTCAAGTCAGTACGCAATTTACATGATACTGCAGAACTTCAGTCAGATCTTGACAGGTTTATATCCTATTGTAGAAGTAATAAACTACATCTAAACGTTTCCAAATGTTACCATGTAGTTTTTTCTCGTCGGAATTCTTTGACTGGTCCTGGATATACGCTGGACGGCCATGTCATTACTAAAGTAAATAATATCAGAGATCTTGGCGTAATTCATGACAGTAAACTTCTTTTTGATAGCCACATAGAATCAATTGTTAATAAGGCATCTAAAGCATTAGGCTTTATAATTAGAAATTGCTCCATCTTTCGTTCTCTGAAACCTATTAAACTTTTGTATTGCTCTTTCGTGCGCAGCCACCTTGAGTACGCTTCTCAAGTTTGGAATCCTCAGTACGAGATCTACAAATCTCGTATTGAGTCTGTTCAAAGAAAATTCATGAAGTATTTGGATTATAAAGCACAACAATTTTCAAATGATTATGATCACCGTGTAAGAGGTACCATTTTTTGCCATTGGAGGCTAGACGTAATATTAATGATATTTGTTTTCTAGCAAACATAGCTAATGGCTCAATTGACTGTCCTGACTTACTTAGCAAAATACTTATTCGAACTAATCAAAATAACCTAAGGAAGCGACCACTACTTCAAGCACCAAGTGCCTCTACAAATTACAGGCGGAACGCTTTCTGTATACGCGCTGTAAAAGCTTTTAATAATTTGCCGTCACATTTGGAGATTGATCTATTCAACACTAGCACACGTAAAATTAGAAACATCCTCAGCAGGGACTATTTTGATGACGATAAGAAATAGTTTTTATATCGCATGGCTTGACACAATCTTCTAGTTCTGTTTTATGTAATTCTTCCCGTTTGTTTTTTATTTTTTTTTCTCCGATTTTAATTGTATTCGCATCAAATGTTGTTGAGATTTGCTAATTTCTAACATATATGTGGAAGCTTGTTATTAGCAATTGTCCTCAAGCATATCATATAATTTAACGTTGATATTTGTCTGTAAGCTTTCTGTAAAATAAAGTAAATAAATAAATAAATAAATAAGTTAATTTTAGAAAAATGTTTAAAATTGAGATTGTCCACAGAATTACTATTAGAGTCATCATGCATAAATAGTTGAGTATACAAATATTATTATATCAAAGAACTGTCATCAAAATATTCAGTGAGACAATAGTAACATTTCTGTATTAGTATATGTAGTACTTAACTTACGCTTGTAAGCCAAGTCAGAGGCCCGTGGGTGGCATAAAACTCTGAAAAACTCCTTACCAGGTTACTCAATAACCGAACGAAAAAGAAAAACTTGGCATTTACAAAATTTTAACTTTCTTAGAGCAAGGTAACTTATTAAATATCCTTTGGGCCATACAGAAAAAAACTTTTCCTCATTAGAGCCATACCTGCTTATGGTACTTTAACCTCTAACTTATTTTTATCACGTTTCCTTTATTGGCATTTAAAACCTATTTTATATAATTATAGTGATGTTTGTTTTAACAAATATATTTACTTCATAAATATACAGTGAGGGCAAGGTCAAGTCTATAGGTTTTATATAATTTAAGAATAGTGGAGGCCCTAACACACTGCCTTGTGGGCTTCCGTATTTAATTACCCTAATACTAGATCTGTATCTTCCTTCGATTCCAGTTCGTGTTCTTTCTAAAATCTTCTTTCTGTTGTGTAAGTAACATTCAGTAATATTCAAAATGTTGCCTCTTACACCATATTGCTCTAACTTATCTTATAATCGACATATTCAAAAGCCTTTGTAAGGTCCATATCTGTAGTACATACAGCATTTCTTTCATACTCATTCGATAAGATAGGGCGTATCAGATCATGGATAGCCATGTTAATTATCCTGTTCTTGCGAAATCCTTTCTGTTCATTAACTAGAATGTTTGATTTCTCTAGGTAAGCATAAATTGCTTTATATATGACTTGTGCTCGATCGATTAACACATAACATAACATCAGGCTCGTATTCCCCGAAAGGTTAGGCAGAGGTGTACCTATAGTACACCCACATTTCGCCAGTTATGTTTAAGTTCCATGTAATAGGGGGCGACCCTATTGACATCAACCGGGCACAAATACTGCTACTGAGAAATTCCAGATGGAAAATTCAATAACACTTTGCCCGACCCGGGAATCGAACCCAGGACCTCATGCTCAGCAGTAGCGCTTGCGACCATCAGATCAACGAGGAAGTTAAACAAACCGGCCAAGTGAGTGTCGGACCACGCACAATGAAGGGTTCCGTAGTTGGGGTGAATTTATCCCAAGAATAAACTTAACATTGTAGTTGAAAAACATGTTCTCCCATACATTCCAACTGCAAATGTAAGTTTGTACGTACAATATTTAGAGATTTACCATGTTTTTTTAAGGCCATAGACTTCTTTATCTATGAGTTGTTGTTTTTCTATAATCTATGAGTAAAGAACCATTCTCTATATATTTTTTTTAGGCTCAGTAATTTCGGAAATTGGTAAATTTTCATCTAAAAGAAAATTGATGAAAATTGACCAATCTCCGAAATATCTTTAAAAGTATTTCTTTTAAAATTATAAAACAAAATATTTGAGGTCCTCACAACAAGCCCTTTCATTTGGTATATCACACGGTACGGTTAGCAAAAGTTTTTTTTTATGTTCCTAATTTGCCCCCGAAAAGTGACCCCCATATTCAAACTTCATTTATTTACGTTACACATCCGTGTTTGGGTCACATACATTCATGTACCTAATTTCAACTAAATTGGTTCAGTAGATTCAGGGCAAATTGGCTGTAACAGACGGACAGACCGACACACGAGTGATCCTATAAGGGTTTCGTTTATTCATTCGGTTTATTCGTACGGAACCCTAAAAACAGGCAAAATGTAAATAATGATAATTGTATTCCATTGTATTATACTTCTTCCCATGACTAGGGCATTCGCAGAAATCTGAACGGATCTAGGAACAGGTGGAGTTGCATAGCTTAAACTATCAGAGAGGTGACGAAATTATAATACACATGTAAACTTACGGTCGGGCACTAAGGCCCACGGCACGGGTTTTTTTTACGGTACGGCGTATAAACCGAGCTGTAGAAAAACGTCAACAAGCTTCCGTACAACACTGACGACCGTGCCTGCACGGGCGGCATATGTATAACTGTTTACGTTTTATTTTCGCCTGAGTATGTATAGATTTCGATGTTTTTGTTGGTATATTGGCGTCTGCTAGCTGTCATTATGGCAAATAATTTTATTTAATGTTTTGTGTTGAGTAATGTACATTATTTTGCATACTATTGTATAGAATCAAGTTTTTTTTTCTAATTGAACAGACAGCTGTGATTATGGGGAGTTTCTTGCGCCACTTCTTCCCAGCTAAAGCACTAGGAAGTGGTGAAGGGCGGGCTTTTTTTGGGGGGCTGTCTTATGTAATTTTGACGTTCGAAAAGTGCTGATTGTCAGACCAGTTTGAATAAATAACTTTTGAATTTGAATTTGAATATAAACCGCGCCGTAGAAAAAACGCGTCCGCCAACAAACTTCCATAGTGATCCATACAACACTGACGACCGTGCCTACACACGGCGAATAAACCGTAGTTGTTCACGGCAAGAAAAACGTGTATAAGGGCCTTAAACATTGTGACGAAATAAGACACGTGCAGATAAACAGTTCTTTCTGTTTGTCGTCCGGGGGCTTCCTATGACTAAGTGTGTTTTGTATAGATAACCAAAATATTTCTGCGAAATATTACTGTAATCTATTTCAGTTTATTGTAGTTTGAATTTATCTGTAACAGAAAAAAACTGGAATATCCCATCAACTAGAAATCTTCTTACTTTGTTGAAGTCGGTTGCGAATGAGAATGGAGAATAAGTTGAAATGTAGGTTTAGAGTTATCTAAACGGTCGACTGTCAAGTCGACCGAGCTCTGCTATGGTGAAAATAGACAATGCTCATTTAATAGTAGTTATACGATAGTTCATATTAATTCCATGCTGCCATGATAGAAGGTACTTACTAATTCTACGCTGCCATGATAGAAAGTACTTACTAATTCCATGCTGCCATGTCATTATTAAAAGGCAGCCATCTTGTTCTAAAAACGGAGAAAACGAATTTTCCCAGATATGGAAAATTCGTTTTCTCCGTTTTTTTGCATGATGTCGGTCGCCCAAAGTTTAGAGAGACCTAGCTAGATCGATTTTTCACCCCCGTAAACCCCCAATTGCAACTTTTATCGAAATCGTTAGAGCCGTTTTTGAGAACATGATTACAAATATATATAAAAATATTGCTCATTTAATAGTAAACGATAACATAACATCACGCCTCTCGTCCCCGAAGGGTAAGGCAGACATGTACCACCCAAAATGTCAAGTGTAATAGGGGGCGAGCCTATTGACATCAACCGGACACAAATAAAGACTTCGGGCTGCTACTGAGAAATTCCAGATGGAAAAACCGAATATCACTTTGGCCGACCTGGGAAGCGAACCCAGGACCTCATGCTCAGCAGAAGCGCTTGCAAAGACTAGACTAACGAGGCAGGTTTAGATCTAAAGTTAAGAGAGTAGGAAGGCCATATTATCTTGAGTTCTCTGTTCACGAAAAACCCTTCCTACTCTCTTAACTTTTAACCCTCTTTTCCTACATTCATTGACATGAGAACACAAAGACAAGCTGTATAAAGCGATTAAACTTCTCAAGTTTTTGGTTAAGGGGGTAAACGTAGAGGATAACTTTTTAATAATTGCGCATTTGTATGGTTCAGTTTTGTTTTTTAATTTAGTTAAGTAATCTCTTCTGAGTAAACATCGGTTTGATGCGTAGAATAAACGCGATGAGAGAAACGGAAGTGGCTCTGGCTTATTATTGTAAGTTTTCTATTAGTCCTACTACTGTTACACCGCCCTCTAACTGTCTTAAGTGCAGAGCAATGGATTTCTCATACAAATAATGCAAAAGCATTTCAAGACTGACCAAGCGTTGTCATTAATGCAAAATGGCGATTTCAGACCATTATCAGGCCAGTTTTCCTCACTATATTGCCCTTCATAGGTGCTGAAAAAGAGGGGCTTGTGGCTAAGTAATAACTGCCGCACGGGTCGATCTTCGAGGTTAAGCAGCACTTTCCAAGGTCCGTCCATGGATGTTTGACCATCCATTACATACCGGGACCCACCCCTCCGTGCCTCGGAAAGCACAGCAGTTGGTCCCAGCTGTCTTAACGTTGATCTTTGATAGTCGTTACGGGTAGTCAGAATCCAGAAAGTCTGATAACCAGTCTTACCAGTAACTGGGGAGTGGAGGTCAGATAGGCAGTCGCTCTATGTAATATACTGGTATTGATTTGCATCCGGTTAGACTGGAAGCCGACCTCAACATGTTGGTGAAAGCTAGGTAAATGATGCAGGTGATGAGTCTGTGTTAAATAAATATATTTTCTTTCTTTCTTGACTGTCAGTCTCCAATAAACATGTTAATGTAAATTAAGTTAATTTAAATTAAATGTACATTTAAAATTCCTTGCTGGGTTCGAGCGAGCTACCTAAAATTCCTGAAGCCAATCGACTCGCTACAAAAAATGGTTCATACGAAATAGCACGAATATTTAAAAAAGCTTTTATTGGCTGTGCTGTCCATAGGTACACGTTGTACCTAGGTTCAGCACAGCCCATTAATGTAAGCAAGTAAATAATAATCTTTATTTTTCTCTTCAGAAAGTTACTAAGTTCACATAGTTATAAACATAGAGACAAGAATTATTTCTTTTTGACAAAAGTGCATAAAATATAATCCTTTGTGAGGGACTGGCGTCCATACTAGGATACCCTGTGTGACAGGAGCACCAGGTTCTCACCCCGAATTTAAACTAAATAACATTACAATAGTCAATTTTCAAACTCTAGACAAATTTTAATAAAATTTATTTCTTCTTTTCGTGTGGTTAGTGACTAACCTGGTGTCAGAGTTTTAAAGCCGCCCATGGGCCTCTAACTTGGCTTCACATGCCGTCAAGAAATATCTCTCAGGCAGGCCGGTTTCTTGACGATGTTTTTCTTCACCGTTTTTGAAGTAAGTGATAATTATACAATACGCACATGAATCCGAAAAGTCAGAGGATTAGGCCTTGGATTCGAACTCGAGACCCATGACTTGGCAGTCTGACCGTCACACTACTAACCTATCACTGCTCAAAAAATAAAATTTATCACTGCTCATATTTAATTTATTAAAGAAGAGAAAAAAAAAATACCGGAACAAACAAATAAAAAGTTTGAAAAAAATTATATAAAAAAATTGGTATACTGTAAAACATGTGCAGTGTGCAGGTTAAGTGTGGGTATAGGTAGAATGATGATGTGGGTGTGTAGGGTGTTTGTACCCGTCAAGAACCCGAAATTATTAGGTATTACGAGGGAACAATGAGTAGCTGCTGTAGCTGTAGGTACGTGTAAACTTTACCTTACAATGGTCGCGGTGCATCAACATTAGCATAGCATTGATCGGGCAGGAGTCGTGATCACGATGGACACTCCTTTTGTGTAGCCTGAATACGTCGGCTGCCCTTTTGAAGATACTAACAGGTGCTATAGGTATCTATTGGATACGCTTGCCAGCTCTCTATGTGACTAATGACTAATAGACTGACGGCCTTCCTGTTGGAAAGTGGTTATTATAGCCTATAGAGGCTTGTCGAGAGATTTTAAGCATGATACGTTTCCATCAATCTTAGAGGTGAATATGGAATGTCTGTATTTTTACCATGACCATTTCCTTAAAAGTAAACTGAGACACAGCAATGGAGCTTGGCGAGAATAATAGAAAGAGGTGGTAGTTAGTATCGAAAACACAGGTTCCTTTCTCTGGCCCTGATGTGATCTTCTGCAAACACTTCTACCTAGGTATATTGTTTTAATATTAGGTCCCCACCTATGAAATCAGCGTTTTGTATGGAGAATTTTAAAGAAGTTGCTTTTTTCATATTAACATTTTCTTATGTTTTAAAACTTTTATGCACTAATGTTTAAAAACTAAGATAACGTCATAACAAGTTAAGTTAAAACAAATAGTGATCATTTCTGTTAACAAAATGAGGAGTCGCTTTAAAGGTATTTTTTATGTTTATAAACTATAAGTAAATAATAAGGTTTTTTTTACTATTGGTAGTTGTCTATGATGGTCATTATTCGATATAATACCAAGCAATTGATGAATATTTTAATTCATAGAAGTGACAAGGTTCTCTATTTGTGAAAAAAAAACAGGTAGGTATGGTAGGTATTTGTGGCTATGTGACATTTGATTTGGCATTTATATATTTTAACTTTTAAATCTTAAAATCATGTTTTAATTCTATTGTACAATTTAATTAACAAACTAGTAAAATATAATAATTACCTAGAATAAATATAAGAAGATATTCCAGTGTATATATTTTGTCGAATTAAAAATCGTCGTGCTAAAGTAAAAAAAACAATTGTACAATTTTATACTTCTTCCGTGCAAAGCAGTGAGTAACTGGACAGTCGTAATGTCCTATTTTGAGGTCGATAATACGTGGCCTGCCCTTTTGTAGCACTGAACTGGTATAGACCGATTTAGTGTCTGTTACTACATCCTATTAGGTGGCCCCCTTTCGATCTACTTGTGGTCAATAAGACGGTATGATGTACCTAATTAGTATTATTTTTGGTAAAATGAAAACAATTTTGTCAATTATTTTTTTTATATTTACCGAATTTTTAATTTGAAGTACTACTTTAAAGCTTTGAAGAAAGGAAGCAAAATTGTTTATTCTGCACAAATAAAATGCACATTACATAAAAATATAAACGGTAACTATATACTTACTAAAGTCTTATAATCTCCATATTTGATACAAATACATCAGTTTAAAATTAATGTAACAAAAAAAAAACCCGGTGAAAAAAAAGTGCGTGTCGGACCACGCACAATGAAGGGTTCCGTAGTTGGGATTAATATAATTTATTATATTTTAAACTTAACATTGTAGTCGAAAAACATGTTCCCCCATACTTTCCAACTGCAAATGTAAGTTTGTACGCACAATATTGAGTGATTTACCATGTTATTTCAATACCATAAACTTCTTATAGGTTTTCCTGTAATCTATAAGCATAGAACTATCCTCTGTATTTTTTTCAAAATTTTAGGATCGGTAGTTTCGGAGATAAGGGTAACAATTTTCTTAAATATCTTTAAAAGTATTCATTTTAAAATAATTAAGTAAATGTATTTGAGATCCTTGCCCTTTCATTTTATATGTCACACGGTACATTTAGCAAAACATTTTTTTTAAATTTTCTAATTTTCCCTCCAAAAGTGACCCACAAATTCAAAATTCATTTATTTATGTTACAAGTCCGTGTTTGGGTCACAGAAATACATATGTGTACCAAATTTCAACTGAATCAGTCAACTAGATTTGGAGCTGTGACAGACGGACAGACATACAGACAGACACACGAGTGATCCTGGGCTCCGTTTTTTCCTTTTGAGGTACGGAACCCTAAAAAACTTAAAATAGCAAAAAAGTATTTGATAAAACGGAGCATAGCTTGTTTTAAACCTGCGTCATTTAAATGATTAAATGAATGTTGGTAATTTGACCATCGTTTATTTTGCGAAACCATTCTCGATTTAACGTTAACAAGTAAATATTGCGTCAAAGGCTGTTTTAGGCTTGTCATGCAAATCGTCACAGTTTGAATCGACCATGCTTACTACTTATCAGACATATAGAATAGAACATAGTCATCATCACGATGACGTAACATATCGAAACAACGAATCTTTCAACCCGAAGATGCCATTTATCAAATTCAAATGATTTTATTTCACATTTATTTAAGTATTTATACATAAATCTACACGGGCTCTTATGAAACTTCACAAGCTAGGTGCACGATTCCAATTGGTCGTTTCCTAGGGAGAAGAGACGAAAACGAACTCCACGGTTACTCTAACAAAAATAATTTGATTTTACAATGTTTTCAAATTACACTGTTTATAGCTAGTACCTGGGCGACCGAGCTCTGCTCTGGTGAAAATAGAGAATGCTCATTTAATAGTATAGGATAGTTCATACTAATTCCGTGTATAGTACATACTAATTCTATGCTGCCATGAAAGTAGGTACTTACTAATTCCATGCTGCCATGATAGTAGAATTAATATTAATGAATAAAAATTCATATAAATTAAATTAAATATGTTACAAAGAGATTATACATTAGTAGTAATAATAATGAATGTTGCGATATTGATATTTAGTAGGTATGCATTATAATGTTAACTTCCGAATATTTAACCTAGATTTAAGTTAAATGTAATAATACTTGCTGCGCCCTAACAGGGTCATGTACTCATAAGTTTTAGCCTAGCCTGTAACTGAGTGTACGATATGCAATAATAAAAAATAAAATAAAAAATAGTACTTACTAATTCCATACTGCCATGTCATTATTCTGAGGTAGCCATCTTGTTCTAAACTTTGAGCGCCCGAGCTCTGTTCTGGGTGAAAATGCGGCGAAAACGAATTTTCCCAGATATGAGACCTAGCTAGATCGATTTTTCGCCCCGTAAACGCCTATATTGCAACTTTCATCAAAATTGTTAGAGCCGTTTTCGAGAACGCAATTACAAATATATATATGTATAAAAATATTGCTCGTTTAATAGTATAGGATGAGAGGATAAAGTAGGCCTGTCAACAAGTACCAGGTACTAAACAAAATAGAAAATGGTCAACAAATCGAAGAATCGATGAGTCTACCAGCAAATTAACCTTTGGTCCAATAAAAGTCGAATCATTGCTATCTACGTGATACCGATGACTTTAAAACCATAGTAAATTATCAATGACGAAGACGTGACGGCAGCGACATAACCAGTTAGTTATGGTACGCAGGAAATACGTCATCACTGTGGCGTATCGATAAAAAACAAAAGGTCAAAAGTCCCAGTGAGAACGTCATTATTTGGCAAAATAGTATTGTCACTGTAATCATGGACAAATGTTTAGGAATTTTAACGTGATGGAAAATTTGGTAGAAAATTATCTTTATTTTAAAAACTACCAAAATTGGTCAAATATCGTTTGACACATCACGTATGTAGCAGAGGTGACACTTAAAAAAAGGACACCTGGAAAAATTACTATGTAGACATGGCCATTTTAGGTATCAGCGGTTGTATTTGGGTTGGTAGTAGGAACCATTTTAGAATATTCAACAGCTCAACTTTTTTCGAACAATTGCTGTCTTCTGGGGTACATATCGAGGGGTGAAAGGCTATTTGGTTGAAGCGACATTTTGGGCGATATTGAGTTATAAACATCATCCGACGGAGAAAAAATTGCTGATTCCGAATATGTATATAACTCAATATCGCCCAAGATGTCGCTTCAACCAAATAGCCTTTCACCCCTCGATATATAGGTCTCTGACTCTGTCTATGAGTCTAGCTGAGATAAATTGTACCGAATTAACCTTCTGCGTCTATTTCTTGTCATTCAACCTAATAAGCGCGTGCGCAGGTCTAAAGTAGCGATGTGGGTTTGTCCACCAATCAATGAGCTGGTTGTTCCGCTCATTTGGCACGTGTTTTTTTATTACAGGTGAATGTGGAACTCATTAATAAATTATGCACAGTCTTCTTGAGTACTAGTGACGTAAACGGGTCTGGTTTTAATAATGAATGAGTTTATTATTCTCGGTGTGGCAATATTCGGTTTTGGACGATGTAAGGTTTGTTATTCTACTTTAAAAGTTTTTGTTTAGTTATTTTTAGTTTCCGTGATAAGTATGGTGGGGCAAGATGAATTAACCCAGAATTTGCTGTTAACTCCGAGTTATTTAGGATAACTCATGAACGGGCAAGTGGGCCTTAGTTTTTTAATTAGCTGTTGGCTTCGTTTCCGACATAAGTAAGTCCCACAGGAACCGTGCATTTCTCGATAAATAAACAGTCTAACTGCCTCGTGGGTTTAGTGGTTGCAAGCCCTACTGCTGAGCATGAGGTCCTGGGTTACATTCGCAGGTCGGGCAACGTGTTATTGGGTTTTTTCATCTGGAATTTATCAGTAGCATCCCGGAGTCTAGATTTGTGCCCGGTTGATGGCAATAGGCTGGCCCACATGGGACTTCAACATAACTGGCGATATGTGAAATGTGGGTGTACTATAGGTACACCTCTGCCAACCCTTCGGGGGTTGCAGGCGTGATGTTATTAAACGATATAGCTACTTTTTTTTTTTTTTTTTTTGAGGATGGGAAATTATCAAATAACTTCTCCCGCTCTGGGTGGAGCGGGAGGGCGTGTCAGACTTTTACTGACTAAAACCCACCCGTGTTCCTTCCGTTGCCTGTGTGCCGAGGTCGCGATATCCCTTTCAGACAAACCCGCGACCCCGGCAGGCATTGGCCCTTCCGGACCCCGTCAGTTGGTGCTGACATCTCTTTGAGGCGCGCGTGGAACACAACGCGCCGTCGACCCGGGCCTGGTCCCTATCGGACGGCGAGCTACCCATTGCTCACCGTCCGCAAGCCCGCGCCTACGGTGGCCGGAAGTCGGCTCGCGACTCCCGACGCCCGGGGCGTCTCCTGCGGCGACTAGGGGCGCGAGGGGGCGCATTTTGCCTCTCCCTCGCGCGCTCCGCCTCCTCCTTCGCGAGCATTACTGCTTCGCAGAAGGAGGTGACGGCCTCCCATGCACTCTCGCTCCGGACCATGGCCTGAACCAGGGCCGGACGCGAGAGATCGCCGCCGCCGATCGCCTCCGTGAGGACACGGCGGTGCTCCGCCCAAGCTGGGCAGACCTCCACCGTATGCTCCACCGTGTCCTCCGGGCGATCCACACAGTGGTGACACCCGGGCGTTTCCTCCCGCTTTATCCTGAACAGGAACCTCCCGAAACAACCATGTCCGGTGAGGACCTGTGTCAGGCGGAAGGTGAGGACGCCGTGGCGCCTCTCTAGCCACTCCTCAAAGAGGGGACTTATCGCCACAATTGTGGCGTGCCCAAAACGATATAGCTACTGAGCTGCAATTCGCAATAAAATAAAAGTAATAAGAATTTTCCGGGTTACCGTAGTTCACTCACCAACAAAAAACACCGGATAATCCATTTTTGCATGATTCGTAGGTATTAAAAATCAGTAAAATCCCAAAATCTTGTCCCTAGTGAAAGTAAATCATCCGTGACCGAGCAGTTTCCGAGGTCGGTCGTGACAGACGACTGCTTACAATAACATACCCACCGGAGCGGACGGGGGAATCCCCCGGTCAGACAAGTAAAATAGAAAGTGATGGTTGTTGGGGTGTTGCTACCTATAATTGGTTAGGTACTTATTAATTATTTAACTAGTTGATCCTTGATTAAAACTTAGATTTGTTGAGTAAGATGGGTGTTTACCTCCAAACTGTCTGTTCTTCTCTCTGTTTGTATCACCTTAAGGGTACGCTAGTTGGTCATTCTTCCATACAAACGTAGTATGGTGATTACTCGTCTGTTTGATGGTGTACGTTCAAAAATAAAAATTATATTAATTTGTCTTGTCATTATCTAGCCCCTCTATGGGCTTCCATAGAGGGGTATAATGGAAGTTTCGACACTCATAACTGCTTAGTTATGAGTGTCGAAACTGCCATATTTCAACACAAATGTTAACTTGTCTTTGGGCGTAAATTAATAACTTATGTAGTAAGAAAATGGCAAAATAGAAACCGAATTTATACAATAGTTCAAATAATGTTATCTTATGTAAATACATCCAGCAGTTTTTTCATAATATCTATACGCCGAAATTTACGCGCTCGTTTTCGTTATAAATCATTGTTTATTTCACAAAATAAATGAATAAATATATAAGTAAATAAATAAAAAATAGATAAATAAATAAAATTAAATAAATGAATAATTAGTCTAATTAGCATGCATATTAGTCACGCCCACCAACGAGTTCGACCCGTAGACAAGTGTACCCTTAAGCACCTGTCCCACCACCGACGAAGGCTTCCTCGTCTGGCGTACTAGCTAATAGCTATATCATATCATTTTCTCGCTGAAGAAACGTACAAAAGATTGTAGGGTCCGTGTAAGAAAGAGATACATATATATAGTTGATCGCTGACTGTTCACACCATCAGCGAGTATTCGTTTGTCGCAGAGACAACAGCTATCAAAGACAGTACTCGCTCAGCGACGCTCGCTTAGCGAGCAGAACACTCGCTGAGAGACTCACGATTGGTAATACGCATACTAACAAGTGATCTGCGCACTCGCTGCTCGTTGCTCGCCTACCCGTTTTAGTTGATAGCTCTAGTTTATCGACGGCGGTGGATGGTGCAGTAAAGCCCTTGTGTGCATTCAATGCACTCCATTTTATGACCAACCCATACAAAGCATTACATACCTACAGAGAGATAAATATATCTGTAACTAGTTTAATAAAAAAACTAGAGCTCAAGAACAAGTACTAAAATAGCGACGCAGTGAGCTATCGTGAATTAAATTAAACTTGTATTGGTACAACCGAACTAGGTTCAAATCGACGGTTCAGTGAACTATGGCGACCCTCATAGATACTTACATTTAACACAGTCTATGCTAGACTTTATAGATATCATTTTAGGCTGAGATTATCATTCTTCCTAGCCTTGCTAATTATCGCAACATTTTTGACTGCTACTGTAAGTGTTAAGTGCTTCGAAGCAGATTTTTTTATCGTTTGATAAACTTAACGTCTGATTTGGCTGTTGATCCTTTTTACTGACATTTACCTGCCTTGTTGTGGTAGTGTTCAGACGTACAGCTGATCATCTATTAGTGGGGTTAGTGACTAACTTGGTGTCACAGTTTTAAAGCCGCCCATGGGCTTCACATGCCGTCGAGTACAACTGATGAACGATCCGGATCTGGTTTCGATCTTTGACTAGAGCAGCGCCCTGATTCCATTCCATTTTACAAACGTTTCACAGGTCTGTCGAGGCTGGGCTATTGGGTTTTTCTACTTCCACATTACCCATATTATTTCTACATTACTGTTACTTTCTTAATTATTTTCAAAGAACTGTTTCCTCACACTTTTTCCTGTATTCATTCTCATGTACACAAACAAACAGGAACTACAAGCTGTAGGTCAAATAAAAATTGTTCGGTTTGGGAATCGAACCTCCGACACGTATCGCACTGGTCAGTGCGCCCCAAGCGCGCCTCCATTTGTTACGTCACATTACATACTTATTTCTGGCGACTCATCTTGGCTCATAAAAACATGACTGTCGTTACTATCAAGGTCGGTATCAAAACCGGTATAATTTACAACAGTAATTATAGTTTGATATCACGGTGAGAATTCGGAGATGTGGGCGTTTTTGTGACGTCAGATTTTAGTGAGAACCAAGTTCAATGATAACCCATAAGTTTCACGTATTCTTGAACTTACCCCCCACCAAAACTACCAGCCAAAAAGACAAAAAATATCCTCCATAAGTAATGGAAATCTCCTTTCTCTAACAAGCTTTACGAGGCAAGATGAAATAGGTACTACATAAAAATTGTAACACGGTTCATATAAAAATATGGTTTATTTAGCTATTTTTAGCTATTATTTGTCGTCATCCGCCTAGACTTTTCCCAACTACATAGGTATAGGGCGGCTTCCTGTCTAACGAGACCAAACCGACACCTTATTTTTATATGAACTGTGTTTCGATTTTTATGTACAATCTGATCTAGAAAAAATAGATAATCAGACCTATTGTATTTTAGCTCTTTTTTGGTATAAGCACGTATGTTATTGCTAAATACATAGATTAGTGGTGAGATCGCCTGTCATGTTTCTAGAGGGTGTTTTAAATGAGCAGCTTGCTCGCCCTTGGTTAGTGTTTAATTCCCGTACTTTGCTAAACCATAGATAAGGAAGACCATGGTTAGACGTATTTTCCTTGACTCCATTAAATTAAATCCAAAAATACCGTTAGTAAATTCTGACGTAAATAATGAATTATTTTGAATTAACTCTTGATCTTTCCCCATAAAAATGACGTCACAAGGTGGAGGAAAAACATAGGTATTACATTAAATGACGTATCTATTATCGGACAGCCGTAATACCGTGATGCGTTGCCTAAGGTCGGACGCAGAGGACCGGTCTAACGGATCTCTATGAAATGCTAAACAGTTATAAAGTATGTCGTGACGTTAGAGTTTTCGACACTTAGGAAACGGATTTGGATTTTGACACCTCATTTTAGTTGTAGGTAAACAGTTGTGAATGTAAGATGATTAACAAAAGAATTTGATCAAAATGCATGTATAAAAAGGGTCCGTTTTTAGGGCGAAATCTGAAACTATATAATAGAAGTAGAGCAAAGTTATCAACGGATAGGGAACAAAAATGCAGTTTTTGGAACGAAGTTTCTTATCTGCACATTTGCCAAAGGAGTGCTGGACTGAAAAAGTGTAACATTTTGACCGTCACAACACCTTTGATACGTAACAAAAGTGGGCAAAAGCGAAAGGAACTTCTTCGCAAATGGCTGTCCCACGACGCCTCTCGAATGTTCTTGTTTTGCCCAAAAATTCACTTATGACTCGCCCTGAAAACCAATTTAAACAAGATATGAAAAAGGACGTGAAAAATCTTTGATCCTAGCACGTGGCGTTTTGTAGTACCTGCCCCCCCATGGGCCATGTATGTCATGATGAGCACATACCTACGTGCACGATTTTACATAAAAAAATACCCGTCCCATATTACTACGGTACTGCATAATATTATGACATATTCGGACGTACGTGTTCATATGCACATATATATAATATAGAATATACAACTTTCCTTGGGGTTTTTAAAGGGCGGTTAAGCGCTTGTAGCAGGTAGGTGGTCAGCATACCATAACAGCCGAATCATCAATGAATTGGATACCTATTCGGACATTGGAGAGTTTATAAGTATATATTTCAATAATAAAGGTACCACCCGTTATCTGTAAAAGCTTTGACTCCTAAATATGGTATGTACGGTCAGCGACAAAAGTTGATTAATACTACTTTTTAACCGACTTTAAAAAAGGAGGAGGTTATCAATTCGGATGTTTATATTTTGTTTATGTTTGTTCGGGCATAACTCCGTCATTCATAGACGGACTTACAATTTTTTTTTTGTAAGAGTATCCTTTATTGGTGGTCCCATATAAATTTTATTAACTTTGCTTGGGTACTTTTTGAGTTAGCTTCAATAATAAGTATTTTTCCCATTTAGTCTTTATGGATGATGTTATAATAACTTCCTGTCACTGTTATCTACATAGCAGGTAGTGGTATTCGAATTTGTGTGGGGTAAGTACCACAACTAAAAAGTAAAAAAAAAGAAAAAGTTTTTCAAACATAAATATAATTGAAGAGCACAAAAACCGTACCAAATGAAACATACGTACACGTACTCTACGTACAAAAAGTTGTTTTGTTTGTCCTAGATATTTTCTTCCGCTGGTAGTATCTGCTGGTCGACCTACAAAATCATTGAATTTTAATTGTTCTTCATTAGCAAAAAAACAAAAACAAATGAAAAATAATTTTTTGCCTGACAATTTTTTTTCTGGTATTCTTTTCCCAAAAGCCAGGAGATTTTTAGTAGTCGGCACGTTAAAATATAGCTACCTATTCCCATAGTGTTCATTTGTGCTCGTAAACACCATGAATCAGCTCTCCCGTACTGTTACAAATAAGGGTAACGTAAAGGACATTTTCATTCATTCATAAATACAGATTAGTCATCTTACTCCTGATGACTAGTGGTCCACAGTTACTGGAACACATTGATATTCTAATGCGAATTTTATACAACAACACGACACACTGTTAAAGTGTAATTAACGCTAACTAAAAAATTATGTAGGCCTCTATCACCAGTGTGTTCTGCCCACTATGACGTACAGTGCTGAGACGTGTACAGGAGAAAAAAGAGAGGAGAGGAGGGCAAAAGAGCCATGGAGCGTTCCATGCTTGGCATGAGGCTATTAGACCGAGTTCCTTATGTCGAAATCCGATGAGGTACGAAGGTTTTCTACAACGAACTCAAATGGAGTTGGGCAGGACACCTGGCAAGGCGCGGTTATGACAGTTGAAGAAAGGCAGTGACCGAGTGGCTTCCAAGGAGTGGAAGACGGGAGTCGTCCGGCGACGAGATGGCCGGACGACTTTGTTGTCATCGCTGGTAGAACCTGGATGAGCTGGCACAGTAGTATAAATAAATATTATGTCATTCTGTCTGTTTTTCTGCCTTCTGCCTAGAATTTTTCCCCACTATGTTCGGGTCGGCTTCCAGTCCAACCAAATACAGCTGAATATCTGTATTTTTCATAGAGCGAGCAACTCAGTTAAGTACAGAAGCCCGGAAGTGTTGCCAGACTTCTAACTACCCGCTCATACATACTATGGTAATAATGTTGCAGCAAGTTGGTAGCGGGGTTGACTGCCCACTGTCATGTCATTTGACAGTAATGCCAATTATAGACATTGACAGTATTGTCCATTTTAGATAGTATTATCTATAGGTATCATCATCTACAGCCTTTTTCATCCCACTGCAGCGCCAAAAGCCTCTTTTCCTTTACGTCATCTGGGTCAAATAAAATTTTATTTCTTTTCTTATTTTCCTGTTTTGCGCCAATCTTGATTAGCCTTTTTCCACAAGTTTGTGGTTTATATTAAAGAGTCTCATTAAGTGTAATTTTCCCGTGCCCTTCAAACGAGTACAACAATGTAATGACGACAAAAATGTATATGGTGGTAGGACTTCCCCAGCTATGCACTTTTACTAACAGTTCTGGCCCATGTAAAATTCAATGTTTCTGTATGGTGACCCATTCAAGGCTAACTGGCGAAATTGTCTAATAGATAGACTGTAATTATAGGTACTTTAATTAGCAACATTTTTAATGACGATCACAGAAAGTCTACCACAAAAATTGGGCAGTCAGATGGTCAATAGGGTTATACATACATAAGTTCACAAAAATAACAACAACTAGGAATACTCTTAACTGTTGTGACACGAGTTAAGTAAAGTAACAATTACTGCAAAGGCGGATGGCCTTGAGGGTCACGACCTCCAACACGACGCTTTTTCAACAGAGAGCTTAAAAATACAACTAAGATATATTGTCCAACGGTCGACTTCCACTTTCTACGCTAACACTCCGACCACAGGAAGGCATAATTATGTCAATGGAATAAGGAATATGTACATTTTCGTACATGAAAAATCGGGATATTATACTCAAGAAAAGTCTGTTAACACAGTTGGTAAAAATTGTCTTTTGGTATCTATTATACACTAAGCTGTAGTCTTTAGACGTCACAATATAACATCACGCCTGTATCCCCCAAGGGTTAGCTAGAGTGTACCTATAGTACTCCCAGATTTCGGTCTGCAACGGAGAAATTCTAGATGGAAATACCCGATAACACTTTGCCCAACTCAGGAATCGAACCCAATACCTCATGCTCAGCAGTAGCGCTTGCACGAGGCAGTCCCTAGACGTAGACAGTCCCCAGTCTTTAAATATCAGTATTTACTTATTTATCTTCTGTTTCCACACTTAGAAGGTAGATTCAGTATTAGGGATGCAACGAATACTAGTTTTCTGAATACCGATTTTACTATTCACCGAATACCAATACCTGTTTCTACTATAACTGCACGAAATTATTAGTCAAAGAAGGCGAAAGGAAATTAAACACGCTAAGCTATATAAATATTTACATGTAATTTAATAATTAAAATTAACTGTACGTAAATTTTTATTTTAAAAGCATAATAGTTGAAAGGTTTTTTCTGTCTGTACATTTTCTTCTGTTGAAAATAACCTTTAAGAGGCGACTGTGGAAGGTTTTCTCGGGAAATATTTTCACAATAACTCGCAACGCAATATCTATATGGGATTTCTAGGAAGTCACTAATTACATATCATATAAGTATTCGGTGAATACGTATATTCGGTAATTTGATAGTATTCGAGGAATACGAATATTCGTATTCGTTGCATCACTAGTCAGAATCATTATTCTTTAGAACAAGCTTTATACTTTTCAAAAAACCTATGCCCTACGGTGACCGCTGATGATTTTAATTATAACAATTAAGTACTTTGGGTTAAAACATCGCGTTGAAGTAATGGTTATCTTCCTGTGAAGTTAATTAATGTCGAATGAAGTAATTACACGAATACGATACAAGATGACTAGTTTCTTCAAGCATACTATTTAACAATGTAAGCAAGAGTTACAATTTGACTGTTAAATCAAGTTTGACTACTAGAAAATTTAACTTTTCGGAAAAATAAAGAATTGAAATACTCTCTAGCTGTCATTCGATTGTGTGTCATGAATTCATGGTAGAGAGAATTCAGAAGTCTAATAAACGTAACATTTGAAAACTCGGTTGGAACAAAATTCCTTTTGCTGTATATTATTAACAAAAACAAACAAATACCTTTGAGAGTAACAAAATGAAAAAAAAAGGAATTGTATTTTTTATAATTATCATTAAAAATATTTAATCAGTACATTTAATTCTAGTAACATACGCTTGTAAACATACATACTATTGCTAAAGTGTCGTGACGGTCAAATTCGTTTCAAAATTTAACCTGTATTGGCTTCAAATAAATTAGGTAAAATTGCTTCAATGAGAGAAAGACATTTTTTATTTTTTTTATGTAATTAGTATGTTTTTTTTCCTAAATTTCTCATCACAATATAAAAATATACTTAGTCAGTTTCCGATTTCCTTTGGATCTTGGGAACTCCATAGAGGTACTTAATATAAGGCATATCTCTGCTTACCCGTTTTTCCTGTTACATCAACCCGTACAACTACGTATTTAGATCAATTCACGTGCACAACAATATTATTATTTTCCTCATTATGATCGCACGCACGAAGAACTGGGAAAATGTAAGCATTTTGTATGCTATGTAGCGATTTAAAAACTAAACTGTATGAGTCATATATCTTTTGAATATTTATATTATATCATCATATATTTGGGATTCCCCATCTAAAATTCTATTAAGTAACGGTTCCTAAATGTTTAGTTTTTTGATAAACCCAGGTGAGATTTTACCTTAACTCTTTAGTTTTTGATAAAACCAGGCGAGGTACGACCTTAACAACATACTTATAAAAAAAAAACATGTAATTAGGCGACTAAAGACAATGAGACTTAGCATAGTTTGACACTGTTAATTACCCATGATAAAATATGATGAGTTGTAATGATAATCACCCACAAATTACTGAGTGCCAATGTCACAAGGGGAAATGTCGCGCCTTTTGCCAATATCAATACATTAATGTGTAATTCTAATAACTGATTGTAATAATGTATCAGTAATGTACAAATAAGGATAATATTGGAAATAAATAAGGTGCTCATGCAACTTTCTCTGTACCTAATGTTGTTTATCGTCGTCTTAGAGTGAAAACCTCTTTTATGCGAAAAACTGGTGGGCAACTGGGAATTTAGATATATGCTGAGCGCGCGGTAAAATCTGCTTACGCGATGCAGGATTTTGCATGACGTCAGCATGATGCGTAGGTCGCATGTGGCGATATAGATGGCGCCACAAAACTGCGTGAGGTGCGAGGTTTTTTTTAAAAAAAATGGAATAAAATAAAAAGGTCAAAGTTGCATTCCCGAGCTTTTCACTCTAAGGCGAAGTTATGCAGGTTTTGTTTATATGTGCATGGCGACAAAATGGAAGGTACCAAGGTGTAACTAAAGTGTCATTCTTAGAATATTTGTGTGTCATACGTAAACTAGTAGCTACTATACATACAGTCATAATTTTACAACATTTTGCTGTCAACGTTTTTTTAATACTTGGTAAAAATTGGTAAAAAAAAGAACATATAATCTCCTCCTTTTCTAAAGTCGTTTTTAAAAACTTTCATTTTTATTGCTGCATAATTAGATTCCTGTCTAGACAAGGGTCATTAATAATAATTAATGACATATGTACCTGTGCTGCCCATTATAAGTTGACTCATCGATTCCATAGACATAATACGTATACGTCTGGAATACTAATACAGTGCTGTTTTTGTATTTTTAATTTGATTACGTATATGTTTATTTTATTGGTTACAAATTTGAATAGCAATTGAATAAATAAATAGTAATTAATTTATTAATTACTTTTGCAAAAAATATATTGTTTCCAATAAATTCTTTATTCAACATTTAATTTATTATACCTTGATCGAAAAAAAAACACGACATGTTTTAATTATTGAATTTTTTCTTGTGTTTGTGTGTGTGTGTGTGTGTGTGTGTGTGTGTGTGTGTGTGTGTAATAGGGGTGTGTCCTGTTCCTATTGTTATTTGGTAGGTATATTGGTAATAAATGAGAAAACATTGCACACATTATTTTGAAACATTTTTATTGTTTAGAAATACTTAAAAACTAAAATACTTGGAATGTCACATCCCTGTTGGGAAATCTTAAATCTACATAAATCGACTAGTATTGGTATGTCATAAGTTAGGACGATATTTGTATAAAATTGCGTCTAAAATAATTTATAATACCTGAGTATTGTCATTGCACTGAATCCACATTTTAAAGAATAAGTTAATTTATTTAATTAACTAAAAATATTTACACAAATTAAATGCATTTAATTCTTGAACACTTAAAACAGTGTTTTCAAATTGTAATCGATGTAACCCTGAACTGGCTGACTGGAGATCATTAAAACACCATTCCGGGTTCCTCGGTATCACTTTGGTTCGTTCACTTCTTTTCCAACACAAACCTCTCGTCCACACACCTGATGCTGAACCAGACGAATCCATGAGGACATTTCGGCGACCTGAGGCCTTCAATTGATTCGTCGCTGTACTCAGTGTCTTGGGATTCTTCAATAACCTCAGGAAGGATCTTGCGCTTCCTCCTTGTTTCCGTCTTCGCATAGCAGTTGCAATCAATGAGTGGTGACAACTCTCCAGGAAGAACAGCATCCAAGCGGTCGTTGTCGGTCTCCTCCCGTTCAGATGAGATTTTTGTAAAGAACTTCCATAGAAGTGAGTTCTCCAGTTCTGTTGGAGGTTCACACTTGCAGTCGTCGGCAGCGTAGGCGACTGCGGCGATGAGCGCGAGTAATATGAGTACTTTGGCGGCCATGTTGAGTTGTTTAGTTAACGAGGTTCGCTACTGAAGTGATTCAAGTTTGGAACACGCGCGCTTATATATGTACGTATTCTCTGAGTCAGCGATACCTATTGGCTATAATCAGTAAGGTCTGCAGGTTCAGTTTAATAATAATTGTTTATTTAATTGGAATACGTCAGTGGAACTTGGTTTGTGTACTGTTAATTTAATTAATTTTAATATGCAATCAATTGTTAGTTATAATTTTAAGGTCATGAGTTTCAGGGTTCAATGTTGTAATTTTTTTTCAATAACTTTGTTTCTAACTTTATGTAAGTACATTTATAAGTAGGTACTAATTTTAAAACGAATCTAGAATCCTAGTACTCACTTTTAACTAAATATATTTACAATACAGTCATATTTCAGGAGTAGTAAATATTGTAAAACTTTTTAAAAGAGTAACGGTGGAGTTTCTTGCCCATTCGTCTCCATACGAAAACTACCTTCTGGAAGGGGCGACTAGAATCAATTCAATTTTTTGTAGACTTTGACGTTCAAAAGTGCCTTACAAGGGCCTATTTGAAATAAATGATTTGACTTTGACTTTGACTTAGAGAAGAAAAAAATATGATAAAATGATATGAATTTTGATCTTTGTTCCATTCCATTCCAAATATGTTACTATGGTACTACAGGTGAAAAGGCAAGTAACGCCGAAGTATTCCACTAAACTAGAAAAGAAAATAGAAAATAAATAAAAAATATTTTTTTTGCCAAATTGCCGCCTCCTGCCGGGACAAAATTATATTAAATTATTTCTCGTATCTGTTCGTCTAATGATACCGAAAAAATATTTCTCAGAAAATATATCTGTAACATTGAATATATATTATATAGACATGTTTACATAATTATGTATTTCGTATAACTATGTATTTGTTATTTATTTTATTAGCGTCTCTACATTTGTGAAGGCTTTTTATGCTACCGTCTTTTGGTTGTTTAGTTAGGTAGTAACGTAATTTTTATAACTAAAAATAATTTTACCTATCAAAATACAGAACATTGTACCACTATCTAAGTCAGGGTAAGCTTTACTTTAGACTTCATAACATTGTCGTGCTTTTTTTAAAATTATAAGTATTTTTTTATATACAGGGTCATATAAAATTAGCTAGCGAAACTCTGCAGACATGATGGGAAAATGATTTGTGGTTTTTTTAGAGGGGTCAACGACCGCTGGTAGCACGGGCTGGGACCGTTGGTGGTCCCATGTAACATCAACCGGGCACAAATTCAGACTCAGGGCTGCTACTCAGAAATTCCAAAAGAACCAAATTAAGAAATACTCCGAATCGGGAATCGAACCACCGTTGGGACTATTTTCGTCTCACTCTATTAAATTGAAAACGAAAAGGGACCTGTATGATTAATAACTTGTTTAGAAATATATATTTTTTTGTAAGTTAGGGATGAATCCTACTTAGATGAAGAATTTGATTTTCAGGAAATGACTAATGCAACAGACGCGAATCCCGAATAACTTGGTTTCCGATTGCAGGCTGTTCAAATTAATGGCTGACCCGAAATAATTTTGGTCAGGTTCTCGAAAATTATTAGATTTCTTATTTCTGTTTTTCTACCGATGAAGCTGCATCTTCGTATTTCGACGGTCGTTATGTCGACGAATTTTAAATACAAGCATATAATAGGGGCTTGTGCTCATTGGGTTGATTTTTGACCGTTAGATCGTTTTTAAGCTTATTTCAGATTAACTTCGTAACTTAAATTCACTTGGATGCCATTTAATTACATTAACGGGTAATTAAGGACATGCCTATTTAAGGGTTAGGTTCCAATTGATAAATCATTTTCTAGTTTTCTTACGTAACTGGTTTTCGCCCGCGGCTTATCCCGCATGGAGGTCGGAAATTATCCCACGGGAACGTGATATCGGGATAAAAAGTATCCTATGTTTTAACCCAGGTCATGATTTATCTGTGTGCTCCATATACGTTCAGCTGTCAAGACGTGAAAACATGTCAGACAGACCGACAGACAGACTGCAGAGTAAATTTCGCGTTTATTATATTATAAACGCGAAATTTTCTCTGCAGTCTGTCTAATAAGTATGGACTTGGATAGTGACGGAAAAGCGGATGCTTTTCTCCCGGTTCTGGATCTAATGGAAAATACTCAACAATTATTCCCTGTTATTGTTTATGTAGGTACCCAAATGGTGAAACTGGCATGTCCTAGAACCAGTTGCAAATTGTAGTAGGACTAATGACGATCTAGAACGTGCGAGAAGAATAATAAAGTTTCTTAATTACAATAATTCTAAATAACTATTAGCAGTGATTACCTAATTGAGGAACATAGAGGATATTATAAAGATTATGTACTTAAACCTGCATATTTAATTTACGAAACTATAAGTACCAGCATTCAGACAGAAAAAATAATTGTTAAACAATTTGCCAAACGCGTCAAACAGACTGGGTGGACTCCATACAAACGGTTGTAAGTAAATAGAATTAAAAAAAATACGAATTTGCTCATTTCTAAAATCGAATGATGGATTCGTGTTGCTTGCTCTAAATATACAATGTGAAATTTAATTCGTTTGCATCCTCTTAAGGGGTCATTGTACTCATCATTATGAACAACTTTCACTATGGGACCAACCATAAAATCGCGAAAAAAAAATCTGCTGTTCCCTACATTATAACGAGCTATGCGAACATAAATGTATGGAACAGCTTAGTTTAGTATATTGTTGTTAAAGTTATCATAGTTGGGAAAAGGCTAAGCAGATGACTTACTTTAGTAATTAATTAATTTGTAATTTCGCGGGCTACGTTGACGGATCCCCCTTAACAAAAACAAGAAAATAAAAAGTAAAACACTCAGCCACTAAAGACCATACAAATATAATACAAATATAATTTTGACACTCCCAACTCCACAATTTGACACAGCCAATGATGAGACGTAATAAAAATTAAGTAAACAGGGCTCGGTTACCACTCGAATGGTAAAGCTATAAAAGTGCAATTCTAGTTTATTATAACTGACACTAGGCGAGCCAGGAAATTGGGCAGTGGCGGGGATGACGTCATAGGGGGAGTGGGGGGGAGAGACTGTTAGTTTGGTAGCTCTGCGCTAGGAAGATAGAATTTATTTCAGAACAAGCCGTGTACAATTTTTCTCTGAGAGATAGAATCCGGAACGACTTTGTCTGTCAGAGAAAAAAGTTGTCGAAATATCTCATAGATTTAACAAGCTGAAGTGGCAATGACCCGGCCATATTTGCAGTGGAACCTGGCTGTATAAGAGTTCCTGAAAAAGAAAAGAAAGAAAAGAAAGAAATAAAAGAAAGAAAAGAAAAGAAAGAAAAGAAAAGAAAGAAAATAAAGAAAAGAAAGAAAGAAAGAAAAGAAAGAAAAGAAAGAAAAGAAAGAAAAGAAAGAAAAGAAAGAAAAGAAAGAAAAGAAAGAAAAGAAAGAAAAGAAAGAAAAGAAAGAAAAGAAAGAAAAGAAAGAAAAGAAAGAAAAGAAAGAAAAGAAAGAAAAGAAAGAAAAGAAAGAAAAGAAAGAAAAGAAAGAAAAGAAAGAAAAGAAAGAAAATACGTTTATTTGCGGTACACATGACGCAAGGAAAGAACAAAACACGAAAATAACAATTTGGTGGAAAATATGCGTCACATCCACGCAAAACGGCCATCGCAGGAGATGAATGGCGTGCGATTGGAGAAGCTTATGCCTAGTATTGGACTGCTGTAGATTGAGGTTTTACAACCCGTGTGGGCTATGGAATTTTCTCTTCGATAAAAATAACGGACTTCCACCTTAACCCCGTGTCCTATTTATAAATAGGACACGGGGTTAAGGTGGAAGTCCGTTATCGTCGCGCGATCGAACTCGATCGCGCGACGATTGCTTATAAGCAATCGTCGCGCGATCGAGTTCGATCGCTCGAACTTTTTGTTCGGTGAACCTAAACGCGTGGTCGCGCCGACTGAGGGCGCTTTCCGGTTTTCCGAGCAAAAAGTGACAAAATTTCCGACCCAGCGGTTGAGGGTGCCTGTCAGGGAATGATTAAATTCAAGATTTTTATGAAGTAGGTTTTATTGTAGGCTACTTTTAGGTAATGCCTTCTAAATGTGTGTAGGAAAAATAAAAATAAAATAGATTGTAGGTAAAACGGCTATATTATTATAGTCTCATAATCATTATAGGTTTTGATTTTAGTGGCTTTTGTGAGGTGTATGAAAAATTGGCTTCCTCTAACCGTGGGAAAAGTTGTGAAGACGCATTGTTTACCGTCTTGTAGTACAATGTTATAAGGTCTTTTACAATTTGCAGATTAAATATTATTTAACTAGTTGCGCCCCGCGGTTTCACCCACATAAGTGTCGATCCCGTGAGAATATCGAGATAAAATGTATCTTATGTCCTAATCCAGATCATGGTCTACGCGTGTGCCAAATTTCATTTAAATCCGTTCAGCCGTTTTAGCGTAAGAGCGTAACAAACAAACTCACTTTCGCATTTAAATATTATTAAAAAGAAAAAAAAAATGTTTATTGTGTCTCAAATGGTTACATTTACAAATTATTAAGATTTAATATTTTTTGTAATAAGATTGGGTGAAAATCCGTGCGTACGAGGCGGCTTACCCTTATTAAAATTAGTTGCATTAGATGCAAAATTGTTCTTTGTTAATATTTAAGTGAATTTAATTAATAAAATAACTCACTATTATAATAATAGTGTCTTAATAATAATACCGTATCTGAAAATAACAATTCTCTTTATTTAAACCAGACGGAATCCCGCACTATCTAAAGGTCAGTGGTACTACAGATAACCTAGCCATACAATAATAAACGTGTTTACAAACAAACACTTCCTCTTTATAGTAATCTCGACAGTCGCTCAGAAATCCCCAGATGAGGAAAGTCCATTATTTATTAGAAAGGGGTAATTTAGAGAGATGAGCATGTGGGTTTTAGGACATTTAATTATTATTACATTGATATACAGTCTGTCTGAACTTTGACAGTATTTCTTCATATTTATCTTTATTTCGCAGCCACACGTTATTGTAAAGAACTAATGGAGACGGTTAAATTAATTAAGAAAAGTTTGAGAAATGTAAGTATATTATATTATGTTGGGGTTTTATATTTTTATTTAATTTATTAATTAGGTATAATTTGTTATTAATGTACAGTTCATTGAGCGAGGAGCTCGTGGCTAAGTAATAACAGTCGCACGGGTCCATCCATCAGGTTAAGCTACGCTTGCTAAGCTTGGTTGGTCCGTGGTGACCATCTTTATGGTGGTCGGATGTCATTCGTGGATCTTTGAGAGTCGTTATGGGTCGTCAGAAGCCCGAAAGTCTGACCAGCAGTCTTACCAAAGGGTATAGTATTACCCATTTACTGGGTTTTGGAGGTCAAATTGGCAGTAGTTCCATGTAAAATACTGGTATTCAGTTGCATCCGGTTAGACTGGAAGCTGACCCCAACATAGTTGGGAAAAGGCTAGGCAGGAGATGCCGTTGTAAGTTTTATCTCGTCCTCCCATCTCCTTTGTGGTTTACATCTTTACGTTAACTATTTCTGGAATACCAATCAGTTATTTCCATTCACCATTTTTCTCGTTTAGCTCTCATCATGTGTCCACTCCACCTGCATCTTTGCTGGTCAATTCTGGTCAGGATGTCTGTTACTTTTGTTTTATCACTTAGGTGTTTATTAAAGTATACTTTAAATAATCTCGGTCACCGGACCATTGTTTTTGTAATAGGTAATTAATACTATGGTTAGATTATATTATCACCATAATTAGAGCTTAGATTAACCCTGAAAAATATTGCGATTACGCCATGTTAGGAACTCTAACTGAAGGCTCCCGCAGACATTCGCGACCATTCTAGTAGAACAATTTCAAAAGAAATTATTCTACTGGAGCCGCGTCGCGCCATTTTGCATGAGTCGTAATGCATAATGCTTGCTTAATCGTATACTCTTGGTACACGATTACTGACAAATGCGTGGACTCACTGGACAGGTCCACTCAAATCTGTGTGGTTTGATCCTCAAAAGGCCATCTCAGACACTTATCTGCATGATCCCCATGGCCAAGATTATGTCGGGACTTTAAAAGAGACTGCGACCTCTGAGTTTGTTTCTGTCATTCTTCTCAGAGTAGTTAGATAGGAAACGCCGACCTCATCTAACTTATTTTTTAGTTTTTACAAAATAACAATGACTTTAAAGGAGAAGTGTTTCGTCTCAGAGTAGTCGGATCGGAAAAACTGACCACATCTATTTACATAGTACATAGTAAAAAAAAAAAAGTTTTTGACGTGTCAAAGTGTTTTTTCTATAAATAGCATTTATCATTAAATTGATAAGCTAAAATACCAAAGAACGGTGTTGCCCATCCTCCTTAGTTACCTCACATAAGACCGTATGACCTATCTTTGCCGAGAACAACTAACACTACATTTAGTAATAACTAGCTGCACCCCGCGGTTTCACCCGCATAAGTCTCGATCCCGTAGGAATATCAGAATAAAAGGTATCATATCTTCTTCTCCAGGTCATGGTCTACCCATGTGCCAAATTTCATCGAAATCCGTTCAGCCATTTTAGCGTGAAAGCGTAACAAACAACTCACTTTCGCATTTATAATATTAATATTAAATTATAGTTAGAACAAAAATTAATTAATTGGACGTAGTTAAACAGAAAGGATCCAACCCACACAGAGTTAGTTTTGAGATATTCAAGTTTTAAAATCAGATCGTGTTATGTGATCGTATGACCTGCCATACATACGGGTTGGTAATGTATGGTCATAATGACATGATGCGTTGGGATTGTTTTTGTGATATTAAAGTTTTGACTACAAAGAGTGTTTTGGTATACATAACTCATTTTCGCCCATAGTGTGGGTTGGATCCTTTCTGCTTAACTACGTCCAATTGATTACAAGAACACACGTAATAGACCCACGTTATTGAGTGACTCATAAATGACGCGCGCCATTTTATGGTACCTATGCGTACGCGCATAGGTACCTACATATGCGCAGAGTCACGCGACAGCGGTGATAAGCTCTTGTTACGAGATTTTCCCATCACATTATAGGGGAAAATGAAATGGGTGTTACCACAACATTGAGTAATATTAGTCGGTATTTAAAAAAAAAATCTTATTTGTAAAGTTAGGTACCTACTTATTATTTGTGTTATTATTAGTGGGTAGTTTTTCAAATGATAGTTTCCTTCGCGTTATATTGACATCAAAGATTTGGAGGTACCTACTGAATTAATAATGATATAACATACGAGTATAAGGGTTTTTTTGACAGGTATTCTGTGCGAAAGTGAGTTTGTTTATTTGTTTGTTACGGTTTAACGCTAAAACGGCTGAACGGGTTTAGATAAAATTTGGCACATGGGTAGACCATGACCTGGATTAGGACATAGGATACTTTTTATCCCGATATTTTTACGGGATCAAGACTTATGCGGGTGAAACCGTGTCGCGCAACTAGTTTAAAATAAAATATCAGGAGATTTCAGTTCAGTATTTGTTCTACCAAAATAAGTTAATTCATTTGCACACACACATCATCATACATTCATTTTTAAATGTCTTATCTTATTTCAAATGGAGTATAAGTGCTTTAATAACTGAACGTCAAAGAAACTTAGGGGACGCTAATCATCATAAGTCATTCGTCATCTCAGTACATAATCATTCCTCTTTCTATCTATATTTTCACACGATTAAACCATAGTTATTTTGGTCTTTGTTAACTTTTACAGCTAGAGCTATTTGTACTACTAGTATAATACCAGCCTTTTACTGTCCCACTGCAGGGCAAAGGCCTCTACTTATACAGAGAAGGCATGAGCATTGATCACCACGCTTGCTCTAGACGGGTTGGCTATTTCAGTCAGTAATCATCATTTCAGCCGAAAGACGTCTACTGCTGGACATAGGCCTCCCCAAGCCCCGCCACTTCAACCGGTTCTGTGCTTCTGGCATCCAGCGGATTCCTGCGGCCTTCACCAGGTCATCGGTCCAGCTTCCAAGGTCTTCCGGTAAGCGGTCGCCACTCCAGAACCTTTCGGCCATGTCAGTTATGAACAAGATAAACTCAGAAAGTATTTATGAATTGAAAAAGTAAAATTGTTACTTGCCTTATTTGAACCCACAACCTCGTGCATGAGAGGCCTTCATGACATGTAGGACTCCTCAACATTTTCCTCACGACATGTGGTTAATTTCTCCGCATCATTTCACCTCACAACTTTTCGGTTACCAGAAATGTATGGCGATCAGACTTCCTTCTACACATTTTTGCAGTTTGATAAACCCCAAAATCATTGGTCGTAAAATCCCATAATTTAATAGGAACAACATAGAACGTACCATAAAAGAATACATAATTTTAAACCTCTGGCATTTTGTAATAAAGGTGTATTCAGACGTCGCGTGCGGCTGATCGGCGTCGTATCGACCAATAAACACGGACCTAACATCTAGCCAGCCATTACTGCCACTATTTCAGGTAATTTTAATTTAATTGAAATTATACTTTTGTGCCTAATTTTTTTCGGTGGAATTACTTGTAGGTATGTACCTACATTCGTTTAGACTTATGGTGAAAGGAAATATTGTGAGCCTTAACTTAAAAAGGGCTGAAATACTGATCAGTACTCTAGAACCAATTATATTGTTTTGTAAATTTTGACGTTCAAAAGTCCCTTTTATGTGCCTATTTGAAATAAGTGATTTGACTTTGACTTCGTTCTCTATCTGAATTAGAAGAGGTCTTTGCTGTTAGTTTTGATAATTAACATCAAGATCAAGATCATCACGCCTCTATTTCCTCGAAGGGTTAGGCAGGGGTATACCTATAGTAGGAACACCCACTTTTCGCCAGTTATGTTTAAGTCCCATGTAATAGGGGGCGAGCCTATTGCCATCAACCGGGCACAAATCTAGTCTCCGGGCTGCTACTGAGAAATTCTAGTTGGCAAACCCAATAATACTTTGCTCGACCCGGGAACCAAACCCGGAAACTCATGCTCACTAGACCTTGCGACTACTAGACACTAATTAGATAGATTAATAAAATTTTGGCACATGACACACAGTAAGGAAAATCTCTTAATAGAAAAGCTCACTTAATAATGCGTCTCGTTGCAACAGGACACCATAGCAAAATAACTTAGAGATTGATCCTTCACAGACTAAAGACTTCCGCAGACAGGCGCGACGCGACAGCTCGACGAGCCTCTAGTAGAAAATTTTCTATGATAACTTCACAGAAATTGATCTACCAGAATCGCGTCGCAGCTTCGCGTCGCAACTGTCTGCGGGAGCCTCGTATGATACCTTAGCTCGAGTGATTTAGTAGCTTCTAAACTGCGACATTAAGTATGGGTGCACGTATCGAAATGCCTGCGATTATGCTTATAACGCTTTGTATTATATTAACTTCCCGAACCACTCTACAATCTAAAACCAATCAGATACAGGCTTCCAACTCGTTCACATGTGAGGTGATAATAGATAGAATACATTTTTGTTAGATAAAACGTCAGGTTCAGTTATACCTACATAATATTGAAACTGTTTAGGCACAAGCTAAGTTCCTCTATTTACTGAATAGTATCTTAGTGATAAGGGCGTAGCCACGGATCAGACTTCTTTCTTCATTTTCCTGGTGTCAGAGTTTTAATGCCGCCCATGGGCCTCTGGCTTGGCTTCATATGCCGTCGAGAAATATCTCTCAGGCATGCCGGTTTCTTCACGATGTTTTCCTTCACCGTTTTTGAAGCAAGTGATAGACAGGAATACAATACGCACATGAATCCGAAAAGTCAGAGTCCGAAGCCTAGGGTTCGAACTCGAGACCTATGACTGGCAGTCCGACGGTCACACCAATAGCCTATCGCGGATATAGACTGTAATAGTGCAAATGAATCACTCATTCTTTTCTGGGGCTTACGGCGCCCCAGTATCAGATCTTCTCCAAATCTTGTATAAATTCATTAATTTTTCAACAAGGAAACCAATGACCATTCCAACTATAAGTTAATCAATAAACTAACATCACCAGCGCTTTATTGCAAAATATTAATCTCGATTACATACATCTATATATGTATATACATTACACACACAGCCGTATCTTCGTTCGCTGTAGAAAAATCTTAGTAGCTCCCCCTACGGCCGCTCACAATAATTAGTTTAACAGTGTTCGTACACCCCCACCCACCCCCGACACCCCAAAAGCACCCCCAAAACACCCCCTCATTGGAACACACACGAGGATGCTTGTGTGGATGTGTGTGTGCCAACTATTGGGAAAATATCCAGGAAAATTGGGGAAAATAGTCATTTGTATTTAGTCGACAGTGCTTACGTAGTATAGTAGCTTTATGTATGACAAACACGTTCAAATTAAATAGATACGACGGATCTGTACAATTAGTATCGAAGGCTTTAAATTTTGAAGAGATGCATGTGATAACTAAACTTGTGTAGACTGTATTTATTTTAGTATCTCTGGACGAATGCCAAAGAAAGAAAGATGGTCGATCTCTGCTGGCTTAATCATAATAAATCCTAGTCCTTCAAGAAGCGACTGCTTTCACTTCCGTAAATAATCTCATTCATAGATATTTCAAGTTATCAAACTGATAACCTTGTAACTCCAATGTAATGAGTATACAGTTTTAACAAAGCATTCGTTCTTAGAGTCTTCACCAGTGAGAATACTCAAGTGCGCTCAGCCAGCACTGTAGTCAGGCCCGTAACCAACATTACTGACTGGTTTTTCGTTTTACCACGAAATGTTCAATTTCCATGTAGCTGAAATAAGGAACCTGCCATGACCTTATTGGTGATGTTCTTCAGAAAGGTCTGGTGAGAAGTTCTCGCAACCGGCGTGCGTGTATGACTAGATGTATGAACGTAGATCTTAGCTGGTGGCGTTCTGTAGTTTCTGTCTACCCCAATGGAAGGTAGGCGTGACTGTATGTATATATGAAAATATGAAAGAAGAGATTAAAGTTGATGTTTGCAATTTGATCGACCGGGTCCATGACACATGTCGTGTCATATATAACATGATAGTCAGCTGGGTGATGCAAGCGTTGCAAGCACAGGTCAAGGGTAGTTAGTTAGTAGTTAGCGACCACAAAAAGAAATGACGATGAATTGTAGTTACAAAATGGTCGCCGTCATAACTTTCTAAAGTTGCATCACTGAAGTCTATATGAGTCTTTAATTTAGTGAAATGTCACGCTAGATCAGATACTTTTTTATAATATTGTGTCATAATCAAGCAGCTTGTGATCACAAGCTGCATTGCTGACATTCTAGAGACATAACTAAAATCCTACTAATATTACAAACGCAAAAATTTGTGAGGATGGATGGATGTTTGTTACTCTTTCACGTAAAAACTACTGAACGGATTTGGATGAAATATGGTACATAGATAGTTTATAACCTGGATTAAAACAAAGAATACTTTTTATCCCAATATTCCCACGGGGTCGAGACTTATGCGGCTAAAACCGTGGGACGCTGCTAGTGTATTATATGCTTGCAGGCACCCCATACCCTGTAATATGGAACATATAACAACGCTGATTTAAGGTAGAAATAGTTTTGGTACCAGTACTTTCTCCGGACGAACTCCATCAGAAATCAACATTCTCCTGCCGTTATCTATTTATTAGTGCTCGGCGCAACATGTCTTATCTTCCATACTTCTCTATTAGTCGTCATCTCGGTAGTCACCCCCTTTCTAGCCATATCATCTTTCACACAGTCCATCCATCGTTTCTTTGGTCTTTCCTCGTATAGCTTCATGCTCCATCAGAAATATGTGCTACTATTTTCTAAGCAAAATTAAATATAGTCTACCTAGCTCTAAGATTAGCTGCATCAATAATAACAATAGACCGGTTAGCACGCCGCGCAATGATAGGCGATGCAACCATTCCACTTGACGGGAACCTCGTGAAAGCTGAGAAAGAGAAACAAATATAATATTTCGACTTAGCCCATGAGGTTGTCGACATGTGGAATGTGAGCTCGGCTATCATTGTGCCGATAGTCGTAACGGCCAATGTCCTGATGGCTGAAAGGCTCGCCCAACATCTCTCGAGGCTCTCGTTAGGCTGTTGGATCGAGGGCCTGATTCAGAAGGCTCCTTGATACGGCTCGAATTGTGAGGAGGTTCCTGTGTCTGCAGCCCTAACCACCGGTAGCTTGGACCCTGCTCCCGACACCGGTGGACCTGTACCTATTTTTTTAATATTTGTTCAATTCTTTTTATTTAACGAAATATTTTAAAGTGTAAATGAATAAGAATCAAGATGAATAAACGACATAATAATACAATTTATTTCAGGCGGCATTGCGTTTGTATACATAACACATTACTAACCCACTTCTAGCTAACTAGTCATAGTGTTACATACAGTCATAATTAATAGACTCAATTAAACCTGTCTAAACAATTAAATCATCTCCATTTCAAATTCTCGCTACTCCAAATTCTTCGCCGAATTTTTACATCACGTTTAGTCCTTCTTTGATTCGTCATCATCAAAAATGTTATCCTGCTATCAAGTTCTATACTTTTTTTTATAGAAGCCATCTATAGAGTATGTATCTATGGGTTTTCCTCTATAGCCATGGTGACGTAATTGGCCATTTAACGGTATATATGTGATTTGACATCCTTTAAACGATTTCCTGTATGAATAGGGAAGATATGGTAACTGTGTTAACAGGTAAATTTTATTGATACCGTTATTTTGTTATTTATAGAAGTTTTGACAAACTCAGAATGATCAAAGCATTTTCGGATTGTCAAGGCATCATCGGTTTGAAAATTGAAGGATTTAACTTTGTGGTATAGTTTAGTCAAGTTCACAAGAGATTAGATTTGTCGAGGAAACAAAAAATCTACTATTCCATAGAAAAGTGACCTACGCGGTCAAAATGTATGGAACACCAGAATTAAAAAAAAAAACCAACGAATTATTTCAACGCAGTTCAGAATCATGACCATCATCATCTTCAACCATGGTATCAGTTTTTGCGTCGATGTCCCTGCCACTCTGTATTTATTAACCTAAACTAATAATATAATAAAGAGAAAAGATTAGATTTTTTGTATGTTTGTTTGTTACGCTTTCACGCTAAAACAAACAAACAAAATTGCACTTTAAATGAATTTTAATATAACTAAGTATAGTCCGTTCGCATGTTTTATACATATCCTAGATAAACAGGGAAATCTGTTACTAGCCATATAAAAATGTTACACATACACTCTGTACTAGAGAATGGGCAGCAGGGTTCTCTACGCATTTTAACACCATACTGCGACCGCCAACCCGCCTGCCAAGCGTGGCTCATTATGGCAAACCCCCCCCCTGGGGGAGGCCTATGTCCAGCAGTGGACGTTTTTCGGCTGAAATGATGATGATGATACTCTGTAACATACTATATGTATCGCTGTTGGTTGCCTCAATAAAGAAAAACAAAAGATTTAGACCTCTTCGTTGTAATGACGTGTTTGTCGCCAAATATCGAATACTTTGATCATTTATAAGTTAAAACTTGCTCCCACAATTGATCTCCTAAAACAGGGCTTCCTCTGTCCTACCCTTTTGCTGTGCCCTACAGGGTCCATAATGATCTACATTATATAGTTACCACCTAAGTACACATTATGGTAAAGCAATAAAGACATTGAGTAACATCACCCTCCTGCTCTTATGTAGGATCAGCAGCATTTCTTCTTCTCCCCACATCTTCCTCAGCTGCCAGCTCAGTACTGACATATTTTCTAGCCATTTCATCTTTCACACAATCTGTCCATCGCACCACCTTTTTGGCGCAGCCGTGAGGCACACACTATTATTGCTAAAATATTATTTTCACTTTTTTATTTTGTATTTTGTGTTTCACGAACTGTGTCCAAATAAACATTATTCTTTCTTTCTTTCTTTCTTTCATCGTGTCTTTCGCCATCTCTTCTTGGTGAATGGTGTATTTTGCTAATCATGTCTATAAATTTGTCAAGTTATTGGTTTGTATCCAACTTCACGCCTCGTATGGCATTAGTTGTTACAATTTCTAGGCAACGACACTTACCAGTAGTGAGGTACATTACTATTTAAATTGTTATTCTATGTATGCTAGGTGACTTACATATAGCACGATACAGAGTGGACTACATAAATAATTTTAAAAGCACACAACACAGGTAACAACTGTCTTTTGAAAGTGACTATTTTCCTTATGCAGCTGTTAACAAAATAAATTACCGATGTCTTGGACAAGTTTCACTGATGCCGTCTTTCCTACGTAATAGTACATTTAATATGTATGTAACACACGTTAAATGTCCTGATTCTGACATATTTTCCTCATACTATCTTCAGTAAGTCCGCGGGTCATCTTAAGTATATACGTCATACGAAGAATAAAATAATGAGGTAAAGAACTTTATGGGACAGTACCTGGTACCAACGCAGCTGCAATGCTATATAGATTGTGTCTTCTGTTAGTTCTTAATTAGGATGGTTGTATATTGAAATATACAATTGATGAAATCCAACATGTTCATATCTTTAAGGGGTACTTATTGATAATAGAAAGAGAGTAAGATAGGAGTGGAGGTAGGCCCTCGCCTATAGGCATTTGAGATGGCAAAGGCTAACAAAAACTGCTGATGGTCAATTTCTTCAAAGATAATTTTTCACCCATAACATATGTGAGACGGGAAAAGCTAGCGTAAAATACTGATGGATATGTTCTTCTACTATTTAACATCGTTAAGCTAATTAATGAGTTCTTTTTTTCATAGCTAATTATAACCGCATCCAAACAAACACAAAATCCTATCTTCATGATTAAACAAATCTTCCTCACATCGGTTCTCGACTCCAGAACACCAAAATCTATAGACCATTGCCCTCTAAATAAAATTCAACCAAATCCACCTCAAGTTTACTACCTACCCAACCCAGGACGCGAACCCCGGACCTTTGTTTTACTGTGAACCGTTTAATATTCCTCATCGAGGCTGAAGACGCACATAAATCGTTCCCCGGTTAACAATACGGGTTCCGTACTGCAACTACATATTTATGAGGTGTCTGCGGAACCCTGAAGATGGCCAATCGATATCCTGGCCTGTTAATTGGGGGCTGAGATTGGAACCTTTGTGTCGTGCGAAGTTATATGACGTGTGGAAATGGAGAAGAATGAGGGGTTAGGAAAATGGTGACGGATTAAAAAAAAAATCTTGTGCCTAGTACTTACAATGTCCTGAAAGTGAGGGTAAAAATGGGTTTCAAAGTTTTATCATACAGACTGTTTTGTAAGACCAATGCTTACAAAAGATTGCATATTTTGGTTTACAATAGGGATAGGATTAATTTCTATTTTATTCATGAAGTATTAAAAAAATTACGAGTTTTTAAGGACAAAATATTGTCTAAGAACCGGCTCTCAGATAAAGTTATCTGATTGAAAAAAAAAGGAATGAAAACTTGTTTATTGCGCACAAACTAAACGCACGTTACGAAAAATTACATAAAATACACATTAAAACAATTGCCAAAAGCCTCGTTTACAACAGAACCTCTCCTGTAAGAATTCAAATGATCTGAGAGAACAGCCTGTATAAATCATAACAGAGTAAAAATATCACAAGACATCCGTTTCATAAATTAATATGGTATAACACTTTAAATTTATTGTATAACACTTTAAATTTACTGTCAATGATCATTATTTATAATTAATTTGAAATTGTGGAGTATCCTTGTTGTCCGTTCTGTAAGTGGTCGAAAGCTTGGGTTTTTTCTCCTGGAAACTTCCGAAATTGATTGCATAATTAATATCTTATAAAACCACAAACCACAAACATTTAGAAGTACGTACAGTCAGCCCTAAAAAGATGTACACATCGACAAGAACTCATTTTATTGTCTACAATTTTTGTTTCATAATATTGTATCAATTTGTAGTCACAAAACATATTACATATTTTGTAGTTACACATTTATACAGTACTAGCTTCTGCCCGTAACTTCGTCTGCGTGAAATTTCTTGTTCTCCCGACCCACCGCGTCGCATCGCATCGCCTGCCCTCGCTATTACTTCGTTTTCGCTTAGCGTTCTTTCAGATTTTTTTTCTTTTTGCTCGGCTCCTAAGGGTCGTAGCGTGATGCTATGTAACCTTCCTCCTATATGAATTGGGCTAGCTGCAAAAATAATTTTTCAAATTCGACGGATAGTTCCAGAGTTCGTTCGCGCGTTCAAACAAACAATCAAAAAACATACTCTTTCCTTGATTGTACATAAATATTGTATCATAGGATTTATATGTAAAGATAAAAACCGAAACTAAATGAAGAGAACATAACTTTCTACAAAAAAGAAAAACTCTTTGCTTTATTATTACTATAGATTATAAAACACAAATTGTTGAAAGACAAATAAATTATTTTTGCATCTTTTTGAGACTGACTGTACCCATACGTCCTTACAAGACGTTTCATCGACCTCCGGGCTATCAATTTTTTTCACGTTGAAGTTATTTAGCTGATATTTATTTATTTATTGCCAGAGGGGAAAAGTTTTGTGGTTTAAACTATAATAATATTGTAATAAATTAATTTGCACTAAACTGTAGTTAAGTGTGTGGAAACACATTTAATTTGACGTAAGTAAGAGCAATGGTGATGAGGACTTGTCTATATACATACAAATAAATAAAATTGAAATGTTTGTTTGTAATGTCAAAATAACAGCTTTTTATTAAATGCATATGAAAGTATATACGGCATATAAAAAAAAAAATGTTTGTCTGTTTGTTCCGGCTAATCTCCGAAACGGCTGGACCGATTTTTATGGAACTTTCACTGGCAGATAGCTGATGTATAAAAGTATTTATTATAGAAAAAACCACACGGGCGTAGCCGCGGGCAGCAAATAGCTTCTTAATATAATTATGTGGTTACAAGTTGAATCTTGAGTTTGACATGTGTGACGTGAATGTACCCTGTGACGTTTTGTATAGTCATTGTACTTACTAATGCCCGATTCCTATAATTAACGGACCGTTAAAATTAAAATTAAAACTTGTATCTTTACCAATAATGAAGCAAATACCTCATAGCTAGGCATAGTAGACCCTCCCATATGGAAGTAGCTAACAAGGTAAAACTAGCTTACAAATCTATTTATATGCCCAGTTTGGCAATAAACCGCGCTACCATTGCTCGTAAAACGATTCGTACGTCTTTTTCGGGTGACCACTGAAAATCAGCGCTGTGCTGTGGGTCTCCATAGCACAGCATCATGCTGAGTGGAAGCCTTCTTGTCACAGTCATGACGTGCCAACAGCTGCCGACTATTTCTGTTTTGTGCTCGTTATTGTATTGAAATTTATTGTGTTTCATTTTCTTATTTTCTACTCAAGTTTATCATCTTTTTTTTTATGCACGTGTTTCTGTGACAAATATACTTATTTTTTTTTCTTTCTTTCTTTCTTATTCGCTATTGTTTATATGAACTGTAGTCACTATGTTGTGTACGGTACCGGGACGATATCAAATGAAAGGCTTTTTGCCGTAAAATAGTTAACTAAATTATATTAAAGAATTCAATCCTGACAGCCCAGGGGGCCACTTATCACATAAAAACTTACAGAACAGAACCGAGTGGTTAAGTTATATGTCTTGTCTGCGTCGACACCAGTTGACACCTACATAGTACAATTACTATGGACAGTTGTAGAGTCTTCGTATTTTTTCGTTGATCAAAGAAAATTGGTACCCTGCAGCATATTTATACTATATGTTTGTATTTATGGGGTAATCTCCGGAACTACCCGTCAGATTTGAATAATTATTTTTGCATTGGTTAGCCCAATCCTAGAGGAAGGTTATAGGCTATGTAACATCACGCTACGACTCTTAGGAGCCGAGCAAAAAGAAAAAAAGTCAGAAAGAATGCAATAGAAAGAAAGAAGGAATAATGTTTATATGGACACAGTTCGTGAAACACAAAATACAAAATAAATAGCGCGGGCGGGCGATGCGATGCGACGCGCTGGGTCGGGGTCCGAAATTGCACGCAGATGAAGTCGCGGGCAGAAAGTAGTCTCAAAAAAAAAAAACAATTACAGGCACTTTTGAATTGTGGTCGGTCGGTCAAAAAGTTGAAGCTGGTTGCCCATTCCAAAGCGCAACGAAGAACGGGCAAGAAAATCCAGTGACACTCTGTTAAATCAAAATACTGTTACAATATTTTGGTTACATCATTAATTATAAATATTAATAATATTGAAATTAACATAACAAACAGATTAGGTATATTCAAAAGAAACTATTCAAGATATAATATTATACTAGCTTTTGCCCGCGGCTTCGCACGCATGGGTCGGAAATTGTGCCCCAGCGGAAACGTTCTACCGGGATAATTCATATTCTATGTCCTAACTCAGACCATGATCTACTCGTGTGCCAATTTCATCCAAATCCGTTCAGCCGTTAAGGCGTGAAAGGTTACAGACAGACAGATCCACAGAATTACTTTCGCTTTATAATAATATTAGCCGTTGCCCGCGACTTAGTCTGAGATCCAGGATGAAAAGTAATATATGTCCTTCTCCAGGTCATGGTCTATCCATGAGCCAAATGTCATCCAAATCCGTTCAGCCGTTTTAGCGTGAGAGCGTAACAAACAAACAAATAAACAAACTCACTTTCACATTTATAATATTAGTTAGGATTATATTATAAATCATATTTTTTATACTCCTGGTATACGTATAGTGTGGAGTATGGAAGTATGGCTTATAACGGTTTCTTTGACGATAACGGAACGCATCGACCGCGGAGAAGTAGTAATAGGTGATCTTGAATCAAAGATAGTAAGCTCTATGCAACACGCCGTGTCCGGGTTCGCGACAAGTCAATCGTCATCCTGAGGATGCCTCGTTGAGAGGTAAAACACGTGTCGATTTCTTACAGGGTTCTTTATGACTCTTTAGGAATAGTTAGGCGGAATAGGTTACTAAATATATCTACGTCTATTGTAGTTTATAATGGATTTCCGTAAGGTCATGTAAAAATTATAACTATTGTGCTCAACATGGCATCATTTTGGCAGTGTCCAAGGTGTCAAATGCTCATGTTAAGTCTTTAAATAGAGGTAGGGCGAAGCAAGGAAATCTGCTCGGGTGGATTCCCAGATGACTCTGTCCTGGAGTGTAAATGAGGTGCTGTCCCACAAACGATGGGGCACTTAATATCGCGTCCTGTGTGTCGTGTTGCCTGCACGATGCAGGAGCTGATGGACGCTACTGAAGGTGTCAAACTCGTGGCCAAATTCTGGGCTGACTTTATACACCGTGATATTTTAGTCGTGTAACAAAAGCAGCCCACTTCATGTATCCAATGACTACTAAACATTCATTAAAAAAAATTGATATATTGTAACAATTTTGTAATTGATCCTAGAGGTATTTTATGTCGGGTACATTGAGTGACCGTTTGCAAGACGACTAAAATGTCACGGTGTATAGATTGCCATCGAAGCGCTAAGATGAAGATGTTAAGCAGTGGAGCTTACTTATAATCTTAATGTAAAGTAAGGAAAATTAATTACTAAGTAAATTGACGATAAATTTAATTTTGTCCGTAATATAACTGTAATTCTTTAACAGTTTTAAGAAATGGCACGACACGACTAATTGACGGAGAGTGTTAATTTGCTTAACAGCAAATTTCCCTGACTGTACTTACGTAGATGTAAGTTCCTAGATACTTACGTGAATTTATTAGATTTTATGAATTCAGTACAATAGTGTAGGTACCTAAGGACCGTGAGGCGCTTACTTTCAGGATCTTTCAGGCAGCGTAGCCGCGGTTGTATTCATTCGTTTCTTTGCTAGTTTCGAAACTACTTTTTGTATCTCTCTAACTTTGAAATTAATATGCTGTAGGTTCAACGGGAACCTGAAATTAGAAGTAAGTACTTACGTGTGTAAGTAACATTTTAATTTTGAAATACTGATAGCAGGATTAGCTGTCTTTCTCAATATTGCAAGTAAATTAGCCAGGTATGTGAAATCATTACCCATCAGTAATAAACGTAATAACTGATTTACTACCCACAAGAGCTACAACAATCCAAGTACTTCCACGAACTAGCGCTTCCGTAAGAGCGAGACAGCGCCACTCGCTACTCTTCCACCCCCGACCTTTCAATTTTCGTCCGGCGTTTCTTATTTAGTTTCTCGCAAATTATCTCCAATTCTTCATATTATTAAACATCCAAGGGGAGAACTAACCTCCCTTCACCCCCAGGGGGTGGCGGGGGGCTTAATGACGGGGAGCGGTCAGTTCCCCCTCCCCCAGTCGGCACACTTGTTTCTTGTAAAATTTTTCCCCAATCTTTATTTTCTTCGTGGACGTATATAATTAGACTTTTGGTCCGCGCGTGTGCGTGCGCGGCATGTGCGTGTGTGCTGCGTGCGTCGCGCGTGTGTGCGTGTGTAGCGTGCGTGTGTTGTATACAGGGTGGTGTAAGACGGGTTATTAGTTTTCTTACCAGTTTCGGTTCGGGATGCTTTTGTTAGATTTCGATAATTTCGCAACGGCCGTCCGTGGGGTGGAAAAAATCAATATAGTTGTTAGTATGTTGGATATGTTTGAACTCGCGCGTTAATTAATATATGAAGGCGTTGTGTTGGCAACACTGTTAAGGTACCTACTTATACTGTGACTCCTCAACGAGTGGGTACCTTGTAGATACCTACTTATCTAACTTAGTTTCTTGGTTATATTATTGTAAGTACATAAGATGGGCACGTGTACCTCATATTATTATGTATAGAACGAGGATAATAATTTTGATAGCTTTGCTTGTTCTGTTTGGAAGGAAAACATGAATTAATTAGGTAGATATCTCTACCAAATACCTCCGCTAAATTGAAATTTTGCATTAAGATATTACGCACGTGTAAATAACGAATGAGTACCTACTTAATATAAAATCTTTTAATAATAAATTGTTGATTAAAATTAAGTTAAACAAAATTAAATTGATGTAGTATAAATACCTATACTTAAATCTGAATAAGATCTCGACGACTCAAAAAACAAAGAAATTAATTTTAATTTATTAGTCCAACAAAAAGATGAATATGATAAGGAAACTGATAACTTACCGAAAATTATTGGTTTTAACTCGTAATAGTCTTGTATCTTGAACTTGAATTGTTTACAACGATAAGACCAAGAAATTACAAGAAAATTGGCCTCAGCATCAAAATATCAAATAATCAGAACAATGATACCTACTCTTAACGATTCGATTTTGGATAGGTATAGAAAACTTTGGTACTTACGTAAGTTTCATTTTGACAGTTCATAGGTACGTTCATTACGTTATTTACGTTGATGAGCAGACAAATTCTTCAAACCTATGAAGCCATTGACCAGCAATGTCCTACAGAACTCTCATAGTGTTATTGAAATTAGAATGCAGATGTGAATGAATAGGTAAGTGTTAATATTTTAACCTACTTATTTAAAATTAGGTAAAAAACGTTTTTGCTTGAGTTAGGGGTTAGTTGTAAGACTTGTGAGAGTGGTGATTGGGAATACCTAACAGTTAATTGGAAAATAGTTATGCTGATTATTTTGTTGCAGTTTAGGTACCTACAGCATTAAATTAAAAATCTTCAAATATGATAAATGCAAAAGTGAGTCTGTTTGTTACGCTTTCAAGTTAAAACAGCTGAACGGATTTAGATGAAATTTGGCACATGAGTAGACCATGACATAGGATACTTTTTACCCCGATATTCCCGCGGGATTGAGACTTATGCAGGTGAAACCGTGGGGCCAGCTAGTAGTATATAAAATGCTTCTTTCACGTAAAAATGTTACAAAATTCTACTACAAGAAGTATTGCTCTTAGTAGTATCTACTAATTTTGTGGTGAAGGAACAAGACGAATTGGACGTAGGTCGAGAGTGCGGCGGCCATGATGAAAATAATTGAGGCGGACATTCCTGCTTGTTAAGCTACTGATATCAAACGCTTCATTCCAATTTCACACGACACCGATAAAATTACATAGAAATAATCGTTCACCTGCTCACTTTCATTTCATTCATTTTAGTTCATTCAACATCGTTAGATAGGGTCACAAATTAGTTAATTTTTCACTTTCGATTAATTCGACTGAAAGACATAAATGAACAAAAAGTGAAGCGTTAAAAAGTCAGCTTTACTATTGTATTAGGTTACCTATGAAATCAGCGTTTTGTACGGAGAATTTTAAAGAAGTTGCTTTTTTCATACTAACATTTTCTTAATTTATATAACAACCATGAACACTAATGTTTTAAAACTTTTATGCACTAATGTTTAAAAACTAAGATAACGTAATATGCCACTTAGATTAAGCGACAAAAATAAGTTTTGGCTAAGTTAAAACAAATAGTGGTAATTTCTGCTAACAAAATGAGGAGTCATTTTTAAGCTATTTTTTATGTTTATAAAACTATAAGTAATAAGGTTTTTTTTACTATTTTTAGTTGTCTATGATGGTCATTATTCGATATAATACCAAGCAATTGATGAATATTTTAAATCATAGAAGTGACGAGGTTCTCTATTTGTGAGAAAAAAAACGCCAATTTCATAGGTGGGGACCCAATATTAACGCATTAAAGGACACAATAATTATAGAAGTTTTATTGATATAACGCCTATGGGCGCGTAGTGTCCTTCAAAGTATTAAAGGGTCGTCGTAATAATTTGTATGAGATTTCTGCATGAGGGTTGACGAAGACGCACTTTAGTAGGTTACAAAAAAACCAAACCTCTCATACTTACCAGTCAAGTGGTATAAAAGTATAAAATAAAACAGGATAGCACGTGCCCCGTAATAGTTCGTAGCAACCACTAAAACCTTGTGATCGCTTTGATGTCAAGACGAATCAATGGTCCCCTAAAAAACTAACAAATAACTTAAGCTATTGTTACAAAAGTCTCGACCCCGCCTTTCTTACTACATTTCTAAGGTAAACATCCCGATTGTCGTGACCCTATGACACCGCAACGTTTGTACAATGTGAGTTGTTTTTTGTTGAAACTGTATTATATTGTCATTTCTTTAGGGTCTAATCTGTCTTTAGCATAGAGGTTGGATAATTTTAGGCACTTACCTGTCATGGATGAATAAGCGTGAATAAATATATAATAATGAAAGGTTTTATAAATGGGGGACTAGCGTAAAAAAAATATTAAAATCAAAGGTAATTCAAAAGTTCAAATCCAATTAAATAAGATATATTTAATGATGGTGTCTACTCCACTACAATCACAGTATTTTTTTGGGTTCCGTAGTAAACAAGGAACTCTTATAGTTTCGCCATGTCAGTCTGTCTGTCTGTCCGCGGCTTAGCTCAGAGATGGTTAGAAAGCTGTAATTTGGCATATGCATAATATGCATTAATCACGCCGACAAAGTGGTAAGATAAAATCAAAAAAATATTTTATTTTTGTTTCTCATAATTTTTTTTGGATATAGGGATCCGTTTGCGAAATATTAAGCTATTAACTGAAATTTTTTGTTAGAGTCAAGTGTCCTCCCCCCACTGCCGGCGAAATGGTTGCACTTGGATTTGTGAAAAAAATCACAGCAGTACCTAGTATATATAACGAAATTAAAAGGAAAACTATCAAAGCTAAGTAGGCTGTACAGGTTAACGAGCAAAAATCAACTAACTTAAATTTGCAGTTTGAAAAACATGATCTCCCATACATTCCGTATGGGAGGACATGTTTCTTAACTGCAATGTTAAGTTTGTTCTTGGGATAAATTTATCCCAACTACGGAACCCTTCATTGTGCGTGGTCCGACACGCAATTGGCCGGTTTTTATTTTACAAAAGATATGATCTTGTGGTCGTGGTAACCCTACTACACCAGTATACAAGATATTTCTTATTGAAACAATACTTATGCCACAACTATTAGAATTACAAAATAAACAAACAAAAAAAATCATTTCATATCAAATGAAAAACCAAAGTTTTTTGTTAAACTGTACTGATAATAGGGATAGCCCGAACGGAGAACTTAAAGGCCTCACGTAAAAAACTGACACTTGAACCTATTGTGCGAAGCGTGTCGATTCGACCCCACCTTCTTTACTACGTCACTACAGGTAAATACCCCGTTGTCCCGGCGATCATGGTCACCCTACTACACCGTAATACGTATACAAAGTTGTTTTTTTATTGAAGCAGTTATTATTCCACCATTTTGTGGTTTATTGGAACGTGTTTTCTATTTTAGTTCTGGCTGTAATTTTGCAGTCGTGGTCCTGTAGAAGCTCGAATGTCTGACAACCAATCTTTCTAAGAGATATAATAGTATAACTTAGTATCTAAGTTGTGGAGGTCAGATAGGCAGTCGCTCCTTGTAAAATACTGGAAGTCAGCTGCATCGATCTGACTAGGCAGACGTCGATGATGAAGATGGTTTAATTTTGATTAATTTGTGGCTAAAGATGCTATGTGTGATATGATTGATATGCATGTTTGTAAGTTTTCTTCAAGTGACCTATATTGCAAATGCATAAGGCCCATTTTAGCATGTCTTATTCATAACAATTTACGTACTGTACTCTTAGATCAAGGTTATAAGATAGGTTTGATTTTCAAGGTAGGCCGTCGGCTTCCTCAGTCATATGGCTTAGATATTGGATCGTTTGTCACACGTCATATCTGACATCCCTACCAACGTAGCACATAGGTATTGTAGCTCGGTGGAAAAAAACTCAGGCACTTTAGCATATTGGTATTAAGTATAGAGATTGAGGTGTTAAGAGGGGCATTTCCCGTATTTTTTAAAACGTTCGCATTTTAAATCTCAGTCTCAATCTGTCAGATAAACCTCTAATTTACCTAAATTGGCAAGTTTTTGACATTGATTGTCGCTAGGATGAGATTACGAATTAAATTTGAACATTTTTAAATTAAGTACGAGATTTAGCCGTTAGATTTCATTGAAAAACAACAATATACTTTTAGCACCAATGATTTTACTTTATTATTATATTATTATTTTCTTTATTTACATATAAATTATATTTTAAAATATTAGAATTAAAAAAATATAAAAGTATAAAAAATTGTAGCCCACTGGTATCGAGAACAGGGTCCAAGCTTCCGGCGGTGAGGTTCCAGAGAGAGGAACTTCCTGACAATGCGAGCCGTGTCCAGGAGTACCGCTCTCTGAAAGAAGCCCTAATCCAGCTATCCAACGAGAGCCTCCTTAGGTGTTGGTCAAGGCTCTTGGCTATGCTTTATAAGCCATTGGCTGATATGACTATCGGCACAATGATTGCTTAATTATTATTAATTAATAAGATTATAAAGAGAAAATATTTTATTTTTGTTTGTAATGAATAAACTCAAAAACTACTGGACCGATTTCAAATATTTTTTCACCAGTAGAATGCTATGTTATCACTGAGTGACATGGGCTGTAATTTATAAAGACATCACGCGGGCGAAGCCGCTGGCGGAAAATAGTGTTAAACATATCAGTATTTTGATATTCAACGTTTGGTCAGGTTGGAAGTAGAGCCTGGCTTAGCGAACAATGCCGATAGCTAGGAATAAGTAAATTCCATTAATAAAGAAAGTGGAACTTACCTTTCAATATTAACAAAAGGCGAATTCGTTTCCTAAGCGATTGAATAGTAAATATGTAAGGCACAGGTTCCCCAAATCTGTTTATCTGAAGATAAATATCACAACAAGCGAGTGGCCACGACGACCGATATCGGGTGGAATTGAGAAAACATTCAAATGGCCGAAGGGGACAGATGTAACGTTCAGATTAACTCTATTGTTAACAAGAAGATATTTGTAAAGTATTTGTAGTTTAGCTGGATATCGCGACCTCGGCACACAGGCAACGGAAGGAACACGGGTGGGTTTTAGTCAGTAAAAGTCTGAAACGCCCTCCCGCTTCCCATCCTCAAAAAAAAAAAAAAAAGATAGTTGTCAGCTCAGTTTTAGCTCAGAAGTAAGTATTATGGGAGACGAGAACGATGAAGAATGATGATGAATCTGGCTTTCCACCTGAAGATAAATGTTCATTGCTAGCCTGTGGAAATCTGCGATATCAGAGGAATCGTAGGCTCATTGTTATCCCAGAGAAAAAACTGAAATGATTCAAGTGCATCTCATAGGGATGATGACTAAATTATTTTTTGTCTGTCAGCTGGATTATTAAAAAATATTATTTAGTATTTTTTCTTTTTTCATGTAATCATAAGCTTACGGCGATACATTGAGATAAAAAGTAGCATGACGTCACGCCAATGTAGATTTTATACTTAGTTGTGACGTAGCGAGCCCCCACTCCCCAACTTTAATGCGTTTTATCTGAGTAATTTTTTAGGATAAAGCAAAAAAATACGTGTTTAATATTTTTTAATTATCTGACTGACTGACTACATAGTTTTTGTTGCCCCACGCATCTTCACCATTATGCCTTTTAAACCGGATCATGCAACTGCTTGGCGGTAGCAATACGTATGGTGGTACATACTTTGTAGGTCCTGGGAAGAGTTTCTTCACAAAGAGCCCTATTGCTACTTGGCAGTCGTTGATACAATTGGCTCTGAATGATTTTATACTACCCTTAAATAATTCGAAGGCTCTATTTTCGCACGTGGATAGAGTGTTTATATTGTAAAGCCTTCAACACTCGTGGCGCAGGGCTTAGCATTGAATGACGTGGTGAGAAATAGGTCATGTTATGAGTGCCCTATTTTTTGCTCTTGCATATTTGTTTGTGAGTTGCCTCATTCGTGGATCTTTGACAGTCGTTGCGGGTCGTCAGAAGCCCGAAAGTCTGACAACCAGTCTTACCAAGGAGTATCGTATTACCCAGTCACTGGTTTGTGGAGGTCAGATAGGCAGTCGCTCTATGTAATATCCTGGTATTCAACTGCATCCGGTTGGATTGGAAGCCGACCCCAACATAGTTGGGAAAAGGCTAGGCAGATTGATTGATATTTTTGAGTTGCATCATGAGCAGTACATAATTCTTAATTTATTATTTGACGAATCTTTCGGTTAGTCACCTGTCGACTTACTGGTACGTATTTTAACTCGTCTATAATTTAATGGTAAACTACGAGAAAGTCTGTCGGTAGTTTCTGTGCCTCTTTATTCTGATGATACAAGTTCGGCGACGCCTATGTACCTACAGCAGTCGGCTCTAATAGGCAGAGTTTGATACACGAGCACGCGCCTCGTTACCAGAATAAAAGCAAATATTAAAGATCTGCGAAAACTTTGAAATAAATATATCAAGTTATTCTCTTTTCCCTACACGTGTCAGTACTTTTCAAGGACATGCGACATTCCCGCCTCTAACAAAATGTAATAAAACGACGTCTACGACTGTAACGTTATATTTTTCATGTTATTAATTCAAAGAAACAAACAATTTCACAAAATTCTACAACAAATAAAACTCTAATCGCAAATAATTCCTCAACAAAGTGATTTGTACGTGAAACATCGTATTTTCCACAAAATATACAACGAGAGAAAAAGCCAAAAAAGCATATTTTAAGGCGCGCGTTATAATTTCAGAGCGACACAAATGTAACGTCGACGAAAATTCGATTCGGCTACATTGTCATCCGAGGCTCCGCTACGTCAAAGAAAATATAATAAAAGTGAAAAAAAAAATACTACATCACATGCGGAATAAAATAAAGTAAAATGAAATAAAAAGACATGCGAAGGAAATACATTGCCATTTCTACAGGCGCGCACACATACGCGCCGTCCAATTTATAATATTGTTTTCCTTAGGATATATTTTTTCACTAGTGGGGGAGGAGGGTGGGGCTCCTCCCCGGGCGGCCTCCCCCCAGATATTATTAAAGACGTATACTCACACATTCTTGCCGAAACGGAGTGTGATTAGATTAATATACGTTCGTGTGTTTGTGCTCGTGTCTTAGGGGGGGCGGGGGATGATTTGAGGACGGACAGTCGACCTAATACAATGATATGAGAACCTTTTATAACCTGTGACGGTGAGTGTCAGATTTCAAAAAGATGGCCGTAATAATGTATAATTGGTGGAGGCGGCGAGGGGAGGGGAGCAACACGGTTACGAACTAAGTCACTCTCCGGTCTCATAGTTTTAAAATTGCCCTTTTTCGCTGTAACAGCCTACTATCAATCAAACTTCCTTCCCTATTCGCATTGTCTATGTATGAGTGTAAAAACCATGTTTTGCTACGTAAAGACGAGAAAAATTGTGAGTTTTTTAATGTAATAGCAGCATATAGCTATTATTTCCTGCTTGTAATAGGAAATTAAAATAATAATAACTTGCTTATTCTGTGAGGTCACAGCGTGTTGGGTATTTTAGTAAAGTGTTGCAACACCAATATTAAAATTTAAATTATTATGTTATCTGTGGCAACACGTCCCTTCCAACTGCGACGCTGGTCCAATACATACGTAACGTTACTTGTCCGCCGTTTTATTTATTCTTCCTCGGCACCAACGCTACCAGCACCTCATCAGCACCTACCACACAATAGACCGCAGGTATTAGTGTTGTGTCTTCGTCAGGATTTCGTGAATTCGTAGCAAATGCAATACAATAGATCTACACGTGTGAAACTTTACTAATATATTTAATATAAATAAAGGTTCCTTGTTCATATGTTGGTACAAAATCGGTCCCTATTTCTATAAGCTATAGTCATAACAGACATCAAATGATTTTTTCGTAGCCGAAATGACATACTTCGAAGCTTTTAACTGACAAGTGACAACTACATGACACGTTTACTTTAGATTTATTTAGGTACAATCGACAAGATAATTTGAATGGAATTCGTTTGACAATGTAGCGATGAGCTAGTCTGCAAGGTGGCTATCGGGCAGAAGGGCAGACTGCATAGAGCACGCCTGGCGTAGGAACAGTCATACCCAAAATATGTTCGTCACCTTAAGGGCTATTTTCGTTATTGCACGAAAGAATCTGTTTTATCGACTCAGCATTATACAGTATGATAATAAACGAAAGGCGTTCCCATTAACCCGAAACTGTAGAGCGTCCATATAATGCAAAAAAAATATTAACATTGAACCACAAAAAGTTTTATTTTTTTTAATTATAAAAAATTCACTAAAAAATATTTAATTGATCGTAAAAATATCACTACTATACGTAAAAGAAATAATCCACGTGAAAGCACGACCAGTACGCAACGCCACTACGCAAGGAACTATTTTGGTTTTAAACAGGACATTTCGAATTTATTGTCTTTTAATTATTTTTTATACTTATATTTCTATGCTGATATTTTAATTTTAATCTATTAATGTATTAACGTGTTTAAACCCTCTTTTATTTTTTTTTCTACTGTTTATTGCGTTGTAATGACGATACTGAAGAATGAAATAAAACTATTTTCGACCGAATTAAAAATATGACACTGAAGCCATATTTAATCAAATGTCCAGCGAGGCCATTAAAAACGTTTTAGGTAGAATCGTGTATGCTATTTTAAGCTTTGTAATCAATTAAAACTAATTGTTTTATTTACTCAGTTATAAACCTTAATAACAATATACAAGCTAACACTTAAATATATATATTATGTACAAGTATATAAAAAAAAAGTTAAAAAAAAGGGGAAGAGCTCATTAGGAGTAAACGAAATCGTCAAAAATTCAAAAAATTCAAAATTCAAAAGTCATTTATTCAAACTAGGCTGATAATCAGCACTTTTCGAACGTCAAAATTACATAAGAAAGTCCCCCAAAACGCCCACCCTTCACCACTTCCTAGTGCGTTAGCTGGGAAGAAGAAGTGGCGCAACAAACTCCCCAGCAGCACAGCTGTCTGTTCAGTTAGAAAGAAAAAAAAAATGTCAATGGGAAAAATGCCCAAAAGGCTGGCAGCATTGCCACGTTGGATGGTAATCAATTTATTCAATATAGTACGTATAGTTATTAATTTATTTAATTTATGTATTAATATAGTTTTCTATGCAATAGTCTGCTCAGTGCCGTACTTTCAAGGTATCCTGACTTGATAAAGGAAAGAATTTGAAAACTGACGAGACTTGACTGTACATATTAATCAATTGTGGAGGCTTTATGTGTTCCCCGCCAAATATGTTAGTGAAGCATTATGATCTTACGTTGATTATCTCCTTGATAGATATTCAAACAAACGTATTATGGCCTCGTAAACGGTATGGGATAAATCATGCTTGAAGCAGTCGGAAGTGGAGGATATGTAGGTCAAAATGTCTGTTCTTGTACCTATGTCTTTTGAGATGTCCTTTTAGTCCTTTACACAATGCAATGGGTTATGTTAATTTTTATTATAAAGCCAATAGTTTAAGTTTGTCCGTGTGGTGTAGAGTCAACATCAAAAGTTAGTAAACATTTTGGAAGTTCAATTGAATTATTTAGAAGCCCTTATTTTATCTTTGTCATAAAAATAAGCTTTAAAGTTTTCTCTATCAAGCTTTGCATTCAGCTGAAAGACGTCCACTGCTGGACATAGGCCTCCACCAAGCACCGCCACTTCGTCGGTTATCTTGGTTCTGCTACGGATCTCTTCATTTCTGATTCGATCTTGTAGGGAAACTCCAAGCATCTCTCTATTGCCCTTTGGGTGACTTTCAGCCTTCTAATAAGGCCCATTGTGAGCGAACATGTTTCAGTGCCATAGACCTCAATCTTAGTAGCATCGTTTTATTGTTTTTTTGGAACTTTCGCCTGCCTGTATTCGCTGACCATACTGTTAGTAATTATCTAAAACCATTCAAATGGTATTTATCTAAAAAACTGCTAAAAGCTTGACCACTATTACATTAGATAACCATCAAATTCACTACCACGTCATTATATTATTGTGAATCATTGCGTCTTCGACAAAAATAACAATTTTATAGAAACAGTCGCTTTTAAGATGTCAATCAATCTGACTAGCCTTTTCCCAACTATGTATGTTGGGGTCGGCTTCCTGTCTAACCGGATGCAGCTGACTACCAGTATTTAACATGGCGCGACTGCCTATCTGAACTCCACAACCTAGTTACTGGGTAACACGTTAGCTCTTGGTAAACTGGTTGTCAGAGTTTTGGACTTCTGACGACCCGTAACGACTGCCAAAGATCCACGGATGACAGCTGAGACTTACTGGTTAACGTGGTTTCCGAGGCACGGAGGGGTCTCGATATGTAATGGATGCTCACCCATCCACGAACTGACCATGGCAAGCGTTGCTTAACCTTGAAGATCGACCCGCGTGGCTGTTATTACTTAGCCGCGAGCCCCTCAAAGCCTATCAAAGTCTCTACCATTACATTAGATTTAGATCCAATGCGCATTATCTCAGATGACAATAACAATTTTATAGAAACAGTCGTTGTTAAGATGTAATGGATTGTAAAATGTTATTCCTGTACTTTAGTTTGTCGACCTTCGATCGAATTGAGATGTTCTTATGTTTGACCCAAACATTGGGATCTGTGAACTGTAGAAGGCAGTTCAATACGTATATTGTTATCAGCTATTTCATAATTCCACATTGGCACAGTTCGAATAAGGAAGTGATTTTTACACAATACAGTTTAAAAGAGTTATGTGACAATTATTTGTTATTTTTGTACCATAATTTTATTATTATGAAGTAGGCACACACAAACACCTACTGAAACTGAACCTAGCCTTTATTTGAAAAGAATAATCATCAGATTTCCTTTTAAAATCCCAAAAATAAATACCAAACATAGTTATATTGCTCACGGTACCAATATGATAACAGATAATCAGCATTGCCATACAACGTGGCAATGCTGCCAGCCATTTGGACAATTTTCCTGTAGACAGCGATGCGGACTTTGATGCACTATGATTATTTCCTCTCCTTTTTTATATACTTCTACATTTTATTATTATTATAAGTTTTTAAATAGTTTAAACAAAATAAACATTCATAGTAGGACAATACTCGCTTACTTAAAAACCGTTCATACGTCATATAGGAACATTTCCACAAAACAAAACACCTCTAAAACCTCCCTAAGCCCCCACAAAATCATATGCAGTGTGCCAAATACTCAGATAAAAGTAATCGATGAATGATTTACTACATTTTTAATTTCGGTTATCGCTACCGCTTTATCTTTAAACTAGGCAGTACAGAGATAAAAATATAAACTTTTTTCGACAAAATCAATACTCCGCCGTCACATATGAGATGTACACATACATACATATTTATGTCAGCTTGTCTGTTCCCGCGACGTCGCTCGCGATTTTTATCTAAGAACGTGCTCAGATGGGCAATTTTTCTGTGGTTGTGTGAAACATTTTGCAGTGGCGGGTGATGTATGTGTCTTGAAGAGTGTGATGTATTGAGCTGTCTTGTAGAATGGAATGGACTTTGCTTGGAGTCTGTGTGAGGTATCGGATCTGGAATGAGTTATTCGGACAGAAAAAACTGTGAAGTCGATGGAACTGAATATTAGGCCTTAGGGCTAATGACCATTGGGGTATACCGTATACCCACGAAACAACACGTATACCGTATACGTGTTGTTTTGTGGAGGCCGTGTATCAGCAAAATAATATCGGATAGGAATCAGGACTCACAATATGTGGAGCGAGGATCTTCGCAGGATGAGGAAGTTTATAGGTAAACTAAAATTATCATAAAAAGTTGACATTTATGAATCTCTCCTTTAAAAAATCCTGTTTCTGTGTATGTATGTGTTCTGTGTGTGTGTGTGTATTCTGTGTGTGTGTGTTCTATGCATGTGTTCTGTGTATTCTATGTGTGTGTTCTGTGTGTGTGTGTATGTGTGTGTTTTGTGCGCACGTGTAAGTCATGACAAGATGACCAAATTAATGATCAAAAAATACTTTATAGGTAAACTAGGACAAGTGTCGTCCAAGATTTGACCGTTGGCGCTGTAACTACCTAAGCACTTAATTAGCAAAATGAGTACGAAAGGAGTTTGAAATTACTTGCAATACTTATTTCTTTTCCTGACTTTACTAGTAACAACAACTTTAAAAATAAATTCGTAATTAATTGATCCATGTCCGCGTCTAAAAATAAATTCACAAACAACTTTTCAGTCGCCGTCTGCGTTGCGTTGTGTCGTCGTCTGAACAAACTGTTTGTCCTTGATTGTTTAGATATCTTTATAGCTATATAAATAGGTTCAGGGTCGAACAACTTTGGGATGTTCATGCTTGCTGGAAATGGGGGTAGTCTGATTATGATGGGTAGTTTTTAAGTTGGTTGAAGTGGATATTAGGATTAGTGGATAGGTGATGAGGGGGCAATTTCTTCTAAAAAGGACATCATACCGAACAATCAGTAGAAAAAAAAACCTTATTTGTCTGGTCATGTATATAATCCTAAGGAGACAATGCTATGGATTTAGGCACCACTTAATATTTATTTTCAATTGGTATTTTAAAAGCAAGCATTTGATTTATTTTATACACAATATGCTTGTTTAAGAAGGCAATTTTTGACACATAAAATAACTCAAAAGTTCAAGAGTGCTGCTTACCCTCCGAATGATAACGGCGACATAATCATAATAATATACTGTAAACACTATGTGGGGACATCTCTGCCAACCGCTCTTAGCCGTTGATTTGTGTTTTAGGGTTCTGTAGGTGAAATGGGAAATCCATTCGTGAGAATATTTTCAGAAGTTTTCAGTAGGTTTTGTTTGTTTGATCAGCGACATTTGTTGACCTCAAATTTTGGTAAATTAAATTCATAAATATTGGGGAAAAGTAGGAACTTTAAACAATTAAATAAAACATTTTTAAAACTTAAAACAACCAAGTTTTATAACTTCTTACGAAAAGTAATAATGTATTATTTTAACTTGTAATTAAGTCTGTAATTCAAAGTATAAGTTACATAGGCATTTTCTATATAAAAAATCGTGATATAGGTCATCCCAAAACATACTACTCCTATTTCTTTCTCCCCCAGAATCGACCTAGTTACCTTGTAAATTAATTGAGTTTGCTTACATAACTCAAAAGTGTAAAAATGTTAGTGAATAATAGAATTACATTCGGATGAATGGAGGGACTTAATTATAGGGATTCCTTACAAGTATCGTATTCTAATAAACTCGCTAATGAGGCCGATACTAAGTGCCACATTTTAAAGAAACCGAATATAAGGTTTCGCGTAATTCCAGGCCGAAAATAAGCTACTCTTATCCCACTTGTGGGTGTGGTAAGATTTGATAATCCGTTTAAAGTTTTAGCTGCGTGAAGATTATTGCAAATTCTTTGCCTGTTCAATTTTGAAATGATTAGTGTTTTTCTTAATATCTAAGTAAATATATGTTTCCACTATATGATCAATCCTTTAAGTTATGAATATTTCAACAAACAACCGTTTACATTGTAAAGTTTTGCATGTCAAATGGTTGACTATGTATTTGGGAACCTAGTATAGTTTGGTTGTATTTTGTGTTTCACGAACTGTGTCCAAATAAACGATTTCTTTCTTTCTGTCTTTCTAGTTAGTGTAGTAGTGACTTTAAGACCAACACTGCACCTATTACTAATAAATGATTACGATAGGTTGGTATCTATAACTAATTCGAATCATTTTTTTTTTCAAATTCTAAACAAAAAATTGTTCTACGGAACCCTCTCAAAATTCCTAATTTCGACCACAAGTGCAGCTTTAAAATGTCCCCGCGTCAGTCACAGGCCTCAATTATAAAATTATAAGCCCTTAGCACCTGGCGGCGAGGTCTGCGGGGGTGTGGGTCGCGGGTTCGACTCCCGCCCCGAGTGATTGAATATAAATACGCGGTGACATGTCTGTTGGATCGGAAAGGGATGGAGAGGAACTGAGAGTTAGAAATTTTAATTGTTAGATTGAAGTTTTCGTTTACCATATTTTGTTTTTGCTGTAAATAGTTTCTGATTTTTTTTTTAAGTCTGACATGTGATAAAACCTTCTTCTTAATACTAAAGACTAATCAATATTATACAATTCATGTGTATCCTACATCTGTAATATTTTCAGTTCTTTCTATCTTTTTCGTGTAGTGCAGTGACTAAGCTGATGTCAGAGTTTTAAAACAGCCCATGGGCCTCTGACTTGGCTTCACATGCCGGCGAGTAATATCACTCGGGCATGCTGGTTTCCTCACGATGTTTTCCTTCACCGTTTTTTTTAAGCAAGTGATAATTATACAATACGCACATGAATCCGAAAAGTCTGAGGTGCATGCCTAGGGTTCGAACTCAAGACCTATGACTTGGCAGTCTTACCATCACGCTTCTAGGCTATCACTGCCCGCAAAAATATAAAATATTTTCAGTTTTATATGTTAGATTCGGTTCCCAGACGTAAACTGTTGTTTAAAAATTCTTTATTACTGCGCAATGACAAAAAGAAAGACATCGAAATCTATACCTTCTGAATTCGTCAGCCTCGTCATAAATCTAAAAACCCCAAACTACTGGCACAAAAACCAAGCCCCGTCCGACCCGAACCTTTAACTAAATAGTTCACAAAAATATAACAAAACAAAAATAAAAGCTAAAAGCTGAAATCGCCAAAAAATCACGCGTTGACATTTAGGAAGTCTCTACCGCCGCGCGCCCCAGCGGCGCCCGCATGTCATTTCATCGTCCATTATAAAATGTCGGGCGTAATCGGCCTTTATTTTTATTTTATTTGCCAACCACCCCCCCACCCCACGCCTCCCCCGCGACCGATATTTCAAAGTTAACGACTTAGCAGTAAAATATAGCACTTGACTCGAAAAAATGAATGAATATTGAGTGGTGTTCGTAAAATGGAACCACAGTTTGTTCAGTGATCGCATTTTTGTAGTTGTAATTATTTGGGCGCCATGTTGTCTCTGTTTTGTTTTTAGAACGATGGATTTCGGCAAAGCCAAGGCTCAATTCAGCCTGTCACTCACCTAAAAAGCAATTTATTAAAAATTGATAACCTCTTTTCTGGTTATCAATTTATGAACTTTTTTTATAGATACATGGTGTCTATCAGTTGTTATCTTTTTCATAATAAAACGAAAGTTGTTATGTTTTTATAAAATTGGTAAGCTCGCCCTAAATGTTCGCTCCACTTGCCCATTTAAAGTGGAAAGTTGTGAAACCTTAGTGGACTTTGCTTTGCCACCTATGTTTCGTCATTCTTCAAGATGCAATAGGCAAAATAATATGAAATGTGTCATTCGTCTTCAAAATGTGTCAATGGCAATTTAAATAGGGTCAGATAAGAATGTGGCTACGAGCTTGGCACCTTCAGTAGCGTCCATCAGCTACTCCATGTATCATTAAGCTGTTTAAGGGGACTACAGGACCTAAACGTGCCTAAACGCAAGTTTTATAATGCCTAAAAGAATATGATCCACTGCAGTAAACAAAATCAGAAAAATATATGATATTCTTCAGGATATATGCTAGTATGATAGTGTGTTGAAAACATAATAAAACTAATTTGATACGATAGAAAAAAATCATGAAGATACCTCTAAAATTTTCTTTTAACGATTAAAAATCATATTAATTTACATGCAATCATTCTGATTTTTTGTCAGATTATTCTACAAGCTACATATTAGCATAATAGTGTTTTAATTTTCCAGTCCAATCAATAGATTTTTTGTAAATCGCTAACTGCTTCATATTTTGCAATAAATTACCTGCGTCGTGTCATCGCGCTTCTCTTTCATTTCTATGCAGTCCGACAGTGACCGCGCTTTAGCTGTTGTAAGCCTCTTAAAGCCGCCCTGAATCATGAAAAAGGCAACATCCATATAGTTGAAAAGTGAAAACCCTTGAAAACTGACATACCTAGTTTAGCAGTGGACCTCGTAGAACTGATTGAGATGCCGAACGTTTCAGCGAATACTCAACCTGCGAGTTCTGTCTTTTGCAGTAGTGGACCACGATAATATACCTAGAAATAAAAATACCAGCCTATTATTATCCCACTGCAGGGCAAAGGCCTCTCACAGAAAACACGAGGACGAGCACGAGCATTGATCACCACGTTTGAGCGAAACCTAGAAATAGGGTAACACAAATTTAAAGGCATATACGAAAGGTATATTTCTCCTATATCCCTATTGTTACCCACGTCGATTTTACTAGGTCACTCAATGAAGGGGGCGCGGCAGCCAAAAGAACTCATAATTAGACCACCCAAAGCCATTAAGAAAAAAACTTGTAAAAGGAAGAAAAGTCATTAAAAATATTTGGGAAACATTTTAAAATGAATGGAATCTAAATGACACCGCGGGACCGAGGTATTCCGACAATCCACTTTTCAAAATGAGAATTGGAGTGAGTCGTTCAAATGTTCCTGAACTGAACTACACTGAAAAGTCATATATTTTGTCTTCTTTACTTTTTTAATCACTAGAAAACGGTGAATACTTAGTTATTTTATTACTATAGAAAATTTCTGATCTTAGTTCATTCTGAAAGAAGGCTTGCAGATGGATACTAACTAATAAACTATAATAATGGTTGATTAACTGTTAATTAGTATAATTGTAGAAAAAAGTAATATTACCAAAAAAATATTACTGTATACCAGTATTTTAACAGTTTAGCAAGCTCTCTCTGAAAAATGTAGAAAAACACACACATGCGGTGCGTGTGAGTGTGTTTTTTTTCCATTTCACTCTATTGTGAGCGTGTCGAACGCAGAAACCAAACAATAAATAAAGCTGGCTATCTTAAATTACAATAACACTTTAATAAGGCAAATTGATGTTGGCCCGTCCACTTCCTTAAGAAGTAATTAAACTTGTTTTTCGACTTTTTAATAAAAACTTTTTACTTTGGTGGTGAAAAAATGTTATGAGAAAGCGTGAGCTACTCGCTGCTTGTTTATATCAAATAATACTTGTCTGAACTTTTCATGGTTTTTTTCTAATATTTTTTTAATTTGTTGGACTTTTTTTGTATTTTGCAACTTGTCTTTGCAAGTCATAGTAGAAAGAGTTCTAAAATACTTTTAATATTCTTTAAACAATGCCAACTCACATAAATCATGTGATAGTGATAATAGTCTGTGCCATCCATGAATTGTTATACTGAATACTATTATTATATATTTTTTTACTATTTATTTAATTATCTAGGTATTAAAATAGCTTAAAATTATGTTTTTTTTTTCGCAAATAAAAATATAAGTTTTATTATATTAGTATTCTATAAATTAACTTTCAAACAATTTACAAAAAAAAAAACAATATGCTTTTCGAAATCGAAAGTAAGATTTATTATAACACCATAACTCATAATAACCATTACGTAGACATCACATTGAAAGAAAGAGAAAAATATATTGTATAGTATGAGAGGGAGATAGAAGAACAACGTATGTGTGAAAGAGAAAGACCATGTTTGATCAGAGACGCCCTTTTGATAGTGTTTCCAAATTTTTGGAAAGTAACGCGTATTGTTTGGTGTTAGATTTGGTTTACATGGAGACCGGGGTTGGATCAGTTGTTTGGGCTTATTGCACGAAGCAAAAAGATATAGCATTGTTTAGAATTAAAATGTGCTGGTTTGGTTTGGAACCCTAGTTCAATAAAAATTAAAAGGTATTTTACAAATATTTGCAGAAGAATAATAAAATTAAAAGTCTAGCAAAATATTTTATTTGATTATAAGTATAACGTTTTGGTTACAAGACGTACAAGTTTTTAACCGAAAATTGTCAATACAAATAGCTGAACACCACCAACAAAGTGCCTTTCAAAACAAAACGCAATATTAAACCATTTAAGATATAAGAACGCTACTTAAAACGTATGTGCGGCTAAGTACAGTTACAGTTGTGCACAATAAAACGAATTGCAACAAAATAAAAGCCGTGCCATGTAAACCCTCGCTTCACCGTAATGCACCGGCCCCCTGTCAAATAATCGACATTGCCAGGGGTGGCCGGGTGGGGAACACCATTTTTGCTATTTTCTAACAAAAAAAAAGAAATGCAGCACGCGTTTTTACTTAAAACATCAGTTTTAAACGCGCACGCGCAAGCGTACGCACGTGCCAAAAAATAAAAGAAATAGTTCAGAAGTTTTCGCGAGTTGTGACATTTAGTCTAAATGTACTTCGCGGTTTTTTAGTGGTTCTTTTTGACACTGATGATACTTTTTTGGTGATGTGTGTGTGGTGATTTTGAGATGGTGATAATTTTATAATGGTGATTAGAACTAAGTGATCAATGGAGGCGATTGATCTGAGACAGGATAATAATAGGTGAGGGAGTTTCTTATTGGAATCTTGTACGGCATTAAAAATTAAGAAATTAAGCATTGAAAAGTAATGTAATAGTCACATTTTTAATTAAAATTATTAATCTTAACAATAGATTTAGGTACTCGATCTTATGAATGATAATATATCTTTTTTAGAGTATTAGTGAAAATCTTTTTTCACTAATAAACCTTTTATTTGCTTTGGCAAACATCAACAACAACATGCAATGTTGTTTGTACAAACATCTATTTCCCGTCAATAATATTTAAAAAACTAGATGAGGCCCCATGTGTCATGCTCACTCAAATGTCTCGCTGATGGTGGCGCGTGTGTTGGATCATTAAGTTCCCTTCAAAATGGTTGAGCTGAATGGTGCTGATCCATGCGTCATGTTCGTGAACGGGCGCCGTCAGTAGGGACTGGTCATCTCTTAGCTTCCATGGCTTATTTTAATGTATTTTAATTTTTGAATTTGTTTATTATCTTTTTACATTGTTCTCACATGAATGATGTTACCAATATTTTGTAAGAATATTTTGATTTAAAAGAGTGTCCGTGGAGTTTCTTGCCCGTTCTTCTCCATAGGAATCTACTACGCTTTGAAATGGGCAACTAGCTTCATCTTTCTACCGACCCCTTGACAATTCAAAAGTGCCTGTAATTGGTTTATTTGAAATAAATGCTTTGAGTTTGAGTTTGTGACTACTCTGAGGAGAAACGCTGAAACAACCTCAGAGGTCACAGTCTCTTTTAAAGTCCAGACATAATCTTGGTCAGATCATGTGAAGACCACGTAGATTAGTGTCTGAAATGGTCTTTTGAGGAAAGAACCACACAGATTGAGTGGACCTGTCTAGTCAGTGCACGCATTTGTCAGTAATCGTGCAGCTCAACTCAGAACTTTAGGAGCTCAACGTACAATCGTGCAGCTATTCGGATCTTTTAATTTTTTTTCTAATATTATCGAAGTTGTGACATTTAGATAATTTTTTTTTGTCTACAATTTTCAAGTGTGTCAGCAATTTGTAATAATGTCTACCCTAGTCTTTACAAATTACTTTATGAATTTATGACTTCATTTTGATGGTGAATCTTATGATTCCAGTAACAATGACTGTTTTTGTATAAATATTTATTTCTATGCTTGCGATGACATTATAATTCATAAGAAAATGATTGCGATGACATTCATTAGAAAATGAAAATTGTAGACCATAATATAAAAATAGTTCTGTAGAAAATTATATTTTGTAAGAAGAAAAACAAACTAGGTTGCGGTTAATTTTATTTAAATATTAAATGTTTTGATGTCACTCAAAAACTATTTTAATAATAATTATTTTTCCTCTTAATGCATGCCTTCTTTTTAGGGTTCCGTAGTCAACAAGGAACCCTTATAGTTTCGCCATGTCCGTCCGGTTTTCTGTTAGCTCACTGTGTTAGCTAACTGTAATTTGGCATGGGTTTACATATTAATCACGCCGACAAGTGGTTTTTTTCGAGGTACCTACACTACACGTAAAGTGGTGATGTATTTTTTTTTCTCGTCTGTGTTATTCTGTTATTGTATAGGTCGTTTAAAAATATTGCATTGCATTTTTGGATTCAGGGATCCGTTTGCGTAATATTAAGTTTAAAAGCGCCTACCAGCTGTACTCCCTACCAGCTGAATGGTTCTGGACAAGTGAAAAAAATCACAGCAGTAGTATGTATAACCAAATTAAAAGGAAAACTATATCAGCTAGCTAAATAGACTCTACAAGTTAACGAGTAATAATCGCCCAACTTACAATGTTTAATTTGTTCTTGGGATAAATTTATCCCATCTACGGAGCCCTGCATTGTGCGTGATCCGACACGCACTTGGCCGGTTTTTTGGTTATAAATTGTCGAATATTTAGAGCTGTCAATGTCGATAAAGATGTGTCCTTAAAATGTTAATTTTATTGACTATTGGCTGACCCGTCAGACGTCCTGTCAAATTTTCGATTTCGATTTTTCGGCTGTTCCTTTGGGTTTTTCCCTAATTCATTTTTTTCCTAAACCACCCCAGGAATCAGGCGGACAAAACAAAAAAAATATATTTAATCGGTCGAGCCGTTTTCGAGTTTTTGCGAGAATTAGCACGGCATTGCAATTGATTTTTATTTAAATAGATTAACATTTATTTGTATCTACATCTAAAAATAAAGGCTAAATTCCATAGTGCTTAGTTAATGGTCACAGTTTGTTTAAAATATGAAACTGCCACATTTTATCTCCGCAATACAAACATCCCATGTCTTGTGCAACTCTGCATCAATAGTAACGTGTTGTCTGTATCATTTCAGATGCGGCGGTGACGCGATGTCTGTCGCGCCGGCGGTCAAGCGCGAGCTGGACCTGGAGAGCGGCGGCAGCAGCCCCGGCCGCAAGCGCCGCAAGCAGGCGGCGCCCACGCGCTCGCAGCCGCAGCACCTCGCGCCCCCGCCCCTCGACCTGCACGCCAAGATGGCCGACATCTACAAGAGCGCGCTCGCCTTTGGGGAGCTCGGCCTCCCCACCTTCGACCCCCTCGCCGCCTTCCGACTCCTGCCGCGACACGAGCCACCGCGCATCTTCAACCCTGAGGCATACTGCGACCTCTGTTGCAAAGAGTTCTGTAACAAGTACTTCCTGAAGACCCATCGTGCCAATAAGCACGGCATCTATGACGGAGGTGACCCGCAGCCAGCACCACCACCGCCCGCACAGCTGTCACCACCACGCCGCTCCTCCGACGAGGAGTCGGGTGGCACTCCACGCCGCCTATCGCCAGACTCGGCACGGCGCGCGCGTGAGTGTGGCTTCCAGCCCGATGCACTGCGCCGGCTAGGTGTGGTTAATCCAGAAGCGTTCTGTGAAATATGCTGTAAAGAGTACTGCAACAAATACTTCTTGCGGACGCATCGAGAGCGGCGGCACGGAGTGCCTGTGCGGCGTTCGCCCGTCAACGAGCACTCTCCGCCGTCAGCCACGCCGCCCGGCGCGCTGTGCACGCCCCTCACTACGCCGCTCACCACACCACCCGCGCTGTCAGGACTACCACCCGACACGCCACCGCGTTCACATTCGCTGCCACCGCCATTAGATCCTGAAGAAATGGCTGAAGTTAAAAGAGAATGCGAAGATGAGCTTGAGGCAGCCTTACGAGACGGCCAAACGAGTCCGCTAAATCTAATCGTAGAGGAGCGCGGTGTTGCGTCACCCGGATCTGCGAGTGAAGAGTTGCGCAAGTTGCAGACGATGATCTCTCAACTGAACGAGCTAGCGGCCGAGCGGCTCGCCGACGAGCCGAACGACCCGGGGCCGCGCCCACCTTCCGCCTCGCCACCACCACCCGACGAGAGACGAGCATCCTCTTCCGGCTCGAGTTTTTGCGAGATCTGCAACAAAGAGCTGTGTAATAAGTACTTCATGCGCACTCATATGCAGCGCATGCACGGCATCTCGCTGGAGAGCGGCACGCAGCTCGGCGGCGTCACGTGCGACATCTGTCACAAGGAGCTGTGCAGTAAGTACTTCCTGCGCGTGCACAAACACAACACGCACGGCATTCCTGCGCCCCCCGCGCCTGCTGCCACCGCGCCTGCTGAGCCGTGCCCGCTGTGCGCGCGGCGGTTCCGTGGCCCCCGGGCTCTCCGAGCGCACTTACTAGCCGAGCACGCACCTCCTGCGCGACCACCACCGCCACCGCCGCGGCCGTTAGACCTGCTCACGCGTGATAAACCCTACGCCTGCTCGTACTGTCCATTTACCACTGACGTGCTCGCATTTCTATTTGCCCATGAACGCGCGCACGCGCAACAGCAGGCGAACGAGCCACCAGAGATGCCCCCGGAGCCACCGGGCAGCGTGTGCGGCAGTGAGATGGAGGGTGGCGAGGGGGGGCCCGAGAGCGGTGAGGGCGAAGGAGACGCGGACGCGCAGTACTCGTGCTCGCGTTGCGAGTTCCGTGCGGAGGGCTTCGCGGCGCTGGAGGCGCACCTGCGCGCGGCGCACGGCGGCGCGGGCGCGCTGCTGGCCGTGCCGCGCGCTCCGCAGGCGCCGCTCACGATGCAGCCGTTCGTGGTGGAGGAGGCGGGCGGCGCGCTGAGTCTGGTGCCGGCGCTGGTGTTCCTGCCGGTGCGGCGACGCGCCACTCGCCGCGCCACCGTGACGCTGACGCTGACGCCGGCCTAGCCGCTGACGCCGGCTCGGCTGCCGGACGCGGCGCGCGCGCGCGGCCTGCGACTACACCGCCGCGTGCGCGCGCCTACGATCGCTGAACTGTACTAACTACATTTAACGCTGTGTGCCTTCAAGCGATTGCTGAAATATTATGAGACGTAATTTGTAAAGGGAGAAGCTGCTGCGGCCGCCCGCTCGAGCGCCACACCGCGCGGCGGCCCCCGGCCTCTTTTTTGTCAGAGTCTAACTTCATATATTGAGAATTATATTGAACGGGTGATATATGAAACGTTGCCGCTTATAAATTCGATTATTTATTATTATCTCCTCGATGTTCCGTCGGGTCGGTCCGAGACGAGTTTATGAAACGTCGATTTCGATCGGGAGAAGAAATACACCCTAGGAGTAATTATTATTTAAAGGTATTTTATCGGTGAGTGCGCACTCACGATAGCGTCGTAGTACCGGTGCGATGTTGATCACTGAGGAGCGCCGGCAGACGCGACACCTGGGCGGTCGCCCGCGCGGGCTCGCCCCGCCGCGCGACGTCGCCAGCGGCTCCCCCACTGTACTAGCGCATGCCACGTAGTACTACGACAACCGCTCTACCTCACGACGTTAGTTTTTATATTAGCTGTTATTGTATAAATTATATTTTGGAGTTACAATAAAGTACAAATATAGTTAGTGCGTTACTACGCCGCGCCGGACGGAGGCCGCGCGCTCATGTTAGCTACTCGATACTATTTATTGTTGTCTACGAGTGACTTAAAGCACAAAGATACGTACTATTGGGCAGTGATCAACATTAAACGTAATTTAGTATTAAATTTGATTAGATATGTGGTCGTGGGGCTCGGTCAGACGGGTTTTGTTGTGTAACACACCAATATTTATATACGGGTCATTGTTTGGGGCGCGCGCGGGCTGAGCTTGGCGCGCCCGCCGAAAGCCCCGCTGCATTATACTTATTTGTATTGTAATCGTAAACATAATGTGTTACTGCTGCCGCCGCGCGCGCCGCTCTGCTCTGCACGAATATTAAACAGTTATAAACCGCTTTAAATTTAAAATAATATTTTGAAAACAGGATTTTGAGATGTACATTTTTAATAGTTATATTTACTGCCATCAAGAAAGACTGAACATTTAATAAAATCATGGCTACTGCAGAGCGAAGCGAGGCGGGCGTCGCTTAATATTATTATCTTGATAATCAAGACTTATTTGATGGGTAAAATGGTAACAAAGTTTGTTTAAATAATTCATTATTGGTAGATCAGTGTGGAGGTTAGCTTGTACAAACCATGCAGCTTCTAAAGAAAGTTCCTATGTATGTACGTAAGTTGTAATTTAAATTTAAAGAAACTAGAGGTCGCTCTCGTAACGGCTCCGGATAGGGTCAGCTAAACCTGATTGTTATAATAATAATTGTGATTTTGGATCAGGGTAAACCTTATGAGGAAATAGAGTAACTACGCTTATAGTCCTTATGTAACGGTTACGTAATCCAAATAATCGTAATCAGATATGAAATTACAATAACATTTCTTTTCTCATGGTTAAAACGAAAAATTGTAATGTTAAAATGAAACATCATTTTCATTTTTGTATTAACCAAAAATGAAACATCATTTTCATTTTTGTATTAAACGAAAATGAAACAAAGTATTAACTAACGGTTTGGAAAAATATTGTCTTTTTCGAAGAATATTCTTGTTGTTGGCAACGAATTTCCAAGAAGCCTAATTAACTAATATATTTTCAAAGTTCCTACGTATAGTTCCAAAACGAAATTCCTACTCCAAAACGTCAAAATTAGGCATAGAATTCAAAATAAGGGCAGACATTATTTTGAAGATCCATCTTCCTATTAGTCTTCCTGGATGCAGAGCCAAACGAGATCTTGCACGGAGCCGAGACGCGGGCGCGCGATACAACAAATTATATTAATAACGTTTTAAATAATAACAAATTAATACAATTGTACGCGTGGTAAGATCTCAAGTCATCGTCCATTTTCTATGTGCATTCGTGGAACAATAGTAGAGAATGCCGGGTTTTTATTATATTTGGAGAATGGACGGTCACTCAGATCGATGTCATTGGATGTAGTGAAAAAAATGTATTAAAAATTGTGTTCGAGACGTTTTGTTTCCCCAAACGCGTTGTACTTGGTGTGGAGACCAAATTAAGGTTGGGGACGTAGCAAAGATAGGTAATATAAGTAATTTCCTGTTGTAATGTTGTTGGAAATTACTTAGATATAAAATATATATATTGTAACAAAAAAATATTCACATATACGTATAATCAGTGCTAATCAAGTAGTAGGGAAAACATTTGATGACCCCGTAAGAGAATTTTATTATAATACATCAGTTATATTACATGTATAGTATAAATAGGCATTTATGGATAATATTTATGTATAATTCTGAAAACTGTATCCACACAACAAAATGAACATAGCCTACATTTAAAGAAAAGTCAATAGATACTAGTACGTTTTATATTTATATTTGTCAAAAAATATATATATTTGTCAAAAATTGTATAGGTTGACACACACAACAAAAATAAATAGAAAATTTACAGACAAAAGAAATCATAGAAATTCAGCATCGTGAAATAAATTATTATTGGATTTTTTTATAGTGAGCAAACGTTCGTTCATCTGTCAATTAGAATTCCTTCCTTTGGTTGCATTAATTATTAAAAAAAGGGAAAAAATATTCATTTTGCAAGATAAAAAATACCGTTTTATGCTAGTCATATGAAAAATACAAAGTTTTATTGTAATTTTTACCCTTTTTGGGGTATTTGTTATAATTTTTTGGGATACCCAACAAGGGTACAAAATCACAATGAATACTAATACTAACAAAAATCAGACAAAAACAAAAATACTTTTGACATGTAAAAGTTTTTTATTTAACAAATCATTTGGTGCTAACAGTTTTTGTTAGCTTGCTCTACCGAGACTAAAATGTAAAAAAACATTTAATTATCAAAAGTTTTTGTAAATGTGTGTAAAACAGACACATGATATTTGTCCGTCTGTCCCATCTTAGCTACGTCCGCAATTTAACAATAGTACAAATTTGTTAACCAAGCGTGTAAGGTATCGGAGTTTGGTAACAAATAATAAAAAACAGTACAAATTAATTATTAAGTGTAGCTGAAAGGTTTACAGGAGTGATATTAATAGGTAACAATAATTCACTCAAGTACAACGCTTAGAAGCAGGCAATACAGTCGCACGCTTTTTAAATAATAATCTGTATTATTATTTTCAAATTCGTTTTAAGTATTAGATTTGCTTTCAATATTGTTATTGCAAAAAATGATTTAGTGTTTCAATTTAATATTTTTGGGTAGGATTACAAGAAACGCATGTTGTGCGCAGGTACGCAAAACTACAACGTCCAAGATTAAAAAAAAAAAACAATTAAAAAACTTGACCTTTTCTTACACTTTGACTATGTGAAAAAAATATTTAATATTTCTTTAAATCATTTATAACAAAACTACCATACAGTGCTTTACAAGAATCAAAAAGATTTGAAATACGTACTTACATGATTTAATTGTTTGTGAAATAACACAAAATGAAAAATACTGAAAAAAACGGGTACATCTTAAGTAAAATCTTAAAATATTTTTTGCAAAAATAATAAGTTCCTAAGTTAATATAGTTAAGTATTTTAAATAACAAGTGGACAGATGTTTTCGTGGTTGATTTCAGATCGAAGTTTTAATATTTTGTGAAGGTCTGAGATAAATCCCTGATAACTTTGTTACTCATTTTGTCAATTTCAAATATTGAAGAGGTTATTATTAAAAAAAATATTTGATGTTGACAGAAACGTTATGATCTCTATACAAAAGTTCCTTCATTCCAAATAATAAGTAATTCGTTCTAGTCGTTCCTATTTTTAATTTTAACATATTTTTAGTGCGACTGTATTTTGTAAAACGTGAAAATAATTTTTCGAGTTATATAAAAAACTGTGTTGTTTCTAGTCAAATTATTTTATAAAAAGTTTTACTAATGTGGATGGCCATTCGTTGGGAAATATAAAAAATATATATTTAGGAAATTACAATACATAAAATTGGAGGAGAACCTACGTGATTGATTTTCAATTTAAATTGCAATAGCGGTTTAAAAACTTCTGGCGTCCACATTGGATAAAATTATATTTTAAAATATATAAAGAGAATTATATTCTGGCTTTAGGAGAAAGCCAAACCTTATGCCGCAGCCATTTTGTAGAACTTATTATTATAGTCAAGACAAAAAAAAAAACTTAAATGTTATCTTTGAAATGAAGACAAGTATTTTTTACTGCATTTAAAAAAGTAATATAAATATTTTTTGGGGACGGAAAATTACTACAAGGAAAAAGTCCGTTCGTCACCTTTTCGAAGTTAAATATGTGAATAGTCCAAGTAAAACAGACAGGTTAATTTAAGTTATTCTCAGTAATAAGGGCTACACTGTGGTCTGCGGTCGGTATATGTTCCTAGCTCCGTCTGTTTGTTATGTATTTGTTTTCCATTAATTACTACGAAGCATTTCTACCGTATTCAATAAATTAAATATACAAATACTTGTTGAGTTTTTATTTTTCTTCCTTAGTGACCAAATTTAAATTAAGATGAGTCAATTTTCTCTCCTCAAAATTTTAGCGAAAGTGAACCAACTCTATACTTCTTGATGGGTTGAGTATACAAATACTGCAGAGAAATTATTCTTATTATTCATACATTCATTCATCCGCTTTTCTTATTACTTATAACATTATTTTAATTTTACCCCATTTTTACATCCTTACCCTGATGTTGTTACCAGTAAGATGACACAAAAATGGGTAATTTTGCTTTCATTTACCCCTTCTTTAAAAGAGATACTGCATCATCTAGCTTCTTCAGTCAACAACCAAGTAGTCATTCCTCAAACAAGGAGACTGAAGCCTGACAGATAGCAGCACCCAGTTTATGACGGAAGGTCATCATGTTTATGGTACTGAGTGTGAATAGACTATAGAATGTGTACTGCATCGGGACCATTCGTTACAGATTGGTAAGTACTTTTATTTTTTTGTTCTGATAGGTCTCCATATTCTTCGGATGGGCTCAAGACTGGTCAAGCGGTAGTCTGGGACATAGTTAGTGTGTATTGTGGAAATGTTTCTTATCCTGGAGCCCTGACCAACGATAAAGATGGCGGTGACTTCGATTTGATTCTTGGAAACTTGGTTGGTTTCCAGTCTAACCGGATGCAGCAGAATACCAGTATTTTACATGGAGCGACTGCCTATCTGACCCCCACCACCCAAATACTGGTTGGATAGGTATTAAATAGTAAACACAACATAATTGTTATTGTTGCCCTATTTGTTGCAGATAAGTGTTAACCAGGACAGTCCAGTAATGGTCAACATAAATGTTCAATATTGACTTATTTTATTATTGATAGAGAATGCGAGTAAAATACTTATAAATAATGTAAATAATTAACTATACATAAGTATTCTAAACTATTGTGCGAAAGTAACAGGGAAATTGAGTAAACATTTATGCTTATTAATATAATTATAAGATAAAAATAGAAAACCAAGTAAAAATAACGACGGTGATCAACCAGAAAATCATAATTTCACAGCATAATTAGGACAACAAAAATCAGATCTAAAATATAAAAGATGCTGCTAAAACCATTCAGCGCGATAATCTATAAATAAATCATACAATTACAACCCTAACTTGAAAAGAAAAAAATCCTCCACCAAAAATAGTCTTAATTAAAGATTATGTCCGCGTCAACTGTCAGCTTTAGATTAATAAAAAAAAACTTGACAAAAATGCGCGTTTTTTGTAAAAAAATCGACATCCATTAAAAATCGCGGCTCACGAGGGTTGCTGGGTGTCGCATCTGTCAAACTTAACGTGGGGGAAATGCAGTAAAATTGTTGAAAAATGGGTTAAATGTTAAAAAAACAGCAAAACATGGAGCTCGCGAGGGGTTAAGCTGACAGTGTCAACATTACACGGGTTAACCCGCCGGTCGCGGGCCGACACGCTTCGTTGTCGTTTGAACTTGGATTTGAGCGTTTTTTTATGTTCAATTGCCATATTTTTTGTTATTTTTATAGATATTTCATGCAATTTTTTCAATAGCTTAATCCGTAGTTAATTTAAGGAATTAGCTATTGATTGAAATAAAACTAATCAGTAAAAAAATACTTTCAAGCGACTAAGGGCCGATTTTTCAATTCTCAGTTAAATCGTTAAATAGTTATCTAGCGAATAAAAATATCTGGCTGTCTATCAGGTAAATAAATATTTTCAATTTTAAAATAAAATGAATTCGGGAACTTTGATTAAAATGTTAAATAAATCATCACAATTTCTTCTCTAGCTACGAGTAAGTAAAATCAATTTACCGATTATGACGTTCAATTAAAGTATGATAGGTACGTTCGTAAGGAAGGACATAAGATAGGACGTAAGGTCGGACGTAAGGTAGGACGTAAGGTAGGATGTAAGGTAGGACGTAAGGTAGGACGTAAGGTAGGACGTAATGTAGGACGTAAGGTAGGACGTAAGGTAGGACGTAAGGTAGGACGTAAGGTAGGACGTAAGGTAGGACGTAAGGTAGGACGTAAGGTAGGATGTAAGGTAGGACGTAAGGTAGGACTTAAGGTAGGACGCCTCAGGCTAGGTAGAGCGATGATCTTCGCAGGGTGTTTTTATGGTCCTCGGAACGCGCCACCGTCGGGTTCCCGGATAACGGCAGGAGGGGTTCACATCGGTGTCGAGTCGACGATGAAGTACCTGGGACTCGTCCTCGACAGCCGGTGGAACTTCGTGGAGCACTTCCGACGTTTGGCTCCCAAACTGCAGAGGGCTGGAGCTGCTTTGAAGCGGCTTCTGCCCAATCTAGGGGGTCCAAACGCCTCCTGCCGGAGGCTCTACGCGGGGATCGTGCGGTCCATGGCCCTTTACGGGGCACCGGTGTGGGCGCGTTCGTTGAGGCTGCGACCGGCCCAGCAGTTGAACGCGTCCCAAAGGGTCATGGCCATTAGGCTGGTCCGAGGATACCGCACGGTCTCCCGTGAGGCGGCGAGCCTCCTTGCCGGACTACCGCCATGGGATCTGGAGGCAAAAGTCCTCGCGCACATATGGGAGTTGCGCGAGGAGGCGAAACGCCGGGGCGTAACTCCGCTGCCGCAAGAAATCGCGGCACAGCGGACAGAGCTCCGGCGGGATCTCATGGCGGCATGGAGAGTGCGATTGTCGCAACCCAGCGCTGGGCACGCCACAATTGTGGCGATAAGTCCCCTCTTTGAGGAGTGGCTAGAGAGGCGCCACGGCGTCCTCACCTTCCGCCTGACACAGGTCCTCACCGGACATGGTTGTTTCGGGAGGTTCCTGTTCAGGATAAAGCGGGAGGAAACGCCCGGGTGTCACCACTGTGTGGATCGCCCGGAGGACACGGTGGAGCATACGGTGGAGGTCTGCCCAGCTTGGGCGGAGCACCGCCGTGTCCTCACGGAGGCGATCGGCGGCGGCGATCTCTCGCGTCCGGCCCTGGTTCAGGCCATGGTCCGGAGCGAGAGTGCATGGGAGGCCGTCACCTCCTTCTGCGAAGCAGTAATGCTCGCGAAGGAGGAGGCGGAGCGCGCGAGGGAGAGGCAAAATGCGCCCCCTCGCGCCCCTAGTCGCCGCAGGAGACGCCCCGGGCGTCGGGAGTCGCGAGCCGACTTCCGGCCACCGTAGGCGCGGGCTTGCGGACGGTGAGCAATGGGTAGCTCGCCGTCCGATAGGGACCAGGCCCGGGTCGACGGCGCGTTGTGTTCCACGCGCGCCTCAAAGAGATGTCAGCACCAACTGACGGGGTCCGGAAGGGCCAATGCCTGCCGGGGTTGCGGGTTTGTCTGAAAGGGATATCGCGACCTCGGCACACAGGCAACGGAAGGAACACGGGTGGGTTTTAGTCAGTAAAAGTCTGACACGCCCTCCCGCTCCGCCCAGAGCGGGAGAAGTTATTTGATAATTTCCCATCCTCAAAAAAAAAAAAAAAAAAAGGTGGCTGGTAACGGCTGGATGAGAGTTGTTGAGAATCGAGCTGAATGGCGTGCAATTGATGCAGCAGTGGACTGCTTTAGGCTGATAATGTTGATGATAATGAGGTACATACGTTCGATTAAAGTCAAAGTCAAACAATTTATTTCAATTAGGCGCATAAGAGGCACTTTACAAAAGCCCCTTCCAAAAGGTAGTTCTTGTATGCAGAAGAATGGGCAAGAAATCCACCGTAACTCTTTGAAAATGTTTTTACAATATTTTGTATTCATTAATTATATAATTATATGTGAAGACGATGCATCTAGAATAAGATTACTATACCACGATAGGTAAAAATAATGAACAATGAAGCAATGACAGATAAATTAATTATGTGATAGATACATGGTGCTCACATACTAACAAACATTGCAAAATTATACGATATTCCTAACATTTTAACAAGTCATACTAATAAGTTAGTGTGTGAGTTCAAGTAATCACGGAATGCAAAATCAGTGTTATACGAGTAAAAATAAAATAACAAACTATAATTAACTTAGCAACCAGTTTGATTTTGTCTGGACTCTAAATTTTCCTATGGAGCAGGACCAGCATGTTTCCAAGCATTCTCATCTTGGATATAACCTTTTAATTTGTAATATACAAAGTGTACTTTTAATATGAGTTTTAAATTTTCTTTCATTTAAGAAATCCACTCACTGGCGAACATTCAAAAAAATGTCTGAAGCTGTGGCGAGACAATGCTTCCTTACCCAAACCATGCGTTCTACCTGCTGAAGATCTCCCGCCTGGACATCAGTTACCATGGGTAGCCTGGAAGTCTTTAAACAGACTCCGGACCCGGTTTGGCCGAGACAAGGAAAATCTGTTCAGGTGGAGATTCATAGACTCCGCATTGTAGTGTAAATGTGGTGCTATTCCATAAACGATGGGACACTTAATGTCCTCTGTGTCCTCTATCAGCTGCACGTTTCAGGAACTGATGGACGCTAGTGATGGCGCCAAACACGTGGCCGAATTCTGGGTGAAGTCTGTTTAGATTACCTTCGACAAGCTAAGAAGAAGATTGGAAATAAATTATTTGGCTCATAATTTTAACCCCCGATGCAAAAAGAGGGGTGTTATAAGTTTGACCGCTATGTGTGCGCTGTGTCTGTCTGTGGCACCGTAGCTCTTAAGCTTCGTGCCGACCATCGCGACGCGACGCCGGGACGCGACTCGAACAATACAATTTCTAAGAAAACTTGGCGGTATAACAATAGCCGGTGTCGCGTCGCGCTGTCGCGTCGCGCTGGTCTGCACGAAGCTTTAAACGGGTGAACCGATTTGAATGCGGTTTTTTTTATTTGAAAATATGTTTTCTAGCGATGGTTCTTAGATAATGTTTTATTACAATCGGTCCAGCCGTTTGAAGATTATCAGCTCTTTTCTAGTTGATGAATGGATGTGAGCGTCTTCCACAGGCCTGATCGATTTGAACTTTGATACTCTGTTACTTCAATGATATTAGAAGAACATAGTAACCTTGAACTGATGCTGCAGCATCACCTGGAATTTGCAGGTTACCCAACTCCCTTACCAACTTACAGCACAGGTATCGTGTTTGGGCTCATTGGAATGGTCTCAATGAATAGGTTATAGATAGATGATGAACAGGATCTGGTGATGGAGTAGGAAAGAAAAATGAGGAAATTTTTGCGTCAAGGGTTTTTTAAATTTTAATATAAAGGCAATATATTTTCAGTGATACCTATGTAGTTAGTCTTCACATTTACCATAGGGCACTGAGATGCATCGGCGTTTCCGAGTTATGTCACACTTACGGCCTACTTCATACCTATAATGTACCACGCGGCCCCAGTGCGGTATGGTTCGGCCTACTTACACATTAGGTATACGTGTGAACATTCACATACAGGGAAATAATAGGTAAACAGCAACAAACTCTTAATAAAAGGAATTCCTAAAAATCATTGAAACATTTTCATTCAACAACAATTATGAATCAATGAATACTACGTAACACTACCTACTTTGTAGAGAGTAGTTTGCTTTAAGATGAGTAACTAAAAACGACACATTTTCCTTTAAAAGTAAACATCGCTATGATTTATTTTTATTAGGTTTGATTTATCACATTCTTAGGGTTCGTGGCTAAATAATAACAGGCGCACGCGCACGGTTATGCTACGATTGCCGCGGTCGGTTCGTGGATGACCCATTACATAACGAGACCCCTCTTTGCCTTTGGCCCCTATTTATAGATCTTTGACAGTCGTTACGGATAGTCAGAAGCCCAGAATTCTGACAACCAGTCTTACCAAGGAGTATCGTATTACCCATTACCTAACTGGGTTGTGGAGGCCAGATCTCCATTTAAAATAAGCTGCAACCGGTTAGACTGGAAGCCTACTCCAACATAGTTGGGAAAAGGCTAGGCAAATGATGATTTATCACATGCAGAATACAGTTCTTTAATGGGTGCGAGTGCCTATAACACAAGGTAACCATGTTTTAAATAAGGTAAAATATTTGTAAATAAAGGAATTACTAATACAGAACTGCAATTGATTCCTATTAATTGAACACAAACAAAAATTCATAATTGTTTCTTGTAATTCAATTATCAATTATTATTTTCGATTCAATAATATAGAATTGTTTATTTTATAAGTAATTTTTAATTAATATTTACTGACGCAGGTTAGACGATGAGTGAGCTTTGGTGATATTTGCGAGAACTGTAAACAATTGAGTCCTAAATGAGTCACTGCAGGTCCAAGTTTTAATTAAAAATCACCTCTTCGTAAAACTCAATTAAACCTTTTCGAAAATTATTTCACAAATGGCAAGCTACAGTATTAGTGTTGCCAAGTGTGATAAGATATATATATATTTTATATTAAAACAAGAAGTTTCACGCGGGCGAAATCGCGGGCAGAAGCTAGTAATGTTATAATCTAAAGTTTAGATTATTAATCATTATGGTTTAGATTCTAAACCATAATAATTATTATAAAGACATAAAATTGTTTATTTGTTAGTTAGAGATAATCTGTACAACTACTGATCCAATTACAAAAAATATTTCAGTGATAGCTACACCATTTCCGAGTGACGTATTTCTCCACAGTCGCGGGCAGAAGCAGGTACGTAACTATTATAAGAAATATTCAACCAAATCTTATATCAAAAACTGTAGGACAACTCAACTCAACACGTGATGGAAGTGGACGGCAAATAGTTTCAAATAAATAAATCCATTAGACGGGACGATGCCGTCACCACAGTACCTATTAACGTCATCTGTACTGATAAGGTCTTCGGGAAGACTCATGCTGTTTAAGTCGGTATTACCTACGTCAACTTGTTTGAGTAAACAACACTGACAGCACTAACTGGGATCGAATGTACTTTTTTGCTGAGCCTGGATTAGAAGCTGCGTTTCTTCTTCCATTCTAAATTCTTCTGTACCTTCGCGATATCTATACATGCAAATACAAAAAAATAAAATAAAATTGAAGTGTCTTTGAATGTTCTAGCAACATCCCACCTCTAGATTTGTATAGCCGTCTCCTTAAATTTAAGATCCCTCTTCTGATTAATTTCCCCTCCCTTTTAACATATTCCTCTCCAGAACTGCTTGTGGCGCTGATGATTGTCATCCGTCGCAATAATACAAAATTATAACCTGTTTCCCAAAAATATTCTGTCTGTGTGGATGTGTATTACATGTGTATTTAATGTTCTAACAATAATTATAATATCGTTAGGAGATTCCTTTCTCAGGAGCCCTGACCACCGTGCACCGGTGGCTAGGACCCTGTTCCCGATACCGGTGGGCTACTATTTTTTATATTTTTAAATGTTTTTGTTTTCTCTTTTGTTTTTATAAAAATATTTAAAAATGAAAATTATATGTATATTATTATTATTCATTTATTAAACAAGTTACAATGACTCATAGATACAATACATTACACATACAAACAAACAATACTTACATTAACAATACAATACACAAAGCCCAATAAGGTTGATTTTTATTATATTTACTTACAACTATGTTAGTGATACAATTACACAAATACACACAACAAAATAAATAACTGCTACAGCATTCCAGCTGAGATACGGGAGCAACGACTCACTATACAGCAGTCCAGCCTATCAGCAATAACTCCCAGGATGCTGTTGGAACTCCTGCGCACCAAGGACGCACATATTAAAAAAAAAAAAAAAAAAAGTTTGAATCGTTATTCTAACTTTTTTTTTTTTTTTGTTCTCTCTCGTTAGAGAGAACGAGTGAGTAACGTTGTGAGTAGTTGTTGTTAGAGTTGAGTTGAGTTAGTTAAGTTTTTTATATAAATGAAATAAAGGAAAATAATTATAATATTTATGTTATTATATTTTTTTGTTTGTTTCACTCTAGTACTAACAAGTTCTACATCAAGTTAAACTGTATCATCGAAGATTTTCACTATTTATTTTTAAAATTTTAGCAATGCACACTGGCTTCCGAATTTCACTTTACGACATTGGTAGAATGGTCAACATCGGCTTTGCTTGCCATAACAAAAAATAAAATAGAATAGAAGTGTATGTTTGCAATGTCTGTTCATATGCATTTAGTGAAAATAACAGCTTTTTACTATATGCATATGAAAGTATATACTTATACGGTACTTGTAACAAAAAACATTTTTTTTTTGTCTGTGTGTGTGCCGATAGCTGATGTTATATTGAGTAACTGAGGCTTCTTTTATTTTAGAAAAAGCCATGCGGGAGAACCCGCGGGTATACAATAAGGTTATATTATAAGTCGAATTAATCTAGCAACATTCGCGCCTTAGCCACAAAGTCCCAGGACACGAAACAAATAATTAAAAGGTACGCGGAAAACAGTTTGAAAAAAGTCCCGAGACACGACAGAAAAAGTCCCGGGCACGACAAAATGCAACAAAAGTCCCAGGACTAAAAACCATGACGCTATCTTGAATTGGCTCAATTTGTTATAAGTAGGTACATATCGTATGTCCTAGCTAGAGTGACTCATTTTGTAGACTATGTTAGGAAAGTCGCTCTACGACGATATTTTCTAGGTCCTACCTAAGGCAGGGACCTACATGAAAATATCTCTCCTGGGGATGAAGCGTTTGAGCCAAATCCGGTGTTTTTTGTTGCTGAAATGCCTACGCCGCTCGTCTTTGGCAGAGTTAACTAAGTACCTTGGCAACGTCTCTGAGCTAGATGTTGTTACTTAAAATAAGCGGATCCTATGCCAGAAGGATGATATGGTATTATGGTTCAATTTGATAGCATTTATTACCAGCCCTTACCATCAGACGACTACGCTAGCATGACTAAATTAGCGATGATCTGTAAATTGGTAACAAGGCTCAAAAGTCTCTGCTTGTATTTTTTGTATTGTATAGTGTAGGTACCTACCTACCTACTATTGTATTGGTGTATTTTGAAGTGCATCATAAAAAGGAAAACTACTCATATCCGATGTGGTTTAATACCACATTAAATTATTGGAATAAATAACCAAATTAAGATATTTACCAATTAGGTATTTGTTCGTCCGCGTCGTTAGGTACTGACTTCCCTACAGTAATCATTAGGGAGTTGGTATTTATATTAAGTAACAAATGAGATCTCCTACTAATCACAGCTTCTACAGAACCAAAAAATTGAAGGAAATAGGTAATAATAAAATATAGCGCGAGAGAGCTTCGAACAACACCTTAGGAGGCTCTCATTGCGCGGCTGAGTCAAGGGCTTGATTCAGAAAGCAGTACTCCTGCATAGTGACGAGGTTCCTCTCTCCAAAGCCCTGACCACCGGCAGCTTGAATCCTGATGCAGATGGGCCACTATTTTTTTAATAATTTTTTTTTAAAATTTAATTAATATGTCAGTGTAAAGAAGGGAAAAATATAGCGCTACAAGGTTATTTTGGCGCGCGGCCGATATCGTGCCGCCATCTTGTTTTTTTAATGCATTTCAAGTGACATTTCACAAAACAATTATTTACCAACAGCTGCGCCCTCTGTCTACGAAATTCGGGTACCAAAAGAGCTTAACCGTGTTCTGACGGAATAGGGATACCGATTAATGGCCGTGGCTTCTCAGTATGAGTAGAGGCCTTTCCCTGCAGTGGGACAGTAACAGGCTGGTATTATATTAGTAGAGCAGTGGTGGGCCAGTGGTAACGGCTCCGTCTTACGTGACATAAGTCTAACCCAGGCAGGTAACTTTATGTAGTTCATTTCATCAACGCTGCTCTCGTAACAGTGAAGGAAAACTTCGTGAGGAAACCGACATGTCCTAGAACCCAAAATTCTAAAACAAGTGAAATCCAGTAACCCGCACTGGGCCCACGTGGTGGATTACGGCCCACCCACTCTCACAGAGACGAGGTATGTGTCCTAGCAGTGGGAAAGCTAGGGCTATAAAAAAATAATGTAATTTCATGACACAAATTATATAGAACACTTATAAGTACCTATAAGGTATTAAAGTTAGAAAAATATTTGGTGAAACCTTTGCATACGTGCATGATACACGAACCTCGTGTTGTTATGTAATTATGTGGAACTCATTTATGTAGGTAAGTATCACATAACGTTTAAGGTAATTTTCACATAAATTTACCTGCTCGATTACAATGTAATTTCAGCTTTTATAAATAATTATAAAAAAAAGCCTGTCTGTCTGTGTGATTGCATTGTTATTCTAAACTCCGCAACGGATTTTGATGCGATTTTCACAATCATTTAGAGAATTTATACCGGAAGGTTGATGTGTAACTACACTTACAAATAATAAGAAAATCTCGATGTTTTGTCATATCGTAAAAATCCTGCGAGCAGCGTCATGTCGCTAGTTTATAAATAAAACTGAAATGAAGACGTCAAGATATTGAACAATAGATTATCCGTAATTTTATTATGATGAATGAAAACCAATTTCAAAACTCAATAGGTACATTCATTTTTATAAAATTAGTCGCCCGTATAACATTCACGCGAGATCAGAATCAATCTCTACATCCTCATTTATTTTATTTATTAAAAAATAACAATACGCGATCAATCACCCGACTTTGCTCCGACACGCGGCCCTACGACCTTATTATTTACAAAACAGTAAAAAATACAGTTTTTACCCAAAAAAACGTAATTTCACAAATCTGCCGCGAAAAAGTTCTCTAAATCATTTTATAAAAAGCTATTGTGATTTTTAAACCCTTGCTTTTTTGTAAAAAAGAGACATGCGCCAGCCACGCTTTTATATTTGCGAAAAAAACTTTTAATTCACTAAAGCACAGTGACCTACATATATTTTTCCCCATTTCTGTAAAAACACCCTTTTATTACCCGTTTTTTTTTTCATAATTGAATTCAATCCTTTGGAAAAAAGGGTTGGGTAAATTCCCTGTAATTTAGTTTTTTTTGCAAGTTTTAGTTCGCGCCAAAAATTATGCGCGCTGTCAAAATTTCGCGCCATTACGTTCGGACATCTGCCGAGGAAAAAAGTTAACAATGCAAATAGGGGACGGACGACATTTTTAGGGGAATTTCGTCGTTTTCGTGTACAAAATGGAGAAATGCATTTAAACTATAGCGGAACGATGTCCCCTCATTTCAATATTAATGTCCGAGTATTAATTTTTTAAGATAAATTAAGCGATATGTTAATAACGTACGGTTCAAAATCGCGTGGCAATGTTTTTAATGTTTTGCATTTTATGGCTTCGGATTTTCATTATTTATGGATTTTATGAATGTTGTACAAAGATTTAATGTTAAGTAAATTATTATTGTTTCGTAAAAATATGATTTTTGCAATGATTTCTTGTTGCCTTTGTTAGTAACTTGGGATGAATGGACAGTCTGGCTTGGCTTGTTTAAGGCGACGATAACCAACTTTTAATGATTTTATACTGAAGAGTCTCTAAACTAGTAGTGTTAATGATTTGGAAAAAAAATAATTAAAGCATTTTTTTTTATATCTTACATAGGTAGTGAAATTAATTTGTAAAGTTATTCTAATTTGTAAAGTTATTCAAAAAATGAGAAACACGCAAAATCTATCTAGCGTATTTTTCTGAAACGTTCACCATTTTAAAAAAATATTGAATTATTGATCTTTTAGTATATACGTGCGTGTTTTATTAAAATACCTTTTGTTTTGTGCATAATAAATTAATAATAAGTCTAATTTGGGATAGCGCTCCTTGATGGGCGAGTCCTATTACTGGCTGGACGTACGACACAATGCGTGAGCTCAGTACAGAACACGCAAGCTAAGCACTCAAGGTCACTGGCATATCTGCGTCTTAAGTCTTTTTTTTTGTATAGGTTATTTTTTTTATTTTTTTTGAGAGGAATTAGATTTAGGCGCCCTCCGCTCGGCCCTAGAGAACATGTAGACACGTGGCGTCCACTTTGTGGTCTTATCAAAAGAAAACATTATCAAATATGTAGGTAGGTTATACCTATAGGTAGGTCACTTGGATCCATACTACTGCGTATGGATCCAGGTGACATACCTATAGGTATACACGACCACACGCGTCTATCTCAAAACCGCAGGCCACTGTAAGTAGGTAGCTACTAAACTGCGTAGTGCTAAAGGAAAGAAAACCAAATATCTGGTCTAGTGGTTGGAAGCGCTACTGCTGAGCATGATGTTCTGGGTTCGACTCCCAAGTCGGGCAAAGTGCTATTGGTTTTTTCCATCAGGAATTTCTCAGTAGCAGCCCGGAGTGGCCGGTTGTGCTCGGTTGACGGTAATATGCTCGCCACCTTAATATGGGTGTACTTAATTTCGCCAGTTATGAAGGTAGGCTTTGCCTAACCTTTCGGGGAATTACAAGTTGAAGTTATATTGTGTTATGAAGAGCAAATAAACCAGTTTGTTAGTGCACATTGTATTACAAGAGACATCAAACGTCGTAGTACATGTAATCCATGAGCAAGGTAGCTGCCAGCAGCAAGCCTTTCTCCTGCACTGAAAGATCTTGCTCGAATGCTACGCCGAATCTGGAAAAACGTTTTGTTTTTTTAAATATACGACAACTAGCTTGTGACTTAACACTTTCGACTTTCATAGAGCTCAAACGCCATGGCGCCATACATATTGCAAGTTTATTCCAGGAGAATCGGCATTACATTTGCGCTAAAGTTAACCCTCGAGGAAAGTCACCGGCAATTCGTGTAGACTAGCGCGATGCGACGACGCGACGCCACACCGGTTATTGTTATACCGTGAAGTTTTCTTAGAAATTGTATTGTTCGAGTCGCGTCGCGCCGTCGCGTCGCGCTGGTCCGCACGAGCCTTTATTATTGTTCTCTGAGTGAATTCACAAATAATGCATTATTTATAATTAGTTACAGATATTAGAATCGATAAAGTTAGGATAGGTGCATTATCACTCTGGGTAAAAAAACCCGGCGAGTGCGTGTCGGACCAAGCACAATGAAGGGTTCCGTAGTTGGCATGAATTTATCCCAAAAACAAACTTAACATTGTAGTTAAAAAAAAATGTTCTCCCATGTATCGATAAAAGTCACGGTCAATTCTCCAACTGCAAATGTAAGCTTGTAATCGCAAAAAAAAAAAATGGTGTGCTAAAACTACTAATTAGCAATTTCGGACTTTTTCCTTTACTTGTGCTGTGAGACCTTGCTTCTTGCCAAATTTCATGATTCTAGATCAACGGAAACTACCCGATAGGTTTTGATTTATTTGCGAGTATCAAACATGTCGCATAAATGGCCGTAATTATTTATTGCGTTGACTTAGAAGCTTGATTTTTTTTGAGCTCCAAGGGAACATAGACCTACGTATTTGATATTAATTTCATCATGATGCCTTCCTGAGAAAAAGGGTCTTGAAATACTGACGGATGGACAATGAAGTGATCCTATAAGGGTTCCATTTTTTCCGTACGGAATCCTAAAAAACCTATAATGATAGATCAAAGATGGATAAATAATTAATATAAGGAAAGGTTAAAGCTTCGTGCAGACTAGTGCGACGCGACAGCGCGACGCGACACCGGTTATTCTTACACCGTGAAGTTTTCTTAGAAATTCTATTGTTCGAGTCGCGTCGCTTCGTCGCGTCGCTCTGGTCTGCACGAGCCTTAACAGTGAATCAAAAATCACCGTGTATAGAATGAGACGAACTTATCAATAACGGGTTGGAAGAGCAGCGCGTGCTTGATGCCCTGCCAGCGCTTGCAGGTGGCGCCCACTGGTGTGCCGTCGTCGCGCATAATCTCGAACTGGACGTCGCGGTAACAGCTCACCGTCATGAACGGACCTAGAGGAACAGGAGGCTGGGTTTGGAAGTGTCAATAATTGTTTTACTGTGGACTGCTTTAAGGGAAGACGGTATATTTCTTTTTACCCGACTACGGCGAAGCAAATAGGAGGGTTATGATTTTTACCGGTATGTATGTATGTTCATGTGTTACCTCATAACTACTAAACTACTGATCATAATTTGACAAATAAGGTGTCGTTGGAGGCGTCTCGATCATCCGCTGGTTTTAGGCTATGTGACGTCACATTTAATATGGCGCTCTCTAGAAGGCTAAAGTCACGTGTCTACCGCAGTTAATGCTGTGGATGAGCACTCGGCAGAAATTGAATTGAAATGAAAAAAAAGTTATAAAAACTAAAACCCGACTACGACAAACAAAAAAGTCAACTAAAAAGCTATAAACAAGACATCACAGACAGACAAATTAAAAATCTAGAGTCACACGTGTTAGGGCAGAAATCACACAGATCACGTGTGACTCCGGATTTTTTACTAGTCTGTCTGTCAAACTCAAATTCAAGCATTTATTTCAATTAAACCATTTACAGGCACTTTTTAATTGTCAAGGAATCGGTCAGTCAGAAATGTGTTGCTCATTCCAAAGCGTAGTAGGTACCTGTGAAGTCTTGTTTATACCTATTTAGTTAACTAAGCGGTAGCCATGAAGATTCTTGTCTTAATACCAGTGACATTCAGAAATTATAGTAGGTCACGCCTTCTCTCGATGCTCAGTAATGCATTTAGAAATCAAGAAAGAAAGAAAATACGTTTATTTGCGACCAAGCAGTTGCCATTGCCGGTAGGTACTTAAGGCGGTATAGTACGCGTCAAACGTTAAGGCGGCTCTGAAGTGCGCTACTAAATAAATATTTTATATGACCGCGAATCATATTTAGATCAACATACAACCTGATGCTGGCCTGAAAAAATTACTTTCGCGGGGTACCTTGACGCTATCGCCTCAAGTACCATGCTTGGCAGACGATTTGATAATCACAATAATAATATATCTTTTTAGAATGGTCTACCCATCCGTTTAGAATGGTCTGTCCATTCTTTTAGAATGGTCTGTCCATCCTTTTAGAATGGTCTATCCATCCTTTACAACTCACCTCGAATCCAGAACAAATGATCACCATTATCATTCTTAATGAGATACACAGGTTTTATAGGCGTCCACTGCTGTTCCACGCTGCCGATCAGCTCCCCTGGGGGTGAGTATACCTCCAGGTGTTGCAGCTGGCAGGGTAGGCAGCGGCCAGTGCAGGCGTAAGGGCGGTGTATCCTCATCACTTCTGTGCCCTGGCCGTCCATCACGTGAAGCTGCAGGGGACGCAGACCGTAGCAGAAGTAGCCTACCCACCACCTGGTCATGATTTGAATAAAAATGAAATTTTAACTTGAAAATGTCATCTTATTATACTATCCTATTAATCGGCTGCCCCATATCAAAACCCCGTCAGTGTATTCATAATATTTGATATTTCTCAACACCTTATTTATTTGGCATCTCATCATCTGCCTAGCCTTTACCCAATTATGTTGGGGTCAGCTTCCAGTCTAACCGGATGCAGCTGAATACCAGTATTTTACATGGAGCGATTGCCTATGTGAAATCCACAACCTAGTTACTGGGTAACAGGATATATTTGGTAAGACTGGTTGTCAGACTTTCGGGCTTCTGACGACCCGTAACAACTGTCAAAGATCTACAATGACAGCCGGGACCAACGGTTTTAAGTGCTTTTAGATTTTCTTGTGTGTTGCATTAACAAGACAAATTAATAATCATTGAAAAAACCAAAAATATTAATAAACGTGAATCAGTGTAAGTAACTATTTTAATACTTTTTTGATAAGGAATATGATAATTTTTACTTAAACTAACATGTCTATTAAAAAAATCTAAACACGACTTATAATAGGTTAATTAACTTACTAGATAATAATAAAACTAACTTATTCTCCTCTTCAATAGTATAGACCAGGCTCTGCTCAGACGTCCTGATGAGGTATCTGTTCCGCCTTCCTCTGAGGAACAGCACGTTCCTCACGCGCAGTTTCTTCGTGATGAGCAGCCGGTCCAGGGACAATAGATGGTGGAGTAGGGGAAGGTCTGGAGTCGGCTGGAATGATCGACTGTTATGTAATTTTAAGAGGTATTGAATGGGAATGTCAAAACATCATGCTTGTTTTCCCCGACCGGTTAGGCAGAGGTGCATGTACTGATAATACAACCACATTTCGCCAATTATGTTTAAGTCCCTTGTAAATGGGGCGAGTATTGCCATCAACCGGGCACGACTCCTGACTCCGGGCTGCTACTGAGATATTCCTGTTAGACAAACCCAATAACGCTTTGCCCGACCTGGACCAGGACCCAGGACCTCATGCTCAGCAGTAGCGCTTGTGACCACTAGCCCAGCGAGACAGTCAAGTATGTCGCATTTGTTTACGTAAGGGTTCTATTCACGCGTACCACAACCATACCACATCATTGCGACAAAATGGCGGCAAGCAGTGGTTACGTGTGAATCAGGGTTGTGATAAAACAAACAAATTGTTTTAAAACACGTATTTTAAACATAGCTTAAAATAAAACAATGTTTTTTTATCAAGGGTTTAAAATCACAGCATAAAACAATGTTTTAAATATTATGAAATAAACATCAAATTTTAATAGCGAATGAATGGAAATCAATGAAATGTTATAAATGTATATGACTTGATATAGCTCGAAAAGAAATTAAAGACGTCAGATAGTAGATTAGATTGTTAGATCTATTTGTCAATTGTCATATGAAGTACTTAATTACCCGCAACTATTTTGGGGATTCCTTTATTTAAATATAGTCCATCCTACCGTAGCAAGCGTGATAACCAATAAATATCAATAATATCAATAAATATAATATTAATTGTTCATTTTCTGTAAGAAATGAGATCTTTTCCCTGCAATTTATTGCGCCATACTATAGACTGATACTAAATAGCATACCTACTACTACTTAGATAGCAGCAGGGCTGGCTATAAAAAAAAACGCGAGGTCGGGGGACCTCCGTCAGGAACGAAGTTCTTTCTCATGTTTGATTTAAAACAAAAACAATATTTTCGCAGACGCCATCTTGGATTAACACATTGACCTTACCATCGACTTTAGCACCCTCAAAAACTATGAAAACGACACCCATGACTAAAAATGTGTTTTTTTTGCTATCGCCATCTTGGATTTTCATTTTAATCAAAATTTACACTTTCTCTCTCTCTATCGAATGAGAAGAAGACAGTCGCAAGTATGAACGCGTTTTCTCGTGACGTTTTCTGCCAGTTTACTCCTACCGCAAGTCGCGTTAAAGAATTCCAGAAACCCTAAGTAATGTTGTGAAATAGCTATTATTTGCTTTTGCATAGTTAAAATACTTCTTGAAGGTAAGTAGGTATTTACCCTTTAAGGGTAAATGATACACTCCTATATTTAGATCCCAGGAACTATCTTTAATGTAGGTAAGTCCTGTTATTTCCCCGGCCTCTGACGTCAATGCTTGATATATTGTCGACTAACCTTATTTAAGGATGTTGCTATAAATTCTATAACTACTGACGCAAATCATTGATAGGCATTGGTCCGTATATTTGTGATTTGTCTCCTATAAATACCTAGTAACCTATTTAGTGAAGAATACGGGAACTATTCGTTTCGACCCGAACAAACTGAGCTAGGTATGCCGTGGTAAAAATATATTTTTTACTAGCTTTCGCCCGCGACTTCACTCGCGTGGAAGTCGGAAATTTATTATCCCACAGGAACAGACTACCGGGATAAAAAGTAACCCATATGTTAATCCAGGTTAGGAAATTCGTTCAGCCGTTGTTGCGTGATTGTGTAACAAACATCCGAACATACAAACTTTTACATTTATAATATAATTTATATTATTAGTAGGATAGTAGTATTAGTAGGATGATCTGTCAAGTCGGCGCGGCGGTCTGTCAGAGGGATGGACTGTCATGGGCGTTCCGAATAAACCACATTACTAGCTACAAATAAAGCTACACGTTGTTTTACTCATACATTTCACTTATAGGGCGCATTGACTAAATTGACAGACTGCGTTAGCTTGGGCTTTGTCTACCTCCCGGTCTCACCACTCACATATTTATTATTTTTTATTTAAACTTTATTGTACACCACAAAAATACATAACAAAAAAAATATAATTAAGCACTACAAAATATACAATGGGCGACCTTATCGCTTTCCGCGATACACACACACACATACCTCAGGCGGTGACTACCAGTCGCGCGCGGACACATAATGCCAGTCAGAAAGATGATAGAGTGGCTGACTGCCCTTTTACGGACTATGAATATCTAAGCCAATACTTGTAGGTGAGGGAAAAAATTCAAAGCGAGTATTTTAAACGACACTGCAGGAACAGCATTGGGTTTTGTTTAGCGTTGATGAGTGGTTTATTACTAACGATGGTTATATCTACTCCAGTGATCTGCGGGCACTTCGTACTACAGTACACTATAATAATGATGTGGCGACACTTTTCGTGACTGCGCAATTTTTCTAAGGCCCACTTGCGCGTTAATAACTTAACTCAGAGTTAACAGATAGCATTGTCATTGGCTTTTATCTTCGAGTAATTTAGCTAACCCATGAACGCGCAAGTAGGCCTTAATTACACAAAGAATTTTGATGCGTAGTCCAGAGCCAAACAATTTGAGAAAAAAAAAAAACTTAGCAATGTGGTTGCTCGGAAAATTTAGCATAAATTATAAGTAAATGAAAAAAAATTAAGAGAACTCGTTGAAAGTTCCGGAAGAAGGGTGTTTTGGGTTTTCGGGAGTTTATTCTTCAATTCGGGTTTTCAAAATCGGTTTAACCCTGGACTAGCTGTTTTCACCATCATTTAGAGAATTTGTTCCGGAAGGTTTATGTGCATTAAAACATTAATATTAAATGTAAGCATAAATATTACAGAAATCTCGATGTCTGCCAAGTCATAAAACCGTGCGAAGACGGCGGGTCACCAGTTCGCAAAGATATTTAATTAGTATCTTAAATCTCTTTGTTAGTAGGTAGTTATAACTCGATTTTTATAATTGTGCGCTAAAGCTGTCGAAATCGTAGGTTGTTAGTATATTGCACTCACCCACCAGGTTACCTCCTCAGTGCCCCGACGCCTCTTAATACGGTCTACACAACTCGTGTCGTCTCCACAGTTCTGTCTTATTACTCGTTAAGTTGTTATTACACTGTAATATTTTGACGATGACACGCGCACAGTTATAATTATCGGGTTAATATATCGTGAGCAGATACCTGACGAGTTATCACAGCTGGTTCCTCTGGAACAACATCTACTAGTGGAGGAGCTTTCACGACTTCATGAATCGCTTGAGGCGGAATAGGGGTCGTATGCAGCATCATTGTTGGCTCTGAGACTTGTATCATCTAACACACTCGAGTCACTTAATTATTACATCTGCTTCGATATATTTTCGTGAAATGTGTTGAAAATGCTTGACGTGAACTGTCAGTGTCAGTAAGAGTGATCATTGTTTGAGTGAGGAGGTGAGGTTTGATTCAGTAATGATTTAAATGGAGTTTCATGGGTAGTGGTGAAGGCTTAGCAAGTGATTTTGGTTGTCTTACTAAACTTTTCAATTTTAGTGAACTTTACAAGTGTGAACTCGAGACTATTCTTTGTGTTTGTGTTGTGATAAAAGGTTTCTCTTAACACTAACTTTCTACATTTTAAAGATTTTATCCCACTATTAATAACAAAAAACCACCTGACCCTCCTGATCCCTTTGATTACACTCCGGTGTTAACAGTTTTTCTCCCCGAAGACGATGTGCTTAATAATGTAATGGATTCCGAATCTGCAAGTAGGAAAAAACTGGCTACTTCTTCCCCGACTACTGTAACGAATCCTCCAAATTTACCAAAAAAAATTGGAAGACTGTCCGACACACTAAGGGATAATCCGTCATATTATGTTGTACGCGTTCCCTTAAAAGATGGCGAGACACCTGGTACTGTTTTACATCCGGTACAATTTGGTATGTTTTTGACGCTAAACAACTACAGCAACATCCTCCTAGGAAGGAACCGAATTTCTGTTGAGTTAAGTCTCACCAGGATGCAAACAGCTTCTTGATAAGTAGTACATTAGTTCAAAATAACTTTGTGGCAACGATTCCTCAATTTAACATAACGCGTTTGGGTCTCGTTAGAGATGTACCCAGTGAATGGGCAGAGGATGAGGTCATTAAAAATATCAAGGTTCCTGATGGATGCGGCCCCGTTATAAAGGCAAGGAGAATGAACCTAAAGGTGAGTTCTCTGAGTGTTAAAGAGTGGAAACCCACTCAAACTGAAGTTCTCACTTTTGACGGGCAAGTCTTGCCTAAGCGAGATTATTTTTATTCTGCCCTTACAGTCGAGAGATATATGTACCCGACTATTCAATGTTTTAATTGTTGTCGTTTCGGTCACACGCGGACAGTATGTCGCTCAAAACCCCGTTGCTTTAAATGTAGTCAACACCACCCAGGTGATGGATGCCAAGTTCCCACTGATTGTGCCATTTGTGTATAGTGTTCTGGCAATCATTATGCTAACGATAAGGCTTGTCCTGAATTGGGTCGGCAGAAGGGCATAAAAGCTCTTATGACCGAGAAATCTGTCATTTCTCGGCGGTGGAGGTGGCCAAAGGTCGTTTTGGGACTTGGTTTTTCCAAAAATTCCCAGGAGATAGAAGGCGACTTCGATAGGTCCATTAAAATATACTGGGAGGGTTGGAACTACCACAAAGTTCGACGGCTCACCTTGCTGCGTTGCCGTCACCACATGACGCTGGCAGAATGATATCAGAATGGTATCAACTTGACTCAGCATTAAAGGCAGGTCCATGAGGCATTTAAGCTTTTTCTTTGGAATAGCAACACACCGGATATGCCTCATCAGATCAGGCGGGCATATTTTCTAACTTAATTTTGACTATACATTTAGTCAAATATTAAATACTCTAACTAAACAAAAAGTCGCCAATCCGGTCAGTTTCCAATATCACAAATAAACTAACCCCACAAATATATTTTCAATGCATTTTATCGATTCTCGTGGAACCCATAAACTAAAATAGCAGTTAACATGATCAGAATTCATGCAAATGTCGAGATTATTATTACGAATGGGGGAATTCATTTAAATTTTTGTGTAAAAAAACTCGGAAACTGTATCGCTTTTATCAATCGGGTGCAACAATATACGTTATTTACAATAGGGCACAGGGTGACCATGCGATCGGGACGCAAAGTGTGTTCAAAGTCAAATCATTTATTTCAAATAGGCCCCTGTAAGGCACTTTTGAACGTCAAAGTTTACAAAAAAATTGAATTGATTCTAGTCGCCCCTTCCAAAAGGTAGTTTTCGTATGGAGAAGAATGGGCAAGAAACTCCACCGTTACTCTTTTAAAATGTGTTACAATATTTTGCATATGCACGTACATTAGTTACATAATTATATGTGAAGACGATGCAACTTAAAAAAAATAAAAATAAAAATACGTTACCACAATAGGTAAAAAGAAGAATTAATCAAAATGAAGCAACGAAAGATAAATTAATTACTTATGTGATAGATGCATGGTTCTCACATATTAACAAACATTGTTGTGCAAACATGTTACACTCAAACCTTAAAAACTAAAAGTCTTTTGCTATATTTTGTCAAGTACTGGCAGTGAACAACCTTATACAATGTTGCCCATGGGCATAGACCGCCCGTATTTTTCGGAATGTTCATGATTTTTTTTCGATAATTAACTTTAAAAGGCTTTGTGCTATCTTTAATATTTTTCAAGTTACAATTTTTTATATTTTTTGAGTAGCGTTTGCTATAATCTCCGTTGTTATTGGCTCGATTTGGGTTATGTTTATTATTTCTAAAAGCTTATGAGTTATTTTATCGGATAAACTCAAAATCAAAATTTGTCGACCATGAAAGAAAGACGGAGGCAGTCATTTTTTTCTAAAAAAAAACAGTATTTATTTAAAAATCACAGGCATAAAAAAAATAATAAGAAAAAAAAATAAGATAAACGTTAAAACGTTTAAAGTTAATTTTCGATAATATTTCATGAATATTCAGAAAAATACGGGCGGTCACATGCCCATGGCCGGCATTTTATATTGTTATGTAGAGCGACATATAGAACGCTCTTTTTTCTTCCCCCAGCTGTATGTATCATGATGGTATGTTCAGCTTTCCGCATATTCTCGCTCAGACCATTCAGACAAGATGCAAGTGCTTTATAGTATCCTTATATGACTGGTGCTGAATTTTATAAACTTATAAAAGTTATTTCATTAAGACGAAAACCAGAAAAGATGTCCTAAAATTACATCGCATCGTGTGGTCACCGCGCTTTTTAATGGCGCACGCGCCGGCCGCGCACCATTTTATGCAAAAACGCAAATTTCGTTCGAAATTTGAAACGCTCCATTGTGCTGCCGGCTTGAATGAATAAAAATAATTGTTGCCAAGTTCAATTTTTGGGGGAAATGCGCTTTGCGCAGGTCTTGTCCATTGTGTGCGCAAGAGTGTGCCGAATAGAATTAACGATAGTTTTTATGCAAGCGACATTTTGAATTAATAAGGATTTTTGCATGGTCAAACTGCGTATTGATTATATTGAGAACGGGCGTACGCAGGGGATGTGGGGCAGTGTTGTACTGGGTCAGTTGTTGTTGAAATTTTTTGAAGGAGTTTCGAATTTCATTAAAAGCATTACATAGAGGTACCAAATAGTAGCGCCAAATGTAGGTTCCTAGGTACTTGAAAACATCATACTGAGGGGCATTTTGTCTTCTTCTCGTGTCATCGATAACTCACATTTTATCCAACCAGAACGTACAAAGCTCTGGCCTTTACCTCATGTAACACTTTCGACTCAACCCACTTTTCATAGAGCTCATACACTATGGCGCCATACATTTGGAAGTGACACCGGCAAGACACCGGCATTACGTTTGCGCTAAAGTTAACCATCGCGGACGGTCAACGGCATTCGGTTTAAAACCGTGTTATAAAACACTGTAAAACGAAGTAAAATTGGGGTCATGTAGCTATACGTAGATTCCTTTTATTTTTCTTGTGAATATTTGTAACCGTGAACAAGCAAATTTTTCTTTAAATAAATCTGGTTCACATATACCTACACGACATTTTATTTTCACGGTTTATAAAACTGTATCCGCTAAGAAAAACCTACATTTAAAATGAGCCCTCCGCGAGGGCTCCCAGCATCCCATATGCGACTAGGTGAGCCCTCCAGGAGGACTCCTATCACTGAACGTGTTAAGTTTTGTAGGGTGCAGGACGTTCCTTGCCGGCTGTTCTCCATAGGAAACGACCAATTGGAACCGCGCACCTAGCTTCTGACGTTCCATAAGTGCCCTTGTGAAATAAAATATTTTGATTTTGATGGGGAGAAGCGAAGATACGACAACCTGTGACGAGGAACCAGCCACTAAGTTTTCTGAGGCACTAAAACTTCATAACTTATTCCTTTCTAGAAACTGATTTGGCCTAGAACTGCCACAAATCTGTTGGAAATTAACCTTTTGAACGCTATTGTCACATATACGTGACAAGCAGGCGCGTGCTACAGGGCACGCGCCTGCTAGTCTAATAATTATTTATTTTATTTGTTTGTTTGCATTACGTAAATAAAAAACAAAACAAATATTATTTCAAAATCTAAAGCGAAGACCCAATTTTTTTATTTACCTAAAAAACGGCCTTTATTTTTTTATTGTTTTTCAACTACATACAAAATGTATCCACCTGTCAAAAGAACCAGGGGGCCTACTCCCTAAGCGAAATCCGTTCGTTCGGCCGTCGTTACTGGCGCTTCGATCTCTGTCTAACTTACGGTATGTTCGTAAATGAGACGGAGAACGAAGCGCTCACTAATAATAATTTGGCAGTAGGTACCATCAAAGAAGTTCATATCTAACCAGTTTCAAAACAAAATCCCGTGAACACGATGACCACATCTATTACCGGCCCGGTGCTATAGCCTCCCAGCGCTGCAAGCAAGAATAGCCCTTACAGTGGTTAGATATGAACTTCTTCGATGGTACCTAACCGTACGGCGATTGTATTGTAATTAACTGGTGATAACATTTTCCATCACACTTTGGACTGTCGTAATTATCAAGTGTAGGTGGATATTATTATGTAATAAAAAATAAAAATGATTAACAGCTAATTTAAAATGTGTTTTATTTATAACAAATTAATATCATACCACAAAGTATCGATAAGCGAGATGTTGATGTTATGTTGCTAGATCCCTAATTTCGATATATATCAAATATCGGATATTTTGATATTTACTATAAATACTTATCGGTTTTTTATATTAGATAGAATCGATAAGCGACATTCTGTACTGCTACATCCCTAAATCAGATGCGAGGAAGTCATCTTTTGGCTGGCAGCCCACGCCATTGTCACAATATCAAGACAGCAGATCGAGAATAGTGCTGTACCATAATGTAATTTGTTTTTGTTTTTTTGTCTCCTAATGTCTGTTTTTACATTGATAAACTCTGTAAATGCCGTGTAATCACTACTACGAGTATACAGTCATGAGTAGTGTTTATTCGAAAATTAGAGACAAAAATGTTATAATAATATTGTTAATCGATAAAGTTTTGGAATCTATTCTTTTTGTAGGTATTTGCGGTGAAATTATGGCTTGGCGTGGAGGGCAAGCGCGTACGTTTATGCTCTGGCGTTCAAAAGGTTAACAGTTTGCCCGACTTAGGAATAGAACCCAGGATCTTATGCTCAGCAATAGTGCTTGCGACTACTAAGCCAACGAGGCAATATTTATGCAAAAAATATCGTAAATAATATTTTATTAGGCAGAATATTAGGTGAGCAGAACAATAATAATATATCTTTAGAAAATAAGCATTGCCTTTGTACGTATTTTTCTGGTCCTTTCTTCTTGTCTGTTTATATGTGTGTGCATAAATGGTTAAATAAATAAAAGACGAATAAATACTCGTAAATTCATTGTTATTCACTTTTTGTACTTCAACATTTTTTAATCTCATACAATATTAAATAACATTCATACAATATAATCTTTTGTTTCGCGTTTCGCTCGATTATGGATCAATCCTTTTAAAGATATTTTCAACTTATTTCATCTCAAAATGTCAGCCATTTTGAGGTTTATCAATTAATATAATTGACGTCGTATTGCTTTAAGTCATAAGTTTGATTCATAGTTTTTTTTTTTTTGGCTTCATTTTGTGATGAAATAAGTAAATAATAAATCGTCTTAAAATATCTCTGCCTCAAAAATTTCTTATTATTAAAAAAAAAATAACATGTAGCTAATCAAACAATTCTGACCACAAAATTTAAAATATTATTACAATAAAAATTATAATTTACTTTAAAAGACTGTCTACAAGAAAAAAAGAAAATAATAACATAAAACTAATATAATAAATAGCCATCGAACTAATCTACAGCGTCTATTTCGAGCGAAATACTTAAGACATACATAATAACATGCGCACGATCATAATAATATTATATTAACAAAAACGATCATTATTATCTAACAATAAGTGATAAGACTCACTGATTCGCAACTTCTCTTTCTTATATCATAAGGAAATACGTTTGTTCGTAATTCTTAACAACTGTACACGAGTTGCCATGTTTAAAAAATCATTAAAAATATTCTTTATTGTTCAACCATTTGAGATAAAATTTACAAAAAGTTTTTTTTTCAAGTTGTTGCTGGCAACCCTTACAGTGTGTTTTGTTTATAGTCGAAAAACGACTTAGTTGACTGAATCGACTAAATTAATTTAGTTTTCCAGATATACTAAAATATATTGCTGCTGTTGGATTAATTAGTTGATTAGTCAACGCAATGGTAGTCGATCTTATAGTCACATAGTCTCAAAAATATCATATTTAATATAATGAAATATCGTAAATTCATCATAAAAACTTAACAAATACATAGTGTTTTTCTTAACCAGTGTTAGATTTTTAACAAAAAAAATCTATTTAATATTTTTTTTTAAGAAAAAAAAAATTAAGCTTTTCCTACTAAATTGGCTAAAAAGCAAGGCACTTCGTGAAATAACCGCTAAGTTTAATATATACAAAAAAATATAGTTTTTATATCTAAATAAATATCATCTAAAAATATATTTTGTATCACAATGATCTATTCTGTACAAAAATATGGTCCGTCAGTTGTAATATCCCAGTTTCGTTTAACATTAAAGTGTTTATCAAAAAATATAGCACCTCTATCTATAATATTATATAATACTTGTTTTATTATTTAATATGTATGTAGCGAAGGCGATCTTGCGTCTAAAGACATTTGTTTTTAATTATTTTTGTATATTTACATTGATTGTTCAATAATTATGTCTTCTATAAAACATATTAATAGATATTTTTCAAAGGAATCGTCCTTTTAAATTACATATGTACCACAGTTCTCGCTTTTGTCAAATTCTCATTTTACAAAGTAAAGTGATTGTGGTATCATTATATATAATCATAGCACCGTTTCTAGAAGCGCCACTAAATTCCTGATAGCATTTCAAAAGGAACACAGTTCAATAGAAGACACAACTATAAAAATATGTCATACAAGTTAAAATATAAATCAGCTGCAGCAATTAAGAATAAAAACAATAAAATTTCTCAAGGTTTTTATGTACAATTTACTATGCCACGGATTCTCAAACTTTTGGGCATTGGACCCCCAAATAGAGGTGTTTTGATCACGCCAGATAGACAATATGGCTGTTCGTAATCATGAATACTTTATAATAAAATGTATTTAATAATAACTATACTGTGAGTCGGTAACTACTCAATCACATCGTTCTAGAAAGTAAACCTAAACTAATAATGGAGAATTTTTACTATATTATTATTAAATATTTACATACTGCTGGACTTATTAAAGTTATTAAAAATCATAACAATTTATTATCATTCGTGAAATCGAATTTAAAAGTAACTACTTTTAAATTTAGGGTTCCGTACCTTAAAAAGAAAAAATTGAACCTTTTTATGATCACTTTTGGGTCCGTTCGTCTGCTGTGCAGCGGATTTTTTTTTTTTGTAGGTAACATAATGTTTCATATTTGAAAACTTATTGTTCCCTGGTTTTAATACATAAAGAAAATCTGTGACGAATTAATTTAAACCCCTGAAGTAAATTATTCGGGAACAATTAATATTATTTTTAGTCGTAAGTCCAGCAGCATTCAAGAGGTCGAAAGTTAGAAAAGATAGTAAGTACCTATCTCGTATCGATTTAAAATGAACTCTTTGGCTTTCGATCAACTGGGATTGTGTTTGTGTCGCGATTTGTGTAAGTATGTACGTACGTGTACGTACTTTGGTTAGTTTCATTTACTTTTCAAACGGCCTTTACAATAAAGGTGTTTGAAAAACTTTGAGAACCATTGAAATATCTGATATAAGTCAAAAGTGTCATAGTTGTTTTACTTGCGTTTGATATTTAGTTTCAAACTCATGGAATTATATTTTATTTATAATATTTAATATTTTTAAAATATTTAAAACTTTTGGAATATGAACGTATGAAATTTAAAACTTTGAATCGTCCGTTTCTATCCAAAATAGATTGAAGATGTCCATGCCACTATTTTCTTATACCAGATAGCAAGAAAATATAATATTTTTCATACATTTAATATCATTGTCGAAGACATTTCAACGTTTACTATATTTCCATGAAATCATTCAACGCATTCATTCTCCTACTTATTTCTGTTACTGAACACATCATCACTAGAAAACATCGATTTGGGTTCCGTACCTAAAAAAGTTGAAAGAAAACACTAGTAAAAGTGTCCGATGTGTGTTAAAACGTCTTATTTCTAAATGGATATGCGAATAGGAACAAAAGTGGTAGGTACGGAACTACGTGCATATTTCAATTCGTTCTTGTCTTAATGAGAATCTTATTAGATAAGGCACTCGTACTCGTCTTTTACATTCAAACTTATGGAAGAGATCTCTAAATTGTGTTTCATAATGATGTTTTTAAAAAAGCTACCAATACTCTTAGCCAAGAAACTCTACTTAATTTTTCTCCATTATTATGAAAATGGAGAAGTTTAAAATATTGCTGTACAGCGCCATCTCTTGATATGAAGTGTAACTACTTTGAGTAGGTATACTGATTGTCTTTTTATAGTGGTTATAAAATATTTCAGATACATCAACGTTCCATTAGAAAGTACCTTTTAATTACATTAAAAAAAAATCTAGCAAAACTGTCATACAGTTCACTGTAATACAAAAATGAGTTTTAAACTCTGTACAATAGATGGCGCTGTTTTAAACCTGATAACTTCGCCGCATCTCTGCTAGATGTCGCTATGCTCCGAGGTCCATATCGAAGCAATGTTGTCGAGGATGTGAGTGCGGCGAGTGTGGCGCGTGGTGGTGTGGTCCTCCCAGCAGGAGGGAAGGCAGGCAGCCCTCCGTGAGGGACAGGCCTCCGCCCAGACCGAGCGCGCTTTCTGACATGAGGGACGACGAACCTGGGAAGAGACAAGTAATGTAGTTGAGGAAATAATTTAAAAAAAATTGTTTTTCACTGAGAAGCGGAATTGCCATCTCGTCTTATGAGCGAAGGCAACTAAAAGAGTTTTGTATTTCAGAAGTTGGCCTCTAATAGACGCCAGAAGGCTACTGAATCTGAGCTCTAGGGGCATTATTCTGGCATTGAGATAACCATTATATTTTTTCTATTATAATATCTTAATTTTACACTTTTCACTTTATCCTAACATCCTAATTAATATTATAAATGCGAAAGTGAATTTGTTTGTTACGCTTTCACACTAAAACGGCTGAACAGATTGGGATGAAATTTGGCACATGTTTAGACCATGACCTGGGTTAGGACATATGCTACGTTTTATCCCGATTTTCCCACGGGATCGAGAATTATGCAGGTGACGCCGCGGGGTGCAGCTAGTTTTAGTGGCATGAGGAACAGGGTGTAAAGTTCACTCATCCACCATAGAAAAGGGAGGATCCTCCGACCAGACGGGTGTCGTGTCTGGCGGGCAACTGCCCAGAGGTTGAAGTCGGGAGCTCTTATATATGTCCACCGCGCGGTAAACTCTAATTGTGCGATGCAGGATTTGTGTGACGTCAGGTGTTTGATGCGTAGTTCACATGTGGCGGTGCAGATGCCGCCACAAGTGGTCCATAATTGTACAGATCTTGTTAACAATATGGAACGCAAAGATGATGAATAAGTTATTAATAACTTATTTCCGCATACCCCCCTTCGGGAAATCAAGGCTGTTATGTAGAAGCCTCACCTGCGGTGTGGTAGGCGGCCGCGTCGTCGTGCAGCATGGCGGAGATGGCCCTGTCGGCCGCCTCGGCCACCACGTTGCTGAGGCACAGCTGCGACGTCGGGGACGAGCACAGCATGGGGTCCCCTGGGGAGCACACCACATGTTCTAAGTGACGCTCGGCAAAGGGTAGAGCATATTTTAAGAAATAAACGTTTTAGTCGATACAATTTTTTTTAAATTATCTGTGACTGTTTATAAATTGTCAAAGCAAAAGGAGTGTTTTTCCTATCGCTATTCACCTGCAAACAAAACTGCATCTTATTCACAAATATGACAAATATCTGTATCACAAGTTGATAAAATGTCACATGTAAGGTGGTCCCTATGTAAGATTCACTGTAAAAGTTGTACATGTTACTGCAATAAAGTTTTTGTATTTTGTATGTAGTTTGATGATGATTCTGAACCCCCCTGAGGTGAATTTGTCGGTTATTAAAAAAAAAACTGCTGTTTCATAGAAAAGTGCAATACCTACGCGGTGAAAATGTATGGAACAGCTGTTTTTTTTTAAATATCCGGCGAAAAATTTCAACTCAGGGCTCAGAATCATGTACTGAATCCCTGATAACCGGCTTCGCGTCGATGTCCCTGACAACCTTTATAGTGTATATATATTGGGTCCCCACCTATGAAATTGGCGTTTTTTTCTCACAAATAGAGAACTTTGTCACTTCTATGGATGAAAATATTCATCAATTGCTTGGTATTACATCGAATAATGACCATCATATACAACTACCAATAGTAAAAAAAACCTTATTACTTATAGTTTATAAACATAAAAAAATACCTTAAAAATGACTCCTCATTTTGTTAGCAGAAATGACCACTATTTGTTTTAACTTAGCCAAAACTTATTTTTGTCGCTTAATCTAGTGGCATATTACGTTATCTTAGTTTTTAAACATTAGTGCATAAAAGTTTTAAAACATTAGTGTTTATGGTGGTTATAAAAATTAAGAAAATGTTAGTATGAAAAAAGCAACTTCTTTAAAATTCTCCATACAAAACGCTGATTTCATAGGTGGGGACCTAATATATAGTTTCCTCACGATGTTTTCCTTCACCGTTTTGAGAGCAGTGGTGATGGAATAATTTACAAAGTACCTACACGTAGTACAAAGTACGACCTACAATTCACTGCTCGTTATCATTATTGCGCCTGTATTAGGTATATTTTTAGCAATTGTCGTTTGTATGACTAAAATAATGATGCAGTAATCTTGTATTTACCAGATGTGACCGGGTTATGTGAGTCGTCGTCCATGAGGTCTTCTATCTGCGCCAGGTTGAGCACGGCGTCGCTGTCCTCGTTGCTCAGCAGGTTGGGCGTCGGCGAGAGTCGCATCTGTGTAGAAGCAATCATGTTGAAATTAAACCATAAACAATACCTATAATTTTTTTACGACTGGACGATACATCGAGATTTCTTTATCATAATATGTATGTTTCAATCTTTGATGCCTTCTCTCAACTATGTTGGGGTCGGCTTCCAGTCTAACCGGTTGCAGCTGAAATCCAATATTTTACATGGACTGACTGCCTATCTGACCTCCACAACCCAGTTACTGGGTAACACGATACCCCTTGGTAGGACTGGTTGTCAGACTTTCGGACTTCTGCGAACCCGTAACTGTCTTCTGATGACAGCCGGGACCAACGGCTTAACGTGCTTTCCGAGGTACGGAGGAGTCTCGGTAAGTAAAGATGGTCACCCATCCACGGACCAACCCCGGCAAGCGTAGCTTAACCTCACGGATCGACCCGTGCGCCTGGAAATACTTAGCCACGAGCTCCTCTCCATAATTTGTATGTTAATGACTCCGTGTGCATAAAAATACGACATACAGGTACTATGCAGCAATTCGAATAAAAAAAAACAACAATATTCTATAATTATTTTGGTTAATATTCACTACCATAACCAAAACTTCCATGTGAAAAGATTCATTAGAGTCACTGTTTTGTAATTTTTCAATTAGTAAATTCTGTATCAAGATCACAACAAATCACCAACAACACGCCATCTTGTTTTGGGAAATTGAGTTTGACATTAGTATAACATTACCATATAAAATAAATTTACGTTGACAAGTATAACATTACCATATAAAAAGTTTGCAAATAATTCGAGTGTCTACTTTCGTTTGCCAGACTCTATGTAATTTTGCAATTCAATCTGACAAATCAATCAAATTATTTATTTACAGATCACACAATCCAATTTTTTAGTTACATACACATCTTAAACACTAGTGTTGGTACAAAATAATATTCGGCAAATTTTGGTCATAATTACTAGCAATGTCAAAACCATCAATAATAATATCAAAATCACAACCATAAGATCTTATAAGATATTTTTATTCAAAAGATGTCTTTATTTACTTGCTGTTTGTTACATTACCTTAATGTCTTTGTGGTTGAACAGATGGTGCGGCACGGGCTCCAGACACAGGTCGGGCTCCAGGCAGCCCAGCGACAGGCCCTCGTCTCGACTGAGCGGCGAGCACGAGCCTAGCTTGAGGCCATCTGGAGGTAAAACTTTACATATTAGTATTTTAGTACTGAATTACACATAGGTTAGATGTAGCATCGACAAAATTCGTAAAACCGATCACCATCTGAACTGAGTGCGCCTTCAAAATCACCAATCACTATTACTGCTTTAGGTGAAAATGATCTTTACGCAAACGCAATAACTTGTAAAGTCATATAACCAAATACATTCGTAAAATTTAAACGAATAAGGCAAATTTTCAAATTTATGCGATATCTAAATTGTGTCGTACTGTAGGTTTGTATAAAGATGACAAAACCAGGGGACCTACCACAACCTCTGATAGCAGTATTCTTGTAATCTTACTTCAGTGTGGGAAAGAGATGGAGCTAAATGTCTTGTATAGTTCCATCTCTTTCAAACACTGAAGTAAGATAAAAATAATACTGATATAAGAGGTGATGGTAGGCCACCAGGACTCCTTATAACAAGCCCGTATCGTCCCACAGCTGGGCAAAGGTACATCTGCATTCCTTCCATCGGTATCGATCCTGAGTTACTTCGAGTTAACCTAAATCTTCCCGCCATCTTCTTCGTGGTCAACCGCGAACCGTCTCGCTGTTTCAGGGCACCAATCCTATGATTAACAGGCCCACAGGTCGTTTGGCTTGCGGCAGACACGATCTAACCAGTTTAGGCAGACAACGATCTGCGTTTTGGAATGCAGAATAGTGTTTTACACTGAACGCTATAACACATTGGCAGTTTTCACTTTAGAATGTTACTTTAAGACCAAGTCAGTGCACCAAGTCAGGATGGGGAAGACACAGCTTTCCAAAGAAAGGTATGCGCTTCGGGAATCATCGTCTATCTTCGGAAATACGAACGCGCTTTCATTAGTTCTAATATAGAGCTGTTAAAGTACTTGCCTTAACCACTCTATGTAATTTCAAAACTCTTTTCAAGACGATCTGAGACCGGAGTAGGTATTACCGACGGAGAGATAATTTCATACAAACACGCAATGAATGGTGCAAAACTTAGAAGCATTGCCTCTGTGGTGTGACGTTCGTGCTAATTCGGAAACACGAAGATTACCGAAGATCAAACTTTTCTTTGAAAAGCTGCTTCTGCATCGTTATGCTGTTGGATATAAAGTAATAATTGTGTAGTAATGGGTGAGTACCAAGAGCTAGGTATTGAGGAGGCGTACCGAGCGCGTCGAGGGCGGTCAGACACTCGGCTGAAGGCATGTCTCGGAGTAGGTCAGGAGGTTGTTCGCCGAACTCCATCAGAGACGCCGGCTCGGTTTTAGGGAGGACGAGTTCCTGGAAAAGAGACATACGTTTAATATAAACTGCAACCTTCAATGAAGTATTCGATCACAGACATATTTACATGCACTTTGAAAAGATTTCGTAGCCTTTTTAATCTCCGACGGAAAAAAAAGGGGTGTTATAAATTTTAACGTGTGTATTTGTGTGTCTGTTTGTGCCATCGTTGCTCCCAAACGGCTGAATCGATTGTGTTTAAATTTGAAAGGTGAGTTGATTGAGAGTGTTGATTCAAGAACATTGGTTCAGTCGTTTTAAGATAATCAGCTCTTTTCTAAATGATGAATGGATGTGAGCGTCTTCCACAGGTCTGATCGATTTGAACATTGATATTCTGTACCTTCAATGATATTAGAAGAACATAGTAACATTGAACTGATGCTGCAGCGTCACCTGGAATTTGCAGGTTACCCAACTCCCTTATCAACTTACAGCACAGGTATCGTGTTTAGGCTCATTGGAATGGTCTCAATGAATAGGTTATAGACAGAGAAATGAGGAAATGTTTGTGTTGGGGGTTTTTAAATGTATGCTTCGTTATGATACACTGTTTTGCATGATTGTATAGTGCTTCTCAGCCGATGGGAATTCATAGGTTAACCCCTAAAGGGGTTAAGTATCCCTACTGAACTTTGTATGGAAGTTCTTGATTTTTGCAAATAGGAATTCCTATCCATTGGCCACATGGCTTGTCTTAAATGTCAGACCGTCGCGGCACTCACCGGCGCCGGCGCGGGCGTCCTGCAGGCGGGCGGCGCGTGCGGCGCGTGCGCAGGCGGCGCGCGCGGCGGCTCGTGCGGCTCGGCGGCCGACTCCACGCCCGAGTCGTCCGTGTGCGGCGAGGCGCCGCCGCCCGAGCCCGGCGACACCGCCAGCCCGTGCACGCGCGCCAGGCGCTCCAGCTCCTGGAATGGACAAACGAATGGGTCAACAACTGATCACTTATTCCCGACTTTGAAAAATACTAGAACCAGGACTACAAGTTTAAGAACTCTATACGAAGACTAGTTATGCAAAGGTGAATATAAAACTGCATTATCGAGAAAGAGTTTTATGTGCATGGCTCCTCTTATTTATAACCATGTACGAAAAATGATTCTAGAGCAACCTTTAAGAAGATTTAAAAAGTACCTTAAAAAGAACAAATTCAAAAAAATTATTGCTTTGTATCAGAGTTTTAAAATGACAACACTATTTAATTTGCAATGTTCATATATTCAATAATTAAATAGCTTTAGATAAACTCAAACTCAAAGCATTTATTTCAATTAAACCATTAAAGGCATTTACAGGAATTGTTAAGTAAACAAATTAATTTAGATGTTATATGTATTACCGAACATTTCATAATGTTTGGCCATGAGAAACTTTTACATATACCAAATTATAAGCTAGCGGCATGTTATGCTAGACAAAACATTAAGCGCGGTGGAGCCTGTATCCTAGTTAAAAAAGGAATCGAATATAAAGACCTGCCTGACATTGTGAGACATTCGGTAACAGGAATTATAGAATGTTGCGCAATAGAATTACCTTCACAAAAACTTACAATCCTATGTGTGTATAGACCACCAAAAATCACTAATCTACACCAATTCTATGAAAACCTAGATATTATACTTAAAAAGATTTCCAAACCAAACAAAAAAATAATTATGTGCGGAGATTTTAATATAGATATTCTGAAAAAGAATAGAATTAGCATGGATTTTGAATATTTTCTGATGAACTACGATTTGAAGCTAGAAATAAATAAACCGACCAGACCTTACAGTAAAACCTGCTTAGATAACTTTGCGCACAATTCAAAACAAAGCTGCCAAAGTGAAATAATAGACTTCGGATTATCCGATCATACGGCTCAAATATTTACAATGAAAGTTAGTAAGTTTAATCAAATGAAAACATGGAAAACATTTAGACGAGACATATCTGAAGAAAATTTAATTATTTTTAGAAATCATCTCCAAAACTTATCGTTTTCAGATGTATATAGCACAGAGGATCCAAATGAAGCTTACAATAACCTTTTAGAAATATTTCAACTCCTGTATGAACTATGCTTCCCCTTCAAAACAGTCATATTAAGATCTGAAAAAAAGATCAAATGGGTATCTAGAGGTATTAGAATCTGCAGCAAAAAACAACGCCAATTACTCTGGAAACAAAGACTTAATCCTACTAGTGAAAATAAAACGACATTTAAAGAGTACTCAAAAAAATTTAAAAAAATTATCAAACTGACCCAGAAAGCACAGAACAACTACCTAATTAAAAATTCCAAAAATAAATCTAAAACATCCTGGCAAATAATAAATAGTACAAAATCTATAAGTGAACCCATAACAAGAATAAAAAAACATGATTTATTATTAACTGACCCTAATGAAATAGCTCAATCATTCAACGATTTCTTTATTGATCAGATCTCAGATCCACCCCTGAAGGCAACTAAAAATACTGTAAGAATAACGTATAACCCTCATTCTATTTTTATGGCCCCTGTTGTCCCTCAAGACATTACAAGGGTGATCAAATCTTTAAAGAACAAGAAGAGTTATGGATATGACGGTATTTCAACAAACGTTATAAAATTTGTCTGTGCTACTATAGCTAACCCTCTAAGCCACATTATTAACGCAAGCATATCCGTTGGAACATTCCCCGATAGTCTTAAAACCACAATAGTTAAACCACTCCATAAGAAAAACAATAAAGAAGACATGGCTAACTTTAGGCCAATAGCTTTAATCCCCGTATTTTCCAAAATCATTGAAAAAGTAATTTATGAATCATTTTATTCATTTCTGTCAAAATACAATATATTATGTGAGGAACAAAAAGGTTTTCGTAAAAATAAAAATATAAACATGGCCATATACGATCTAATAAATAAAATAATGGTTAATGTGGATAAAAAAATACCAATTTGTGCCATTTTTACCGATATGACTAAAGCTTTTGATCACGTAAACCATGAAATGCTTTTGGTCAAACTTGATGCTTACGGTATACGAGGGAATGCTCTACGTCTAATAAAATCGTATCTAAGTGGACGTTTTCAATATACAGAAATCTCTAAAATATGCGTCAAAACAAAACGTGAGGTTAAATATTTATCTGGTCCTAGGGAAATTAAATATGGCGTTCCGCAGGGCAGCGTTCTAGGGCCATTATTATTCTTGCTGTATATAAATGATCTACCCCGACACATCCCATACCCTTGTGTGTTATTTGCCGATGATAGTACGATCCTAATAGACTGCCTCAACAAAGAACTTTATGAAGATGAAATAAATAATTCTCTAAAATTAATAATAAACTGGCTCAACGATAATAATCTTATCATAAACCTTGATAAAACAAATATAATGCATTTCTATCAAAAAATTCTTCCTTTAAACCTAAAAATTAATTATAAAAGACAAACTATTGATAGCGTTAACGTGGCTAAATTTTTGGGTATATTGATTGACAGTCAATTATCTTGGAAACCGCAGGCTGGAGAAGTTTGCAAAAGATTAAGCACGTCTGCGTATGCTCTCTACAATCTGTCCAAGAAAGTTAACGTTGATACATTAATGGTTGCATATCACGGTTTGGTGGTCTCTGTTCTAAGGTTTGGTGTAGTATTCTGGGGCAATTGTTCCGAAAGGGAGTCTATATTTAAAGCCCAAAAACGGTGCATAAGATCCATTTTTGATCTCAAGGTTACAGATAGTTGCATTCCTTTTTTCAAGAAACACAAACTTCTAACTTTTCCTAGTATATACATTCTCGAAGTAGCTATATTCGTTAAAACTAACAAGCATCTATTTCCGGCATTAAGTGATACCAGGATGCGAACTACTGCCATGAGATCAAAATATCAGAGTCTATTGTGTACTGGTAGATATAACACTGCTTTGTTTAAAAAAAACATAATTGGTATGGCACCTATTATATTTAACAAATTGCCAAATTGTATTAAGGATCAGCCCTTAATAAAATTCAAGAAACTCCTGTCGTCGTTGCTGACAGAGAAATGTTATTACTCTGTTACCGATTTTATAAATGATGAATTGTAATATTTTGCTTCACTTTATCTCATTTATTATGTAAATAATTTTAGACTAAGCTGATCCATGATCTCATTTTGAATTTAAGCACCTAGTTTCTAAATTATCTATAAGTTAACCACTATATTTTTGTATGCCAACAGGCAGAATGTACTGGGAATATATCCTTAACTAACACCATTATTGTAACACCTGCATTCTATACAAATAAAGAAATTATTATTATTATTATTAAGGCACTTTTGAATTCTCAAGAAATCGGTCAGTCAAAAATATGAAGCTAGTTGCCCATTCCAAAACGTAGTAGGTACCTATGGAGAAGAACGGGCAAGAAACACTCCACGGACACTCTTTTAAATAAAATAAATTGTTACAAAGTAACTAAAATAATTTGTAGTATCAGTTAATAAAAAAAATTGCGTGCCATGAGGTAGAATGTATACGGATTCAAAAATATTGCAACACCTAAATTATATTCATTGCATACATTCTATGCAAATAAATAAATATATCTAAGACCTGTTTCACAACCTTCGCATATACTCCAGTTAACTTATCTGGTAGATAATACCTATCTATGTTTACTGTGACGTAGAACCCAGATTTATTTTTATTAGTTACCCCGTCAGTTGCTCTGCGACCGATCATAGTGTAACAAGAAGTCTACAACAAAATGTATGAGCCTCTAAGACGAAAAAATAATAAACATAAAAGCCCGCTGAATTTAATAATAAATAATAATAATAAAATCGTTTATTAATAAGTCTACTCAAAGGGCTTCTCAATGACTACTGTAATAATAATCACACTAAACTTTTTTAAATGTTTATTTTGAATACTCGGAAAACTTTGTAGTCATTACCTGTATCATCATCTGCGTAACCTTTTCCCTATATAAACTATGTTGGGCTCAGCTTCTAGTCTAACCGAAAGCAGCTGAATACCAGTATTTTATATGGTGCGACTGCCTATCTGACTTCCACAACCCAGTTACTGGGTAACACGGTACGCATTGGAAATACTGGTTGTTAGACTTTCTGGCTTCTGACTACTCATAACGACTGTCAAAGATCTATGAATGACAGCCGGGACCAACAATTTAAGCCCACGTTCCACGGACGTAAAAATATCGCTTCGGAATTTTATCGCGCACTGGATTTTCGACTCTCGGTGTTGAGCCGAGCGTTCAGAATCCAACGCACTGAGACGCACTCTCGTCCCAGCGAGTTGAAAATACACACAGTTGGATTTTCAACCCTCGGGGCGCTAAGCAGAGCATTGAGAATCCAGTGCACGAAAAAAAATCGCCGCGGGAAAATGTCGGCGATTTTTTCCCGCCGCGATTTCGTTCAGGCGGACTAACGTGGTTTCCGAGTCACGGCGGAGTCTTGGTATACATATAATAGATGGTCACCCATCCAAAATCTAACCTTGGCAAGCGAAGCTAGTTATTACTTAGGTACAATGATAAGAAAATGAACGCAACATACCTGTATCCTCAACATAAGCTTCCTATTATGTATTTCAATCTGTTTCCTCCGCTGCTCGCTCTGCTTCAGCCTGTTGACTTCGTCTCTCAGACACTTGATGTAGTCCACGCTGCTCTTTAGGATGGTGCCCTTGTTCGGCCGCACGTCCCGAATGACCTCGTAGAAGGGATCGTTGGTCTTCGGCAGTAAGGTGCCTAGTTCCTTTATTCGATCGTTTATGTTAAACCGGCGGCGTCTTTCGACTGAAATGAAAAGGATTTAAGGGATTAGATTGGATTTCTGTATTAATTTGTAGTCGATAAACAATGCAGGAATCCATAGAATAAAATATTTATTTGCCAAACATGTAAACACGAGTTTTAGGAAAAGCAACTGTAATACCTACACATAAGGTTCTGTTTTCGCTACAACTTCATATTTTTATGACATTTTCAACAGTACTAGTCGGTCTATAATTAATTTTATTTACACTAGCATAAAGTTGATGTTTGTTTAAGTGGAAATAACATCAATTGGAAACAAGTATTTGAGCTTTAGGTACCTACATTCTACATTTATGTATAGCGTGCAAGAACATTATAACAAATTACAAAAACTAAATTTCAAGTAATTTTTCTTATTTCTTAGCCGATAAGTTATCGTCTAAGAAATAATCTTGTACAGATTAATAATGCTGTAAAAAAAACATTTTTATTGCAACGGTAGGGTCTTTAATAACATTTTGATTATGGGTCGTTTTACTAACGCTTTTAGGAATTTTTGCTATGGAGGGATTAAAATTGTTATTTATTTTAGTATAAACTACAGGAATTAATTAAATGTGTAATTATAAATTGAATTTGCAATACTTTGTGTTTAACTCAAAATTGGACACGCGGATAGCAGATTGTTCAGAAAATATGCATTTGAGATGAACATTTAGTTTTAAACTTCTTTTTCATCGTTTAATTTTACACAATTTTATTTTTAACTTATTTACGTATATAGCTAAGTGTTCATTAAAAGCTCTAATAACTTTTCAGTTTTTCTTAATAACAACTAAAATAAAGTTATAGATTTGTGAGGCTAAATTCTAATACAATAGAAACAGCTTTTATTTTGTAACTTTAAAAATAGTTTTAACGTAGAATCACATCTTATAATATTAAATGACTGGTCAAGGAGCCTCTAATATTACAATTATGCGGTCACTGACAATTCTTTTATTGGTATTATGTGGGCCGATCCCGGCGGCACTGCAATGCCGGGCCGACCCGCGACGGGAGTGGAGCGAGCCCCGAACATCCCGTCAGCTTACAAAAATCAGATTAATATACTGGTCCCTCAATGAGGGAACTTTCAGATATTAAGCTGAAAAGAACAGATACTACACTTTGATCTTAGCCAAAAGGCCGAGAAGCGATACCGTACTAGAGTTCGCGAGGGGTGTTAGTCAACCGCGGAGAATCTTAACACCGCGATTCAAGAATGGGCGTCAAGTGCAAAGTGCCATCTAGTGGCGTTTTGTAGAACTATTCAATTGGGATAAGAGCCGTTTTTCTTTATTTTTGTACCCGCACTTGCAAAATAGTTAGTAGTTAGTTAGTAGATTTAATCAATTTCACATCAGTATAGACTGATGATATGTTCGATGATCTCATGTAACTTCATGCCAAAACGATAATTATAAGGTGTAACAGTCCTTTCACAGTAATTTTATAAAATTAAAAAAAAAAGCTTATTTTCGGTCCTACAGGAATACATGGTAGACTAGACTTAGGCGGGCCCTAAAAGATGAATTTGCTTTTGAACGTTTAGGATTAATATTGAAGATTGCGCAATGATTGAACAAAAGTTTGAGCGATTTTAATTGCACCGTGTAGGATAAGTATTGCGCAGGTGTTGCTCACGGGAAAACATTGAAGCTTAGGGGCGTCAATGTTATTGCGTGAAAATAATGAATCGTTTGACAGCAAAGGGTGATTCAGTCAAACTAGTTGTAGGTGTAATTAAAATCTGTGATTGTTGGTTTTTGTTCTATTGTGTCAAATGCGTCTTTTTAAATTGAAGATTTATGTAGTTTAAATAATTAAATGTTTCGAAATTATCTTCAATTGTAGATATAGATAGGTAATTGCTTATTTAAATTAATTATCTCCTTACAATATTAATATTTGCATGCCATAATTTAAAAAGGTAATTAGTCGGAAACAGAAGACATGTGACATTCATCGCACAAGAATATTTATTTACCGTATTAAAAGCAAATAAATGACTCGGATTTTGCATCACTGCCAAAATAACAGTAATCTTTATGCTCTTTACAATAAGGTTCTTGTTAGGTTACTGCTGAGGTAAAGTGTGAATACTCACTCATGTTATGGTTATCCTTCTTCTGGCGGTCCTTGGCGAGCGCGTGCATGTCGGTGTCGGTGAGCAGCGCGCAGTCGCCGGCCACCGAGCTGGCGCCCGAGGGCGGGCCCGACGACGACAGCGGGCCCGCGCCCGAGTCCAGCGACAGGATGTCTTCGAGGAACTCGTCTGCCTGGAAATGTTACATCGATGGTGAGTGCTGGTCAGTATTTAGCTCTAGCATAACACAACATCACGCCTGCAATCCCCGAGGGGTTCGGCAGAGGTGGACCTGTAGTACACCCACATTTCGCCAGTTACGTTTAAGTCCCATGTAATAGGGGGCGAGCCTATTTCCATCAACCGGGCACAATTCCAGATTCCGGGCTGCTACTGAAAAATTCCTGATGAAACGACGAGTTCTATTGTCGTCGAAAAGGCTCCGTATTTATTTAGATTCTGCCAGAACCATGAATGCTACATGATCTTCTTTCTTTTTCGCGTGGTTAGTGTCTAACCTGGTGTCAGAGTTTTAAAGCCGCCCATGTGTCTCTGACTTGGTTTCACATGCCGTCGAGAAATATCTCTCAGGCATGCTGGTTTTTCCTCACGATGTTTTACTTCACCATAGATGAATCCGAAAAGTCAGAGGTGCGTGCCTTGGGTCCAAACTCGAGACCTGTGACTGGGCTGTATGACGGTCACACCACTAGGCTAGCACTGCTACATCGTGTACTACGTGATTACAATTCCAGTTTGCCGAGCCAACATTTTTACGGCAAAATTATTTAGCCAATCCTATGGTTAGTACGACCTCTGCACTATTTAATAGCAGTTCTTCTGAAATAAGTCCGAAACTTGCTGCAAACACTTAAACAGGGTCAAATTAAATTAGCTAGTAAAACTCCGCAGACGTGATGGGTATCGATATCTAAACATGATAAAAAAGAACATTTATTACCTTGATGATTTTTTGGGGTCATCGTGTACTAGAAATATCAGTTTAAAAAATCTTTTTTTTTGTGTGATCTTCACAGACGTGATGGGTCACGATAAATCGAAAAAAAAAAAAAAAAAGTGATCTCAACTCATACTTCAAGTAACAACATTACCAGCGGTCGGTGATCCCAAAAATAAAAAAATTAACATCAAATCTTTTTTATTTTTCTTTGACGTGTATAGATATCGATACCATCATGGCTGCGGAGTTTTGTTAGCTAATTTTATTTGACCCTGAATATCAAACAGATCAGATCCCCTGTATTTCCTGTTTATGTGTGTTTGTCTGTTTGACTAGTGTTTAAGATGTGTATGTAACTAACAAATTGGATTGTATGATCTGTAAATAAATAATTTGATTGATATCATTGTACTTTGCTAAGGTTTTAGTATGTTTCTTAGATCAGGTGCAAATATAAGAAAGTTTTTTTTTAAAGGTATTTGTCATTAACTGTCTCATGTTTAAAGATGTCTATAAGCTTACCTCTGAGTTATTGCTAGCGGAGGGCATGGAGGGCTCGCGCAGGGAGGAGGAGGGTCGCTCCGGGGAGCACGCGCGCCGCGTGCCCAGCTCGGGCGCGGACTGCGCCGGCGCACATCGCGGAGACACCTGCAAAATGGAGGTAAGATTAAGTTCATGTTGTCTTATAGAGAAATGAGCTGATTATAGAACTTAAGTATTGTCATTATTATGAAAATATTACTCCTAGGTTTATGTTTGGTCTGATTGAAGAGGATTATCCCTTGTTAAGTTCACAGAAGGCCAATCTCTGATCAGTAAGTTCAGTCATAGACTTGTAATTCGATGTTTGGTTGATGAACCAACCTACCAACGAAATACGTTGAGAATGACAATTAACAAAAAATTTAATTGAAAAACACTGACATTTTCAGGCTTATCAAAAACTTGTTTAAAAGAAAAGGAACGTAACATAACAGAAAAGGACTATAACATAACAGAAAAGGAACATAACATAACAGAAAAGGACTATAACATAGCAGAAAAGGACTATAACATAACAGAAAAGGTACATAACATAACAGAAAAGGAACATAACATAACAGAAAAGGTACATAACATAACAGAAAAGGAACATAACATAACAGAAAAGGTACATAACATAACAGAAAAGGAACATAACATAACAGAAAAGGTACAAATAAAGGACATAAAATAAGTAAGAAAGGAACCTGTTGGTACTGTACCTGCGTCTGTGGTTGAAATGATTCACTGAGGTACTGGCGCACTTGACTCTTCTGTTTCTGTATCACGTGATACCGGGTGGGGTTCTCCAGAACTGTTCGCACCTGGAACATAAAATGTAGCATAAGACCTCTTGAACGTTAGCTCTTCTAACATATGTTTTTGACTTCTGAAATCTGGCGTCGGATTTTCTATAATCAAAAGCCCAACAAGTTTCCCCAGTGTTTAGAAAGCGTCGGTTATGAGCTTAAGATAAACATATCTTGCAACCAGAAACCCTCACAGCAGTATGTATTTTTCTGAATATTTATTTATTTATTTACTCACAACATACAAATATCTTTACAGGACAATCCCAATGCGATATCGTAGCACACTTAAAAATCAACTAATTCCACTGCTTGTACCATAACAAATTCTATAGCTAGCTATTCTTTCAAATTCACCCAGAGCGCAACAAAATATGTCGATGTCATCAGCAATGAGGTTGAGAGTGCGGAGCGCGCTCGTCAGCGGCGCCTCACGCAGCAAGTTAGTTCGCGCGCGCGGTACCGCCAGCAACCGCGGCTGCCGACGACGACCCACATACCCGTCTGGCACGACTAGTTCCACCCTATATTTCTGGATATTACTGGTTTGACATTGTATACTTATAATATTCTATATTTTTTATTAAATTTGATTTGTTACAGCTGTTGTGTCAACCATTGTCATTTGGTTTAAATAGGTTTTTATTTTTATTTATCTTTTATATAGATTATTTTCTTTAAAATTTTGTGAATGTGAGAACATTGTGGACATAACAGACTGTACATCTGTGGACCATTTTATATTTTGCTAAGTACCTGGTATATGTTGGGTCTACACTGTCCTCTCATACCTGTATAGTTGATCGAAGCTTTTAACATTGTAATTTGTTTTTTTTTTTAAACCATTTACTTTTAAAAGAGTAACCGTGGAGTATCCTGCAGGCTCTTCTCCATAGGAAACGACTAATTGGAACCGTGCACCTAGTTTCTGACGTTTCATAAGTGCCCTTGTAGGTTTATGTGAAATAAAATATTTTGAATATTTTTGAATTTTATTTCTCGAGATAAAAAACTATTCTATTCATTTTCATGGCAACCGAAAGTTTCGTGACATTTTCAATTGTATTAATCATTGAAATCATTGCTTTGACTGTGACCAGTACCCTAATCGCTTAATACACGATCAATCACAATCTGAATTGTTTTGAAACAGATTGTTAATCCATTGCTACATTAGTTCGAAAATACAATCTGCTCAACAGCGTAAATAACGCAATGAATGTTGTTGAACTGTCAAAATGAAACAGATTAGTACGAAAATATGTTACGTAATTAAGGTACCTACAGAATTATTGGAGAGTCTGGAGTTCGTACTGACCTGTAATACTTGTGGCGGTAGTTCAACGTGAGGCGTGATCCGCGGCACCTCCGCCGCACTTGACTTCTTCTTGTCCTCATTGTCCTTGGACTGGCCTGCTTGTTGTGCCTGCAAGTGACAAATAACATTCATTAGTACCTAGACGAAACTAAGACCCAAAGTATTAGACACAGATTTAGAAAAATGTAGTAGGTAGCTGACTAGCTACTACATTTTCTCTAAATCTAATCACCGTTTCTAACAAGCTGAGCGGCTAATCTTTTATCAAGGAAGGAACTTTCATTGTGTAGCTCATACACGATGAAGAGAAAATATGAATGAACTGTCTTTAACCTCAAGGTAAGTAGTCCTAAACACGAAACAATTAAATGAAAGCCATAACAGGTGACTTTATTACGGCAAATGACTAACAGCATCTAACTATTGATCCAAAGACGATGACAAAATAAGTTTTTTTTTCAGACTTGGAAATGTAAATGACTCTTGAACAGACTACAAGCTTCAATACTTCACACATTGTAATGTACCACACACGATAATTTAGCATACGAAAACTTAACACACCCACGACAATCCTGGAAACCAAACACGGGGTGCTAAACAGAAACCCCAAACAAGTAAATCATCAGTATCCATCATTTAGAATTAAAAAAAACTACCAACAAAAGTGAATAACGACTTAACCAATCCACATCATTTATAACAAAGCTACTATTTAACAAGAAATCCTACGTCCTGTGCTAATAGGATTAGATACAAGACGACAAACAGACATGAAAACAAATGATCCACATACGGATAGTGATATGTTCAATCAGTTTGCTTAGACAATTGACATGTTGTTACATGAAACAGTTGACCAGAATTGGAGACACTATGGCAGTTGCTGATTTAGGTCAAGGTTAACTTAGAAAAGAAAATGACTTGGCACTTGGTTGGTAGACCAATTTAGTAGAAGATACATCAAGACGTCATTACCTTACAAATTAGACAGATTACACGTCAAAATCAAAACAAGGGATATGACGAAGACAAGCTACTATGAAACTGTTGGTTATAGTGTCAATGCGAATATGTGAAGGAATGATTCAAACGAGTTTGAGATTACTAATCGGCAAGGATGAAGTACTGGCAAACTGGCAGATGGGAGAGAAAATCCAATAAGACATAATTTAAAAAAAACTGATTTGTTTCAGAGTTCACAATATCTGAAGAATGGGCAAAAATGGAACAGAATTATTATGAATTTATCAGCCAGACCCGTTAACCAGAGTCATATAGAGGTGCATCAAGCCATAAAATGTTGATACAACCATAATATTTCACAGACTGCGGCTGTACTTAAATCACGTCTTCCATCACAATAGTTCACTACTCCATTACTATGCATTATGTGCATATAAAACTAGTTCAGTAACCTACGGACTAGAACCACCATTAGTCAGGTTTTCCCTTGGTTCTACCTGCGTGGGAGTATAGCAGCTTGATACACTTACTGATTTTATATCTTTCGTGGAATCAGACGTGCAAGGATCACGCTTGCATTAAGTATGAAGGTAAAATATCTTTAAACCTTTCAAGTAGTTTCTTGTGGTGTAATATTTTGCTGTGCTTTTTCCTTGCAAATTTGCAACCCCGGTGTTTCCCGGCGGTTTTAAACCTTTGCCAAGCGCCAAGTCGAAAACCAGCTTTACTAGTTAATATCTTTGTAATTATATCCTTATATGTTTCCTACAAGTAAGATGCGTATTGAGTCTTATAACACACCGCTCACTTTTGGATTTACCATTACTATCATTGTTTAAATCCTATTAAACCCACTTTTTCAGGATTGTAGTATCATGGTATTGGTTAATATTCCACTCACTTGTTTCTCTAGCCTCGCCTACAAAGCTTGAAAACTACATTCCTTTTGGGAATCGATTAGCACAGTGAGAAAAGGATGCTTCTAACGATATTATATTCTTTTCTCTATGCTGTGGTCATTATTTTTCCGCAAGCCGCAAGTAGGTTTCCGCAAGGACTACCTTACGGAAAACGCTCTCTAAAAGTCTACTCCGGTACTAACCGAAGCAGACTTTCCAGAGAGCGTTGGACGTACATTTCCGATTTAAGTTTTGCCAATGGTGTAGGGTAATAAATACTTAATGATCATTGATGATAATGGTATACTACAAGACCAATAGAAAGTGTGGTAGATTAGACAGATGGTGTAAGAGTAGAAGAAGAAGCTACCTACTTGTAGTGACTCTCTGCGCAGTTGTTCCTGTGCATGCTCTCGCATCAACTGCTGCTTTAGCTGGGTGCGAGATGTTGGCGTCAATGTCTTGAATGTAGGCGGGCTGTAACAACGAGAAAATACTATTAGTTATCGAGGACTTTTAAACAATACTGGGAACAAAATGACTATTTAATTATAGAACCTGAAAAGTTGTAATTAAAGTTTAAAAAAAAACATGACTATTATGAAAGACAGTAATTATGTAGCATAGTGTTCACATGAAAACAAGAAGCCGTGTCGTCACGATATAACGGCTAATACATAACATCGGTTTATCCTCGATCGAGGATTAAGACACGGAATACATACATAGGTACAGAAGATCAGCTTCATACAACGAGAGAAAACGCACACACACATAGACACGCGTCGTCGAACAACGAGTGCAAGCGCACTCGCGACTGGCACTCGTTTGAGATCGCCCTCCGTACGCGTCTTTATGTGCATTCGCCTGTTTTCGCATGTTGTATAGAGCCGGCCTACTGTACTCCTACTTATCTATTCTTTGGCTAAGAGTAATACTTGCTCACGTTCTAGGCTGCGCGTTCGCATACTGAGTATACGAACTCGACGGTCGCGCATGAGTTGAAATACAGGTGGGAAATATATTACGATTGAATGGTTTTATTTGCGTTTAATACGTGTATGTATTGAATGGTAAGTGTAGCTTAAATATTTTGAAGTATTACCTAATAACCACTAGAGCCAGGACATTGATCTAGTAATATAGAGGTCACGAAAGTCCCTGAGTGAGGCCTAGAGTTGGATTCTCAAACGTATTGAAAGTTTTTTCGGGCTTTACTGATGGGAATTTCGCATTAGCAACTCTGGTAATGGAATTGTCCACCTCAGAAGGAGAAGATTGGATTTGACAAATGGAGAACTGGACGTTGTGACGCAATTTGGAAGAGGCTTGTCCAGCAGTGGTATGCAGTATGAATTGTTGAAGATGTCGCGTGACGTGTCTTATTTATACACTAATAAGTAATGATTATGCAGGTTAACAGCTTAGATGCAACGTAACAGTTATTAAATGTCAAGCAAACGGCCTCACATCGGTGACACGCACGATCTTGCAGGGATAATGTCGTGTTCACCCTTGGAACTTAGAAGCTAGGTGGTGGGTATTTAACTGTACGATTCAGTAGGCTACCATATTTTCTTTCCCCAACGAATTATCAGCATCAGCCTTTCCTAACTGTCGGCTTCCAGTCTATCTAGATCCAGTTGAAGTCCAGTATTTTACATGGAGCGACTGCCAATCTGACCTCCACGACCCAGTCACAGGGTATCGAATGAAGAAGGGATGATTTTCATATTGTATTTTAAAAAAAAACAGTTTTACGATGATGCATAGAGGATAGACCTCTCTGCCGTTGATATGACAGAAGAAAAGAAGAACTGGATCAAAGAGTAAGAAAAGGTTTTTGCTGAACAGATTTTGCAAGCTACAGCTATTCATTAGAAATTATTTACTTCAATTCTCGATTCTTTATTGCGTACCATAATGAATGCATATTGAAGCATATTAGTTGGTAGGGAGTTAATTATATTAGTCACAATAGGGATGTCGACAAAAACTTTTTTTTATCCGTCAGGTAGGTTATTAAAAAATATTGGACACTTTTATACTTTTACGTAATCAAAAGATTACGTAAATACATACCATATGCATACCGGTATGTTTCGGTAGAAGTATCGGTTCCTTTATAAATGTATCGGGAGCAGACGTTAACCGTTATAAATGTATCGGTAGCAGTACCTAAACCTTCATAAATACACAAGTTCTAACATGTTCGACCCGCGCCGCTCCGTCTCACATGTTTTTCGGTACCGATATCGTGTAAAGGTTAAATAACGGTTTAGCCCAACCTTTATTTAAAAAGGTATCGGTATAGGTCAACCCTTATTTTAAACCGGTAACGATATATTTTTGAGGTATCTTAACCTTTAACCATAACCGCTTTCAGTCCTTGATACAAATTTGAATTTAAGAATAAGAATTATTGTTTTATAAATTATATAAATTTATTTATTTAGTTACATTGTAAAAGCCGTTTATTTTTTAAATTATCTTTTTTTGTTACTTATTATTATTTTTATTTATATGTAACGTAATTAATATTTATTATTTATAAGGTAAGTTATATATTGGACGCTTCATATTTAAGATAGTTAATTAACACAGGCGTGACTTTGCGGAAATCCATTATAATATACAATACGCGACGTATATAAAATTTAGTAACCAAATCCGCTTAACATCATCATATCAATAATATTTCTTCATATTTATTTAAAAAATTATGTTCGTATTATGAGTAGGTTAGCTTATCTTTAATAGTGAGTTTTTGTAACGATCATTGCCGTCTACTTAGGTACAGTTGTAAACTTGTCAATTGATGTGTTATTATGTCGAGGATTTGCATGCAATCACTGTTTGTTTATTTTGTATCTACTTTTTCCGCATTCCATATTTTTATTTTAGTTCATTCTTACCTATATCAACATGTTATTCATTACTGAATATAAGCCTCTCAAGGGCCCTCTTTCCTTTCAGTATCTAGCAAAATAACGTGTAATAAAGAGGCTATGTCCAGCAGTCGACTTCTATGGACTGATGATGATGAACGACTCATTTCTTCTTTGTATGAGAAGAGTTCGTTCCCCTCATCATGATCATCATTGACAGCCTTGTTCCACCCACTGCTGAGTAGAGGTCTCCTTTAGTTCCATGCATCCCTGGTCTGTGCGATTTTCAACCAGGTCTTACCCTCGATCTCCTGAATGTTCTTTCCAATTACGAATAGAGCTCAAAATTCTAGAATCTACATAAGCTAGTGTTGATATTGACGGGAATTAACGGTCAAGGCTCACTTGTCGGCCACACATGCGCGTGCGTCGATGTGGTACGGACAAATTATGCCAATGTGTAATACATGGCCGCTACGCAGTTATGATTGGGCCGCGGATCTGTTTGTGGGATGACAATAACTTATTAAAAGTGAGGTTTAAAAAAAAGTTTATTTAGAATAGAAGTAGGTAGTTAGTTGCTAGATATTTTATTTCTTGTGAAAATAATGTTAAGTACTTGGGATCCAGTGGAAGTCATAGGGAGAGCCGTTGCCCAGCAGTGGAATGATGTAGGCTAACAATAACGTGGGATACATAAGTACTTATGTGACGTTGTGATAAAAATATTAAAATTTTCCATGGAGTGATGCATAGACGACATACTATAGAATACCAGATAGGTAGGTATGCTCCAATAGTTGACATTGAATTTATCTTCCTGATTTTTCAATAAAAAAATAAGAAGAAATATCTCAATAATGTAAATCATTTGAAATGATCGAAAATCATGTCCTAGAATGTATACTTATCGTTAACCTGTGTACAAGACAAGTACACTTTGTTATTGACCACGTATTAAGTAAAATGTTATTAAATAGGTAAATGGTTATTAGTTATTACCCAATAACACGTTATTAGCGTTATTACTCGCACGTGGCGGTTTAAAAGCTTTGCGCTTATTGAGAATCGGGTTTATTGCGATTATTCTACTTTCATAGATTTTTGTGATAAATTATTACTCACTTACCTAATAAAATCTTGACATTTTATCTCTTTAATCTTAGTGCTTTATTAGCCATTCCGACCTTAATTAGCAACTTTATTTATTTATTCGTCACGCCCCTGTCAGTGAACATATAAAAACAAAGATTACACCAATAGTACCTACCTACCCAATTCCAATGTATTTTTTAGTATATTATAGCAAAAGTCTCAAACTCAAAAACTCAAAGCATTAATTTTAATTAAACCATTTACAGGCACTTTTGAATTGTCAAGGAGTCGGTCAGTCAGAAATATGAAGCTGCCCATTCCAAAGCGTAGTGTGTACCTATGGAGAAGAACGGGCGAGAAAGAATACGGACATTCTCTTAAATAAAAAAAATTGTTACAAAATATTGATCACAATTACATCACTCATGTTGAAATTATAGATGTGAGAACAATGTGGAAAGACGTGCACGTTAAAAGCGTCCATAATAAAAAGATAAAAAAGAACAATTCAAAACATTTAATCAATTAAAATAAGCTATAATATCTACTTCTTAGCTTCTTCTCATTATCCTCTCGACAAATGCGATAGAGGTACAAGTTATTTGCTACTAATTGCTTGTGTTTTTCGTTTTTCTCTTGCCCACAAAAAATAATTCAGGAAAGACGAAAACTAAAAACAAAAGCATACTTACGTTCGGCCTTAAAGTTGTACATAGTAAACGTATCTATAAACACATAAAACGTATATACCTAACTACTAGGACTTCAAACCGTCAGAGCAGAATATGAGGTGTAGACTGAAAAGAGTTTCATCATGTTGGTAAAAGCTTGGCACTTGCTCCAACGCTAAATATTAACACAATGATACGGTTCGTTATCTAGTGCCAAAGACAGGTGGCGGATTATAACACCAATTTATATCCTTTAATAATAAAAGAATGTAACCAATGTACAAAGTGCAACAGACAAAATAATACTCTACGAAGTGAAACTACCATTGAATGCACTGAATAAACAGTATTGTTTTTGTTACCTAGATTGAGATGTGCAATAAATGGATGGAATAAGAAATGAGTATATAAGAGGAATTCTGAAAGTGGTGGCGGTGACTGAAAGTTGTGTGGAAATCGGTTGTCAATGATATGGGCATGTGATGCGGAGGAATGAGGAAAATGTCGCGAGGAGAGTTTTGATTATGAATGTGGATGGCTATAAGACTAAAGAAACGATGGATGGATATGGCTAGAAAGGGGTGACTACCGAGATGACGACTAATAGAGAAGTATAGAAGAAAAAGGTATGTTGCGTCGACTACAAATAAATTGAGATAAGGGCAGGAAAATTATATCATGGCCAAGGGGAAGAAATTGAAGGAGACATTTTAGTACAAACTCAAGACCAGGGAAAACGTAGTAGGTCTATCTAAGAATCATATAAGTATTGAAGAAAAAAGGCTATCGAACAGTCGATTGAGGCGATAAACATGTTCAATCAACGACAACTTTTATCATTTTGTACTCACAATCAGCTGTTGAAATTGGGTCACTATCGTATATTGAAATATCTTTACAAAAGACAGGCACTTTCTTAAAACTTCAACATAATAAGACAACATTCTATGTGACTTCCCCTGTACCACTTCTATCTGAATCACTTTTATCGATTTTACGCATCGAACGGGTTCGGCGCTCTGATTGGCCCTTCACTGGCCTTCACTGTTGATGGGCCAATCGGAGTGCCGAACGCGGTCGATGCGTAAAATCGAGATGGTTAAACGAAACTCACACTAGACCCTCTGTTTGTTAGTTGTCGTCGTTACAAACTTCAGCAAGACGTCTTTGTCACAGATAATATTTCCGATATTTTTACTTTACCTGAAGATTATTATAGTTAATTGACACAGGCGTGATTTTGCGGAAATCTATTATAAAATACAATAGACGACGTATATTTAGTAACCTAATCCGCTTTACTGTTCTTAAATTCAATTCAATTTATTCAGTAACAATCTACATTGTGTTCGAAATTAACCAACAGGAAACATAATGATACACAAATATTACAAAATAACGATGTTCAAAAATTATTATAAACATGCAATTCAATATAAATTACCACTTAACAAAAAAAAATCGTATAATGCCATGCAAACATAAAAAAACCTTCTTAAAAATTAAAGAGTCGTAAAGAACTTGTAAGAAATCGACACGTGTTTCACCTCTCAACGAGGCATTCTCAGGATGACGATTGACTTGTTGCGAACCCGGACCCGACGTGTTGACACGTCAAGCATCGAGAGCAGAGTAAGTCACTTCGCCCGACAACCCCAGTTATAGGATTACTGCTCTGCCCACCTCGGCTAGGATCGTTCGTTTTAACGATCTACTTAGGGTTACTAAATATGCAACGTCTATTTTTTTTCTTTTTCTTAAATGTTTTTCAACTTTTTAAACTTTATGCAAGCACCGAACTACACTAACAATACAGCGAAATAGCGTTCAAGCGTGAATACCGCTCAAAATTTCACGCTACGGAAAAAGTTGGCAACGCCACCCATCATCAAATTAAGCCGCTAAAAACAATGTGTAGGACCATCAGTATAAATAAATACAACAATTAGCCGTACACGCCTGTTCAAATGATCCGCTTGACCCCGCTACACCGGCATTTCGACAATTAATAATATATTTAGGACGCGAACGCACAAGAGTCGCGAAATTGCGCGCGCGCAGAATACAGATCGCGATTTTCGTTCGCGAATTTTTTCTAAATTAACATTTTGATGTGTTATAAGTTCTTATGGCTGCTTAGTGTTGTGATAGTAGCCTTCAATGGAAACACAACAGCTTAGAGAAACGTAAGTAAATCGCTTGGCATTCAAGTCTTGTGCTTTTGATTGACAAATTGTATTGTTTTGTTGTAAGTATATGAATAGGCTTTGCGGACAAAATGGTCAGTTTACAGTCTGTTTATCATTGTAGTGTCCTTTTAGACATAATTTTTAGAAGACACAAATGTTAGAAATGAGGCTAGCATACGGATACCTCTCATTGATTTGATTGCCAACCTATCTTGTTGAATACACAACAGGGTAGGTATGTATTTGTTAGCTAAATCAATGACTAAGGATGGCCCTCGGCGACATTGTTCAGGGGAGAATAATTTGGAAAACTTTTCTACATCACGTTTGCAATTTTAAAAAAATTGTCAGGTTACTACAGCCGGTTCGGAGCTGTCATACCATTACTGACAGCTTACTGCACCTAAGTTGTCATAGTGCAATTTTATAGCAGTACTACAGGATAGTCTACATTACGAATATAATTTTGTATAATCTTTAGCTAGTCCTAAGTCTAGACATCCATGTACTCAATGTACCAACTCCCACAATTGTCTCAAGTGTAAATCGAATCGTTATTGTGCCACAGAATTACACTGAAGTAGTAACACATATATTCCTTTGACGCAAGCGGCGACATGTTTGTGATTTTCATAAGCATTGCGTGACGGCCGAGTTAACAGCTCAGCAAGGACGGACTTATTGTGATGCTTAACTGTTTGTGTTATCTTGTATTAAGTTGGTGGATACTGTTGCTAAGTTAGGTTTAAGGACGATTGTGTTGGTCCTGGTTAGGGGTAAGTAATTAAACTTGTGTAAGTTTGAGGGGTTGGTAATTTTAGTTCGCAAACTTTGTGCTTTTAATTTCTTTCCTTTCCTCGCTTTTTTTGTGGAAAATAATTCGGAAGAATATTTTATCGACTCAAAAACAACTTTGCTATCCTCAGAAGACAGGCTCTAAAATCTATTGATTGTACCAGTTCACATCTACTACAACGTTTTTGGCAAGTTCCAAGATACTTCTATCAAATAGCTTTCCCTAACATGGTTCTTGACTTCTTCGTGCTTGATTTCCCCAGGAGTCTAGAAAATGCTTCTTAAGTATAGTATACTTTTTCCTATCATCATGATTTCAGCCCCGAATCACCCACTGCTGGGTATAGGGCTCCCCTTTTTTCTGCCATACTTCCCGGTTCCGTGCGTCCCTCATCCAGGTTTCCCGCGATTTTGTCCTATATGGCCAATCACACAAAATCAACTTGACGACACAGGTACCTACGTGACGAATTACTACAGGTTACCTAATAGTTACACTACTGTGACGATCTACCTACGTAACACTATACTCGTAGATACAGTAGGATTACTCGACATAATTAGTGATAATGTTCTGACGCACGACATAATTATGGAACACGTAGATAGTGAAACTCGAAATAACTGAAAACGCACGCCATTAACCACTTTACAAAATGGAGGCGTTGACAAGCCTTACCTTTGACGGTACAGAACTTTGACTTGACTTTTTTATATGGCCAGTTCAAAATCAAAAGTCATTTATTCAAATTAGGCTAAGAACCAGCACTTTAAGAATGTCAACAAGTGACAATCATGTCTTCAATCTCTAAACCGACTAAGAAGGCTGCAGGTACAACTTAGTGGGGGTACTCCAATAAGCCACAGTGCGACTGTGAAGCTACATTACAAACGATGCCTCACCTCGTGTCGTGCTCTCTGTGTAAAAACACCTGCACTATGGAAGACCTTTGCGAGGCCAGCGCTAACGCTGTCAAAGTAGCCGAATTCTGGTCGAATCATCAATACGACGAAGAAGAAAAAGAAGAAGATGTGCCTTCAAAGCTTGACAGGAACGGAAAGTAATTGGCACATCGAGCTGTACAAAAAGACTGTCACACAAGTCCGAGTAACAAAGACGACGCACGAAAGCCAAACTTTTCCTTAAGCTCTAAATGCCGTATCAATGGCCAAGTACTCTTCATCATCATTTGCCTGCCTTATGCCAAATTGATTAGTGGTCGGCACAACATGTCCTTTTCTTCCATACTTATCTATTAGTCGTCATCTTGGTAGACACCCCTTTTCTAGCCATATCATCTTTCACACATCCATCTTTTCTTTGATCTTCCCCTATTCTCATAGCCTATATAACGGTACTGTATTTGTAATTATTTTTCGTCTTCGCCTTTATTTATTTTGCTAACAGTGACTTACCAAAATAAAGGTAGCGCCATTTCCCCCTACTTATCACTTAATCGCAATAATCCTTATTTTTACTCGTATCTTTGAAATCCGCACGTTTGGCACAGATAAGTGGACATCGTATCTTTCAGCAATAAATTTTTGATTTCGTTCGGTTTTCCCACGAGTATGGCGTACGATTAAATGAATTGTTTTATTTTATTATTGATGTATTTAGTGTGTAAAGTTACCCATTCTTAGAACAGATGGTATAAAGTTGTGAAAACGGTATTTTGGTAGTTATTTAGCTGGTATGTAAATTAAAGTTGGTAGGTGTCATGTGTGGTGGGCAACTGCCCAACGATTGATACTCGTCGTGCGTAAACTCTGCTTGCGCGATGTAGAATTTTGCGTGACCTCAGTGTGATGCGTAGTTCGCATGTGGCGTTGTTGATGCCCCCACATGTTATTTTTATCTTTGTATTTGCCTGCACGTTTTTTACGCAATATGGTTAATAATTTATGTTAATAATTTTTAGGAGTATATTTGTTTCAGATGCCAAGCAGCTGTGTTGGTTTTAATTACAGGTGAAAATATCGGCTTATGAGATTTTTCGGCATTGTCTAAGATTGGCTACAGGTGTTCAAGCGACGGTTATTACCTTCTATTCAGATGAAACATTAACTCAGCTTGTCTTTTTTTTTTATAGTAACTTAAAAGCCCGTTTATATTCGAAATCCCTCGTGTTACATATAGGAAGTCATCAAATGTGTAAATGACTAAAATAATATCTTTATTGACCTCAATTGTCGCTCAATCGGGACGTGATTTTAGTAATTACAGTAAACTATGGGCAGCAAAAAATCTAAATAAAGTTATTATTTTTGGATGGTAGATTAACTTTAAATGCAATGCATTTAATAACAACAAAATTATTTAACACATCTCATCTTACATGGACACGTAATCAAGCAGCAAAAAGGAGTAGGTATGTGAGAGTGTATCATCAACAAAAAAGGGGTGATCTGTAGTTTCTAGACTGACTAACTTAAAAAAAAAACGAACGAGCCTTACAGTAGTCGCATATGATTTTTAATATCTTTCATCTCATCGTGGTAATAAGCAACTTTAAAGGAGCGCGGCCTCGTCAAAGTCGTTTCTGACCGCCAACCCTAGCGCCGCGCGCGCTCATTAGTCAAATCAAATAGAACGCGCTTACCCGGCTTCCGGCTACACACTTCCGTCCCTTTTCACGAAATCACTCGCACAGATTTTTAGCGTAGGTATATTTATGTTCTGCACAGATTGTAGGAAAGCGACAAGAAAGATGTTACAAATCAAAAAACTAGTAATCTTCAAATTAAATGTCCGTAATATCTAAATACATGAAACGAAACTTCAAAAGCCCAATACACACCCTGACATTGTGACATAACTGACCAACGATGACGTTGCAAACCAGTAATAATGGTGGTCGATGATGACTGGTCGTATCTCGCGGAAGCCATGAAGCCATGGCAGCAGCGCTTCCCGTCATTACCTTAATCACAGCGGTGCGCTATGCTCTATGGGTATGCGACAAACACGGCGGCGTGACGTAACGAATTAAGTGTAAATACTATGTTACGGTTGCTTTCAAGCGTACTGTAGGTCAGAGTTAAACGGATAAAAAAACAATCTTTTTACTATTTATCCATCGATTCATACTGGAACTGGAACAATACAAAATGCGTGATATAGGCTTTAGAGCTATCTAAAGATGAGGTTGTCTTTGCTCCCGCCATTTTCGAAGACAGTCAAGTTGACTGTCTTCGAAAATGGCGGGAGCAAAGATGGCGGCCTCGCGGAGTCTTTGTTACCTTGTAACTGCATGATTTATTTGTATATCTCATATATTAAGTGAGCTGTCTTGTGTTGTTTATGAGAATAAAATTCTTTAAGCCGAAGATGGCGGCCGTAAAGATGGCGCCAAAAAATATTCTTGTTCTCTCGAATCAGATTAGTCTTTATCAGTCAAAGACTCATCAAGACGAATAATTTTTTAACATGTCGCATATTAAACTTAATAGACCAACAAATTAATTTGTGCCCAGTTGATGGCAATGAGTTCGCCCCCCATAACATGGGACTTAAACAAAACGCGCGTTTTGTTTAAGTTAAGTTGTGTTGGAGTTATACCTACCTGTAGGTATAACTCTGCCTAACCTTTCGGGGAATACAGGCGTTATGTTATGTTATGTTGATCAACAATTTACGATTTGTGGTAGGTAATCAACAGGAATGAACTTTAAACTTCTTTTCACGACATAAACAACCTTTCAATGTCCGTAAGTTAAAAATAAAGTACTAAAAATTGCAACAAAAACACGGATCAAACATGAATGAATGGTACAATTCCCACCGTTGGACATAATGGCAATTAATGTATAATAATGTGGTGTGGTTCATGCGATGAACGAGAGGCGGTTACGTCCGGCTGGACGCAAAGCTTTCCCGAGTAGTGCATTGAGTGAATTTTACGGACCGTCTATTTTGAATAGCGCTCAAGTTTGTTCTGGTTGTAAAAACCTTACATTACAAGTATTAGTTTCAAATGATGAAGGGCCAGTTTCAGTTTTTCAGGGCAACATCAAAACCGACTCATCCATAAGTTGGTTTTGACCACTTCTGGAGCTTTCGAATTCTGATTACTATTGGGTTCTCGAGAAAAAAAATCTGCTTCGATTCGGTTCAACTCTGAACAAATGTGCTTAACCTCTTAAGCGATACTAAATTACTGAAGCATATTCCACAAACTAGAACGCACTTGAATCGTAAGCACAGTTGCAGATGCGAAATATCGATATTACAAAATGGCGTCAGAATTTTGAGAAATACCCGTTTACGCAGTCAATAAATCGCTACGAACCGATACAGTCTGGCATGTTATAATCGGTTAATGACAAGCCACACGCGATCATAATATTTCGTCCTACTGACCATGTTTTAAAACATTGGATAAATTGAGGCGGATCGCTTTTAATTGATCGGAGTAATCTTTGTCTCCGACATACATTACTATGATGCAACGATGGAAATGATGTCAGGGGTCCATTTATCTTCATTATTGAGGATTTTTGTGATGTCCAAATTATGTTTACTTTATAAAGACACATGCCTTATGAGTTGCTTTCTGTTCTAGCTTTCTTTCTTATTCCTGGTTGCCTGCAAGCAACTTCCTTGATCTCTGAAGAATCAAGCCAGGTCCAGGCTCATCAAAATTTCCCACTAAACTGAAGACCGTGGACAACGTGTGATTTGGTTGGTTGTCTAACAAACTTTTTCTTACCTATGATGATTGTGATAAAAGCTCATGAAATTCAACCAAAGCTCTGCCATCCTCGACATTGACCAGAAACCCAATTCGGTTCATTACTACACAACTATCGTCCGAACTCTCACGGTCAGTCGGCCTTCACAGCAGTGCAAATGACGCTCTTCCTTTGACCAAGGACGTCAAATCGCGTGAGAGACAAGCCGCTCCGCTGTGGCGTGACGTTTCCGTATCGTACGGTAACCATTACAGCTCATTTGTGTAGTAAACTGAGTTTTACTATTTCAATGGTAAATTGAGTGTGAATCATGGCTAAGCGGCGTGTAGGGGTGAATTAAGTTACACGTGTGTTGGTAGTAACCACGGCAGCCTTGTTTTCAACATTGTTCACTGGAAAAAAATTACAGCATGGCTTCTGCTATTATCGTACAGCTGGAGTATACAAGAGAAAAGAGTGGTCTTTACAACACTGTAAAATAGCATAGTGTGCTTTATCAAGGGGACAGTTTGGACCTTAAGACCTTGGGGTAAGAGCCTCGATCAAAGATGAATAATTTTACGTAGACTGGCTTACATATTTACCTCGTGAAGCATATGAAGCAACACAAGCAGTCTAGTGATTCCATAATACATTATTCTGTTTTGGTATAATTTCAGGTTAAAGTTTTTCATCGTCACCAAAATGGTCTAGAGGTCCTAAAGAACTGAAAATCGCTTTCGTCTTTCTACAACGACTTTCAACAGAATTGACATAAGTTTTTTGATAGCTTATGTCAGTCACATAAATTTTTTGAATGTCACTTCGTCCAGGCCCTCTCTAGTATTTTTCTACGTCTGCAAGTCATCATCAACTTGAATGAGGTTACGAAACAAAGCACAATCAGTTTGCAACTTCATGTAACTTCAAGCTACACGATAGCCATCGCGAATATTAATGAATCATTAATGGCAGACACCTAAACAATGTTATGAACACCAGTGCTGCTTGTACCGTCACGCACCAAAGTGTTTGGTAAACACCTGTAGAGGACGTGGGTCTAATATTGAATAGAATTTGTCAGCAGTGAGCTGGAAAACTTTCACTGATCTATATTGGGATAGTTAATTGATTCAGGCGTGACCTTCCGGAAATCCATTATAAAATAGAAATACTATAGACGTAGATATATTTAGTAACCTATTCTGCTTAACTATTCCTAAAGAGTCATAAAAAATCCTGTAAGAAATTGACACCTTTTTCACCTCTCAACGAGGCATACTCAGGATGACGATTGACATCGCGAACCCGAAGTTGTCAGGCGGTATGGCTTCTCTCTTGCGTCGGCCTGGCAACACGCCGTGTTCGGCTTCGCGACAAGTCAATCGTCATCCTGAAGATGCCTCGTTGAGAGGTGAAAAACGTGTCGATTTCTTACGGGGTTTTTTTATGACTCTTTATGAATAGTTAAGCGGAATAGGTTACTAAATATATCTAAGTTTATAGTATTTTATATTGGGATAGCTAAAAGTCCGCTAGGTACCGTTAATGATTGCTAAAATTGCATATCTAGACAAAGCATCTTCAGTTTTTGGTCTCGTTAACTCTTGACAAAATTCTTAGTCATCTTTTACGACACCTATGACAGATAAGTCGTACATTATTATTTGGCGAGAGAAACATAAAGTTCTTAAGAAAGAAGAGTTAGTTTGGCTAAAACGTTTTAAGTGTTCTTTTATATTATGCAAAGTGCAACAATTTCTATACTCACGAGTGGTGAAGAGGTCTTTAAACATCAATCAACAAAGTGTTAAATACTTACTTAACGAGCTGGGTTCCACAATATCAAAACGTTGATAATATATTTGTATCACAATTTTAGAATCACTATATCAAAACATGGTCAGATCAGCAGTCTCTCCATGTAAAATACTGATACTCAGTTGCATCTGGTTAGACTGGAAGCCGACCCCAACATAGTTGGGAAAAGGATAGGCAGATTGATTTTATATCAAAACATGGTCGAAATACAAATCGTGTCAGCGCAAAACGTATTTTCTGTAAATCTTTTAAACTTATAATATCTAATTACATCTAATCAGAGTATTGTTAAAATCTGATAATACGTTTGATAGTGATAACTTTTCCTATCTGATTTATAATCTAGTGTTTAGCATTGATATACTTTATGAAATGTTTTTGTTGTTGTTAGGTAATGTGGCGCTTAGTGCTTACGTCACTACGGTGATAAGAAACGCGTCAAATAGTTTCAAAGGTCTGGAAAACGGCTACTCAGAATCATGATTTATTTAAAAGAGTGTCCATGGAGTTTCTTGCCCGTTCTTCGTCATAGGTTCCTACTACCCTTTGGAATGGGCAACTAGTTTCATCTTTCTGACTGACCAACTTCTTGAAAATTCAAAAGTGCTTGTAATATTGGTTTAATTGAAATAAATGATTTGAGTTTGAGTTTATGACGGTAGGTTTCCATAGTATACAGTTATTAATTATTTGTAGGTACATTGAGAGGAATTTACTACTATCGGATAAAGCCTCGTGCAAACTGCCTCGACGCGACTCCAACAAAACAACTTCTAAGAAAACTTGCCACGACGCGCTGTCGTCTCGCGCCAGTCTGCGCGAGCCTTAATATGAAAGTGAAACCTATACTTAATATTCTAATAACATTTCAAGAATAGGGGACCGAATCTTAGTGCGTTTAAAATGTTACCTCAATGTTATGATGACTGTAAATTTCATGTTTAAAAAAAAAAAATCTACCACTGCAAGATCTACTTTGATATAAATCTGAAATTCATTAATTAATTCACTGACAGAAGTGACATATAACGCACAGTCTAAACCGGATGGAAGGATTTTTTAAATTTACCCTTCGAAGGGGTTAAAACGGGAAGAAATTTCGTATGGATTTTCGTAATTTTTGCCGATGGGAAATTTCTCTTCGGGCTCACGGCTTGTAATTCAATCACTTCCATACGACAAAATTGCAAAAAATAAAACGGAAAACGTTTTTCCCTCATTAGATTAGCACCGCTTATGGCCTCCGGCCCTGAATGGGGCCTAGACCCACATTCTACCCCCATAATGACAACATAAAATAGCTGCGGTACATTTTCCATTGGATTCCGATCGGCTATTAATTATGAGAAGTAATTTACAGGCATAAGTGGAATATTTTCTATTATCCAGGAACAACGTATTAAAATTATTTTAAAGACTCCTGGAGTTTTTTACTTAGGTATTCTCCAATGTTTTGTTTCCAAATTGAGCGAAAGTACAAATTTTCAGTTGAAATAATAGATTGCAATTTTCTTTATCTAGGGTTTTCATTCCTGCATGTCTTTTCATAAAAAATACTTATTGGACGCACTGCAATTTTACTGAAAGCACGTTTTTAATCATAATAGTAAACATAAAATAAAATGACATTGCATCCCAGAATAACCTCGTTTAATAAAATGTGAACAAAGATGAATGGAAACAGTATGTAATTTATATAAAGCATGGCGTTTCAAGAATTGACGTTACGTTAATAGACTTTATGTGATTTTAATTGACAGCAACGTTTAATTTCTAACATGACATTTCATGATTTTGAAATCATCATCTTAATAAAGAAGGTACCTAATCCTTCTGCCTTTATCTCAATTTAGTGATCGGCGCAACGTGTCTTTTCTTCCATACTTCTCTACTCAGTAGTTACCCCCTTTCCAGCCATATCATCTTTCACACAGTCCATCCATAGTTTCTGTGGTCTTCCCCTACTTTTAAAGCCATCCACATTCATCCTCAAAACTTTCCTCATGACATTTTCCCCATTCCTCCGCGTCACATGCCCATGACAGCCGGTACCTATAGTTAAAATATTTTTATTATTTTACATGGTCAAAAATACTCACGATATGAAGTATCTGAAGGTACGCCTGCCTCCAAAATCACTTGAAATGTGTAGGTACCTAAGGAACCATTGTGGTCTAATTTTTCCTTATTATTTTCCTTTGTAATTCCCCTGTGACGTACCTACATAAAATTTTAAAGGACAAGTCATTTTTTTTTATGCGAAAATTCTTTGAAGTGCAACTTGCTAAGACAAAATGCGTCAGTTCCCGTACTTTACAATAATAAACACACAGGTACTATAAAATATCTTGAATGGAAACCATGAATGAACCGACGTAGCCCATTATATGCTAATGCTATCGGAAAATCATCTTAATTGCCCACCACAATAGGGAGAAAATAGCCTGTATCCGCTGCGATGACAACCGCCAAGGATGACCGGTTTGTCGTTTATTTAATTATGTATTTTTTGTAATTAGACTCTAATGAAATTGTTGTTTTTTTATTATTTCGTCTTCGGGTGATTATGTTTAGAATTATAATGTCAGATAAGGCTCTTTCAATAAGGCTAAGTCATGATTGGCGAGGCTGCGTCAAAGACCTATGTTATGCTAATAGGTACTATTTCTTACAATGATAAATTGATTTATTATTTTTGTCTTCACAAAAGTACTCGTACAATTATCCTATACTATTAAACGAACAATATTTGTAATCACGTTCTCGAAAACGGCTCTAACGATTTCGATGAAAGTTGCAATATAACAGTTGCAGTAAAACAGCTAGGTCTCATATCTGGGAAAATTCGTTTTTTTCACCCGAGCAGAGCTCGGTCGCCCAAAGTTTAGAACAAGAATAATGACACCTTAGAATAAAGTCTCGTGCGGACCAGCGCGACGTGTCGCGCGACGCGACACCGGTAATTGTTCTACCGTGAAATTTTCGTAGAAATTGTTTAGTTAAAGTCGTGTCGCGCTGTCGCGTCGCCCCGGTCTGCAAGACGCTTAATGACATGACAGCATGGAATTAGTAAGTACATTACTATCATGGCAGTATGGAATTAGTATGAACTTTCCTATACTATTAAATGAGCATTCTCCTTTTATACCAGAGCAGAGCTCGGTCGCCCAGGTACTGATATTGAAGCGAAATACTTATCTTTTTTATCTGAATGCGGCGAAGCCCAAAATGAGGGTAATGCTTATTGTGATAATTAAATAAACTTTCTGTCGCTTTGAGAGAGCCTAGACTTGCGTACTTAGGCACGTGGATACATCTTCAGGTTCTCGCCCAGACATTCCAAAGATGTGAAATATGGTTAATCATGTCGTAGATTTTTATCTGAAGGGAGTATAATAATCTGCCATAAAACCACTATTACCCTACACGATATTTAGGCCCCGATATTTAGGTGATCTGTTTTAAGGACCCTTCGTCCCTTCCTCTACACCATCCCGATTTAAGGAAAGGGTCCCAGAATATCGTGAAGTGTAATAAAGCTTTAAGCTGAAAGCAGCATTAGTAGCATAGATTCTATTCTATTTGTAGTAGAGGCTTGCCATTTCATAAACTAGTATTACACTACACGATATTTAGGGTTTAATAGGGATACGGAAAGGGTCCTAGAATATCGTGTAGTGTAATAAGGCTTTTAAGGAGACTTTTATTACAATGTGTGACAATAACTCTTTATTCATAACAAAAACGTGTACAGATTGTTTCGAGTACTTGTAACAAAGTAAAGTTTTAAGACATTACTCGTTCATTGATACCAGTTAGTCACACCTAATTGACACTAGAATCGAGAACAATATCCAGAGTTTTGTACTAAGTGTAGGTACTTAGTAACAATAAGATAAAACATTTTTGTTTATAACAATTAATTTTGTGCATAAAGTGCCGGCAAAAAAGGTGGTTTTATTCTAGGAAGATGGATTCGATGCTGCATGGAGTAGTAGCCACAATAAGTACAGTGTAAATAAAACTTAAAGCAAGACAAACGAATTTCCTTCCTTAAAGGGGTCAAAATATGACCCGTGTTGTAGGTAAATACGCATTATAGGGAAGGAAATTCGTAAGGAAAAAGAAACAGGTAAACGCAGACATCTTTCCTATAGGTAAGATGAGAGTTTTTCAGCACGGTGTCAACTGGCATGTTTAATTCTTTAACCGAAATGCTTCGTGGAAACTTGCAACAAGTCGACTTGATACGACTGTTTCCACAGTACAAGTCAGTAGCGGAATAAATCCTTTGTATAGCCCATGGCCATAAAAAGGTTACGCAGTAAACTTAAGAGCCAGTTCCCACAAAAGCTAAAAGGAGAAATGTGAAATTAAAGAAAATCTGTTGCATGTTGAGAGTACTCTTCTCTCTAAAACGAAGTGGTGGAAACTGGCCCTCAAAATCTATATAAAACAAATGAAATACTCACTCTTTCTTATTGTTGACTACAATGACTAGTTTCACTTTCCGAGGGCCCTTGGTCATTTTGCAGATATCCTTGCTAGTATCCAGTGGGCCCTTGGATAAAATTTTTAATAGGGGAATGTTTTCAGCTTCACAGCCGCAGCCGACCGGCCGGGGTTCTCGTCACCTCACTGACATAATCACTTCTGTCGACCACTGTTCCTTTTTAAACACATTTTTATTAAAAAATCACTTTTTTGTCCATTTAATACTGATTCAATCACGTCCACTGATATACTGAATACTGTTTGTTGCTGAAATGATAAGTTATCGTCAATCGAGTCGCTTTTTTAATTACATAAGAGGTTTAGATTTTTTTCTTTTGATTGATGCTAGTTTTTTCGGTTTTTGTAAGTGATAGTAGGATTAACAGTGATTACGATACGTAATACTATTTGTCTGAATTAAGAAAGTATGATAAACACTGAGATATGATCTTTAGCATACGTGTAACAATAGTCTACACTATACTGAACTTCAATTTAAAACAATATTTTATGAAGTCTTAAAATAATCTCTAAAAAACACAATTTTTATAGTAAATTCATAAATCTAAGTAGGTACACATCACTACGTAACAAAACCGAGATTCACAAATTAGCGTCACCTACCTACAAATGGTGGTCTTTTCAATAATACCCTCGAATTACGTAAAAAAACTTATTGTATAACAAACTTACAGTAAAAAACACACATGTTAACCTGACCAGGCAGTTAAACGAAATGGCCTACAGACTCAGTTCAGTTTGACGTCAAGAAGATGATGAATGATGATGTATGTCGTTGATTGTGAACATTTTGATAACAGTTATCTCTAAGTCGGCGATCAAATATTTATTGTAGCGTCAATATGTTTAGGGCTTTCCTTTTTTTGGCGTCATGTATTTGAGATTTGTGTTACGTGTTTCTCAATGAACTTCTTGATTGATCTAGGTCTACAAAGAGCTTGGGCACTTAGTGTTGAGTCAAGTAGCGACATCTATCGATCCGGCTCGAAGGACCAATGATTTATCAATGAAGATGGGACTTAGGATCGACGCTTAGCTCACAAAAAGAACCCCCCTTCCGGAACACATTACAATTACCGTAGTCAATCCTGAAAGCATTTGCATTCGCCATAGTAACCTTTTCCGGAAGTAAGTAACAAAATGATACATGGAAAGAAATCCTACATAATAATATTTTCCACAATGTTTGTTTCCAACTCACGAACTAAGCCTAGGCATTAAATTATAATATCTAGCTGTCAGACAGTACCTATCATAGGGTGGATTTAAGAATTAAATGATAATCTACGCATTAACAATCCTTTTATCTTTTAAACCGAGTTAATCGACGTCAGATTACAATTGTAACCATAAAATGACCACTTTTATAAAAATACACACCTACATTTCACCAGTTATATGTAAGTCCTATATAATTTTCGCATATTTTGTCGTTATTTGTTTATAGTTATTATTATTTATTTATTTGTCTTTTTTATTTATTGTGTGTGTATTTTGATTTTAATTTTATTTTTGTTATTTTTATAGATCATGTGGTCTGCAATAAAGATTTTATTTTTATTTAATAGTGGGTGAGTCTATTGCCATCATCCGGGCAGGACCTCGTGATCAGGAGTAGCGGTTGCGACCACTATACCAACTAGGCGTTGCAATGTTGATATTCGTCCTGAGAGTACACAAGGTAAATATGAGTACGTAAATCATTTTATACCTAGTTGCCAATCTGATACTTTAATAATCTAGAGTCTATAGTAACAGATTGCACTTGTCATAGATTAAAACAATCGCCATTCAGACTGGTCACAGTCACACAGCAACAGTACTTAACAAACTAAAATATGCCGTCGAAAAATTCCTTCCAATCGCTGTCGACTGATAATGTACCCAAGAGACAGGCGGCATTTCTACGTTGTATGGTAATGATTAGCCTCTGGCTAAGGTAAAAGCCAGCCCTTGGGTCACGGGAAGTGTAACTGTAGGCAGTATAACGAAATATCGAAGCAAAATGCAAAATGTCAACATTTAAAAAGCTATAAAAGTCATAATATCCAAGCCATAATTTACTGTTATTTTTGTCTGTTATCTTTTATGGTTATAATATATATTTGTTTATGTTTTTATGATTAATTTGTTTTGTATTTCATTTTGTTTCCATCTATGATTTCGTGTTGTAAATTCTGATTTATTTTATTATTTTCGTTTTGTCAAACTTACTGTGTCTACCTAGATTATAATAGAATGCTGTGGTCTCCTATAATTGGAAGCGCACACTAGTAATTGTCCCTGTTCTTGTAAACTTGCATTAAATAGTGTAGCCTGTGTTGGAGATCCAAATAAATATACAGGGTGTTAAAGTAATTGCGTGCCATAGCTTCAGGGTGAGTTCAGAGTCGATAAAAGAACCCGTAAAAAATAAATACCTTTAAAAAAGTTTTAAAATAACCGAATATTATCATAAGATGTGAATGTTAAAGAAATTGCGTGCCATAGCTTAGGGGTTGGTTTAGTATCGATAAAGGAACCCTGAACTCAACCTGAAGCTATGGCACGCAATTACTTTTACATCCTGTATAAGTGTCAACCAGCCGTTTGGAGATTTCATTGAACAGAACATAAGCATTCGGAACGCACGGCCCGAAGGGGATATTAGAATATTACATATATTTAATTAATTAATTAGGTGTAAGTTGTTACTTATGCATGTATCAAAATTTTAATTCTGAATTGACATTTTGATCACATTTTACAATGATAACGTAAATCCTGCACCGAATTGTAGTTTTCTTTGAATTTTTGCAGAACTTTATTTTTATATTATAATGACATAGTTGTATCTCTATTATCTCGTTTAACATTTTCAGTTTTTATCTGAAAACAAACGTAGACGTGTTTTTATATCAGATTAGAGTCACGTGTGACTTGTTAGTCTAAATAATTAAATCATCAATCAACTATAATGTTTACATTTATTTGAGTAATTCTTAGAAGGTTATACTTGGAAAATTCAAAAGTGCATGCCTCATAAAGTCATAACGCTCATTCAAAAATGTACCCATAGATATGGGTAAAATTTCTAATCTCGCAATCTTTACGTACTGTCAAAGACTATTTAGGTTTGCTTTGTTGGTTGCTAGGCAACGGAAGAGGGTCGAAGTTAGAAACAAGTATAGATACAGATAATATTAGTTAGTTTTTTATGAATTATAATTAAACTACTTTGAATAAAAGAGCCATCTTCAATATGGCTGAAACGATAATATATTATATTAAAAAAAAAGACTAAATTATTTGTTTTTTTTCGCAAGCTGCAATGTATTCAGGTTTCATAATTTTGATTAACGGGAAAAATGTTAAAACTATTTTATTGTTTTTTTTTTCGTTTCTGCTGTATTAAATAAATTTTTGAAAAGTACAGAATTAATCTCCATTAAATTATCTATACAATGGTAAGTAGGTTAGGTAGGTTCTGTGCTCGTAACAAGAGTGTAACAATAAAAACAGTTGCAGAAAGGAGGCAAAACAATTTTTTCAATCGCAAAGCACTCTCTAATGCTTCGCAGTCGTGCAATAATTGAACAAAAGTTTTGAAGTTTTATCAATGGAAGGCCTTGAAAAAATGATTCTTTAAAACTAATGTGCGACGAAATAGGAATTAATATAGTAATTAATCAATTGATTACAGTTCAGATCGGCAGGATTTGATAAAGTTTGGAGTAACGCATACCTACCCACTATAAAATACATTGAATGGATTTCAATTTACTTATTAAGTAGGTATATAATTATTACGGTCTGAATTACACCCATAGGTTGGCTTTTTCCTGGCCTTTAAATAGCCTTTCTGTCATGATTAACTTAATCTAAGACGATCCTTTACTGGAAACTCAAGTATAAGGCATGGCCCGCACTGCAATTAAAAATCGCGCGAAATCTTTATTGCAACTCTGTAACACATGGTATCTTATGCATTAACACGCACTGGCGACTTAAAATTCGCGCTTGTTTCAATGGCATACGCTGAACATAAACCACGCGAATATAATTCGCAGTGCGGGCCAGGCCTAAAATCTAGCCTTCCAAAAAATTACGTACTTACATTTTATATTTACAAAAAAACAATTTTCGTCAGCTCTAACCATAGTAGTGTGATTTACGAATTATTAGTAGTTAAATATTAATCATAATTTACACAAGGATATATGGATAACTTACTTCGGAAGAATTAAAAAAACATAAATTTTTACATGACAATTTTTTTAATTCTACATTTATCTACATTTTTAGCTAACTCAATTACCTTTATTTATACAAATATGTTATGGCTCCTGCAGACGGGAGCGACGCGACGATGCGATGCGATTCTGGTAGAACAATTTCCATGAAGTTTTCATAGAAATTGTACTAGTAGAGTCGCGTCGCACTGTCGTGTCGCATCTTTCTGCGGGAGCCTTTACTAGACTGACAACCTTGAGTTCAGAGATTTTTCTTGCACGACTGAGATAAAATTAAATGTGTGCTCACATAATTATTATGACGGATGTAAACTACGGAGGGTCTTTGAATTACGGGATAAGACTTTAAAACATTAATTAAGTGATAAAAAAAAAGATTTGAGAAAAACACGGCTGCGAAGATAAGCGTCTTTAAATCTAGCATAGGATTGCAAAGAAAAGAATAAAAATGCTCGCATAAATATTAAAAATAAAATGGTAGTTAGTCAGATTTTCTAACAAAAAAAATATATTATCCTTTACTATTAAATGAGCAATATTTGTATATAATCACGTTCTCGAAATCGTACGGGGGCGAAAAATCGATCTAGCTAGGTCTCATATCTCATTTTCACCCGAGCGGAGCTCAGTCGCCCAAAGTTTAGAACAAGATATACCTACCTATAGATATATCTACCTTAGAAGAATGACATGGCAGCCTGGAACTAGTATGTACTATACATGGAATTAGTCTGAACTATCCTATACTATTAAATGAGCGTTCTCTTTTTCACTCGAGTAGAGCTCGGCCGACCAGGTACTAAGTTCTAAAAACACTAATGTTAGGTCCCCCACCTATGAAATCAGCGTTTTGTATGGAGAATTTTAAAGAAGTTGCATTTTTCATACTAACATTTTCTTAATTTATATAACAACCATGGACACTAATGTTTTAAAACTTTTATGCACTAATGTTTAAAAACTAAGATAACGAAATATGCCACTTAGATTAAGCGACAAAAATAAGTTTTGGCTAAGTTAAAACAAATAGTGGTCATTTCTGCTAACAAAATGAGGAGTCATTTTTAAGGTATTTTTTATGTTTAGAAAACTATAAGTAATTAGGTTTTTTTTACTATTGGTAGTTGTCTATGATGGTCATTATTCGATATAATACCAAGCAATTGATGAATATTTTAAATCATAGAAGTGACAAGGTTCTCTATTTGTGAGAAAAAAAACGCCAATTTCGTAGGTGGAACCCAATAATAAATCAGTAGGTAATTATATTGGCCGAAAAAAGTAAAAAAAAACTGTTGCCATACAAATCCTAAATGTATTGTTTAATATTTGGAGCTTATTGCGAATATTACGGCGCGTAAACACTCAAATCCAGTGGATAACAACTAAGCCACATAAATGAGCTGTCAGATACAGCTTTACCTAGATAACCGAAATAATTTCAAATCAAAATAAAGGTTTTCGTGTTCAAAATTGCATTGAATTTAGTGCGTATAAGATACGAAAGATATCATATCACCGTGATTGATGGCGTGATACGGCCGAGTGGAGTATAGGTCTCAAGACATGTTTTCGACACGTGTTCTGCAGATAAACAAAAGAGTATTGATTACCTGATCGCGCATATGATTAATTGCAGTAATTGTCTGCGTGTGAGCACTAGTACTGTGAGGCTTACGGAAAGATTAGCGCTGTTGATAGAGAAACATCTGATGATATATTTCCATTCATGCACGGATTTTGGAAATAATGTTCCATGCGTACTATTACCGATTTCCGGCCACCGTAGGCGCGGGCTTGCGGACGGTGAGCGATGGGTAGCTCACCGTCCGATTAGGACCATCCTTCGTCTGAAAGGTACAATGAATGCAACCGAAGCAGTCACAGTTACCATGATGGTGAACTAGGTGATATTTTGAATGGAACGGGGGATGATCGTGCCATGAATGAAAAAGAAAAGCAAGATTGTAAAACAGTTTACGAAAGAAGATAAGTTCTAGATATGAACACAAGTGAAATATCAATTATCATAGATGTAACCTTCACTAGTACAAAAATCCCTAAGTTCGACAAAGAAATAATGGTAGAAATGGTAAAATTGGCGAGTACGCGACACAAGTCTTACCTTCCGGTAAGTAGTACAAGTTGTAGGCAACATTATCATAGAGTCAGGTATTCTTATCACAATTATGTCAGGAGCTTGATAAATTATGATAAATGTGTCACTAGTACATGCAAAAGAAATCACAAACAATAATAATGTAAATATTATTTTGAGTGTGGCTAGTTGTCGAGGTGACGACGAGGTGTCGAGTGCGATAAAAAATATTCCAAAAGGTGGGTTAAAGAACTGATAATGATATGGTCTACTTCTTGATTTTATATTATCTGTATACAACAAAAAAGCTGCTGATATGATGGCCTTTTCATAAAAAAAATACAGAATCTAACGAAATGTCTGAATGCTGAAATCTACCTTTCACTACATCTTTAGTTATGAAATCTTAACTAAAGATATAGTTACACATACAAGCTACATGAACATGGATTGATGAAGGAAAAACAGTCACTCAGTGATATTCAGTCCCATCTTATTAAAATGAAAGCCTAGCATACTCTTTCTACAAAATTTTGGGTGATGATGGTGATGACAACTTATACTGACGTCACGTAAGCTAATCATCATAATTATCACTTTCAAGATCCATTCATGAAACGACAGTTGTTACCAACAGGTCATGATGATGTTTTAATACATTTTGATTGATGCCTATACTCCAAACTCCCTTACTATCGCGTCTCGCCGACTTATATTTACGATAACATAGAGATTATCTCAGTTAAATGCACTTATCTAGATATTGACTGGCGCCGTTTCCTCACAATGATTTCTATAGGTCTTATTATGAAGGAGTCGTGTTCTCTTCAGTGAAGGTAGTTAAATAATCATATTACTTGTTGTTTTCCGTTATAAGTAGATAGTGACATGTAGGTACTATGTTTAAGTTAGTACGCACGCTTTTGTTGCTAATGGAGATATGAGCGACGATGTTAGGGCAAAATATCCGTGGATCCAATCTAAGTTTAGTTACAGAATTTGCTAACGAATTTTATGCCTGGAAATAAGATAAGAAGCCGTTTTTACCATAGCAAGATAAATTATGGTAACGGAAAGTAGATTTTTAAAGGAAGTTGGGCATGGGATGTGAAGGCAGATAGTAAGTAAGATGAACATAGTTAATTCAGATTGATGCAAGGTAAGAAATAATTGCAAGGGAGGAAGCTTAAATTGCATTACCAAAAGCTGTGGATAATGATCAATATAATGTTCCTGTGGAAGAAGCTTTATGTAAAAGATACGCCTATTAAACACATTCAAAATTTTATGAAAGCAGCAGCACCTACAACCTCACGCATACACAAATAGGATCTTGTCCGATCTGTCTAAAGCATTTGAATGTCTAACATAAGGATGCACTCTACAACAATTGCCGTACCTAAGACCTCATGCATTTACAATGAGGCACATAACAGTTCCATACAATGTAGTAACGCGTCATTTCTGAGCATTATACCTGTAATAACGAGAATTACTTTAACTATATTAGCTTCAGCTTCATGAGTTTGTCTTTCAGTAACTCTGTTATGTAATGTAACGTTCTAGAATGACGTGATGAGTTGTATTGTTTCGTTTGTGTTAGGCTGTAGGTAGGCATTTTACTGCGTTGCCTAAGACGGAAGACTTCTGCGAAAATGGTTTTTTATATTTTTTAGAGCAATCTCTTTCCTTTTTATTTTCTATCTTAATGTTTTTTTAACTATGCACTGCGTCTTTCAAGTTCTACTATTTTATCCCTATACGCAAAGAGACCTTTGGCGTAAGATCCATCATCAAGCTTATTCACTGCATGCTCATTCATTATGTTTGTTTCTGCATTCCAGGTGTATCTCCGGCGATTTATCAAGACTTCCATCAACATTGTCTGTTATCTTTACGATTACTTCACTGAAAGCGAATCTTACAAAGATAATATTATAATTATGTGGGTTAAATGGATTTTTCCGTTAACTGGTTTTTATGTTATTACTTTTCCAGAAACTATGCTTAACTTTAATAAGTTTTTTTTACTGTATTACCGAGTTAACTCAGATTAGCAGGTTAAGGCTTGCAGAACCTTTATTCTTTATCAGCCTCCAAAATTCTAACAGTACCTATTACTTGAAAACCTCTTAACTAAAATGCTAAAGTGAATGTTACAGTTCCTATTACCCTAGTTTTCCAACCTGACCTTACTTAAAGCTCTTAAGTTACCGTGAACACCATTGATGGCCGCCCATTGTGGCCACGTGACCACGTCAAACACATTACATATGTCAATTGTGATTGGTTGGTGCTCAATGGTGGTGCGTAAGTTTGACGGCTATTAAATTAACTATGCTCGTTGTTAATTGGAATTCCAGTACAATTGTTTGCGTAGTAAATTGTTATTTGTAGTTTTTACGAACGAAAAGAACGAAATTTTAAAATTCTATTCACACTACTTTTTCAAGTAGTGTGAATAGAATTTTAAAATTTGCAGGTCCCTACGTCATTCATTTGGAAACCAGTTTTGGTCATATCACCAACGATAAATTCGCATTTCAGCAACCAGATAAATTTTTATGTTGAATTTATAGTTTCAAAACTAACAATTGTGTAGCAATATAGCTTGCTGTAAATAACATCATTCAACCTTATTATCCGCCATTATCCTAGAGGTTGCACCATTGGAAGTAATAACACCAATTTCAGCCAAAATCTACAATATTCATTGAATGAGAAGTTCATATTAGAAGCCAAAAATAAGTGACAAGATTGATCGAATCAAACTAGAGAATATTCAAGATTAGATGAAGATAACGCAGAATAAAGTAAGAAAAGTTGTATGAAATGTAACTTGTCATACAATCTTGATAAATATATAGAGAACTCACATATGTAAACTATTTAACAGCTGTGACGTTTTAAGTGAATATTGTTCAATAGAATGACCTTGAACATGCTGAATGCTTGAGTTGATTGCAAGAGAGTTACTTTTGTTGAACTTGTATACTTACAACTTGTTGCAACGGTGAAGCCAAGACGCAAAATAACAAGTCAGCATTAATTGTCACTAGAGTTATAAGAACAACGTGTGTTCTTCTATGTCGTGTCAATGGCACGACAATGAGTGTGGCCCAAAATTGTGTGTGTTGAAAGAAGACATGGAAAAGGAACACCAAAAACTTTCTAGGCTAAGATGAAGAGAAAAGATATGAAAAATCCTCCAAGTTAGTTCACAAGAATCTAAATAGAAAGAAAGAAAATACCATTATTTGCAGTAAACATGACGCAAAAAAGAACAAAAAACACAAAAAGAACAAGTTGGGGGAAATCTAGAAGATGATATTCAAATGGATAATATTTTCATACGAACCACTTACCAGTCTCAGTTAGGGCGCAAACACAAAACGGTTTAACCGATTGATTAAGTTTTGACAGATGAATGATGATAATGATTGTGGCTGTGCTTTTCAGCTCAGCTGATAAATGACGTTTGTCACGAATTCACGATAAGTGTTGCTTTGGGATAAAAGGATGAAACTGAAGCGATAATGGGTTTATATTTAGATGGTACAAATAAATAATAATATGACTGTTACAAAGTATGACCACATATTGTTCATAATGCTTCTGTTGTATTTAGATCGTTTTAAACCACTAGGTATATGTGGGTAACTCACACTTGATCCAAAGTGCATAACTAATTTCTGTCACAGCATATAATGGTCGAATTATGGTACCTGAATGAAAATCACCTGACGTCCTAAAAGATTGACCTATCTATCCCAGTTTCTCAATGTAGCAAAGCAGAGTTCCAGTGCCATGTGACAAAAACCACGTGATAAAGACAATTATATCTTATTATGTGAGAAAGTGTTAACAGGACTCAATTGTTTCAGTGCACGTGATTACTATAGATATAGACGTTAACGATTTGTTATTGTAAATAATGATTGAATCATTAAGGAACAAGAGACATAAGATATTGAAGGTAGATAAATTTAAAAAATTGTGGGATCACTATAATTACTACGATTTAGGCGTTGATATTAGCATAACCTGCATAGCCTGATCAGCCTATACTATGGGTAATGTTACCATTGCTGGGGCTCTCTCTCCCTCTCACAAAGAGGAGATCTGTGTGGAGGTCGTTGATATAGTTTAAAGGATCAAGCACAATGATGATAACACTAACTTCAGCGATAGAAACACTATTGCCCATATTTGTGTCATCCATTTTTATTTCAGAGTCAATCAGGGTAAGTCAACCAAAAAGCAAGGTCAAAAATATTTTGCAAATAATGTTTTTTTAGATTATCTAGAGCAAAAACCCTGGCCATGATAATAGCTCGAAAGCTGATGATAAACGATTAGAGGAAAAAATTTAAGAAATTGGTCAAGGTGATGCTATACAGGCCAATGGTGATTTCAATATTTTTATTATTGTGTTAAATCACAGCTAAACGGGTAAAAAATCATTAGGGTTTTTAGTCATGGAAATGGAAACCAATATGTGTGGTAAGTTAATACTTTCCTTAGTGCGTAAGTGGTGGTAAAAGCCAGGTGGAGAAATAGAATAGGTAACTATTCTAATGTGTAACCTAAGTAAGAACAATAGTACATAGGAATTTAGAATAATAATGGGTAATTAGTCACGCACAAGTAGGTCGAAACTATTCTTCTTTAGGCTTTTGTTATTTGATAGAAAGTTGTAGTAGAACATATTTACCTAGGATATATTATTTAAATATTTATTTAACAAAATTGAGAGGTGTTCGATAATTATAAAGAGGGAGAAATCAATACTATAATATTGCAGCTTTCAAAGAATAACAGAAATTTACTATGATTAAGCAATACATGATGGAAATACGTATTAATCCACAAATCTATTGTTACCACAAAAAAAAAACTATGAGTACATACAGTAAACAGGAAAAATCACACAACAGATGAATAACCATCAACAAATTGCTAGTATGTTTAGTGGGCCAAACGGTGTCAATAATGTCACTATAAAAACGAGACAATGGCACAGAATTTGTAGCAAACCACAATTACACTGAAATAGGTACTTTGTTTGGTGGTATATATTGAAAAGATCAATTGTGTATTGTTGTGTCATCTAGTGAATTTGTTTGTGATGTATAATGCGCGGCTTTATTTATTTGAATCGGTAGAGGTAATGCCCTTTTTAGGAATGGTGGTAATGACTGAGTAACGTCAGCTTGGTTATCGGGTTTCGAAATGTTTGACAGTTGACGCACATAAGCGCATATAAAATTTTAAATGTAAGATTGTATACTAAGTAATAGGAGAGAGTTAATCCACACAATATAATAAAATGAGTGTGACTATAATTTAGCCTGAATAATGATAAAAAGTGTAACATCATAACTGTAACGGGCAAATATTTATATAAACGACAGATAAAACGTGTTATAGGCAAATAAATACCGCTCCACGATATGTCGAGATAAGATAAATGCATCTGATATATGCAGTCGTAAATTTGTCAGATTTGAGCTGAAGCAGCAATATCATCGCTGAAAACCATTGTGATTAAGTGTTTCTTATCACTCGTGTAATTAGAAGAGGTACCATAATATTTTTGCGTTAAATGCTGTCACCTCACTGACATAGTCATAAATAATTATTTAGAAACAAACACATTCAAAATTGATTAGAGAAACTATCTACATCTAAATTGATTGAACCAATTTTAGAAAATTATCTGATGCTAGCTGTAGCAGGACAAGAGTAATGATTAGTTAATTAGTAAAGATATCTAAGAAATGACGATATTTAAGTAATCATCCAAATTCCTAGTACCTTATGTTACGGATCAGAAATTCTAAAATGTTTACCTCGTTGGCCTATTGGCGTGGCGTCCGAATAAACGGAGGGATTTCTTTCAGTTAAAAAAAAAACGGGACTAAAGATAGACAGGATTAGTTGCCAGATCGTGTGGGATCAGACAAACTAGACGATATGTCTAGATTTTTTAGAGCTTGCATCTGATTTTGCATTTAATGAACCAGAAAATGATTCCTCCCGAAATGTCGGAGACCTGAATCAGGCTGTGAAGGTAGGAAACGTTGATGAATAGATAGCTGTTTTTTAACAAAGTGTTATTATTGAGGACTGAACTAGATTTCGAAAACATATGTGTTTACAAAATCTAGTTCAGTTGCATAATATTGGCGATGTCAACAACCTTAGTGATGAATCAATGGATGGAAACGATACTGTAAAATGAGTACATTCCTTTATAAACCATCGCTTGAAAACCTGACTCACACACATAACCTAGAAATCATAGATATTACAGACGCATTCATACCTTTGTTTACTCACAGTGAATCAATCACTTCTGGCTTCAATTTCCTTTATCAAGCTGTTGTAATGACAAGATTCACACTTCAAGTAATTGATATCTTATTGTTTTATGTTTACATTGTGTAATGAAGGAGTGAAAACAATTACGTACGAGTATCTACTAAGATAAGAAAAGTAGGATCTACTACTTTCAGCCCTGTTTTATTTATTTTATTCTGTTCGAGAAACTTACAAGCTAAGTTTTTTGTGTTCTTAAATATAGGACATTGAAGGCTACTTACTAGTTCCGCTGATAAAAATTGAATAAGAACGAAAAAGGTTGGCACATAAGACTTATAACACAAATTTAAAAAAAATTGTGCGCTGTCGATTAATACAAACTAATAATCGTTTAGACGCAAACAGTTATTTTTCCATGAAGAAGATTTTTACCAACAAATGCTTAGGTCGAGACACTGGTATTGAATATATCCAAATCATGTGTGTGAAGTGTACTTTTTGAAGTAAAAACTTCTTTAGGCGCGTTGAGCGACTTTTGGTAGGGGTAAACTTATGTATTCGTGTAGTGCTGGGCTATAGAATATAGATGGCGCTAAAACCAGTTTAAAGTTTTTTACTAGTTTATTTTTACACAGGGCGAAATAATGATGACGATGATGAGTACAAAAAAGTTCCAAAGCTAATATGGAAAAGGTCATCGATGAAAATGATGATTAGTTTAGCTCAGAACCGAAACTTGAATTAAATCATCAATTAAATAATGAAACACGATTTAGTACGGTTACAGATGACAGATCGTAATTTCAAGGGATAGATATGGTTGTTTCATGCTTGGTGGTTTAACGTCTTGGCGAGGTCATTCGTCAGCTACAATCAGTTTTATCAAGACAAGAGCTCGACCGACAGATTTTAAAATGCGTACCTTTTATCGTTATCGTGCGTCGATAAGAGGATTTTAAAGATTTTGATTTTGGGTAGTTGTTGCATTATGTAACACGTAGCGAAGCTTTTCATTGTATAATGTTATTTGCAAGGATTACTTCCATGTGTACATTTCTTATTATCTCTCTTAACAATGTCGGAATTTCTTATATAAAGTATGTCATTTTAGTTTTATCTCTCTTTGTGGTTTGGTGAGGAAACTTATTTTAACTAAGCAATATGTTGAATACTAATAACTGAAATATAATAGAGAAGAAATAATATTTCTTGAATTTCTTTGGAATTTTAAATTCTTTTTAAATTTTCATCACTATAGCATTACTAAACTAGGAAGCATAGATTATGCTTCTAATTACAAAATTTCTGAAATCTGAAACGAATTCCACGACCTCAAAGCTGCAAATAATGAAACTACCAAAATACTGACTGAAGCAGGATACGTGGAAGACGAATATTTTGTAAGGGATTTGTGTCTGATAAGGCTGTGACACAGTTATCAGAACTTAGACAAGTTATTGAAGATGGAGCAGTTATTTCAGTGATAAGCTGTCACGTCTAAGATAGATGCTGATAGGAGTACTTTCAAGGTGATGCGACTATGTTCACAAGTTAGATGCTATATTTATAAAGTTGAAAAATATTTTGTAATATTATGTTTGGTGTGTTTTTGACGATATAGTCGATGTAGGAATTTCATGTCATCAAGAGCTTTGATATTTAAACTCTTTCAAAAGTCTACATTTTAGTAAAATTTCCATCTTTCAATCTATTTGTTTTTGTGAGTGTGTTAATAGAGGTGCATTACATTTTTTTATGAATGTGTTTACAAATTAGTATTCGTAGTACAGCGTAGTACTCTAATTACTTAAACATTTTTTGTCTCTACAAATAGGTTTTTATTAGTTACCATTACACAATAGTTATGCAATAAGTGCCTTATGTGTTACGAGTATACGGAGGATGTTTCCGTTAGCCTTTTCTTCTAAATAAATGCTAATATTTAAATTAAGTTTGGGTTATTTTTAGACTTCCTAAACAGGTTTTCAAAAAAACATTATACATACATACATAAAATGATATGCGAAACAGATATAGCGTCATAAGATCTTTATTTTCTTGATTGTCAACATTATAGAACACAAAGAAGGAGATTACTGGAATATTTTACGATTATCACCCTTCAATGCTTGACTTTGTGCAATTGTCTCCAACAAAACGTTAATTAGCTATTAAAAATAAACACTTGGCTGGGGCGCCGGGCCTATAATAATTAAGTGTAACAAGTGAAAGAGTGGCAAACAGCAATTAGAACAATAATTATGAACAAGGAGACGGTACTCATCGTAACATCGCTGTGAAATTACGTCATCAGACGGTACAATGGCGTCCCGGGCAATTGTTGGAATTGTAACCATTTCAAATGCGGTGTCTTCGTTTTTTTTTTGTAAGGTTCTGTATAGTCAAAATTCGCTTTAGAACAACGATGGTCACATTTGGTGTTCACATGTCTACGGCAATCAAAATTGTGTCAGCCCTGAACTTAGCTAAGAGTATGGCATTATCACCCAGAACTTATTTGCATATTACCAAATTTTTATTAAAAAACGTTATTTTTTATATTAATTTTTTCTTTATATTTAATTTGGATTCGTACTTGTTATTATTACCCACAGCAATCGCTTTATTATAATCTAGGATGAAATTACTAGAAAGCTTTTTAATCATAGCTGTGAAAACGGTCCACTAAAGGATATCACATACCTAATTCATTTTATATCACTTTTGAAGTGTTTAGCACTTAAACATGCTCTCTCCTAAACTCATGTAACTTGTAAGCATTCCTACTATTGTTTATTTTACCAACGTCATCAGATACTTGTAATAGGACTACCCTGAAAATATCTAACCGCTTTGAAGGCACGATTTAGACTTTATAATATGGACGTCACGAATTCAAAGTTACTACATGATCAATTTATCACATTGACACATATTTTTGTCGTGATCTGATGACGTCGCGGTAACAGGCTACAGCGTCGCAACGGGCAACATTCAACAACGAATTGTGATAGAAAAAATGATACAAAAACTTCATATTCCGTGCAGTTTGTTCTTTCTTTTTCAGTACTTTCTTTATTATCATCTACAACCTAATCTCCTCAATGGTTTTCTTTGGATTGTGATGGCATTCGTTTTCACTTGCTTTACTATTAACCGTTTGCATGATTGCTGGCATTGCTTTTTAACAGTTGTGATTGAACATATTCTCTAACGGAGTATTTGCAACAGGCACTAAGAATATTCATTTAATTATCAACAACAAATACAAATGCACACACATTATGGTGATCTACGTAAATTTTTTCCATCTTTTTCCTCATGCGGAACTCCACATTGGTCTGGGTATTGTCGGTCAAAGTTTCAACTAATTGCTCTAAATAGCGTGAAGCAGTGAACGACGTATTTTGTATACTAATACATTCACATAGGCTATTGCTAAAACGTATGGGTTTGCTCAACCTGGCTGAAATTACTATAAAGGTTTTAGTTTGCAAAAAATATGCAGAAACGAGGATTTGAAGGACAATTTTTTAATGAAAAGTTACAAACTCTTTCGATATGTGATGAAATAACCGATGTATTTAAATTTGATTGGTCAATTACATGTTTATCAAGACTCAATTTAATTGTTTCATCGTTTAGGGTTTTTCAAATAGACTGGAAACTCATTAAAAAACAGTTATCAGAAAGCTTTTAAAATCCCTTTATTTGATATTCTTCGTGATCTAACCACTCTTTTATACTTCCCATTCAAGAATATTACTAAGAAACACTGCATCTAGGTAACCCTCATTAACTTACGTGTAACGAAAGACGTTAAAGGTCGCAATCAATTACACGATGATGAGCAGACAACCATGAAAGCGGACAAGGTTGGTGAAAAACTTTATGAAGTTAAAGACAATAAGGATAATGTTAAAATAGCTATTTACTTAGAAAATCTTAGTTAACTTAGTGATTATTTTCCTGATTGCATGGAATATGGACCAGAAAGAAGTAGCTAGGAAATATTGAAAACTAAAAGACGAAATTTGTAATAACACTTATCTTTGTTTTAACCTATCGCAGTTATAGGTTAAAACAAAGATAAGTGTCGGCCTAGAAGAAGAATTAAGATACCCTGGTACATGCTGTGGGTAAAAGCAGAAAATGGTAACTAATAGAAATTGATGTCCAAACAACACGTGGGTACTAATGCAAGACCTAATGATTTCTTGACTTGTTACAGTCATGGTGGAGATCAACAGATCATTATAGAAGCAAGAAGAAATGAAGTGATTTACACGCCGGGCTGATACGGATGGGAAATGACTGAGTCTTACATTTGACGTCACGAAAGGTAAAAGATATCTGTGACGATAAAGTGGCAGATGATATGAAAGGCGTTACCAACAGCCACATAGTTATGTTTCATTACTCTGACGTAATGATAGGATAGTGAAATTATCACAATTTAGCACATTACCCGAGATAATCATCTGTTTTGCGAGTAATAAGTAGGTTATACACTATATCATTTCATTGATTATAGTATTTTACAGTGATTAATTGGTAATTGCATACGTTTCCTTGATAAATTCAAGATTTGATTATCTGAAGATATGATGCGGAAGCTTGTGTTTAGCAATTGTTTTAAATCATTTTGTAATCTACTCATGAATGATTTTTGGAAAATAATGAAATATCTACAAGAGTAAAGTTATCGAAGGATATAGCTAAACTTAAAAATGGTCCTTCGAGCTTAGATCATTGTGAACATTTTTACATTTCATGAATTGCTGACATATCCTTCAAATCGCCAAATGCCTTCTTTTACGAAATAACCACAATGGAGATCATAAAGGCACTCTTATTTATTATTATGACAAATCAGACTTTATTATACAAATCTTGATAATAAAACTATGCTAGGTACTACAACAGGAAATACTATAATGAGAGCTATAAAAGGTTGTATATATTGTGTAGTAACGTTATCTTCTACAGTACAATTATATCTACTACCTGTTCGTGAAATACTATCATAATCTTGACACTATAAGCTCTCTGACAGTAAAGGTATAGTTTCAACAGTTAACCCTAGCAATAATTTCGATCTGTCATAGCTATCAATCAATCTCAAAAACCTTGGTCTATGATAAAAGCCGTTGATAGCGGAATCACTCAAAGGTATATAAAGGTACATACTTGACGAATACTGAAAGCGAATAATCTGTTCTACGTTAAAGTCTTCCAGCATTTTCAGGATTATGATTCAATTCTCATTGTAAGAAGCTACACAGTAAAACGAAGCAACAGGCGTGATTATTTTAATTGGATTACAGATATATTTGAATGCTAACTGATAAGGAATTCAAGTAGAGGTGTCTAGTAGCCTTTCAGGTAAAGTATTGTTATTCTACGTAGGGGAAAAGGATGCATCTGTGAACATGTGGTGGTGGATGGGTGTAAATTCATGTTAATTTATGAAAGATACTTTTGCATATTAGGTCAGAATTATTAATTTACTTGCTTATGTGTTTATTTTTTCAGTCATAAACCTACCGCCGTATAATCTTAAATCCATGAACATAATACCGTGACAGAACACGCATAGACGTGATTAATTGTTAGTGCGTGAAAAATATTACGGCCATTCATGCCTATATTAATAATTATGTATAGAACTACTATCATTAATAAGAATAGTTTTTAAGAATTATTATTTCTATTGAAAAGAATATTCAAGTTCAGTCAAAGCTTTGACATGAATTGAGTTTTCCATTGCTGTAGATCCATCACAACTTTCAGTCAGGAAATGATTTAAAAATCAAAGACGAATGCGTCAGTATTTCCAATACTTCACTCATGGCATTAATAATGCTTACTTGTAAATTATGCGATATGAATCAAATGTAAAATGCGTAAATAATCAACTGAACCACGTGCCATTTCGATAGTATTTTCACTTATACTCTTAATACTTACTATTACATCAATCCTTTAGATTTTACTATAAGTTTGTTTCATGAGTTAAAATTTGTAATTTGTGTACCATTCAGTATACCACGGTCGACTCCAGTCGATAACTTTTCAGTCCAGCCACACGATATAAAAACTCACTCACGTAAAATAGTATATGTATTGAAATCACAACACTAGTGAATAGGCATAGAGATGCGCTACGTCAATCCACGCTTGAAACCCGAGTGGGACTGATTACGGCGTTGCCATTATCGCGTAAAAAAATACAAATAAAAGTTGACGTTGTGATAAACCACAGGTATCGCCAGTCGAGGACAGTCAGTGCGCGCAGACGCAAGTCTCTATACAAACATTTGAAATTTGAAACTTGATTTTTGAATGAGAATTCTGTTTTGAGGTCTGTAGTTCTTTTTTCGTTTTTAGATTTAGAATCGAATTTAGTTCTTCAACCATTTCTGTTAGATTCTCTTTGGACTGAATAATGTTTTCTCAATGCCATTTCTCAATAGTTTGTGTAAATACTTCTGATGATTATGTTTTGAGGTCCGGATCTATGAAGTGATAATGAGGTGGTCGCGACAATAGTTTTAGATCATCAAGGTTGTTCAGTTGTTGATCCATGCGGAGAAGAATCAACTAATAAACGTTAAAATAATACAGTTTACTACGCTTTGAATTACGATGTCTGTTAGGTAATGACTTTTATCGTGCATTGAAGGAATTATATTTTCGTTTCAGCATATTAGCTGTGCAGTATGTTTGTATTTGGACTATCGAAATCAATAACTAGTTGAATTCTAGTTTTTTTTTCTATCCTGATAGCACTTCGTAGCTTCAGAATTTATGCGACTTCATATTTTTAGTTTTGAACTCCGAAATTACATAGACTGTTCAGAATTGAACCAATTCTCTACCATAACTTCAGAAAACATTAGTCTTGCTTGCGAACACAGTTCACATAGTTTTGAAGTTTCAAAACAAATTCTATCTTTCTGCACCACAACAGAAAGAAAACCTTATCAAAAATATAATTATAGCTATAATCACGTAATAATAAGATTACGGAGATATAAAAGTAACTCGGTATGAAGCATATCATAGTATAATAATATAAGTAATGGAATTGTTGAACCGTCAAGGTCTTCGTGTGTCAACAGTAATTCTTGGGGTATTAGGTTTTTCTTGTCTCTGCCGTATCTTTAACGTTTTGTAAGTATTTGATAATAGGCGCCGCAGGTTTATATGGAAACAGATCTACGAGTAGAATTCTTTAGTCGTATAACTTTACAGTTGCTTTAATTTTTGTACACTTTAATTATCTATATTTTGGAAACAAGACTAGCATCAGGTGTTGGTTAGAGGCTTAGGGCCGGATTTAAAGGCCCTGGGGCAACCAAGAAGTGGAGGCACCAATTTTGTTTTTGTACCAGACGAAAAAAAAAAATTGTTTTCAATCATTTATACATAATAGGTACTAAAAACATACAAAATAAAAAAAGATAAATGTTTGGCGAATGGAACTTTGCGAGCTTTTTTCGTCGAAAAATCATTGATAATTTCGGTGTAATCCAGTTCTTGGAGTAAATCACTTTCAATACTAAGTAGGGATAACTTTCATAGGCGGTTCTGTGTCATTGTAGTCAATTTTTTATAATTTCATCTTCGAAAATGAGCATTCTCCAGTGCAGTTCGACGCCATCAACACCAAGTACATTCTCAAAGTAATTTCAACATTTGTAAATGTAGCTCTGAATTTTCGAGTATTTGCTAATAGAAGATTTCCTTAGATTGATCTTTTTGATAATCGTTTTTATACAAAACGGTAATTTTAGCGTATTTTTTTATAAAAAAAAAACAAATTGTGGAGGCCCCTATTTTGTGGAGGCCCGGGGCCATGGCCCCTGTTGCCCTGCCTTAAATCCAGCCCTGTAGAGGCTTATATAGGTCCTTTTGATATTTTCAGGTGCTTACAGATTTTGTGTTACTTTGTTCCTAAGACCAAAACTAATAAAATTTATGGTTGAATGGTCAGTACTCTAATTGCGTAACGATCAATCATAACCTGAATCATTTTGAAGGATATTGCTAATCCATTGCTTCATATGTTCGAAAAATTTGTTTACTCAAGAATGTAAATAACGCAATGAATGTTATTGAACTCACAAAATGAAACAGATAAGGTGCAGGTTGCACAGTCTTGAAACCTATTGGCATACCCTTACTTCCTTTAAAAACGAGATACCAACACCATGAATTATTTCCACAAGGTCTTCTACTTGATTCCTAAATCTCGCAAAAGATAAGTTCTACACAAATCTTCTCATTCATCTTGGAACGAATGACCAAAAAACCGTATTCTCGGTAAATTGAATAAGCAGCAAGATTTTACGGTAATTAGTCGTCCTTATCCGTCGCTCATGAATATTAACGTTCTGCACAATAGTGAGCTATTTGCGGAGACACTCGCGTGCGCCTGCGCACCGGCTCACCAATAGATCGTTGTTACGTTAGGGTGTCAGAAGTTATACAGGTGGTCTTAACATCTTTCTAACAGAGCCATAGATTATTGTGGAATTAGATGTTATCCAAGTTAAAAAATATAATTTATTGGCCTAAAATGGATTCACACTAAGCATTTGCCAGCATTGTCCAGTATTTGTTTCGAGAATCTAAAAAGGTTCATTCCAACCCATCAATGAAATATATCATTAAAATACAGGCTGGCAGGGAAATCGACGCGAAAACTGATACCATGGATTCAGTACATGATTCTGAACCCGCCAGCAACGAAATTCTTCACATTCTTGACATGTATGGAACAGCTGTTTTTTTTTAAAATAACCCACGAAAAATTTCAATGCAGGGTTTAGAATCATGTACCGAAGCCATGGTATCAGTTTTCGCGTCGATGTCCCTGCCACCCTGTATACTTTTAATTTCAGAATAAAATATAAATTATCACATCTTGTTTTTCAGAGATCTCTGAACATTAAAACTGTCAGTGGTAAAGACAAAGGTTCGCTTCATATTTGATAATTTTGTGAGTATTTTACCTTAGAATATCATCTATGCAATCTCCTAGCTCTACTCTTCCTTTCCCTAATGAAAACGTGAGCTACTGTTTTCTTTTCAGTTCCTTTAGACCCAAATTCAGTTCCTAATGGCGTAACGTTAAGTGAAACTCCACCTACATTTATGATGCTAATAATAAAATCATGATAATCGTGATGGTTATCACTTTATTTGTCGATCGGACTGCTGATATTTAAAGGTTATCTTTTACATGTGTGCTTCTAATTACACCTAATGTTGTGATATTATCGTAGTTTTTTTCTGTGTCTATCATAGTTTTAAAATTATTTATTTAACAGGTTTTAAAATTAACATTACTTTCTTCGACAGCAGTTGACCAACATCTGGCTGATATAGCGTCACTGGGTAGACCATTATGTACCATCAAAGAAGTTCATATCTAACCAGTTTGAAAACTAAATCCCGTGAACACGATGACCACATCTGTCACCGGCCCGGTTCTATAGCCACCGAGCGCTGCAAGCAAGAATAGTCCTTACGGTGGTTAGTTATGAACTTCTTTGATGGTACATTCAGAAGAGCAGCTATTACACTTTCAGCAAACATAAGCCTAAATAAAACAGCAATCATAAGAAAAGGTAACATAGAACAACGAAAGAAAATAATTCTAGTTAGCACAGACTAAAATAGTTGTGAAGGAACTTCGATTTTTTTTGCTAAAGTTTTTGAGGCTATATGTCGTAATATGGAGAGAAATTTATCCATTATTGATATTTCATGTTCAAATAAAAAAATCATGAAAATCGTGATAGAATCGGTTAGCAATGAATACGAAAAGCGCGTACGCGTCGTGTGCTTCTAATTTGTAAGTCTGTATGTCACAAGTGAAGAAATCAAGGATTCGGGTTGAGGTTGGCAGATGTATCTACTGATATTATTAGCTAGTAACTTATGTATTGGGTACACGTCTTGAGTTTAGGACTTTAATTTAAAACGATGTTTGGTTTTGAACTTCGATTTAAAACTGACAGTTTTTATACAAATCTCAACCTGCATCTAAGAGGTTTTATTTTTTATAAGTCATCTAAAGAGTAACGGAGCTTTTTCATTTCTTTCATGAAATTAACGTGTGTGCAGTCCTTGTTATTTCTTTCACATGATAGTCAGAACTGAAATATGCAGTGCTATTCTGTAACGTCACCGTGAAAACTTAGGTGACGTGAGCGTGGAGTGAGCTGTCATTGCACAGGGATTGACACTATTGACAGCTCACTTCACCCAAGTTTTCACGGTGAGATGGTTACAGAATAGCATGGCAGCTCTATTCGGCCCTAGTTCATTTCTTAAATTAGACAACCGAACGTACTCAATAGAACTTTTTACACATTTCATGACATAACAAGTCTGTAGCAAAAATACAACCTTTTAAACGTAGTCACGTTTGTGACATAAGGACGTGAAACGGTACCTCACGCCGCCATTGTAGCGTTAAGATAATGTCAAACAGGTGTTTGTAAGTATGTGTGTGTGTAGTAAAGTAAATTCAGAAACAGTGAACATTGCTTCAAGTTTGGTAATGTATGTACTCAATGTAGGTTCATTTTGGTACACACGTACCAGTCGAGTATCTTCGTGAGTTAGTTAAAAGATTTATTTGCAATTTATAAAGAAGTGGTAGGTTACTCTTATTTATTTTAAGTAAGTAGTATGCGCAGTATCTATTAAGTCTAGTCTAGTATTTACATAATTAAGCTTGACATGGTCCGTATTCGTCCAACCTTTGCAAGATATTTGTGGGATGAAAATTTTAGCTGATGTCCCAAGTTGTCATATTGTAACTCGGAACTACCCAGAATTCTGATAAAACATACATGTACAATTGAATGCCAATGCTTCCGTCAATCAAAACTACTGTTTCAAGTATCTACATCAGTTACTCTGTGGTTCTTAGTGTGTATATACTGAAGTACGTACGTGTACCTGTACGTGTCAAGAGAACCGATAAATGATAACGATAATATTTGCAGGGCTCGTCAATCTATGTTTGGTTTGAGGAAGTTATATTAGAGAACAATGTCAGATAGTTATTTGTTGAGGTAAACAATAATACAGATGTGTAATTGCACAATACAAGTGTACCTACTAGATTACAAGGTCAGTTACAGCGTAGGTCAATATTTACAACAAGTGGAAGGAAACAAAATCTTTAGAACCTAGCGTATTTGGGAAACGGCAGAAAATTTGCATCCTAAACTCCAAGAAAGCAAAGACAGGGTTGAAAGATTAAACAGTATTTTAAGAATACAAGACAATTCATACAAAATGAGAAAATAAATGAGTAGTTATTTTTCCGTCACCGCAATACAATTGATATAAAACCAATACCTACATACAGAAAATCTTCTCTGATCAAGAAAAAAGTAAGTGGAGAGCTACGGATTTTTCATTTCCTAACGAGGACCTCAGACAAGAGATTATTTTTTTGTAATATTTTTAAATTAGTGTGACAGTCATGCAGAAGTTGATAGTTATCTCTTGAGTCTTAAGTATAGGGAACTTCGTGCACATGACTTACGTCCGGAAAGCTACACATAGCAACTAAGCATAATAAACATAATTATGGAGTTGAACTTCTAGATTTTTTTTACATTTCTACCGTTCAATAGTAAACGTATCGTGCAATGACGTCAGATGCGCCGGCGCCGTCTCCTCACGTTCAGGTAAATAATATTTGCCTTGTGCCATATTGTTCGCGTCTTCTTATGAAGTTATACTATCTCCATAATTTATGGGGTGAGATACAAATGTATGTTTATTAATATTGTCTCGTGTATATTGTTCTGGCTTTTTTGTATTGTTTGTGGTTACTAAGACAAAAATGGCGGCGGAAACATCAACTGCCTATACATAACATAACCTCACGCCTATAATCTCCGCAGGTTTAGGCAGAGATGTACCTATAGTACCTACACCCTCATTTCACCAGTTATGTTTAAGTCCCATGTAATAGGGGGCGAGCCTGTTGCCATCAACCGGACACAAATCCAGATTCCGAGCTGCTACTAAAAAAATCCTGATGGAAAAACCCAATAACACTTTGCCCAACCTGGGAATCGAACCCAGAACCTCATGCTCAGCAGTAGCGCTTGCAACCACTGTACAAACGAGTTACATACTGGATGTGATAATTATTCCGCGTAATCTGATTTAGAAAACGGTCATGATAAGTGACAGATTAAGGAAAAAAATAGTAATAAATGTAATGAATTATCTAATTGCATAAAACCTCGAGATATATATAGTATTTCATTCGACACAGATGCAGTTATCGTTCAAAGAGAACTCGACAGACTTGTAATCAGTCAGTCTGGATTTAATCTTATATTTAGGTCGGACATTTCAGACTGTCAACGGTTTTTTAAGACAATTCGTAAAGATTGCACAGTTCGTGACAAGGTAATTCACGAAGAGACGTGAAGTCTTTAGTGTTTACGAAAAAGTAACTTAGGTACACGTTTACAACTATGCTAAGAATACCTATATAAAAAAGTTGAGATCTTTTTAGGCTATGTAGCTTTAATAAAAGGCAAAAGATTCGAGATTCCTGTAAAACCATTCAACTTAGCTTGTACTCGGGATCGTTTTACAACATGATCATCTTTCTATCCTTATGCCAATGTATTAATAATATATTTTTCTTTTCTTTTTCTACCTTTGTCTTATTTGGAGTCGTAACCATGTACTCTACTTTTATACACGTCAGTATTAACCTCTTTTCAAGTCATTTCATCTTGCACACAATCTATCCGTCGTTTCTTTGCTCTTCCTCCACTATAGCCATCTACATTCATAATTAATTATTTATTTATTAAATATCATTCATACTTTCCTCGGGTAGAGCAATACTTATACAGGTGATTTGCTTTGAACCAGAGTTCGTCAAACCCCAAATCTTCTGAAAAACCCAGATTCTAAATTCATCTCAATTCATGATAATATAAAAATATGTTACAGTTGTAACGCTATTGTCTAAACTATGTTATCTTATCTCTCGGAGGCTGCCAGATTGCAGTGATCTATCACATCACACTGACAGGTAACTGAAGTAACCAAGGCGCCTGGTTGTTGGGTGGAGATTTCCAACCATTATGTAACTTTGGAAGAATTTGTTTTGGAATTACTTTCATTAAGGAAAGAATGATCAAAGTCTATGTGTTGCTTGTTTGTTTATATTTTTGAGGGAGTCCTTCTCAACTGTTGGTTACCATCATACTAGCTTTTTATTATACCAGCCTATTATTGTCCCACTGCAGGGCAAAGGCCTCTTCTCATACTGAGATGCCATGAACATTGATCACCACGCTTGCTCAAGACGGGTTGGCGATTTCAGACTATAAGTCCAGGTTCCCTCACTATGTTTTTCCTTCACCGATGTCAGTAGTGTCCAAGATAAACTCAGAAAGTACACTAGCTTTTTATCCAACTTTGATATGTTTAACCTGAATTCAAGTCAACGTAATCGAATATCTGAAGTCGGTCATTAATCTTGTGCTGTCTTCAAGTGATTGAATCTTTGCAACAAAAATCATAATTTTTTAATTACTGTGTTTTTCCAAATTACCATAACCATAGTAACTATTGATCAAAGCTTCATGCAAGGCCAATTACTAAAACTTTTATAACAAAAACTTCTCGTAAAACTTTGTACCACTTAAAGACTTTGGACTATGCTCATCATTAGAATGACGAACGAGGAAAAGGTCCAGACCCATCTGATGCTCGCTCGAAGGCCGAGTGAACAATAACCCATATGTCATTACATGGCCTGCACGTGTTGTGTAGCTAGCCGGTTTGGTGCGACGGATGTTTCTAGTATTGGAAGGAGCTGAGATTGATGCAAAATTGATGAGACAGTAGAGTTGTGAAGTTAAATGACTTTTAAGGAATAAATGAAGAATCTGCATTTAGAAGATGTGATAAGAATACTGTTAATGAAGGTAACGAATATGATGTTTTTCTTATATATGAGTTACAGAGCGTAGTGACGATTACATTAAATTAGGCAAATCTTAATAGGGCAAGTACTGAAGAGCTTTGAGATCAAGGCTACAAATGAAATAACGAGTACTAGTATTCCCTATTAAAAACTATAAAATCAATTACTCTCATTACTCCCAACCTATACGGAAAGTAAACCAATTAACTGTAATTCATAGATAAATCAGCGTACTTCTATTGATACAACCTCAAACTAATTATTACTTTAACGGATCTCTGCAAGATAGACATTATTTACAACGGCCTTGGTGACCACTAATAAAAATAAGGCTACAACAATAGCTGGTAACAAATAAATTCTTCGAGTAAAGACCCATCCTTGACTATTGAAATTTAGCCTGAAAATTATAATAAAAACTTTGAGGCCGGCCTGACCTTACGTCAAACAATAATAAAAACAAAGCTTATCGCTCCATTTAACGTTTATTGTTTAGGTTTAACTGTTGATCTTGGTTTCCGCGTTAATTGGGTTTTGGTTTCTTCCATAGTTGGGTTAGTGAACAATATGAAATGTTCTAACTGGTTGTCTAGTACTATATATTATTGTATTCGAATCGTATCCCTATCATCATCTTTGGGTGTTCCATGTTTAGTAGTAGCCATTTGATGACTTCGATTATTATCATCTTCAACAGATTGACTGAACCTCTGCTGAATATAGGCTATTGACAATGTTTGGGAAGAAAATGGTTGCACCTAACAATTTCTTCAGGGATGACAAGCATAATTTAATGAAGGACACACTCGTTGTACCAGACTGTTATGCATATTTGACCAGTAATGTTTCGAATAATTGTATTGCGGTGTCAAAACCCGAACTTGTACCAATTAATTAATTACTTCACGGTAGTCCACAATCGCTGTCAAAAGTCTGATTTCTTTCGCAATTATTTTGACAAAGTATTGATGATAAACTTTTAATGATTCCAATGGTAACATAGTGACACTTTTATAGGTTCTACAATTTGTTTCATGCTAATTTGCTATCCTTATTAGCCTATAGTCTAGATCTATAAGTACCTCTAAACATGGGCATCATTAAACCACAATGGATGGTCGTGATCTATATCACTATAATCACTCTTGGTGAAATAATCGTTGATCAGTTTAAACTTATTCATGCCAACGTCAACACTGCTAGCCCCTTTGGTATAAATCTGTAATAGCCTCATAGAGCTTTCATAAAAATACGACAGGGCGGTCTAATCAATGATGGTATAGACTTTGCTAGAATAAAAATATATATGTATAAGTATCATAAGAATGGAAGGGAATCATTACGCCGGAACTAATTTACCCGTTAACAATACCAAGGTCGCGGTGACTGATTAGTATTCAAGACACGGACGATGCATAGATTACTTATTAATTTTGTTACATCTTTTAGAAACAATAGCTTTCAGAGATGAAGGTGAACGTGAAGTTAAGACTGTTACTAGAGACGAAGTAAGATTAGATTCTGATAACGATTATAATCTTCATCCATTTTGGGATATACACTGGAGTAAAAACTAAAGGTGAATTGGCTAGAGAAATTGAAAAAGAAATGGTAGCTTTGACCTTGGTTATTCCTTAAATATAACTGGTAACACTATAACGAAACCACGAAAACGACCTTTACCATTTGTTTTTATGGCTTAATTAATGAATGAATGTCCGCGGAATTCTTTGAGAACGAAATGAAACCACCAGACATCCATTGATGGCATTTTAATGATGAATTACAACGTAATCAAAATTTTATGAACTTTAATGATCTTAATCGTTGTCATTTTATTACATGTTATGTGTTTAATGTAGTGTGCAAAGACACAATGTTTTGTTTCCCCAATGCCAAAAACTAGATTGTCTTTAACCTACGAATCCTAAGAAAACTAAGAATATACTTAGCTAGTGCATACAGTTTTGCCTGGTACTAAGAACGCTGTTAATAATTAACTAAGTATGTAACTTGAAACAAGTAAAGTGTCAATGGATTTCTTATGCAAATGTGTTCATCCATTGATCAAACTGATCAATTTGTCCGGAGGTATCAAATCGCCATCAGTCTAATTGTGCGCAAACAACTCTTGCACAAGTGATCGGCGCATATCGGGGACAGTACTATGACGAAGGTCGTCGAAAGTGGAGTCATTTGGGGCTCTCGCTCGCAATATGTTACTGACGGTCCCAAACCTGTCAGGGGCAACAGGTTAGCATGCAGGTTTGCTCAGTTTGTTTTAATATATTTCCTTGGCAGTTGTCTGAGTGATAGATGTAAGAATGAGAGCAGTCTTGCGTATGGCGGTTACAGATTTATTGTTGACCTCTTCAACTGATGTTTTGATGTCGGTTGAGATTCGTCAGTCATTTGTTTTGGAAGTTAGCTCTTGGATGGGGATAGAGTAAATGGTCTTATTAAAATTGTATCTTTTCAACAAAGTAAGTACTATTGAAAATCGATTCACATTATTCCACCGGTACTGATAACTAAAAAAATAGTTGATACGATTGAGACCACCTATTTGATTCATAGACGATTATGAAACAAAAGTAGTCCAATAAAGCATAATAATAAACGATCACGTATAATAAGTACTCGTGGATGCTGTCTCAAATATCAATTTAATAGAGTCTATCGATACAATCACGGTTCATATTACTGACTAGTCTTTATTGATACCCCTATCTCACATATTTATCATAAAATAAGTTTAATAAGCTATTATAGAACACTAGCTTTTGCGTGGAGGTCAAAAAATAAACCCACGGAAATTACTACTGGTATCCTATGGCCTAACCCAGTCGTAGTCTATCCGTGAGCAAAATGTCATCCAAATCCCTTCAGCTGTTTAGGCGTGAAAAGGTAACAAATAGACAGACAGACACAGTTACTGTCGTATTTATAATATTAGTATGGAAGTATAGATAAGGATTATCAATATAAAGGCCTATTCAGATATAAACGATAGCAAGCAGTGGTCCAACTAACTAGAAAGCGGACCAGTATCGCTACCGAGCGCGACAGCGATATCGCTTACCTGAATATTCTGAATAGGCCTTAAACCAGGTATTCATATAACTTAGTCGAGGTTTTCGCAGAAAAAACGTTGAACTTGAGTAAGGTAAATTACCTAGTGTGGAATTTCCAATACTTAGTGGCCTTGCATTTTAAAGGTAAATCTTTGTGTTATGCTAATGACGTTGTGAATGTAGGATTATTGATCTCTGTAAATTAGCTGTAGGATGATAACAAGCTGTTTTGTTAATTACGATGTTACAGACGATGATGTCAAAATTTTAGATGTGGGTGTGGGCTTCTTTAGCTTCAATAATTGTAACTATAGGCAGATTAAAGATGATTCCTAAAACTATATCAATTGGACTAAAACTGAATCATTCCATGATTCCGTTTCAGCCATGATAGTCTGTGTCTTTAAGCCATCATGATCATCATCAGCCTAGCCTTTTCCTAACTATGTTGGAGTCGACTGCCAGTCAATCCAGACTCAGCTGAATACCAGTACTTTACAATGTGAAGAGAAATATTACATCCTTTCGCGAGGGAAATAAATAATTTCGCCAGCATTACTCTTAAAGTGAGGTGATAAAACCTGACACTCGTTATTTATATCTTATAAGTTATTGAGCCGGCATCGAACCTTCACCTTAAAGAAACCGGGCCAGTTGACAGCGCAGGCGCAACGGTGCACACTACACTTGTGTGCAATCAATGGCGCGTGCGGACACATTGTTTGATACGGCATGAGAAATTGACGGATTGTGGCCTACTGCGATAAATAAGATAGGATGAGGTTAGAGAATAGTTTTAACATATTATAAAAATAAAGGTTTACCTATATTATAATCTCATACATTAAACTGCATAACAGAGTTGGAGGTAACCCCAGTAAGTTGTAAAATATGTATAGTAGATACTTGTGTTGCGGCTGCCTCGCTAATTCCCTGTCTGTTTTCAAATAATTTTAGCATTGAATTCAGATATCCCCATCTTCCTGCCCTTGTCCCATGATACTTGGGGTGGCGTCTGTAGTGTATTTATTTATTTATTAAAAAACCAACTTACATAAAAGTAGTGTAGTGAATAAAAAATATATGCATAATATGCAATAAAAAAACTATTATTTTTATATAGCCTTTTTGAAAATCTTACTTAACACGATAGCGATTTATCTTACTATTACAATTCCGGATGCAACAATGGAAACACACTAAAATCATTCGCATGAACTGATTGTGACTCAGTGTTACCTAACGCAGTTTTAACACTCAACTACCTTATTATGAATACTAAACCCGCTTTTTTTCATGCCAATTCGTAAATTAATATAATTCTGGGAATAAAAGATAAAATGACGCACGGTAATGATGGTACTGACGGAGCAGAAATAACAATGGTTTAGATAGGGAAAACCTAAGTTTGATGATCATGTTCGGTAAATACACTTTATTATTTTGGATTGTAGGTAAGTAAAACAGGTATAATTATTTGGTACTGAGCCAAAGTCCTTGAACTTTAGAATAGAGGACTAATCTTCGATAAAGGTATCACTATCTCTGTAAAAGATACCTACGCAAAGGGAACTTGTTGTAGATTAAAACTTTAAACACACTAATGCTTTGAAAGATACAGTTAAAGATATACGAGCATTTGACATTTCTGTAGCAACATAACTTATCAAAGGTAATTAAGATAATTAAATCATAAATAATAGAAAAAAAATCAACAAGAGCATGGGTGAAGACAAACAGTTTAAAACATGAGTCTATCGCATGCGATGCCGCCCCCCAGTTTTATCAAAAACTGTGGTTACGACGTCACCAACGAATAATGTCAATATAATAACAATTCTGCGATAGAATACGATTGTATCCAAATCCGATGTGTACGATTGACACGTCAGAATCTTAATGCGGTATAGTTATCATAATTAACTAATTATACATTATCGAACAGGAAACATGTAAAAGGTAAAATTGGTTTTATTTTATCAATGATTCCGCCATTTTGATTACTTTCCTGAATATTGTAATAATTTGTCGATCAACGTGTAAACGTCAACTTGCGTGGTAACAATGGTTGACATAACATGATAATAGGTGCGGGTAATTTAATATGCAATAATATCCATATAATTATAAGTAATATGAGCCGCCATTGGTTGTCGTGAGATATCTAACGACCATCCAGTTACAGAAGACAATACTGATAATTTGCTGGCATTCAAAGCAGTTTTGTTTTTTCAATAAAACAAATAGAGAATAAGTTAACATGAGTGATGATAAAAATACTAATAAACTTTAAGTATTATTTGAACATCCATCAACATTTCCTGCTTTAATATCAGCCCAAGAATTTGAAGAAGCTCTAAAGTGCTGACAACAAGATCTATTTCAATCATTTATGGGTATAAAATGAAATATGGTCAGTTGTGATGTTAACCAGACTATGTGTCGGGAAAACAAACACTTCTTAACACCGCACCGGTGTGTTGGGTTTTAAACACATTTTGTACTAATTGTGTGAATCATATTGTAAAAGTGGAAATGCGCGAATTCGACCTTGACTTGATTTTAGAAATATAGTGATAGGATATTCTAGTATTCCCTTTTGTCAGTGCTTCTCTTTAGTATACTTAAGACGAAATATGAAGACGAAGATTAGATTTATTATAGCTTATTGTTCTATAATAATGTATACTGAAACCTCTACTTTTGCATTGCTGTAACTAAACCCGTCTATCTAATCTGCATACATTAAGTATCGTTGTACGTGTTTTAAAGAATACATTTTCTGTTCGCTCTAACTCGATGATGTTATTCTTACTGCGTACTTGTAGTATTCGTAAAGTGAACCAGACAGGTGACAAAATTAGCAGATTAGTTAGTACAATCCTGAAAATACGAGTTTCACACAAATCGTGATGTTTGAAAACAGATTGTTAATGTATAGGAACTGCGCATTCGATTATAAAGCACTTTGTATTTGTGTTTGTCAAAGTCTTGAACAGTTTACAAAGCTAACGAGTAAATAATGCCTCCGGTAGTATTTCAAGATTTTAAACAACATTTTATTTTGTGAACAACAGTGGTCCTAGTAGCGTACCCTGGATTACTCTCTCGTTTGTGAAGCCATAAAATTACAATAACAAATCTTTTTTATTCTCATTACGAGTCATCTACAAGATAACTGCACGTTCCTACTCGACTATCTGCAATCTAAGTACAAGTTGCACATTTTTTTTTTCTATTTTGAATGCATAACACACTCGTTTGCATCTGCAAATTCTCATGTAACGAAACTGGATTTCCGTGACCCAAATATAAAAAGGAAAGTCCTTGCGGGGTGAAACTGGGAGGTCAAAGTAATAATTATAAGATTATCGTTGGCTTCATCAAAATTCAAAATGTTGTACTTGTACAGGAAAATCTAGAAATTGTGGATACCTGTTTATTTAAGTATGAGGAAAATATTTCGAAATAATTTTACATATTTACCCTCAGTACCTATGGTCTTTGTTAAATACGTAATTCCATTTTATTTCAAAGTTAAATGTTAATGTTGTCATTAGTTAATGATTGATTTGTTATTATTTGAGTGCATTGATATTGCCCATTTTTTGTTGCAGCTTTTCGATGGATTAAGATTTATTAAGACTCATCTGTTCCAAAAAAATATTTTACTCAAACATAACGTAGAAATATATACACAAAAATATATCCATCTAGAAACCACAAGTTTACTACAGACATAGCTTCAACCAGAACAACTGTACAAAGATCTTTTTTTATTCGCAAGAATCGACAGAAATCAGTCATTGAGCAAAGGTCGCGTTTTAATCGCAGCGAACAAAAAACTGATGTAACGAATTTCACATTTTGACAATGGCTCAGTGGGACAGCAAATCTTACAGAGATTACACTTAATATTCTTGTAAAAAATATTGTTTGGTGCCTACCAACAATGCTAAATTGGTTGAAAAATAGTTAATGTGATGGAAATCACTGACTCACGGTGAAGGATAGGATCGTGGGGACATCTGCCGGTCTATTTTGAAAGATCTCATCGTGAAAACGTCAGTGAAGTTAGCTGTCAATAATGTCAATCTTTAGCATCAGGTGGAATGCCAAGTTTTCGGCAGGAGTTATTATGGTTTGAAATCGTCATTTAAACTTACTATTCACGTCCCTTCTTTGTATGAGTAGAAACTTTGACACCGTTCTGGGAGTATTACAGACCCGTATACATCTATACTAATATTATAAGGAGATAAAATTTGTTTGTTTGTAAGTTTGTTTGTAGGGGGTAATCTCCGAAACTACCAGTCGGATTACATTTTTTTTTTGCATTGGGTAGCCCAATTTTTGAGGAAGTTTTTAATTTCGCGGACGAAGTCGAAGCTAGTATGATATAAAAACGAAATTTTAAGAGTTTGATGTAGTAGTGAATGTAGACTTGTTAAACCCCTACAGCCATAACAGTAGGTTTCTCAGTCAGCAACAGGCATAACATTAGGAATGTCTAGTTTATGCACCTAAACAATGCACTTTCCATCATAAATACATTATCTTCCTGGTAAGCTCATTTCTTTATATATCTTATAACCCAAGAACGGCTGGACCGAATTTAATCATCTTTGATTTGTTGGATTTGTCTCCGCCCCTAATAGCAGAATAACTATGATAACATAAGAAAAAATCATTATAAATAAAATTCATTTTCTCATACATTTTGTGTGGAACGGATTTTTTAATGATATCTCGGAGGATAGGTAGGTGCGTAGGTAGGTAGAGTAGGTAGGTAGGGTAGAGTGAAGAGTTCTTTAAATACAAAAGTTTAACATAAGTCAAAGGTCGCATCTTATTATTGTACTTTGTTCTGTTTCTTTACTATTTTAATTATTATCTTTTGATTTCCTTGATGGACTCAGCTATTCATTTTTTCGTTAAGAGTTGTTTCAGACTAACTGCATCCTTAGCCTTTAAACCACGCAAAAACCAAGATTACTTATTAACATCATCAAAATTCAAGTACTAGTCTTCATAATTGTTGCATTTGGATTCCTTATCTTTCCGGTATTTTCTGTTAAAAACCAAATAATTGCAAAATAACCGGTCATCTTAAATCTGAGATAACAGTCTCCATTTTGTGCAAAGTTACATTGCAGCCAAAAAAGTTCAAGCATTTCATGTTTGCCCTTGACCGGTGACACTGCGCTTGGAATGATAAGTCACAGTAAAATAAATCAACAGAGCACTTCGTGTGTAAATGCAATGGAAATACTCATATAAAACTGCTAATAAATCAAACCAGAATAAATGAACTTAGGCGCCTAGGTGACAGCATTGTTTTCGGGAATCACACACACTATGAAAATATGAGTAGTATTTTAATTTCTGCCTATAATTATATTCCTAACAAAAACGCTCTTTGTTTTTGACTCTGACATCGACTGACGCCCACCGCATAATGTCATCGGGATAGATATCAGCTGGTTGTCTTTGACGTAGTCTGATGCAGATGCGTAGTCACGAATTTACAATGTTACTACAATTTAGTCTACACAGTTACGTCGACATTTGATCTAAATCCATCGCTACTTCACCGGTGTTTTGGAAAATACTTTTGTTATAACAGTGAATAATGGATGTAATATTATTGATATTGTAAGTTGGCTATACAACCGATAGATGGATTATGAGCTAATATTTGTAGCTAACTATAATAGCTGATTGCAGATCAGAGCATATGTAACAAACTTTAACATCTCTTGTAACTGTTACATTACGGAACGTTAATTAAAAAGTTATTATAAAATTAGATAATAAAATACATACATCTATAGTAGGGTAAAATCCGAACAACCATTTCATTACCAATATCAACAAATATTAGAAAGTTGAAACATATAAGAAAATTACATACCTACATTATTGATTCAATAATGTAGGTAGTATTACGATGATGATTATAATTTAAAAACACAAGTAATTAGTGTCGCCGAAAATACTGTTATCTCGACTATCAACTGTTATACGTATTATGTCAAACTTGTTTACAAATGGTACTGAGGTCGTGCAGCCGAAGTTGTGCAAAAACTTGTGGTCATTGGACAACTTATTTGTATTCTGTTTGGAGTACGTCGATGCCTTTGAGATGTATGTTTTACAGAGATTATTTGGTAAAAAATAAAGATAAGAGTAGTAGCAGGCTTTTTCTTCTGTGTATCAGTATCTTTATCAATATAGTTTTCTGAAGCTTTATAACCTGTGGATGTATTCTTGTTTTTGCTGGAGTTCGACAAAAATTTTGCTTATTCCGTTTTTCTTGGAGCTACGCCATCACCCTTAGAGCAACTCCCGTAAAGCACAATCAAATTGCTTCATGAGTGATAATGATTCCAATCCAATTATGGACATAGTCTTATTGAAGACACCTGAGGCTATGCGCGATCAATATACAAATAAATTCCAAGTATTTTCAAATTACATCTTACTTTGCAACACCGTCCCCATAAAACTAATTAATAATAACACTTGATTAATCCAATGTTACCGATTCATCAGTCAGTTTCAAACAAATCCTGCTTGCACATGTTTTCAGATATGACAAGTGACAGGTAATAACGGTGAACTGTCAATTGCAACCGTTAGAGCTTTGGCTAAGTATGTATGACTACCCTCATCTGTTTATCATATTAATTGGGGATTTGGTAATGGTTATAAGGATTATTTTTGATGATGGAAATTTTTATTAGATTTAGTATCAGTGATCAAAATCAAGTTGTTTAAGATTTTGGGGCATCAGAACTTTAGAAGTGGTTACTCATAAATTATGGCCAATCAAAATCAAAGGGAAGATAATAATGTAGACATTAAATCATATTTATCAATTTCCCAAACCAGATCAACGGATAAGGAAAACTAGAATGTACTTACTGACAGTTGCGGAAAGTAGTGTTAGTTATGACGTGGTAAATATATCCATGAACGTGACGCCACTCATCAAACGAATTTGGGGTTCTATTACCATACGAGGACAAACGCTGCCCTTAAATTCATCAACGCCACTTTCCCCACACAAGACAACACACGCCAAACAATACATAATCAAAATCAAACTACCTACATTCTTAACAAATACAATTTGCAACAAACAATCAGAGAGATTGGTACAAAAGTTATTGGCTTTTCCGCAACACGGCACCAACATGGTGGCACAAGTATTCGGCGAAAGCGCTCACAAGGACAAGCGTACGCGCAGCCAGGGTGAACTGTGTCACTGACATCTGTACGGAATTTTAATATTGTGGCTTTCGATTGATTTAAGTTACTGGATTAAGTTATTGAGTGGTTTGATCAATTTGTTTTATTTTATCTTTAACTTTACGGGTCAACTCTTTAATCTGTAATCTTTTCATGTATGATAAATACTGTGATGAAATGGTGACAAGAATGCTTTTAATTTAGTTTTTTATGTATCTATTATCATTAAATATAAACAAACGCAGAAAGCAAAAGGAATTTAGTCTTTGTGTTTACGGACACAAAACTCAAAACACTTAGACCCGCAAAACGACATACTTATCGCGATATATAAATCTTTGTATAAATAAAGCGTGCGTAAATAAGTAAATCGTAACCTAATCTGTGGCACAGGAAACGACAGTTCAGCTACTGCGCCTAATAGACCCGACATTGCTTGGTTTACCTGGACACGACATAAAATGAACACATGAACAGCTTATATCCTCGACTACGGTATAATAAGCAGGACGCATAAATCATCTTCAGAGCTCCCGGTCGTTACCAAACGCCTTAACTGCTAAGGATCAACTAGCAAATCATACGCATGATTGAAATTAGCAAAGAGGTTCATATGAGACGGGTTAACAACCTGTGATTGCTTTTTATCGAGAAAAAAAAAGTTATATCTCGTCTTAATGCAAATTGTTTACAGGACGTCGGCACTGATTGAAGGTTTGCTCGTGATGGACATCGAAATTTTAATTAATAATAATGATAAGCAAGTAGGGATGACAGCACTATATGTTATGAAAATTAAATAAATCTATTTTAAAAGAGACAGTGGTTACCCTCTTTCTTAGAAACCAGGTATATCAGATAAAGAACTCGATAACATGGAAGAGGCTTAGAATCAAATAGACCAACAAACTTAAACTAGCCGAAAATAAATTCTACACAGCATCGTTCAGTGCTGTACATAAATATTGACTTAGATTGATTAAGGGCATTAAAAACATTGATAAAAAAACTGGTATTAGGTGGGCTTGGGTTTCCAATGCCAGACGATATAAATGCGTATCTAGTAGTAAAGTTCACTTTTCAAGAGAACTTTGAGGTTTTCCTTATAAATTATGCACATGGAGCATTTATCTTGCCTTGTACATAGTGTTCCCAGAGGCGACAATTATTTAACCTTACAAATTAAAATCCAGAGAAATCAATAACAGTAGCAGAATGTATTTATCAGACAAGTCTTAATTGAGAGATACTTGAATCAAAACGCGTCCAGTTTGATTGAAATATCGGGTGCGAAGCGGATAGCTATCGGAACCGGTATCAGACAGTTTGTCAGAGTAGTTTGTTGGATGATACGTGTCAATAAAATCAACATCTACAATGTTACAGATATTATTATATTAATTTTATGATGATATATATTCTCCCTTGTTATCAATAGCAGGATGTGTATTGATAGGAGAACGAAAAAGTCGGTTCCCAGATCAGGCCTAATTGAAGGTCGACGAAGCAGATTTCACTCCGTTTTTGGACTAAGTTATTTAACTTTTTAAATATAGGCACTGCTATCAATTTTTCAGAAAGGTGCAATAATAAGTTCGAAGTAAATTAATATTATGCGTCCACTGAATCAAGTGTAATATACGTACACAAGCTGGGACAAAAGTTATCATAAATGTCTTACATTTAAATATAGTAAGCAGTTTAGGCGAAGCCCAACACTCATTCGGATTAATGAAGGACCCAGGGAGTTTTAGCTCGACATCCAATGTCCTTTTTGCCTTCAAACTGACAAGAATAATTTGATTCATGTTTTATCTGGGAATCCAGACAGACAGACAGCCAGCCAGACAAAAAAAAATATAAAAAAATATCTAACTTTATCTGGACTAAATCAACTGCCTATCAAGTTATGCTATATTTGTTTAGCTCAACACGTTTTACTCATAAGTTCTACAAATTCTTTCCATATGTGAAACGACCTACATTAAGGACACTGACTGGATCACACGTCACAGTTATAAACGTTACTGCTGAGGGCTTGTCAACCTACATTACTTTGAAGTATTCCTTGTGTACACCTGAGTGAAATTCCTTACTGGAGACTGTTTTCTGATAGCTATACCTGGGAGACTTCAAGTCGAGAGTGAATAGGTTACTTCTAGGTAAGCGCGCACCATCGCCGACGATATCATCGCTTACCATCAGGTCAGATAGTGGTCAAACGCGTGCCTATCAATGATTAAAAATAAATCTTTAGCAGGTTTGTTCCACCCACTGCTGACTATAGGCCTCCTTTATGTACGACGTTTTCCTTAAAAAGACTAAAGGAGATTACACAATGTCCGTTGTACGTGGAATTAGGTATCCTTTCACATTTTAAGGTCCAGTGGCAAATATTTTATTTTTGATGACTGTTTGTAGGTCAGTAATAAGATCGTGAGAACAATCTGGTTACTTGCCTGAGTCAACGGTGAGTTTGATATTCCACAAGACTGGTTTATATTTGACTACACTTTAAATATCTCTGTTAGTAAAATAAAGCACTCAACTCAAATTTAAGTAGTTGTCCTTATTTTTAAATTTAAATACCTCAAACTCGTATCATCATAATATTATTATGTTCATTCAATGTTGAGTCAGGAAGTTTCTGTATACTTTATTGTATTTGGCAACAAAACAAAATCTGCCGTACAAAAACTTCCTTTTCAAGGGAATTAGTGTATTCCCGTTTACGCGTTTCCGTTATGAGACAATCAAAACCTATTTTATTATAATATTATACTTCTATAGAAGTGTTATATTATATTATTAATGGGATGACTATAATAACAGGTTTATTGTCAAATAAATTAGCGGCAAACTTTGATGAAAAATTATCATTATGATTGAAGCTGGAATTTCTAGAAGCTTTCTAATGAGATTCTTTATTACCATTACATGACTATCTGTATCTATTTTACTGTGTACATAAATAATAAAATAAATAAATATATGACTTATATATATATATATATACTACTGGGTGTCCAAGTTTTGCAGTACTGACTTGAGCACGTATCTGCTAATTTCCTGTTTTTAACGTGTGTGTCTAGAGCTAATCCTTCTACTTATTTACTTACGAGAGAAGTTAAAATAATAGTAGGTTTCTCAGACTATATCAACCGACTAGCACCAATGCAAACTCCTTCCTTAGGCTCAAAGTCTAGACCTCCTTAAATATAATTTACAATGTTCCATTGAACCCAGTCTCATATCCATAGTTTCCTGTGCAAGGGGAATAACGACTCCTGCGCAGATATTGAGAATGATTCACAACACAACATGGCCGCCATTTATCTGCACTGCAAGTAAAACTCAATATTTACAATCAACAACCTACATTTTCGAATTGAGTCAATCTATTAGATGCTGTAGCTAATTTTCAAATGATAATTTCATTACTTAATAACTTTGAATATATAAAAAATATTGTAGTGAGAATGTTACAGTTGAGTTGTGGTGTATACTTTGCAACGTAAGTGTAGGTAGGTAGGTTACTAATGGACACTAGTTGTTAGTCATCGGACGTGGAATTAACCGACCAAGCCATTTGCAAATAAAAAAGTGTAGAATTCTTTTTATGTCGCGTTCTTCCCATTGTAATATTGTCATTTAAACGAACTTTGAATAAGAGGATTATGAAGAAGATAAGAGTTCTATGAAATTAAAGGATGATATTTTAAAAACGTTAAAATACAAAGTTAATTCCATGCATAATTTTCTAGCTAGGAAACAGCATTCTATGGCAAACAGAAATATTTACCATTACGTCTCATTTAACATTCAAACATACTATACTCATACATTTATATAAACACAATACAAAAAACCTTCCATGATAAGGTCATCTTGGAATATTTTGGACTTTGGTGTATTATTTTGTATACCTACAATAGATAAAACGATCACACACACTTCGAGGTTTCAATATAAGTCTGCGAATATCTGCTAAGGACTTTGCAACAACAAACATTCACAGAAATATCATAATCATCATCATTCAGCCGAAAGACGTCAACTGCTGGACATAGGCCTCCTCGCAACCTTCGCAACAACGACCACTCACAATTCCTACTATCTTCACAGAAAAATTCTTCATCATTATAATCGTCAACTCCTTCTACAGTCACTTCAACTTTCATTATCAACACACAATCAGCTGTCTCACATAACGCATGTTACACATGAACTATTGCTATTAGCTATTACCCCACATACTCAAGGTTGATAATATTATCGTGAACCAGCTTTAGCCTAAGGCTTTAGCACACAGAGTCCTTTCGCTGTGACATCTTATGTAAGGTTTTATGACGTGCGACAGGAAAATAATGTAACAGATTTACGTATCATCCTGTGCAAAAAACCCATAAGTAAGTTAATCGTCAAAAGTAATTAAGAGTGGAAGTTAGAACGGAAAAGATTACTTGACAAAATTAAATGTCGATGAAGAGGTGTTAAGTTTAAAATAAAGTCCAGTTAGTTTAACAACTCTGTTTATGGCTTTGTGACTCAAAATAGAGGTAATAAATAACAAACTAATTGACAGTTTACATTATTATGTTTCAATTAAAATGTTATATTAGAAGAAATAAAGAGTCCTCCTCTTTATTTCTTCTAATATAACATTTTAATTTTCTGTTTTTTTTTTTCAAACAAACTAGAGCAGGCTTTGCTTTCGATAACCAAAGTATCATGAGAATTTCAGAGACTAGGTCAAAATTCTCCTACTTAATCATTCCTGTCTCGGGTCATTTCTCATACATAGCGTCTGTCACTTTCAGTCTTAACAAAATACTCCTGACTTATAAACTTGAGAACAGGTTACAGATCATAATCAATTGTTTACACTGAGTTACTGTGGGTCAAGGCCGCTAGGAGGTCGCTCTGTGGAACATTTCTTAGGTCTAACGAGAATTTTAAGGGCATCAGATGGATTTTTAATGAATTTTATAGACAATAAAATTGAATGGGAGGTTTTGTGGTATGTCTCGTAAAGTGAATATAATACAAACGTGGTGATCAATATGTACATAAATTGAAGTGGTGTGTAGTGATGATGATCGACCAAATAATTATGTTACATTTAAGGGACTACAACTAACGTTTGAACTTGAGTTAATAGCTTCGAATCCACCGTTATTATTTCAAAACCTATTTTGCTGCAAAAAAAAAATGTGATCTACCTCGATGACCATTTTCAAATATATCCTTATTGAAAAAGTTGTCTAGCTTTCCATATGTTTGTCTTTAAAACCGTTATGTTACACTGTTTGTTCTGATTGGTGAACGCTAAAATTAGGCTTATGTCATTAGACCACAATCAAACCACATTAGGCATCTAGTGATTCTAGTTCAGTGTCTTGCAATATTTTTTACTTATTTTGATTTTAAATGCCAACTAAAACTCATGTAGCAACTTGCTTCACCGTTTTCATATAGCAATTATGGATATGATTTCTATTTCCTTTTTGATTGAGACAAGAATTGTGATTTTTTTGGACTGTGATGACAAAACCGAGAGAAGCTTTCATACAAATTCCAAGTTCCCCAAAATTTCCAAGTTTTTACCAGGAAACTTAACATCAGTTCCATAAAATAAATACACCATATACACAATTAGAGCAGCAGTCGCATCGACAAGCCGACGTGTGTAATTATATAGCTAATTTAGCTTGTTTAGATAATTAACTGTTAGCTCTAGTTGCCGAACTAAAATGGCCGGCCTGGTGTCATTTGGTAGCTTTTGATAATGTTGATGTAGCGTTTTGTTTAGTGGTACACGCATTCTTATACTGAGCATGATTTCGTCATCTCTTAAATGTTCTGTTTCATTTAGGTTGCATGTCATCTGTTTCATATATACTTTATCCATCGGAGAAATTACAGGCATTGTTGTGTTATGTTATTTCTGTCATATCCACTTTTGGATCTGATAAACCACATAATAGGTAACAATAATTTCATGGCTAAGTTCATGGCAAAATATTTAAAAGACGTAACTGATATCTATGCACTTACTACACAATATTTTAATAACGGGCATTTAGCACTGAACAGGCACAATGAATTATAATGTCTCAGTTAAACAATGACTTACTTGTCGAAGTAATTACCCTAATTAGAGAGTTAACAGCAAGTTAAACGACAAAACGTTGTCAGTTTAAAAGTTATTAGCGTATGCATACAAACCTGATGTTATGGTTGTGTCATTGGCTGATTGGAAAGTCACAAATGTTATTTGTAACGCTTGAATGGGTATAAAGATAATTTGGCATACATACTACACAAATTAAGTAAGTATTGTGTAGAGAACGTGAAAAATTGTTTCTGATAACGGTAACGGCAATGAACTAACTGGAGATGTTTGTGTTGGAAAGTGACAGGGTTCAACAGAACATAGCAAAAACATTACCCTCCTTCTGGGGCAGAGTGGTAAAATAACTTATATAAGGGAAGTGCAAGAACAGAATAATGAAATAAGGGAAACTAAAGAAGGATGAATGAATTAAGCCGGAATTAATTTGTATGTATATTTTTGGCACTATAGCTAATTGAGTTTATCATAATCTAGTACAAAACAGAACAACGCTAGTAGTAGTTGAAAACATTAGTTTTGATCATGAAAATACAGTTGACGATCAATAACAAGACATGACAATAGTAACATCTAACTATATAAATACTCTATTTGACTAGACATAAAATATCCAAAATTATCTACATCAGAATGAGTTGAAGCATTTCATATTTTTTTTTACTATTTCTATTTTATTTAGTTTGTAATTACGGTGTTTTTATTCATATGTTAATACTTTTGTGTTTATATATTAAATAGAGTTTATTTATATTCGTTCTGCGTTACTGTTATAGTTTTCTCTTCCGGGCTATGAGAGATGTATCTAAGCAGAACTATGTGTTGTGTCATTTGCATCATTAGTAATTTAGTATCACATGTTAGTAATAATTATAGTGAATATGACGTGTCACTGGTGTAATGACAGGTTTGTAGATCTTGATGTTGACCTTATCACTTCTTAGGAGGATTCATCTCATTTTGTCTAAAGGTGTTTTATTTGAAGTCTGTCCGTGCATCTGAGTTATTTTTAGTCTGTGGATTTTCCGTATGTGTTGTTGAAAGTGTTTAGTGAGTTCATGATGTTATTACTTAGTTCGACGAATGATTGTATTGATTCTTCTTTCTCGGTTCTAGTCTATTGTGTTGTGATTAGATTTGGGAATCATCACATAACGATGAGCTATATTTGTAGTATCATCATAACAACATTATCTTCTTCGTGTAGGTACCATCTTTGTTATTATCTTTAAAGGAGGCTAAATATTCTGTAGATGTTTACCAGTAGTCAATGATGAATGACAACTTGTTGATACAGTAGTAAAATAGTTGTTATCGTTCCTTTGATTGACTTTACAATCACAGATCAATTTGATCTAGCCGTGAATTCCTAGTCAAAATCATTCAAGGTAATGTTTGTTATGGCTACTTCAATAAACAGCCGTGTCTAACTCTGCACGAATCGCAAAAAGCGTCTATTGCAATCAGAGAAAAAACTAAGTAAACCAAGGCTACTGATTCTTTAAGATTAAACTCTGATTAATGAAAAAGTCCCTGTCCTTTGACCTTAAACTGAATAGCAACTTCAGCTAATAACTGTTACACCATGTTTTCATTCAACCCCGTTTATTTTCCATTGATTATTGATACAGCACTATCAGTAGTTGCTCAATTGTATTATCTAAACCTACAACATGTATGTTGTTCTATTGTCACCCTTATAGAGAAGACTTAAGAATCAGTCGTAAGAAAGCATCGGTCAATTTAACAGCAGCTCTCATTGACAACTTGAAGCTATTAAAGCAGGCGTAGACGAATTGATTACTATCATATACCATGTTCATGACCATTATCGTTTGTTATTACTAGAAAATTCGTAAGGACTTGATGATCCTGTTTCCTTAAGTCGTAAATAAACAAAGCGACTCGATTTTCGTACCGTATAACTGAATCCTTAGGTGCAATCCAAACGTGTCACTAGATCCAGGGCACTTGTTCACTAACACAGTTCACACCAATTGTTTATAATTGGTGACCACTGATTATTTACTCACAAAAACACGTGGCGGTACAATAACGCGCGGCGCAGCGCGTGCGTTCGCGGCGGCGTTCACAATGACACTGACAGCATTTTACGCTATGGTCGTGGATCAGAGTCGGCGCTCGCGCATACTTATCACTGTAATCAGGTATGTAGCAGGTAAATTGCCTCTGAAAATATATATAGATGCGTGATGCAATCGCCATGCCTGTTCTTTACCATCCTTCTGAGAACATGATGTACTGTTTGATTTGCTTTTGCTTATATTCGTTTTGAGGTGGAAGCCAAAACAGATGCCAAAAGTGATCGTGCGCTGAATGGAATGAAATCGAAAGTTGAGGCAGTAAGGTGCGATGAAATGAAGGCATATGTTTATTGAAAAAGTAAATGCAAGAGATAAGGCGCCTCATTATAAAAGCTGAAAAATAAACAATGAGAGGTTTTAAACTTTTAACTTAAGTGATAATAAAAATCGAATACTTTTCAATTGTTTTTTTTACGACCTTATTGTATATGATATTGGATGCACATTAACAAGTCTTTGGAAAATAATTGTGTTAATGAGAAATAATGAATATTCTTCAAACCCAATGTTTCATACGAGATTAACCTTTACACATCATATTGGTTTGTTCAAAAATGTCTGTCCAAAGATATTGTCGTGATGTTAGAGAAGGACGTTCTCCTACGTCACAAAAGAACAGGCTATCGGGAGTCTGTGTTTCCTCTGCAGCAAGTGTGCTATGATTTGTTTTATTTATAGCATTTGTACTTTAATCACGTCTGTCGTGAGGCACTTTCTGTCTGCTAGGTTAAGTTTCTAAGTTTTGTTGCTCAATTTTGGCATCGGACAATTTCGCATCACTTAGAATTTCATCAGCGACTTCCGTTAAGTTTTATTTGTACAACACTGAAGTTGGTAAGATGTCAGCTTTTGTGCAAGCCCCGGAATTACTCTCAAACATATTAGGGGTTAGTCACTAAGATGTTGATAAAATCATATTATAGAGATCTGATCGTCCTTAAACTTGTGGGGAATGATGTCAATAAAAGATAATGTTATCTGTATTAAAAATGAATCTACTGTCGTAACACAAGTAGTAATAAAAACTAAATAACACATCATCGCAGTCCCACAACGCGAAGACCTTACGAACCCAAAACGATCAAGCGCTCAAACATCCATTATCTCAATTGTTTCAATACGATGCGCGTGCGACGCTGTCCTCGCGTGTCGCCCGTCGATCATTAGGGCGAGCATACACGAACTGAACGATTCATAAGATCATGAGTATCTACTAGACACTCATAGTGGTTCGTGGTTAAGTAATAACAGCTGCACGGGTCGATCGATCAGGTTAAACTACGCTTGCCGAGGTCGGGCCATGGATGGTGACCAGCCATTACATACCTAGATCCCTCTGTGCCTCGGAAAGCATGGTAAGCCGTTGGCCCCGGTTTTCATACATAGAGCTAGAAGCCCGAAAGACATACCACCAAGCTTGCAGGAGGTATCGTGTTTCCCAGTAACTGGGTTGTGGAGGTCAGGTAGGAAGTCGGTCCATGTAAAATACTGGTATTCAGCTACATCCGGTTAGACTGGAACCCTACCCTACTATAGTAGGGAAACGACTAGGTGGATGATACTATTGTAATGTTTGTGAATATGTAATCATGAGCACGATCCGAGAAGAATTCTATGAAAAAAAATACAGTTCTATTATTTAATCGATTTGTATCAAAATGTGGTTATCGCCGTTCTCTCAGTGTATAGAAAAATGTCTGACCTACAGTGGGACAACAATAAGGAGGCAGACGATTTAGCCAAGAATTTAAGAGAGTACAACTTCCATTATCACAATAAAACTCAATTGTTTTAGTAGGCACATTGCGCGTGCGCACGGCAACAGTTTATTCCTCGCGTGACGGCCATTAGGGATCTAAGCTCTCACACTTGGACGATTAAATCGTTTTGAAAGAATTGGAAGTAACAAACTATTATTTGAATCGTTATGCACGTATCTCAAATTTTGGATCGAAGTGATTTTTTCTAGAATGTTACTAGTAAGTATTTTAGTTTTACCAAGGCTTCCATTTTTAAAAATTTTGATTCAGTTTCTTCATTTTAGAGTTTTCGTATTTTAAATTAGATCAAACATCATTATTGAACTATAGGTACATCATCATTTATTTTAAAATATCTTATTAAACACGTTTCCCCGACTGATTCACGCAACTTTTGATTACTACCAGGTTTATTCCGCTACTAGACATAAAACGATAAAAAAACGTCCGATTCAGACATAAGAAGGTAGATATATATACATATATTTTTAGGTATGATAACATTAATTCGTTTATTACAGCACTGATAGTGTTTGTATTTATATGTTCGCCATCGGATGACATCATCGAAATACGATCAAGTCTTGTAACAATATACCGTTAATGTTACGTTGTCACTTTTAAGGCTCTTAAGTGCGTAATACTGCGAACCTATTGGGTCACGTTTAATTGTGTGGTTGACGATTCGCCAAATCAAGATGCCATCAAATCTGAGCTTCCAGGAGTCAGGATATTTAAGTTCGCTTGGCGCATTCTGGGCAGTCAGCTCTACTTCTATTTTGCACTCACTGGCTTATGTCTTCACCATGATATCGATCTATTCTCGATATCGCACAATATGTGCATCTCTGCCTAACGCTTCGGGGAATATTGGTGTGATGTTATGTATTTAAGCGTCAGGACCATCGTACTTTCGCCGCAGAAGACGCCTGAGTCAGTAAAAGTCTGACACGCCCTCCGCTGTCAGTAAAAGTCTGACACGCCCTCCCGCTCCAGCGGGAGAAGTTATTTGATAATAAAAAAAGGACCATCGTACTTACTAGGGGGAAGTACGGTAGTTCTCTGACTCAATCAAATCAGACAAAATTACCAGCAAATAAAACATTCTGAAATCACTAGAATACGAGAACAAAGCATGACCATATTATAATTTGTATCATTCCCATTTAATATCCCGAGATGACTCACAAAGCAATGTGATAACCATACAACGTATACTTTAATAGTATACACATAAAATATCAATTGGAATTCAACATGGTATAATGGAAGATGAACTTTTTACAACCAGCGTTCCATGGAGACTTTTCGATTTTGTTTTGTGTTGCCACGCTGACCATTTCTCAGAAACTGGTAAAGAAATAAAGCAAAGCAACTCATCCGTTTAAGGATAAGGGATAACATTTTTGCTTTGAGATGTAGATGGATATATTTGGAAAGCTCGGTTTGGTACTAGGTCATGGAGTAGGCAAGAAAGTTAGTTAAGTGACGATATAAAAGAACGAGACAACCCAATAGCAAAGTACAACGACCACTTGTAAGAGAATATACAAAAATGTAAGTTTAAGGAAACAGAGAAATGAAGAAATACCAACAAGTTCTTGTAGCATCTACAATAAGAATTTTGGTAAAACAGCTTATTCACAGTCAAAGCCTATTAGAAACGAAGAATTAATCGCAGCCGTTATTCCATCACTTGTTGGACCATAATCTTTCGATTACTATTTTAGCCAATCTAACATTTCCCATCCCACCCAACTTCAAAATATCCTGGAAAAGCATTTGATCTATTTCATCGCTGATTGTTTTGATACAGACAGAAGATCTGTTTACACTGACGAGTAATAAAATTGTTCAGTGCGATTGACTCCGTATTCATAGGTATCCTACGTCATAGCTACACGTGGTAACATTGTCTCAACCGCATAATTATTAATAAGTACGTATGAGATTATAGCACTATAGCTATTGATCTGGGTGCTCGCAAGGCTTAGCATCTTGTAACTTGAGGTAAGAAGGTACGATGGAGAAGTCGGTTAATTTAATTTCTTATGCTAAGGTTAAAAAAAACTGGTCCTAAAATTCGTGATGAAGACCCAAAGTGTGGAAAGGCACTCCCTGGGGTAAGTGTAGGGAAAAGATGGACTTCTACTCATTAAAACCACAGAGAGACCACAAATGTGATGAGATTGTGCATGGGTGAAACGCAACGACAAGGGTCTTGACATCTAAGGCTACGCTGACCCTGACCCAGGGGTAATTCAGTTTCTATCCCCAATGCTTTTGTGGTATGTAGCATCATTCGACCTCCATGTGCTAACAACCTATTCAAAGAAATATCCACAGGACTTAGCCCACATCTTGAAGCACAAAAAGCGTACAAAACGCGCCTAAATGCTTACGTTTTCATGACAAAACCATAACACAAATCATTGTTACAAAATTATACATCACCATTAAATGACTTTTCTGAACTACATACAATAAAACCTTAACAATCAGTTTATCAGAGATAAAGTCCACATATAATATAATAGATCTTTAAATCACTATCTGCGATATGGATGACATTCACAACAACAGTTGTGGCGCAGACGTTTCCTAATCCATTGATAAGAAAGTGATCGGTCATTTTTTTTCATAATTTTGTATGGTTAAGTTAGGTTAGGTTTGAGTTTTGACGGAATTAACAAAATTATGTAAACTAGCTTGTTATGACATTTAGGTTTGTTTGTTGTAAAAAGATTTTAAATTAATGCGTTTGGTTTGGAGAATATGAATAATATTTATCCGAGGGACGGAACTCGTAACTATCTTGTATTTGCTTCGAATATCAACGGCCTCAGCGGGAGAGTCCTTTAATGGTAAACTATACAATCTCTCAGTCATTGCCGAGGGTGCCCTGAATGAATGGGATTCCGCTAAATAATTACAACAAGGGATGGGCTTACAGATAACCTTCTATGTATGGGTTACAGCATCCTCTTTTGAGTCAGTATCAACTGCTATTGCTCCTTCCCTCTTAAATAGCTTGATTTTGTACACCATTTTATGTCAAGAGTGGGCTGGTATTGCTAATGACAAATCTTTCTCCGAGTATAGATAACACATTTTTTATTTTGTCAAATATTTTTGCAAATATATTGCACGTTACGTGTATAGCTGCGAGTGCGTCAGTAATACACGCCCAGGGGTGTGACGCTTCCAGTTTCCATCTGTCTCGTAATATGTATTACGTTTTAGTGTACCTGGCCAAGAAGAGGCCCGGCCTTCAAGGTTAGTACTGTTTCTAGCACAAAATAGGCAAACTCATCGTTAATACTATTGTAGAGACCAACAACTGGACTACCTCGTTGATCTAGTGGTCGCAAGCAGTTCGATTTTCGGGTAGGGCAAAGTGTTATTGCGTTTTTCCATCAGGAAATTCTCAGTAGCAGCCCGTAGCCCGGTTTGATTTGTGCCCGGTTGGTGGCAATAGGCTCGACCCTATTACATGGGACTTAAACATAACTGGCGACATGTGGGTGTACTATAGGTACACCTCTGCCTAACTTTTCGGGAAATACTTCAACTCTTGGACGGGATATTAATTCAGATTTGTTACAGTCGTAATGGCAATTATGTCATTTAGTTTAAATACGTTTTAATTTTTATTATTTTAAGTTTTATCGTTTTTTTGTGAATGTGAGATCGTTGTAGGCCTTGTAGACTGAAGATTTGTTGACCATTTTCTATTTTTGTTAACTACTCGGTACTTGCTGACAGGCCTACACTGTCCTCCCATACCTATTAAAACTGTAATTTGAAAACATTGTAAAAGCCAATAATTTTTAAAAGAGAAACTCCACTTTCTTGCCGGCTCTTCTCCATAGGAAACGACCAATTGGAACCGTAGCTTCTGATTTTTCATAAGTGTCCGTGTAGGTTTATGTGATATAAAATATTTAGATTTTTTATTTTTGAATACAGGCGTGATGTAATGTTATGTGTATAATATGTAGATACCAAGAACTACATTTTCGTGTGCCTCGAATTGGTTCTTTAAAAGAATCTGAAAGCAAGGTCACCTGTAATCGCTTTTTACGGTTTCTAACTGTCATAGTTCCTCTGTGTATTGTCAAGCTTTGAAAACTACCCTTCTATCATGATATGCGGTTCTTATGACACCTTGAGAATATTTATTTTTTTGCTAAGCAAATAGTATGTATTCAGAATTTTAAACATGCAAATTGTCGATATAAATCTAAATATATAAGGTTCTCTTTGCTGTTTCTTGAATTATATAGAATTGTATTCTATTTTATAAGTTTTTATATTGTAATCAATTTAGTTTTTTTAATGGAAAATTTATGAAAATCAATTATTTATGCAAAAAAAAGATGTAGCAACATCACAAAAACTATGACCTTCAAAGCTTAATTATCAATGAAACGATGATCATTAATTAACCAGATAGGACCGTTTAGGTTTACCTGTAGCACCTAACTTCGATAACGAATATCTAAATCAGTACAAAAACACACTCATGCAACCTCATGGTGCGCCTGCACATATTACTCCGTCCAAAACAAACAATTGCGCCGACTTGCGCATCATAACAAAAAGCTGACGACCACACAGACAGTCCAATAACACTACACAATACCACTGAAACTTCAACCTTAACAACACTGACATAAATCACTTTTTAGGTTGCTCTTGAGGAGTCAATAGCGGTACTCACGCGCAACCAACCCGCGCCAAAACCGTAGAACGCGCGAAAATTTATGTCACTATCCGCCATTTTATTTTCAAACCGCTCGTTACAGATTTATAGCGCATTTTATTCATATTTAACTGTGGTTTATAGCGATTGTGGAGACGGTCGGCATCGCGCACGCGTACTAGCAGTCTGGTCCAAAATAGAAAAACTAATTGGCCAGACGGCCAGACGGTTAGGGTTGAAGCTAAAATTATGTATTAGATTCGCGAAGATTCACATCTCAACGCACTCGTCCAAGGTGGCGTCGAGCGAAAGCCCTAAAAATAAAAGTTACGTTAGCTTTGTGTTTACTTTACTTCCAGTGGAGTCTCATAATTCTGTCGCGTGGGAAACTCGCTAAAATGGCGCATTTAAAACAGAGTGTAATTAAGAGCCAGTGCATTCGTGCTATTGCTAATTTGCTTGGAATTACCATCAGCATAGCGGCTCACAACCATTCGACAGGCTTCCGCGTCGAAAATGACACATTTTCGTTTACCTGGTTTACCTAGTCCCCGACTGCAAATAGCAGTAGAAAGAATAGTGGTCGTCTATTTGGTTCAAACTGTCAAAATTATCGGGTTTCGGATTTGTGAACAGCGTTAAGAGGACTACTTCAACAACATTGATTGATGTTCGATTCGGCACGGAAGCGTATCGAATGGTTGTGAATAGCTATGCAGGACCATTGTAGACAGTCATGTCTGTTTGAGAATTGCGATAAAGCATTGCTCTTTTTATCTCCAAACTAAAATGAGGACAATCTTACACTGCCATTTGATGATAGGCATAGAATATACGCCGAATGCAATTGTAGTTTTGTGTTTATTTGAGTGGTAAAGTTATTTTTGCGAAGAAGTGTTTAAGTTTACATATTTAAATATTTGTGAAGTTGAAGACGGCTGAAGACTGAGATAAGATTAAGAACGCTGTTAGCGAGATTTACGAGAAACCTGAAACGGATAGTAGCCAGACGAAGACTATGGAAACAGCAACGTGTAACACAGCATAGCAGTGACATAGAAAAGAGTCAAAGTTAACCCCGCCAAAAGATGGTGAAACTAGACGTGAACCAATCTGGCGGCGACGTCGTTAAAAGATGCTCATCCATAGATAAATATCACTCGTCTCTCCACTAGACCATTGCCTACTCAAGGATGCATCCGGTATGGCTCGCAAATCCTTCCATATCGTAAGGGCACATCTTCCTTACCACTACCTTGCCACCCAGTCTACTCCTTGATATGCAATGGCCTCTGTGGCCCCATGCAACATGAGGTTCCAGGGGCATTCATTCATTCAAAGCAATGCGTACCACCGTCCAAGTATGTTCTAAGGTAACTCCAGACTTAACCACAAGAGAAAAATCCCTTAGGCCTGATACACGGTGCGAAATTACTTGTGGCATACCATAAGTTCAAGCAACAATAAAAGTTGCACCGTGTAAACAGTGTTTAGAGAATGCAAGTCATTTGTTGCGACAATTTTATTGAATGCCACAGCCTAGAAACTTGCTTGTTTTAAGTTGCACTTTAAACAGACGACAGAATGCCCATACTGCATAATCCAGAAATAAATAAATCATAATGAGGATGGATTCTCATGCGTCCAAACGAGTAATATTAAAGGCACTACATTTTGCAACGGCACACGTTGGCCTATAAATTATATCTTTTGTCCTTGGACGTTACCAGTATCGGTCAATTATTCATGAACATAATTATTAAACAGACATCTATCAAAAATTGCCCTATCACCTGGTTCTTTCCCTGCCATACCTACTCTCATCTATGCTAATATTATAAAGAGGTGTGTTTGTTTATAAGCTTGTATGTAGGGGGTAATCTCCGGAACTACCAGTCGGACATGTTTTTTTTTTTTACATTATATAGCCCAGTTCTCGAGAAAGGTTATAGGCTCGAGGGCAGAAGCTAGTTATCGATAAGCAGATAACGATTATATCATATCTCTCATCAAAAAAATCATCAGAATTTCTCTTGGCTTTCAGTCTTCTATTTTAAAACTATCTAAACACACACACACACATTCATGTGAATTCAAAATACAAAAACATCCACAATCCTCATTCAAGTTGCCAATCATTATCCACTTTGTATACAAAGCCTTTGGTGTACGGTCACGTGTTCCGTGCCTCTCATCATGATACCAATTACCAATCGTTAATATCTGCACGTGGGAGCTGTAGTACTATCGAGTGCCTTCTAGTGTTTGTGTCATTATCTTTATGTGACTCTTTAAGTGATGGTTTAAATGATAACCGTTCTAGCGTCAGAAATATTAGAACCATTAATTGAAGAGTTTCATACATACATAGTTACGCATTGAAGAGTTTCATACATACATAGTTACGCATTGAATGAATATCATTGTTCTCGTGCCCTTAACTTAATTTATCTTGAGTCGGTGCAGCATCCATCTACTTCCATACATCTCTAGCTGTTACCTTAATACCCCGCCCCCCCCTTTGGCATTATAATAATTTGTTTTCTGTTTTTATGGTTTTAAGGTGTATTTAATTTTTTATAATGCCAATAAACGCATTTTTCTTTCTTTCTTTCTTAGTAGTCACCTCCTTTATAACCGTATCATCTTTTACAAATGGTTTTGGAATTTATCATCAGAAATTACCATCTGTTTAGCCTTTTCGGGGTCGGCGCCCTAGTCTAACCGGATGCAGCTGAATATCAGATGTACTAACCGAAAATTCCTAATGCATCTAAAATATGAAAATCACGTTCTTCCAGGCGAAATAAACCTTGGTATTCCACCGAATAACCGCAAGAAATGACAGGTTCTTGGCCCGTTGCCAACCAAACAACATCCTTCAGACGATCTTAATTCAGAAAGATTAATAGTGCATCAACATTGAATGCAAATATTTTGGCTTTTTATCGCTTTTAATCTTGGTTAAACTTGAGGTAAACAATTAAATTGTAAGCCTCGGTTTAGTTAAGAAGTTCAGCAATTTTCTATGTAACGTTTAATCCTTTTTATGGACCGGTAAGGACGAGGTTTAAGGATGGAAGGGCCTGCATTACATCATGTGACGCATTCTCCGTTTTGAACTCGCATTTTCCCTTTTCCTTATAAGTTACCATACCTGTGGTTATTAACCTAGTTGCAATGATTGTTGTGGAATCGTGTTTAAGGGATTTTCCTTCTTTGCAAAACCTTTCTTTTACCTGCAATTATTGATTAAGTAAATATCGCATGTAGTATAGATAGAACAACATCCCAATTACACCTTAAACTCAAAAGCATCAATTTGAGTTAGATTTTGGTTAGATACAGTAGTCAAGTTTTGTCTAAAATTTGCTACACAAAATAAGTGGTATCAAATCCAGTACATTCCGCTTGGCCTGCTCCTATAGCAAATTTTGCTTCACCTAAAGTTTGAGCAATGACGATGAGGAATATTTTCAGGAGAATTCCATGACTAGTACCTACCAAAAAACGATAGGCTAATGATTGATGATATTAAACTTAACTATTAAAATCATATATTCTAGGAAAATGTACCAGAACAAAGACAATTAATGAATCATTTCTCGGAATTACCGACTGATGCGTATACCAACAGTTGACGCGCGTGCGCATCCCTACGTACTATCACAAAATAATTTAATTATGTACCTATCCACAATTGTACTGGCGCCGTCTGGACGCAAGAACGCATCTATTCTAGGTACTAAACCAGCTTTCCAAACTGACTCAGAGCGAAATTTTGATCCACGAAATGACTACTTTTACTTTATTTGGTAACCGACTTACTGTACTTCACATATCATAAACTAAACAGACAAAGCTAGGCAGATGATGAAGCTAAACCACAAACTACAATGGTTAACTAAGTAATGAACCATAAACGTGGTGCATAAACCACTATGTCCAGAAGATGAAAGTTCTAACATTTTACAAAAAGCTTAGTTCTAAACATTCCAGACAATATCAAGACAAGACAAATGATTCACTAATCAATGAAGCAAAGCAAACATGGACCGATAGTTTGAGTCACACACGCTATGTCCAATCGCTAAACTATATCCTTTCAAAAGAACCTCAGATCCAGACGAAACTGGAATCATTATAACTGCAGATTCATTATTTCACAGCGTCATTTCTGAGAACGTCTCCCAGATGTTAGTTACATTCGGACTTACGCATGCGTACATGCGGCTGGCACGCCGGTGCGTAGACGCAGTAAAATTAGCTTGCACTCGGACTTGTGACGTCGGAACGCGTCAGATAATACTGACGTCACGAATGTTCTACTTTGCACCTATTAAGAATGATGCGTTGGTAATTAGTGTTGATTTGTCAGGTTCATGTAATGGAGGAGCTATTAGTAGGAGTGAGGTCTGAACATTAGCATAACTTGAACAGCTCCGAAAGAAGAAATGAATGCAAGTCTCATTTGTAGGGATGCTTTTGCAAACCTGTTTACTGTCAGCCTGCATCATCCCAATACTGGGCAAAGGCTTCTCCTATGACTTCCAGTTATTTTGGTCCGAGGCAAGTGTGGTCCATGTTATTGTGCTTTAACAATAGCAATTTCTAAATTAGAGTGCTGTAATTTTTTTTGCAAAGAATCATGCATGCTCTCTGTGTTTTATTACGACAGGATTAAGCTCATCACACACATCGAAGATAATATATACAGAGTAGCAGGGACATAAAAAAAATCTGCTTTCCACACATTTTGACCGCGTAGGTATTGCACTTTTCTATGAAACAGCAGATTGTTTTTTAATAACCGACGAAAAGTTTCATCGCAGTGGGGTTCAGAATCATGTACTGAATCCATGGTATCAGTTTTCGCGTCGATGTTGCCACCTTTGTATAATAGCGCTTAAAGATACTTTAAGGCAAAATCTATATTATCTTTACTGTGTGGTGGTCCATTAAATTGTACGGTGAGCGATATGTCGATATAGTATATATTTTATAGTATCTTCAAAGTGTTTGACGAGCTTTAACATGGCCACACCATGATAAAAATTAAGATGACACTTGCGAAAACAAAGATATAATGAAAGCACTATAAGGTGAAAAAGATGAAAGTAAGAAGTCCTAAGCAGAACAAACCATTACTCGTGTTCTCAGTGACGTATACAGAGAGAGAAGACTAACAAAAATAGACGCCGCGCATAATTTTAGAAGTGAGGTTAAACTCTCATGTTATGACTGCCGGTGTCATAAAACATTTCTTTGTTTGGCTGGTGGTGATGCTGTGACTGGACTACATGCGTAGTTTTACGAAATTGTGGATGCTAAACGTCACTAAAAGTACGATGAGTGCAAAGGGGTAAAATTAGATGTTGCCCGATGTAGTGAAGGAAATGTAGTAATCTATTGTACATTTCCCAGTGAAGAATGAAGACAGGAACTTCTTTTTCGCTAAACAACTTCTTGCCATCAGTAACCAGAATGCCAAAATTTCGATACAGTAGAATCATCATCATTACCTTCCTGCCCTTACGATATACAGTAGAATGAATCCTTACAATTGGACGTAGTTAAGCAGAAGGGTCCAACCCACACTATGGGCGAAAATTAGTTATGTATACCAAAACAGTCTTTGTAGTCAAAACTTTAATATCACAAAAACAATCCCAACTCATCATGTCATTATGACCATACGTTACCAACCCAGTATGGCAGGTCATACAATCACATAACACGATCTGATCTTAAAACTTGAATATCTCAAAACTAACTCTGTGTGGGTAGGATCCTTTCTGTTTAACTACGTCCAATTGGGCAAATATGTGCGTGTTCAAAATCCTGAAAATAAAATTGGTACTGATTCTAAACTTTACTTCGTGTACAATCTAGTAATGGTTTTAGGATGTGGTTGGGGCTGTGGAGATGTTCTAGTGCGTCTGGCATGTTTATCTAGGCTCGGATTGATGGCTTTCAGTGTTTCAGATGTTTATGCCATTATGAGAAAGAAAGCGGCCTCCATATTGCACCGTATCCATCCGAGGAATATCCTACAGTATTCCGAAGTAACAACGGACCGGTTAGATGGTCATTTTCTAACACTAGAGCGTCCTCCACGTGTCTATTTGTTTTCGTTTTTTTTTTCTTGTTGTATTTTAGTAACATAGTTTCTTAAGTATGTGGCGGCATCTACATCGCCACATGCGAACTACGCATCAAAGACCTGACGTCACACAAATGCTGCATTGCGCAATTAGAGTTTACCGCGCGGTGGACATATATACCTACAAGCTCCCGACTTCAACCTCTGGGCAATTGCCCGCCAGACATGACACCCGTCTGATCGGAGGATCCTCCCTTTTCTATGGTGGATGAGTGAACTTTACACCCTGTTCCTCATACCCCTAAAAGTACAAATATGGATATTATGTAATGAATACTCTGAAATAAAGTTGTAATATTTACATACATTAGCGTGTCATTAGTAAGAACTGTCGACCGTTCAGTCAACAATTCTTTATCAATGAATTAATGACGCATAACTAACGAAATAATTAAAACCAACACTTTTCTACTGTAGTTCCATGAATCAAGATGGCATAAGAATTAATATTTTTATTGTGTTTACATTATAATCGGGCCCATATTGAGATAAGACAACGCAAAATACGACTAATTACAGTAAGCCCACATTTATGACTGAAATTATATTAGCCGCAGTCATTAATTACATCATCAAAACAGTAATTATTTATTTTATAAGTCATACTTTGCTACAAACTTGCATTAGTACTCTAATGCAAGTTTGTAGCAAAGTAAAATTGGGATAGCAATATGTACAAAATAAGTCATGAAATAACTCACTTCTATGAGTTACTTACATTATGGAGCGGCGAGGTGGCGTTGGCTCTTTTTAACAGACTTCCAAAAAGGAGGAGGTTCTCTGTTCGTAGCGTGTTTTTTTTTTTTTATTTATGTCCACCGCTTTCTCCGTCAATTGTGGACCGTTTTTGAAAACTCTTTTTTGTTTGTGAAAGGGTATGCTCTCGAGGCCCCGTATAAATTTTATTAACTTTGCGGATAGTTTTTGAGTTAGCTTGAATAATACGTATCTTTCCAATTCGTAAAAAAAATATGGATGATATAAGTTCGTGTCACTGTTATTTACATAGCAGATAGTGGTGTTCGAATTTTTGTGGGGAAGGTAGGTACTACAACTAAAAAGCGAAAAAGAAAACTTTTTACAAAAAAAGAAACAAACCGACTTCCAAAAATTAACACTACAAAGTGAAAAATAACTTTAATTTCGGAAGTCGATAGCAAAAAACGAAATTTCTAAACCAAAGACATCAATTTCCGAAAATAAAGTAATTTTTCACTTAGTAGTGTTTTTTTTGGAAGTTGGTTTGTTTATTTTTGTACAAAAAATTTATCAGCATGGTAGATCTTGGATGGACTGAAAGAACTAACAGCTGATAGATCTGAGTCAAAAATGTAAATGTGCGTCAGGGAGACGCTTTTTTACAATAATTTATAGATATTGGTTCGAATAAGCCCTTTATTTACAAGATTTCATAACTAAATCTTAAGGATATAGTTATCAACATGGGCTTAGTACTGTCAATCTTACTAGAAGCACCTCTTGAGCCTAATAATCCATAACAGGGGATCAGGTTTTCCCCCTAGAAATAGCGCACGTGGCGCTCCGTAGTTTCTGTCTACCCCTATGGGAAAGAGGCGTGAGTTTATGTACGTTGAGGAAACTTTTTAAAAGCATCGATTTGAACGTTTTTCAATAAAAACCCTGAGTCTGCGGACACGAAACTAGCGGCGAGCAGCGATAGCCGACTGGGCGGCGGCGACAGTACAAAATTGTTACAATTTCTTACCGTGCCCGCCTACTTACAGGGCCAGGGAAGGATGGGTTATGAGGAGTTTTGGCATATCCTCAATGTTCCAGTGGTGTAGTGGAACTAATCGACCAAATCTAGTAGAATCAAGTACCTAGTGTTTTAGGTGAGATCAACATTCGAAGAAACTGGTGTTGACTTGTTGACCGTCGCAATGGAGCGCTGCATCTCAATTCTACGTCACTGACTTTTTAAGTTCACAGATAAATATATTTAATGAATCCTCAGACCAAATAAAATACCAAGACATAGCGCTGTGAATAATACAGTGAAGCATGCCAAAACTACACCTCCGCTCTATACACGCTCACACGCACGCTTTAACAAACATTTACAATTAAATTACAATCAAACTAAACGTCACTAAGTGCACACATATTTACGAAACCGGCCTCACGTCACTGTTGACAGTACTATGTCTTAGTTTTTTATTTGGTCTGAGAATGAATCATATTCACGAGTTTTGTGTACATATTTATAAAATATCACGGTTCTACTGTATGTACATGATGTACATAATATTCGTATGTACAGACTGTATACGTCACATAAAAAATTACTTCGTAGAATTGTGTGTTCGGACTTTGATTGCGGTACACAGACCCGTGTCTCGAGTTCTTCTAAAAATGTCTCTATTATGAGAGAAGCTAAATAGTTCTAGTTCAAACATGGACTTTAATTATATTAGGTAGGTATGTGTGCCCTACATAAGGCAGTTTATATTTATCCCAGACTGCTTTATCCATAGAAGCTTTTTCTACAGTCGTTTAAGGGGTAAGGGTTGAATGTCGCGTACAGCTCATTATCTGCCTAGCCTTTTCCTATCTATATTGGGGTCCGCTTCCAGTCTTAACCGGATGCAACTGGATACCAGTATTTTACATGGAGCGACTGCCTATCTGACCTTCACAACCCAGTTACTGGGTAATAACTATTACGATACCGCTTTGATAAAACTGGGTTGTCAGACTTTCGGGCTTCTGACGAAGCGTAACGACTGGTCGCTTCTTAGCTGTGATGCCATGTACGGGTAAGAAGTGTTATATGGCCTTCACCCCTACGTACAGAATAGATACAGCCTTGATCTCTACATAAAGCACTTTTATGAGAATGTTTTCTTGTCACGGAGAGAAAGAACAAGCTTTAACCTCAGAAACGACACAGCTTTCAAATGTTTAATTCATCATCTTCCCGCCGTTGTCCCATGCTAAGTTGTCCTATTATTAAAATTATATAATTTAACATAAATGATAATAAAATTATACATATACTAATAAATTTCATTAATAAAATCTAGTATTAATATTTGTAATAGATAAATGACTAATAATACAAGAAATATGTTTATAGTAATAGATATTTGCACACCTGTTTTGGTAGGATATGGTTCAAAGAACTTTTATTGTTTGTATCACCTCATATACCCATATTTAAGCAAATATTGGATGATTTTACTGAATGAATTGATGAAATTTGATGTTACTTAGGTTCGGGGTAACACGTTTTCTTCTTTCATTCACTCCTGTCAACCGTCACACTATCATTCACTCCCTTCTTTTTCATATCATTCCTCACAGAATCCATCCATCTTTCCTTTGACCTTCCTCTTCGTCTCTATCCATCAACATTTGTAATAATATTCTAGTTCCACAAACAAAATGGCACCCACATGTACCTACTAATCAATATAATCCCACGAACAGTCCAAGGGTCCCAGACATACATTAATGACCTTCACTGATCACGATTAGTGAAACATTCCTCATGATTATTGATACTGGTTCGCGTCGGTTCCAACCGGTGCCAGCTTTGTGGTTTTAAACTTTTTATTAAGCGGTGAGTTTGTCGTTGTTGTGTTTTCCTTGTCATGGACCATTGCTTAGCGATGTGGTCCTTTATAGCTTCACAAGTTACGATACAGATTAAAACAATTTACAAAAAAAAAAGCGACTAGAAAAGCGAAAAAACACTACAAAAATCGGAAATCGGTTGCGAAAAACGAAAATTCAAAACCAAAGACACCGACTTCCGAAATTAAACTTATTTTTCGCTTTGTAGTGTTTTATTACCCCACACAAATTCGAATACCACTACCTGCTATGTAAATAACAGTGACAGGCAGTTATCATCATATCATCCACATACGAATAAGTGGGAAAAATACGTATTATTGAAGCTAACTCAAAAACAATCCAAACAAAGTTAATTAAAATTTATATGAGACCACCTCGAGAGCATACCCTTTCAAACAAAACAAGGAATCTTCATAAAAGGTCCACAATTGACGGAGAAATCGGTGGACATACTTACATTTAAAAAAAACCATACGATACGAACATAGAACCTCTTCCTTTTTGGAAGTCGGTTAAAAAGTAGGAACGTCCTGCGCCAGCGTCAGTCAGCCGCGTTAGCTGACTGAAATGTTCTTAGGTAGGTAGAGGTACCTGCCTAAAGTAATTTAAATAAGTTTTTTTTGTATACGATATGAGTTATTATTTTTCAGTTCGTGTTGATAATAGAAAAGAAGCTCACAGACTAGTGAGCTTATAAAATAGGATGCTTAAAGGATGTTTTGAATGGTTAAAATTTAAATATTTAATTTATTTTACTGTCTTCTTAAGACAACGATGGGCAGACCCCACAGACGGTATGCAAGCGTCGTAAACAAAATCATAATTGCAAACTGATTGAAATGAGCCATTATAATAGTTATTTATGTACAACGTGAACCATAGTAACCTGTTTCTCACAATGCTGTCACGACTTGAACGTCGCAGAATGTGTTTGCATGTTGCTATGCTGGTGGTTTAGTTGTAGATCTTCAGTTGACGACATTTATAAAAAGCCTGTATTCTGTGAAGGGGTTTTTGTGAGTTTATCCTACACAACATCAACCAACAACCAATCAACAACTACCCAACCAACCAGTCAGCCAACCGACCATCAACAAACTAACCGACCAACCTCATTTCACCAGTCATATTATAAGCCCCACATTGTAGGGACATGGCGATTGGTACTAACGGGGCACAAATCGAGCCAACGGAGTACAACTGTGATTTTCTTAGTGTAAAAACTCAATTGATTCGATAAAAAAAAAAAAGTATAATTCAAAAACCCGATAGTAACTACTTTGCCGGAACGAAGTGATCCGGCAGAGACCCGTAGATTGTATGTACATAAAAATATACCTATCAAATTTTAAGAAAATGTCCGGTATTCATAGTTTAAATACCAGGAATAAACACAACCTTGCTGTACATCGCACACGTCTCCACAGAGTAGGCAACTCGTTCATGGGTCAATGTATACGACAAACTTCCCATTGACATGCGAAAATTACACATTAAACGATTTAAAAGCTGAATTAAAACTAAACTTTGTAAAAAAGGGCACTATACAATTTCAGATTATTTAGAAGATAAAAAAGCTTGGGATTGAGCTGCTTGCTCTGCTAAGCCTTGTGAAAACCATAAAACTTGACATTTTAATTATTCATCACAATAAACCAGTTTTATATACACATTGACATTGTTGAAAATTATATTCAAAATGACATGATTACTTTTTAAAGTATTATATTATTTTAATTATTGTGAATGCGAGGACTATGTGGATATTTATTTTTTCTCCTTCATTTATTTTAGTTTTCAGTTAGTTTTAATGATGGCCAGCCGATGACCGTCCGGTAGACGTGTTTTTGAGTGTAGACCGCGAATCATAGGACGCCCTCAGGCTAAGTACTTACGTGGAGCGACGATCTACGCAGGCTGGCACCCAGGACCTTACGCTCAACCACAGACCATACAACCAACGAGGCAATTAAGGCATTATTATTATAATTAATTGTGACAGGCAGAAGAAATCACTTAATATCAGGTGGGCCATGATCTGCCAGTTTATTCACTTGCAAAATCAAAAGTAATTTATTCAATTTAGGCTAAGAATCCTTTGAACTTCTTTACATAAGACAGTGCCCCAAAACGCCCGCCCGTCACAACATCGTAGTGCTTTAGCCGGGAAGATAATTTCCGATCCTGCAATATTTCCATGCAACGTTATAATTGCAAATACGATAAAATTATAAATGACACAATTATTTATAATGTTGGAAATCACGCGAAACAATCCATTATTAGGTTCTACCTACTCCGTATAGATGCAGTGGTTAATTTTATTTTTTCCTTTAATATTTTACCGGTTCAATAAAATTATTTATAGCTTGATAAGTTTTAGACATAAAACTTATCAAGCTATAAAGGTACTTACTTGGAAGATGGATTGATGAAGCTTTGAAGATAGCTGTCATGCCATTTGTCAGTTATCGTCTACGTCTTCGGTCAATGTCAAAGTGCAGCTTACATTCTCATTAGGCTAAACTTAACAAAAATTTGTTAGCCTATTCAACCCATTTTCCTTCTGATCCAACCTATCGAAATGTTTCCCTATTTCATCACCTAATGTCCTTAAAATTCAAACTATGGGTTAAAACTTATTTTAAACCTCTTCAAACGCATATTTTTAACACATATTAGAACGAATCATTCTGTAATGTTCCCACTAATGGGACTCAAACCTGTCTGTAAGACGGATCGACTGAAATCTACCACGCGGGCCCAGTGCGGGCTGCATAAAGATAATCAGCCTATATCGTTCCCACTGCTGGGACACACGCCTCCTCTGGGAGTGAGGGCTGAACTAAACAAAACACCTGTTTTTCCTGAAGAGTTAGACAGAGACCCTCATTTCCCAGTAATGTTTGAGTCCCAGTAACAGGGGAGGGCTTGAACTTTTTAAAAGTGAGTAAGTAGTCTATAAATAAATATGTAGTAAGTTTACATCGGAGTACGCGGCGCTATTTGTCTAAGATCATACACGGCAAACTAACTGGTGTTCCTGATAACTGTGACAGATGTGATAACGTGATAAGTTCAAAACAAAGCTATGGCAGTCGTCGACCGCGTGGTGTGTGCCGTATTTAGTGACGAGTGAGAAATATTTTAAGTAGTAACATAATTAAGAGTCAAAGACACATTTATTTAATTTTGTAACAAAGTTCCTTATCGTACGTTATACTCTGCACACTAGGTGAATGAGAGCTACACCGAAAAAAGTGTAACGTCTTGACCGTCACGACACTTTTGTTAAGAAGTGTCGTGTAAAAATTCATTCGCCAAGTGTGAAACGCTAAAGGAACTTTGTTCCAACCGGGTGTTCCACACCTCTCGTCTGTTTTTATACGTAAATAATTTTGTTTTTTATTTTATTAGCCTATGCATATATGTGTCCCACTGTTGGGCAAAGGCCTCCTCTTTTCCCTTCCAAATCTCTCTGTTTTCAGGCCATGTTGGCTCCGCAAACACGATTTGATCGTCACACCACCTTCGCCGTGGTCTACCTCGACGGCGATGTCCAGTGTGACGATCTATGGCCATCTCTCCGGGTGCATCCGTGCGACGTGGCCGGCACTCTGCCTGTTTTTTCTCCAACATCCACTACTTGAGTTATGGAGCGCAGGGTGGTGTTTCCAACGCGGTCTGTACGCTTGACACCTATTATGGTGCGCTGGTAAAAATAAATTGATGAAAATCAAATGTACCTATAAGTTGCCGAATCGGCTGGGGGAAAGCTCTTCTGCTGAAAATTGCAACCGTACAGGTGGAAGGCTTACAAAGCATGTTTATCAGGAGAAAACCTACAGGGGTGGGTACCAACATCATTAAGCGCTTTATATTCCGTGGTTATACCTACTTACTTATATTGTATCTTATCACAGTTCCGATAAATGTTACGCTAGTAAGTAATTCTTTTAAATATTTCAAACATTACCTAATTAAAATATTTACAGCTACTGTGTGGTAACCGTTAATATTTAAATTAATTTTTATACCGGTAGACATTAACTGAATACATATAATATTTAAATCTAGGCTTCACACGAAGGTAGCTGAACTTAGTCGAAGCACTCTTGCGCAGTTAACTTTCGAAGACACACTAGCCACGCGATGCTACAAGAGACAGTTTAACCAACACCATCTACTACCTACTAGGTACATCACACGGCACACATCTATTTAATTTTGTAATAAATAAAATACAAAACAATATTTCTTCACATCGGACAATCTCCGAACTTACCCGAAGCTCAACTTCGTCAACTCAGTAGACAAACTGTCAAAGTTTATCATTCTTGACAGTATTTCAGTTGAAGCCACTCACGTGACACCGTGTTAAAACCAAACCAAACTAGTAATATTTGTGTTATGACGGCAGTTAACTCACCACACGTGATGTTTTATTGTTTACCAGCAATGATAGCCTACCTGAAAAGAAATAATAATGTTTTTTTAGTTACGTACTACGTACAAATACAAATACACCTTAAGATAAATTATCACGTGCGTATAAAGAAGGGTAGTGTTGTAAATATTAGCATAAGAGTGCGTCCGAGGATCTATATTACCAAACTAATTTCAGCCTACGAGCAGCAGCGTTATTATTTGAAGGGTACCGATGAAATCACAGAAACAAACAAGAAATTTCTGGAAGACAACAAAGCAACAGAAAACCTTCAACCCAAATATAAATTTTTTGAGAATTTTGAACGAACACCTTTGCTCAGCAATGGATTATAATTGTCTTTGCATTGGAAAAAGCTGAAGAACAGCCCTTGGATTAACACCTTGCCGACAGACACTGAATGAGCTATACTTACAAGTATTGTTCATACTTTATACTAGAGCAGAAGAAGCTCTTGAAATAAATTATTGGGTCCGCAGAAACAGCGCAGTAACAACCCGACCGTGCGAACTGCGTCAAATTTTTACTAATCAACAATTACACTTACAATTAGTTGCTTAAAACAATGGGATACATTATGGGGTGACGCACATCATTTTTCTACTATGGGATCTGCAGAGCGGTCGTTTAGATGGGGCGACCCAATTCCTCAGCTCGTTAGATGGCTAATATTTTCAATGATCCTTCATTGAGATGAAATGGAGTCAATGTCACTGAGGCAACTGACATGGTAGTTATCTAAATCAAAAGTAGTTCGTCTGGACTGCAAGATGTTGGTGGCAAACTGGAATTCAGCTGTATCCAGTGAGACTGGAAGTCGACACCAACATAGTTAGAAAAAGGCTAGGCATTTGGTGGGTGGCAAACTGCAGGCTGCACGAAAGCGAATTGTAAGTGGTTATTGCTGCTTTTATGCCCTTATCCAATACCAGAAGATTTGCAGGAGCGTTGCTATCTCAGAGACAGAGCAGAAGTATCTCATATGCCTTTGATTACAGACACAAACTGTCTGTCGTCTCAGGAAGTCATTTGCCAGAAATTCTGGCTGTCTAGCCTCAGAATTAATAGCGAAGGTCAGATGGCAGTCGCTTCAAAATCAGACGGACCTGACCGTAACAACTTTGGAAAACGCTGCTTTACAAACAATCCTTCCCATGGGGTGGCCAGAAAATACAGAACACCTGTTGCTTCGTTTACGTTCATACATCAGACGGTCTATTATGTAAAAAACTCACCGTGAAAAGTTAGGTTATGTGACCTTGAAGTCAGCTGTCAATAGTATCCCTAGTATCAGCTGGAATGACAGCTCACTTCAAGCTCCCTTGAGATTTTTACAGAGTAGATCGGCTGGTCATACACACACACCGTTTGCGAGTACTAGATAACTACTAGTTATGATGTGCCTAGTAATAATTACAGAGTATCTATTTTAGGCGCCCCCATGTTTGTACAAATACCTCTGTATATTGTTCACTCCTCTTATCACACGTAATGGAGCTAATTCTATTTTGTGCTATCAGCTCCAGTAGGTAGTCAATGCCAATGACTTGTACTAAGTTGTTGTATCGGTGTTTTAATAATAAATTACATTACATCAATATCAGGACCATGTCACACTTTTTTAAGTGAAAACGTCTATAGGCGCACTGCGGTCTTTCTGAACAGCGAATGGAACCGTCACGCTCTGGTCGGTGACGCTAAATCGGGTATACTCTGCTCCAGTGATAAGTTTTCACCTTCTTTTTTCATGGCGATATTGTGAATTTTTCATATCTATACCTAATGTAACACAGGATTCAATCATAAAAGGCATAATATCAAGTGTCTTGGTGTGATTTTACAAGGAACAATATTGGGGGCATACTTGTTTCGTGCCTCGGAAAGCACATTTGCCGTTGGTCCCGGCTGCCATTCGTGGATCTTTGACAGTCGTTACGGGTCGTCAGAAGCTCGAAAGTCTGACAACGAGTCTTACCAAGGGATATAGTGTTACCCAGTAACTGGGTTGTGGAGGTCAGATAGGCAGTCGCTCCATGTAAAATACTAGAATTCAGCTGCATCCGGTTAGACTGGAAGCCAACCCCAAAAAAGTTGAGAAAAGGCTAGGCAGATTGATTGACTTGTTTCGTGAAAAGTAAATTGGAATCTTAACAGAAAGAATTTACAAAGTAATGGGATCTTTAACAGTCTGGCTTATTATGAATTAAAGTAAAAGCAACCACACTTACACAATTAATTCAATTAAGACTTATGACAGGATATGGACTGGTAAGAACAACAAAAAACTCAACGAAGTAGTATTTCCATATATCGCACCTTTGGTAGAACAAGGGCATAATTGTCAAAAATTGCCAAACGAATGTCTTTGTCCCTCCAGTTCAAAGGGCCTTTTTAAAGCATTTCTGCATATTTAAGTCATTTTGGCAATTTATGACAATTATGCCCTTGTTCTACCAAAGGTGCGATATTTCTTTTTATCTAATTAAACAGTGTTGTTATATGACACGCAATGTACAACATCCCGTCTTAATAAATGAGCCAGTTATGGTCGACAAGCTGTAAGAAAATTCAGAAGGCCCACATCTTCTAGCTAGCAGAGTGCAAAAAGCAGGGAATCAAATTGAATTCATTGCTTGTGCAATGCGCGCAACTTGTTTTGCCTTCTGAGACAACTCATACTCACCAGCAGCAGAACGATGCTGGTCGCAAAAGAGGAGATAATTCCTGAAGTGGGCACGCTACAAGAACTTCGGAGTAACCGCACAACTGATACAACCACAACGTGTCTCGTAAATAAACTACACGGTTCTGCGTTATTTGGGATTTTTTTCAATCACGATACAGGCCTAAGGACTTCAATGGTAAGTCTTGGATGCATCCAGATCAAATAAGAAGCGTGGCTAACAGTTTAGAACACTCGATCATCGGCCAATATTATTCTTTGAACTCGGAGTAAAGTTAGAAGACACGAGATGGTGTCGTCAAACCGTAAGTGAATTTTCGCACATCTACTTAAAGAAACCCTGAATCCATATTCATAACAAAAACCTTTAATTCATTCATTTATTCACTCAATCACTGACAGACAACGCACAGCTTCAACAGGTGAGTCTAGATTCTAGAAGTATGAAATTTTGCAAATGAGTTCATTAATAATGATAGTGAACACTAAGAAAGATCTGCACACCAGATACCTGGTAGAATATGACAGAAAACCATGTACTTATATTAGTCAACTTATTTTACTCATATTCTTGCAAATAAATAATATTCTATTCTAAGGAAGGAGTTTTGTATCCACTAAAGGGGTTAAATAGGGGGTGAAATTTTGTATTTAAATTCGTCATTATTGCCGATGGGATACACGGTTTGAGTAGAATAAACCTTCTGCACATATGTATCTGTTTTGTGCATTTGCGCACATGGAAAACTCCGGCGCATGGTTAAGGACACAACAATCAGGTCAAGACGAAAGACGCCCTTACATACTAATGTCAGCAACTGGGTCTGTCCGCTGTGACGTCACACTTATTCCTAGAAACTACTAAAAGGTAGAAAGAGAAAGAAAGGTACTTAATAGTTTTTTTTTTTTCGAATGTCTTGTTTAAATGACAAATTTTTTTTTACCTGTCGACAGTTAATCGATAAACTACAATAAAAATAAAAACTGCCATAGACAGCCGCAAACAATTTCCGCGAAGTTTTCATAGAAATTGTTCCACCACAGTCGCGTCGCGTCTGTCCGCAGAAGCCTTAAGGCACCGATAAATCTGGATTCCCTAATTGCAAACCTTACGGATTCCAAATGTTCCCCATCGTCATTTCACGAAAATGCTTCCGTCCACATGAGTTTCATAGGCAAACTATAAGACTATAACTACAAGTAGTAAAATATAAGAGCACAGCCCGAACTGGGAATCGAATCTAGATCTGCAAGTTCAATTGCTATAAGTGAAAGTAAAAACCATAACTAATTTTCTATAGATAATTTTCCCGCGGATTTACGATCTATACGCACCAGTAACGCCATCTAGCGGCTGACACTCGAATTAACTCGACATCAATCGATCTACGTAATGTTACCAATATAACAACAGGTAGAGCTAGTTGTCTATTATGTTTGTTATAACTATTATGTATGAGGGTGTTAATTATGTATTCTATGTACTTTCACCTTTTCTTTATGGCGTAACAAGAAATAAAGATCGCCATTTTGGAATTTAGTGTTACGAAAAAGATTAGCCCAATACGGAATATTTTGATATGCTTAATATAGTTACATCTTTACAACAGCCGAAGTGTCTTAATAAAATTGTGATTTCAGGAAAGTATTTACTTGTTGTTTAATTACCTCAGAGGGTCAAAAGGCAAGGGTAGGAAGAGAACCCAGTGTTGTGGCGCTAATTGGGAGAGGCCTATGTTGGATAGACTGAACTGATTTGTTGATCGAGTTAAAATTTCTAACATCGAACGGCCTCGACCTTCAGCGGACTTCTGTCTAAGTAGCTGTAGCGGTGTAGATTACTTACTATTTCATAACCATAGCCTACCGCTTACGCCGAATGGCAAGATTTATGTTTAGTCTGGCCTAGAATTTATTGAGCAGAACATAAAATTCATTGAATCCCGAACACCTCGTTGTTATATTTGATGTTTTTGTAGGTACGAGGGCTGCTAAAAAAGTTAAAACGTAATTTATTAAGAACTAGACCTGACCAAATATCACGCAACAAAACGGCAGTATTTCCCGGTTTGGCAAAAAAATATGTGAGGGCCAATTTGTTGAAAGGTGGAATAGTATGATATAGTTTACTTTCGTGTACGTTAAAACTTGATGCCTTTCCGGGCAAAGCTACGGAGTAGTGTGAGTGAATTATGGAGCATTAAAACAGCCTCCCCTTGTATTTATAATATTACAATAATAATTATACCTAGTTCAAGAATCAAGCAGATACGAAATAATAGTATTCTTCCAAACCGAAAGGCTGGAAAGCTACACCATTTCCTCCTGTTTTTACAAAAAAAGGCAAAATAGTGAAAAAAAAACACATTCCCAAGGTATTACACAATATTATGACACGCGACATAATAAAGCAGGCACTGGATTTGTTTAAAAACACGTGATTCTGTGACTGTATCACACATTCTTCACTTTCACTTCGGAACAACACGGACAATATGAGAATTAAGTACTATAATTTTATTCTAGTTTTTAGACCTGTATCTATGAATACTAAAAAAAACTTTAATTTGTCACTTTTTAGTTGTGGTATCAACCCCACACAAATACGAATACCACTACCTTTTTTTTTTTGAGGGTGGGAAATTATCAAATAGCTTCTCCCGCTCTGGGCGGAGCGGGAGGGCGTGTCAGACTTTTACTGACTAAACCCCACCCGTGTTCCTTCCGTTGCCTGTGTGCCGGGGCCACGATATCCCTTTCGGACAAACTCCACTACCTGCTATGTAAATAACATTGACAGGAAGTTATCATCATATCATACACATAATTATATTTTGGACACTATTATTATCTGTTACAAGCCCTGTGCGCGGTGGGATGTCCCATCTGCAAAAATTACGATACAAAATTCCATCCCCTATTTTAGATTTTTTTTTAATCCACGTTCTCACGTCGGTGTATAAGAAACTATTGTGCAATTTTTTTAAGGGTGTCGGTTGTCTGTAGTGGATGCTTAAATGAATTTCAGATTTTTATTAAGTAGATTATGTTTATTAGGATTTTAGTCACGTGTTTGTTCCGGGTTCGCCCATATGATCGAGACTAGATAGGAGCCCTTATTAATGAGGTCACAGCAAGTCTAGCCACCTCACGCTCATTAAGCATCACAAAGATTTGTCATGATTTAGTTTCAAATTTCAAATACTTACGCTCACTTTTGGAATGAACCAACTCCATTATTAGCGTAAGTATTTGAAATTTGCACAACACAAGCCCTAACAGAATGGTTGCCGAGAAACCATAGAAGTGTTGACAGAACACCTGTCAGAAGAAGATGAACGACAAAGTAGCGCGGTTAACAACAGGATGGAGTAGCAGATTCGGGAATCATGGCTCACAAGGGAGGAGGCTGATACTCAGCAGTTGGTTTAACATGGCTGTCAATGATGATATAACTAATGAACATCATTTTGTCATCTTCACCCACTATAAGAGCACTTTGAGTATACGATTTTTCTTGATACATGCCTAGGGTTACAACAGTGGTGAGTTTATATGTCCTTCAACTCAACATTCTTCGAGCAACTGCTCAATGGACTCAAGACTTCATACAATAACATTATTGTTATTAATATAGCTAGAATAATCCATTATAATCTAATAATGTTTGTCTTCTATTGTTCCTATAGCGGCGTGACTTACTACAATATCAGTTGCGTCATGTCAAGGACCGATATTTTCATGTGCAAGTTTTATTATAGCTGTTTTATGGACTTGTGAATTTTAATCGGGATGTTAGTAATGTTTGTATGGGAAAATATATTAGTGTGTGGTCTTATTTTTTATCCATACATCCCAAAGCCTCTCGGAACTGTTCTTATATCAGCCATTGTAAACAGCACTCTTTTATCTCCTGATGGTGGTTATGACTTTAATTTCTGTGTCTTCCATGTAAATAACATCTATCGAAAATGTTTGCTTTATCCAAGTTAATATCGTAATAGTAATATCCAAGTTCAAAGAGGGTAATATTTTAGCCACTTACAAGTTCATAAAGGTTTAATTTCATTTAATTGAACATCCAGCTGTGCAAATATAACAATGTTCTTGGAAAACATTCACAATTAATTTCAAAACAGCAGTGGCTTTGTACCGTAAGACAATTAGGGTCTATCCGTAACAGTAAATTGTCGAAGATATGAGCTATATTCGGCAATTTATTAGCACGAACTGTTATCGCATTCGATTAACCCCCGACCCCTGCGAAGTTCCAGACATCTAGAGGCGAAATAAATATACAATGAGTAATCGTATTATTTTCTGTTAAAAGTAGGTACACCAGATTTGGATAAAGAAGTTTTATTTGTATATTCGTAACAAAACCTTTCGGACTAAATTACTGACTGAATCTTCGATTCAGATTCTAACAGGGATTGAAAAAAAGGTCTAGCGAGCAGAGGAGTTATTAAAAAACAGTCACTATTATCGAAATAACTGATTAAAAAGGGTTACCAGATTGCCTAGGCTGCCGAGGCTAAAAAGCCAATGCATAAGGGTGGCGTGTGAAGAAATACCGAGCCTATTATTATCCTAACACAGTGTAGACATAAAACCTCACGCTTGTCTCGATTGACCAAGACTTAATAAATTTGACTGAGCGCAACCTCGTAATGAAGTTTGACGGAGCCACATAATCAATCAGTATCATAATTTTTTTATGACTACACAGCATGCTGGCACATAAACTCAATCTCAGTGCCCTAACCGTGCTCCCTGAGGCTCCAAAGGGTAAAACACTTTAACGATCTCTATTTATGAGTGTGTATTGATGCTCGAGCCGCATTCATAATAGTACTAGAAATAGAAGCAAAAAGAAACAAGTAGATACATTAACGAAATCAAGACATGACTAGAATAAAAACTAGATAACACTAATATTTCATCATGACAAAATATCGAGAAATTGTCCTAACGACGGGCGATCTGTTACATGAACATAGTTATATCTCACAATAATTATAAAGTTGACTTTAGTGATACACAGGTATTGGTTGATGCTGAAGAAGATCCGGCTTGTGACGAACCTTATTGTCATTAATTATTATTTTAAAAGGTTATTATCATAAGTCAGAACCATCAACCAATAATATTACGGTGATTAAACTACAAAATGACGAATGGTTTTAAAGCAGTTCAGATTCCGCTTAAACTTTATCAATTGGTTTTAATCAGCTTATGAGTTCAGTTAGACATTAAAGAGTAACGAACTCAATTGTATTACAACAAAAAATGCGTGTATATACAAAGACAGTAACTACATTGCAAAAAAATACTGTAAAAACATGGGCACCAATTTTGCTGACCTTCGCCAAACATACCATTAAATTGCTATTCTCTTTTCAAATACACCGTGAAAGAGTTGTAAGAAATAAGATTGTATCGTTAAAAATGAACTAAATCATTAGAAGAATAATCAAGGGGTATATTATTTAATCCCTGCATGGGCGCCAGTATCAGTAATTATGTTTCATTGAGTTGTGTATAAACATGACGGGTCGTATAGGTGAAGGATCAGTGGGCTCAGACCCACACGGTGAGAATACGTGTTTTAGATATACAAATATTATATGATTATTAATCCTGCATAGGGCAGCAGGGACAAGGTGCTTTCGAAACAAGAAAAGAGCGTTATCAGGTGGGTTGATGAAGAAAATATTTCCTAGAACCAAATCTTGATTTTGGATTTTGTGTGGAAATAGCTTCTAAGGCACTGGCTTTTAAGAATTAGTCTTGAGTTAGACTAAATCATTATTTGAAACTACTGTAAGAGACCTGAAGATATATTTTATCTTAAAACTACATATCTCGCTAAGCCCTAATTAAAACTAGTCATAGTATTTTAATGAATATTTCATAGTACTTAACATACCTATAATTGAACAAGTACATCATGGATTACTTAAATATCCATATCCTAGATTAAACAACTATTCTAGCAAACTAAATGTCAGAAAAGCATTAGAAAAGAATTTTAAGCCGGTATTTGTCAACACGTGTTCTGTCATGCTAGTAATCTTGAATGCGTTAAGAGTAGTTAGAGTCAGTGCCAAAATGTTTATTGAAACTACGCTACACTCCCACGCAAGCAAGTAGGTAAGCTAATGAAGCAACAATGAGATGAACTTCTGACTGTAATGATGGGATGGTGAAAATATTTTGAGACAGTTGAGTTAGTTAAACATTCATTTACAATGATGAGAGGTTAGTAGCATCAGAGTTACTAGTGAAAGAGCAAGGGACGTACAAAACAATGATGACTCGTCCAAAAGTGGTCTAACATAGACTATAGAATAGCAAATAGTCTTTTACCAAAAAACATCGGCCTCCCAATGATCATTGAACTAAGAAATGAAATAAAATTGGAAATATACGACAAATACACGACGGTGACGACGTGACGGTTGACAGGGGAGAACGGAGAAGAAAACATGTTACGCAAACCCCAAGTAACATGTGACGACGCCAGGAAGATGATAATGATGACGACGAATCAACATGATTGATAGTACTACAAAATATTAAACAATGTGAAACAAATTCATCAGGCTACATTACGCATGCAGCAGACTACATTTTATGCAACCGATTAACATGTTTTACTACCAATGAATCACTGTGGAGAATTACAGTAGCGATAAGTTATCCGATAACGAAAATATCGGACTTTGAAAGAAAAAGCCTTACTAAAAATACTGATTTAGAGAGAGATTGTATACAATTTCTAGGATGCAGTTAATTTTGTCTTCAGATTGTAGTACCTTAGTACCTATAGTAGGATTGGCAGGGAAGTTAACAAGGCTTTAAAAAAAACTTTATATCAGACCATGAGCCATATGATGTAGTGTTAGTACACTCTACTTATAAGCTATGTTACCTGGCTTATTTAAGATTTATTTTATTATGTTAGCCCTTACTCACATGACATTGTATATGTTTTCTTATGTGGACAAAAAAAGGGTTAATTTCATATAACTATTTTGCAGCAAGCAGCAGCGTTTTCTGACAAAACAAGAACATAATTTGCCTCAGAGTAAGTACCCACTTATTTTTTTAGGAAAATTCAGGTAGTCTAAACAGTTCGCTGTTATCTGACTAAGTAAAATTTTAAGTCTAATGTAATTACAATTTAACACAGTTATCTAAGATCTACAATGGCATTACTAATTAATGTTCATGCAGCCAATGACAACGCAACAGTAGGTGTATGCACAGGTCAACTTCGAAATGTTGCCACGTAAAAACAGAATGAGAAATCTATATAAAAATTTTAAGGGAAGTTAATGAGTAGTAGAGATGCTGCAAAAGAAAATGTTCGTCCTGAAATTATTACTACGAAATTAAAACAGACAAAACATGGTGCATCTGTCAGTTTTGACACATACTAATATAAGTATTCTATTCTATGTTTCTCTATGGCAATGCTGCCGATATCGACAATTCTGCCAAGTCAGATTTGTTAAGAGAAAAAGTGCGAAAAGAAGAAACTAATAAATAAATAAAGTTTAATCCCATATGGTTGATAAAGTATGATAAACAAAAATGTCGCACTGCCACCTGTCATATAGGTGTCATCACTTAAATCCACCTGTATACAAGGTGCCTCATAAATAGAGCTTCACGGTGACAAAGCGTGATTAGGCAAATGTCAACGTTGTTTCAAATCCAGCACAAACCCATTTGATCATAGTTCAAGATAAAATAGGTAGATACACGCTGTATATTTGCTATACAAATTACGTCCGCACGATAGTGACTTTGTTTTTTAAATTACGAATAGTGACATATTTAGACAAACAAAAATATCAGCAATGCAGCGTTCTTTAACAAGGAGTAAATATTGGACATTTTGCCGTCATAACTACGTTAATAATAACATCCGTGATAAGTGATAAGATCGTAATGGTGATATTAAGACAGAGGTGCAACAATGCAGTCGCAAATTTAGGTGACATGGCAACCAGTTTGATACGAGCATACCTACAACAGTAGTATATATCAGTATTTGGCTACCTTCTTGACAACTCCCCACCTCTTGAATGACTAGAATTACAGAAGATATAAATTGCTACGGTGACATGTTTATAAAAGATGGAGATACGTTGACTATTGATTGATAGTTGATACCATCATTTTATCATAACAAAATGCCACAACTGCCATCCCTGCATTGCTACTGTAACTCTTAATTCAAGGCACAATGAAGACAAAAGTCCCCGAATATGACGAATTTTGACGCTTAGTCATTTGACGCCCAAAAGGATCTCATATTCAAAATTGAAGCCCATTTGGGCGCCAACAAATGATTGGATCTTGTATAAATGCTCTGTGATTACAAGAAGTTTCATAAATTGCTAACATGATCCCGGAAGAGAAAATGTTAATATAAGTAGGTATAACTAGCATTACTAAAATCTTGCTAAATAGGTATTCGCAAAGGCTCAAAGGAACTATACGAACACAGACTCATGATTTTAGTGACAATGAAGTTAATTTGCATCTATCCGAGATTATCAAATATGGGGCAATTAACAACATCCATAATATTGATGGCGTCAATAACCTTAGATTTAATGTGTGCCAAGTTTGGAGGAATATGAATATGTTACTGTGTTATTGTTAGGTACAAGCTAAACTCAAAAAAACATTTATTTAAATTAAACCATTTTCAGGCACTTTTGACTGTCAAAGAAGTCAAGAAGGTTATTCAGAAAGATGTTCCTATGGAGAAGAACGGGCAAGAAACTCCATACTCCAACTTTAAACCTAAGCAGGCAGAAACGTTACGTATGCCTTTTTTTATACATCTTTGCATGCCACCTGACACCTTCATCATCATTTCAGCCTAAAGACGTCCACTGCTGACCATAGGCCTACCCCAAGCACCACCACTTCGACTGGTTCTGTGTTTCTCGCATCCAGCGGATTCCTGCGGTTTTCACCAAGTCACGTCTTCCGGTACGCGGTCGCTACTCCAGAACTTTTCGTCCCCATCGGCCATCTGTTCTGCGAGCAATGTGCCCTGCGCACTGCCACGTAAGTTTGGCAATTCTTCGGGCTATATCGGTTACCTTAGTTCTCATACAGATATCTTCATGTCTGATTCGATCACGTAGGGAAACTCCAATCATAACCCTCTCATTGCCCTTTGGGTGACTTTCAGCCTTCTAGTGAGGCCGATTGTGAGCGACCACGTTTCAGTGCCATCTCAGGTCATCACTGGCAACACGCTGACAAAGGTTTTCGTCTTGAGTCACCGTGGTAGATGAAACGACCCCTGTAGCACTATTCAAATGAATAAGACTAAGATGATTTTTAACGTTTTTACTGGCATCCAGGGGAAACTTAGTTCACGTACCGTACCGTATCTATCTCCAAGTCGTGTAAGCAATGCAAAATTCTGCGTCAAGAAGTTACAAACAAGTAGACAAACTTTCGGCTTTCTAATATTCCATTACATGTGTATGATTAGATTATGAACGATAGGTAGTACGTTTTCTTAAAAATAAATACAAAATCGTTGTTATTCTAAAAGTATACAACCGTCAATCAAGGCATAGACAGCACAAACATCTTGATCTCTACCATCGAATACATTCTAACAGTTAAAAGTCCAACTAACACTGGCGAGTCGTGAACCTATAATCAAATGAGTTGGTTATTGTCTAAACTCGTCAGACTAGATAATAATCCTCAATATCAAGGTCCTTCTGATAGGCCAGTGGGGATTGAGGTCGGAGTCATAAATATAGATAGATTTACATAAGACATTAAGTTTAATTGAGATATTTATAAACAGGAAGGATTTGTTTTCATAGATGAAGAGGGATATTTACAGTGGAGTAACATAACACACTAATAAATGCCTTTAATTTTGACAATTGGACAACATTCATTGCGATATTAACGTCGTCGAGCAGACGAAGTTTTCAAATATAAGTTGTTAGGGTTAAAAGGGGACACCAAAGGAAAGGCTGTTCTAAGGGTTTCAATAATACGTTTATTATCCTTTTGTTTATTTATTGGAAGGTGTGTTTTACTAATATTACGTGAGACGTGTGAATCCACACAAGGCCAAAAGAATAGTACAGTCACTATGAGAAATTAAGGATTTCAGTCAAGTGGTAAGGGCGGGCTCGGATAGTAAATATTGAGTTAGAATGAGAAAGACTTTTATTATAGTGTTGAAGTAGGAGCGATTTGTTTTTGCAATACTCCAACATTATGTAGCAATGGATTAGGAATTTCCTTTAAAATCCTCCGGATTGTGAAGGCGTGTTACGCAATTGGCGTGCAGGACTTTCGACTGTTGAATATATAGAAGTGCAGGTTAGAAGGATGTTTTAGTTTACATGTTTTTGACCCTTCTCTGCGATTATAATCTACTGTTTAAGTTTTCTCGTTAGCTAGATTCTAACTTGCTCATAACAAAATTATGACTGCGGTTTGAATTGCGAACGGAAAAAAAACAACCATTTTTTTTTTTAAACCAGTCCTTTGCACTTTGACCTATTATAATACTAGTTATTATTTAGTTAACTATGCAAGTCTTCTTTATCTACTACTCAATCAAAGCAATAATCAAGACACAGTATCTGCGAAAATAAATTAAAATAATGTTTATCACTAGAATCAATCATGTCAGCAAGAACTCACTAATTTCAGTACTAATCGCTCGGGGCATACATTCAATCAAAATAAGACTAAAATAGGTTTTAGTCTAGACTTCATTAAATTAGTTCTAAGACCAATATCTAAAAGGTCAGAATAAATGGTACCTACTATTTTATGTCAAGTACGTCGACTAGCTATGCAATATATTAACAAAACTATTCAATTATTCAATACGTTTTAATTGATAATAATAACTTTATATATCTGCACGTGTGTTGATTTAAGTATGTCATTGATTGTAGGTACTTTCAAATTAATGGTTGTTTCTGTACGCATTTTCAGATTCAGAGCTACCTGTGATCTCAAGGAGCTTCCCGATGCTTTGCTAATCTATAGAAAACCTCGAAGATAATAAAAAATTACACACACGTTACAACTTTAAGATTACCAATAACCTCTATGTCAGATTAAAATTCAGATTAATTTATTTGCCAACAATGTAGGTACAGGTATAAGATGGTACATCACTAAGTGTTTCCGCTACATTCTACCTTACGGCATGCAAAGTCGTAAAAACTAACGATACATTTTTCATCTAAATTAACGTGGGGTCCGAGTGCTCATCGCCAAGCGGTTGGTCGACTCTTCACATGACCAGAGGGCTGGCCAATTTTTAGGTCAAAGAATCAGCATTGCCATCCAACGTGGCAATGCTGCCAGCCTTTTGGGCACTTTTCCCACTGACAGCTATGCCTACGATTTTTTGATGCCCAATGAGCTGTTCCTTTGTTTATTTTTTTTCCTCTTTATACTTGTACATAATTTATATATTTTAGTGTCAGTTTTATATTATATTTAAGATTGTGTATATAAGTATTTTGAATTTCTCTGTAAGTATAATATGTTTGAATGATTATCTCTAAATTAATAATTAATTACTATTTATTAATTTAGGGGCATGAGGAACAGGGTGTAAAGTTCACTCATCCCCCATAGAAAAGGGCGGATCCTCCGAACAGACGGGTGTCATGTCTGGCGGGCAATTGCCCAGAGGTTGAAGTCGTGAGCTTGTATATATGTCCACCGCGCGGTAAACTCTAATTGCGCGATGCAGGATTTGAGTGACGTCAGGATGTTGTGTGACGTCAGGTTTTTGATGCATAGTTCGCATGTGGCGGTGTAGATGCCGCCACAAAGTCATTATAGAAATATATATATACAGAGCTTGTAGAAATAGATATGATATATAGTGGGTATTTCACCAGAGGAGTCTTATCATAAGAAATCCTGACTTCCATATTGTGGTCATTAAACGACTATAGGTCCTGACGAACCCGTTGCCATTAAGTGGGGCACAAATCCAAACATTAGGACTGTTATTAAGAATTTCTCAATTAAATAACCCAATAACATTTTGCCCGACCCGTTTTTCGACCAAGAACCAGGATCCACTGTCGCTTGTGACCACTAGATCAACTAGGGCCTAGTGGTTACTAGTATTTACTGCCTAGTTACTAGGCAGTAAATACTGGTAATAATAACTGCTTTTGGACCGGTAAAATCTTACGCAAGGCATGGGTAAAATGTCGTAATCAGCGAGGTTGTACTCTGCACCTCATATTCACCTAATGTTGGTGTCATAACACTGATGTGGTCCATCAGGACAAATAGCCCTCTTTTGTACTAACTGTTGCACTAAAGTATTTTGCTATGGACTCAGTTTTACGTAAATGATATGGAATGCTAATGTTTTAGTTTCTTTTCTGTGAGATGATGATAGGATGTGACAAGTATTTTATGAGCATATAAAGTACTCGGCAATGGAGACTGTACTCATATGTGATACACATCAAATTATCGGTAGGTAAGTTCCAAAAGTTATGGTGTCAGCGTCAGACTTCCCAGTCAGAGTTTCGCGTCGTTTAAGATAGATAGTTTTTACGGTTCTGTAGCTAAAGGGTGAAAACGGGACCCTGTTACAACGCTCCGCTGTCCGTCCGTCTGTCACAGAGCTGTATCTTTTGAACCGTAACAGATAGACACTCGACTTTTTGACAGAGTGTGTACACTACTATGGCCGCTATAACAAAAATATATAAAAAAATATATATAAAAGTAGAAACTGACTGACTGAGTGACATAACAACACAGAGAAGAAACTACTGGGACTTATTCCTTGAGTTCTCCTAATCATTAGATGTTGCGTACAATTTCTGAGCAGACACCTAACAAAAAGTACTAGGCTTGCATGAATTCACGATAGTATTCAATCATTATGTTATGCTACTCATAGGATTTGGATCAGGCGGACAGATAGTCTATAACCTGAATTAACACAAGATACTTTTTATCCCCGTAGTACGTTTTCATGGGATAATTACTCGCTTTTTTTTTAGCATCTTCAATCCACCGGCATAGTCCTGGTTTGAATGCTAAGCGGTTAAGTATTTCTAAATATTTTAAACACACCGTGTTCAGCTATTAATATCTATGGATACCGCAATAAGTCCCATAAGTCCTATGATCTCAATGCTCTTACAAAAAGTAAAGCACTATCATAAAATACAATGCGTTCTAATACTTGTAATTACGTAATTGCACGTCACAAGCGTGTTAAGGTCATTATAGTCTTTACAATATGGATCACTTAACTTGTAATAGGGTTTTTGTCCGAGGGTAAACAGGAATATGATCAGGTAGGTACTACGTATTTGCATGTATCTTGATGGTTTTTTCTGTACAAATCTCACCGTAAGTTTTCTACTTGCGTGATGTGAGCTTGAAGTGAGCTGTCATTGTACCAAAGGCCTTTTTAAACACACGTTTTTCTTGCCGTGAAAAGCTAAGGTTTATAACATTCATTATTCATAATCATTTATTCAAACTAGGCTGAGACTCAGTACTTTTCGAACGTCAAAATTACATAAAACAGTCCCTCCAAAACGTCCACCCCCAAACGCCCACGCTTATACGCCGTGTTAGGGACGGTCATCAGTGTGAACTGGATCACTATGGAAGCTTGTTGACGGACACATTTTTCTACGGCGCGGTTTATTCGCCGTGTGTTGACATGGTCGTCAGTGTTGTATGGATTACTATGGAAGCTTGTTGACGGATACGGTTTTTCTACAGCGTGATTTATACGCCGTACCGTAAAAAAACCGTGTCATGTACGGTTTCTTTAACGTTATTGGCACTATTGACAGCTCACTTCAGGTTCACCGAGAAAAGATCAGCAGTGCTATTCTGTAACCATCTCACCGTGAAAACTTAGGTGAAGTGAGCGTGGACTGAGCTGTCATTCCACAGGGATTTACACTATTGACAGCTCACTTCACCCAAGTTTTCACGGTGAGATATTTACAGAATAGCATGGCTGCTGTTTTTTTTACAGCGAATGGTTTCCCTGCACAAGTGTAAAATGTCACAACTCGGAAAAACTGCGATTTCAATCCTAGAAGGATTGCGTGTCTGGGTCTAGAGGTCTTGACTCGTGCAGAACTTCGTATAAAATGTACGAGTGACAGAGATGACATGACTGCCTTGTCGGTCAACTGCAAGCGCTACTGCTGAACATGAGATCTTGGGTTCGATCCCCAGGTCGGACAAACTGTTATTGGGTTATTCAATCAAGAATTTCTCAGTAGCAGCCGGTCTGGATTAGTGCCCGGCTGTTAGCAATTACCTTGCCCCCTATTACATGGGACTTAAAATATAACTGGCAAAACGTGGGTGGTATATACTATAGGTACACCTCTGCCTGACCCTTCGGGGACCACAGGCGTGATATTATGTTACTTATGTGATAGATTTTGCACAGTCGTGCCGCAAAACCGCATTTTTATATAATAAACAACATAATTAAAGAACACAGTTCGCAGGGAGTCGTGGGATGCAACGTTTTTTGTGATATTATTTTAGTTCTACTTTAAAACCAGTTTCTTAATTATTACAAAAGTTTAAAATATTACATGCATTTGCATTTAGCACATACATTATGGATGATTTTCCTACTATAATTGTTATTATCGTTGGATTCCGTAAATCTAGATGACGTAATTGTAGATCTTTGACAGTCGTTACGGGGCCATCAGAAGCCCGAAAGTCTAACAACCAGTCTTACCAAGGGGTATCGTGTTAGAATGGAAGCCGACCCCAACATAGTTGGGAAAAGGCAGGAAGATGATGTCGGATTTCATAAAAACGCAAGAGCTAGCTAGCACAGGATAGCGAGAAAATATTGGAAGAATGGAAGGCCTTTGCCCAGGAGTCAGAACTTGTTCATAAACACACATTGGCAGAAATACCCATCAGACTAATTGTTCCACACCCTAAGTTAATGAGTTATCATGAACTGGCGAGTTATTTTCTAAAAATCTCATCATGAAAACTTAGGTGAAGTGAGCTTGAAGTTAACTGTCAATCCTTAGTATCAAGAGGAATGACATCTCACTTCAAGCTTTTTTTCAAGCTTCGAGATGTTTTGAGAATAGACGGGCTGCTCTTTACATATAGCTCATGGTATTGCTAATCAGATGAGTATCAATAGCAATAATAGTTCTGTTACTGACAAATTACCAGTCTTCGAACCAGACCGAGTCAGTTAAGACTCTAAAGCTCGTTGGAAATGAGATGATCTGATCATCTTTAAACGGCTAAACCGATTTTGATAAAACATATCAACCATCGCAATATTTTTTTAAAGCTGCATTCATATCGGTTCACCCGTTTAAGAGCTACGGTGCCACAAACAGACACACACATAGCTGTCAAACTTATAACACGTCTCCGCGTCGGGGGTTAAAAATTAAGAGGCGTTTTCTAAAAATTATTCTACTTCCTTTCTAAAGAGTAAGGCAGATTTAAATTATATATCTATATTGGGATAAAAGCTGGATGGCACTAATTAATATGTTACATAATAATCAGAGCCCGAGTTCCCGTGATTTTAGTGACTATATTTACAACAAAACATCATTTAGAGTAAACGTACGTAGCTAATCACGAGAAAACAAGACAAGCAACAAAGTAAAAAAAACGTGTTCCTGTAAAAATTATAAAAAGTAATGACAAACGTTTGGCCAATTTTCTTTTTGTATCATAAACAAAAAATATTGGCTCGTACATAATAATGTGGATTTGGCAAACGAGTGCGGTTGTACATGCGGACTATTTTTATGCGGCCGCGCAAATCAAGTTCAAGGGCTCCAGTGATGAACGTTAGAAAAATATTAGATAAAATACACTCGAGAGCAATGAATCCGGGTCACTTAAAGAATCCTAAAAATCTCGGAAACTAAAAATGCTAGGTTAATGCAATAAATTGTATTTAATAGACAATGTAATACTCCTTAAATGAAGGTATTAAAACTTCTTAGTTATTGTAAAGTTATATCATAAAAAAATCAAATTTGAAAAAGGGCCACTTTCGAAGATGGAACTACGAAATTACAGCATTTGGTTTTGCTTTTGTTTGTAATCTGTCATTTATGTGGGTACATAAACCATGTTGATAGTGCTCTATATTCATTATTCAAGCTGAAATTATGTCGCTTACGCCTGAAGAATGCACCAGAATACTTACAATGCTGGAAACCGGCCGGAGTCAGCGCGATACAGCCAGGACTGTCGGTGTGTCGCTGTCAACAGTACAAAGAGTTCTCCGACGTTACGAAGAAACTGGTTCTAACCTACGCAGACCAGGAACGGGCAGAACCAGGTGTACCACAGCACGAGAAGACCGATACTTGGTGAACACCATGCTTCGAAATCGCTTTCTCACAGGAACTGAACTCACAAATCAGTTTCGACGCCTCGGAGGAAGTAACCCAAGTGCATGGACAGTAAGACGTCGGCTTGCTGAATCTAACTTAAAACCCCTTAGACCTGCAAACGGCCCTAAACTGGAGCGTGGGCATCGTATTTCAAGACTAAGATATGCCCAGAGCCACGTAAATTGGAGTATTGAAGATTGGTCAAAAGTTATGTTCTCCGACGAATCAAAATTTATGCTCTACAAGCACGATGGAAGACACAGAGTGTATCGAAGACCAGGGGAAAGATTCAAGCAAGCATGCATCGAAGAAAAAGTAGCCTACGGTGGTGGGTCTGTACTTGTGTGGGCCGGAATTTCTTCTGAAAGTCGCACAGAGCTGGTGATCATAGAAAACGGTTCTTTAACTAGCGTAAGATATGTGGAAGAAATCCTCAATGATCACGTTGGTCCATTTATGGTCAATTTAGGTGAGGATGCTATATTTATGCATGACAATGCCCGACCTCATACAGGTAGGATTGTGAATGACTACCTTCAAGAGATGAACATTACTCGTATGGAGTGGCCAGCGCGCAGCCCGGATATCAACTCGATCGAGCATGCTTGGGACGAGCTAGGCAGATGCGTAAAACAACGAAACCCTCCCCCAATCACGCTTCGTGAGCTCAAAATTGCTCTCACTGAGGAATGGGAGAATATTCCCCAAAATCGTATAAGGAACTTGGTGTACAGCATGCCAAACCGCGTAAACGCAGTAATGGAAGCACGAGGAGGCAATACGAAGTATTAAAATTCAAGAAAATCGTAATAAAGTTCAAAAATTTAATGTTTCCTATTTTTGTTTTAAGGAGAGATCAGCAGTTTTTTTCTTTATGTAATTTTGTGTTAATAAAATGTATGGTGACTCATATTTTTTTTACTTTCATTTAAGGAGTATTACATTGTCTATTAAATACAATTTATTGCATTAACCTATCATTTTTAGTTTCCGAGATTTTTAACATTCTTTAAGTGACCCGGATTCATTGCTCTCGAGTGTAGTTTACCTACTGCGAATAATAAAATAAATAACCTTAAATTTTAATAACTATTTTCAGCAAGAACTTGTCGATGAAGAAGTCACGGAAGTAATGTAGACACAAGTGTGAGAAAATAAATCAAAATAGTCTCCAGGACTTTTTGCATATTCTCTTTAAGGAGTTTTCTCTCTTCAGATTCGTGACCTACGATATCTTGGACCCTGTTACGAGCTAAACAGAAAAACCATTTTTATCGTAATTGATTTCCCCAACCACCAAACTGATAATAATAGCCATTTAACCTTGTAAAAGAAAACAACAACAACAACATGTGTAACATTATAAATTACAATAAAAAAAAAAAGATTTATCATTTTCTAAGCGTAAAATAAACCTACTATCATTCACATGTGGTGGTTGCCAACATAAAGATGGATAGCGCGGGAAAAGCATTTCAACGCGTCCCTACGATATGTAGACGTCATTTAAACGTTTAAAATACAAAGAAGTAATGATGGATATGTTTATCTTTCGCGTCGGAGGCATCTTAATTTATTTATTAAGTGATCTGACAGAGAACACAGATGAGAATACGCTGAAGTAGCAAACTGGCACCGACTATTAGCTGTGGGATTCCACAAGGCATCATACTGTGTTCTCTTTTTATTGTTTGAGATTGTCAAATATTCGTTGAAACTGAATACCCGAGTTCTAATAGTGACTGCACTAAAGGCATTCATACCGAGATGACCGGGTATTTTAGTCGTAAAAGTGTGGCCGTTGAGCTGACCTGTGTTGTAAGGCCTGCAAATCGTGCAAATGTTTAGGACGCTCTTAGGCTAGGTGGAGCGACGATCTATGCAAGGTGGCTGGTATGAGATTGGTCGAAGATCGAGAGCAGTGGTGTGCGATGACAGAAGAGCAATGACTGCTACACCTATGTCTAGCCTTGTTCAAAACTTATATGATCTTGCCAGACATAATATGGTATCAAGTGGGAGTGGGAGGCGGGTAATAAATATGTAAATAATTGCAACAAAGTATAATAGAAAGTCTTGTATTATGTGCGGGTTGTATGTTTGTCTATTAAGTTGTGAAAATACCAGACAACTGCTCATTTACTTTCTATTTATGAAAAGCTCATTAATAACCAATTAGCAAAGGATGAAGAAATAAATGGAATGAGGAAAAAAATCAACAGACAAAGTCGCAAGCAGAGACCATGTTACATAAAAGATAATATTAACATTAACCCAGAGATAACCTTTACCTCGTAATAATCGTAAATAAATATTTTACAAAGACAGTTCTGTTGAACAAATCTTTATTGGTTCAAAGTCTGCACATACGGATAGTTGGTTAGTTGGTACAGATTGCCTCGTAACACGTATTCCACTGAATATTTGGTTCGAATTGTTTTAGGAAATAATTTGATATCTTATAACAAAAAAAAAATATGCCCCCACGACCCAGAACAGACCCGTCTGGAGAAGAATGACGAGAAGAATCAACCCCTAGGCAGAGAGAGAAAATAAAAATAAAGAGTAATTATTTATAGAGATAGACATGAGTTTAAAAAAAAAATATGCACTGGCTCACCTTACCTCCTTAACCCGTTTGTGTCGATAGTCAAGTTGATTCTTTTTCTTTTGTATCAACAAAGAACTGACCTATTTTTACGTCGTCTTTGACCATCCAAAGGTTATCTGGAAGATAATGCTAGTAGCGATAAGCCCGCAATTGTGCCCTTTTATTAATTTTGTTGTAAGTATTTCCGCTCTATTGGTGTTGCAAAATTAACATAAAAGGATGGAAAATATAACAGCGCCATCCCTTCAATATACAGCTATATAAAATTACCGAGTTCATACAGGTCATGTGAAATGATTTCACATCATTCAATGATTGGTTTAAATGGCTATATTTATCTCACTTCTAACCTGTGCGACAGTACTACAAGTTTTGTACTACAAGGCCCAAATGAAGCAGTAGACGTTTTAACACCACGCGATGAAGAATCCTTACAACCTTGAAACTAATCCAGAAAAATGTGGTGTGAAAAACAAATTCAGTAACACAAAACTCAAGAAGCATTTGTTTATAAATACCCTGTCTGACTAACAGACAATTACAAGAAACTAATATTATTATTCCGGATGTCATGTTGTGGTATGCACCGTTCTGGTGGCGTCTAGCCAAGAGTCGGTAACGCACTAGGAACCCCGTGGCTGAACCATGTGTCTAGCCACTAGCCACCAGCCACCGTTGACTAATACAGCTGAGGAGAATGTGCCAAATATTTTGGGGTATTATGAACTGGTGTTTGATGTAGTGAAACGGCATTTGTTTCGCTGTAGATCATGAAGAAATTGATTGTTTGCACAAATATTTACATAGAAAAAGACTTGTCAGGTATATTGACGTTGAGACTTAAAAGGGCGACTTAAAGAGTCGAGATGAGTATTAATAAGAGAGGTGCGATTAACTTATAATGGATTAGGACTGAGTGTGTAACGCCCTTTGTACATGGCGTGTCTATCAACAATCTTAAATAGTGATCAATACAACACTGTCGACCGTGCCTGCACGCGGGGAGTTAACCGCAGTTTTTCACGGCAAGTAAAACATGTGTGTGTAAAGGGCCTAAGACAAACAGCAAGACGAGCAGAACAAAAGAAAACCAGCCGGTGATCATGATATGGACATCATGTAATGAATTAAGAAGATTTTACAAAACAGTCAGTATTTAAATTTCCACGACCGGTATTCGAAACGCAATCACTCCATTTAGCGTGTTTAACGACTCTAAAATATTCAAAGTACCACTTTAAATGGCATTTCCACCATTTCATAGTCGCCTTTTTATCAACCAACGATTAGATATTGTCAAACTTAGACAGTACAGGACCAAAAGAATGACAAACGTCTTTAATATCATTGGCACAATAAATCTTGTTTCAAATTATCACAATATCGATCAATATTATTCATTTTCGGTGTGTTTACGTGGTGCTAACGAAATCGTGGAGGCACTAAGTACTTCATCACGACCTGCCAAGGTGATACCTTCCTTTCAAATAACTGCAGATGAGCTCAATACGAAAGGGAGTCTATATTTAATTGTGAAGCCGGTTACACAGTGAATGGAATGTTAAAGGTATTTTAGAATAAGGAAAATAGTTAACAAATAAATGACTAACTAGTCAATAATAATGATACCAATTCATTACAAATGTATTTTTATGACAAACTTCTGTGTGAATGAAGAATGTAGAGCAATAATGTATACTGGTCTTGCAGTTTACAATTACAAGTGGGAAATACCAAAATCATAAGTACAACGCCACAGTAATAGTATCTATAATAATATATAAATAAAAACTGAAATGATGTTCGTTGGTAAGCCCATCACTTGAGAACGGGTGGATCAATCTGGCCACTGTTTGTTTAAAAAATATCGTCTTCTTTTTTTCGTGTGGTTAGTGACTAACCTGGTGTCAGAGTTTTAACGCCGCCCATGGGCCTCTGACTTGGCTTCACATGCCGCCGTCGAGAAATATCTCTCAGGCATGCCGGTTTTCCTGCCAGGGTTGCGAGTTTGTCCGAAAGGGATATCGCGACCCCGGCACACAGGCAACGGAAGGAACACGGGTGGGTTTTAGTCAGTAAAAGTCTGACACGCCCTCCTGCTCCGCCAAGAGTGGGAGAAGTTATTTGATAATTTCCCACACGAAAAAAAAAAGAAAAAAAAAGGCGTGCCGGTTTCCTCACGATATTTTCCTTCACCGTTTTTGTAGCAAGTGATAATTATACAATACGCACATGAACTAGTCCGAATTAGGTTTTTATGGAGAGAAAGGAAATGTTGCCCGCAAAATTGTATAGCTCGGAAAAAACTGAAATTGCTTTTTTCAATAGATTGAAATTTTGCTAGTTGTATATAACAGCAACTCCTAAGGTGGAACTTATCTGAACATAAACCTGCGGGTAATTACGTAATAAAATTACAATGCATGCCTTTTATTTTGACAATTCAACAACTCATATATGACGCAATGGATTTGGAACTTCCATCAAAATCATTCAGATTGTGAAAGTGTGTTGTGTAAATGGGGTGCAGATCCGACTCAGAACTTAGGCACACAAGACGAAAATCTTTTCAAATAGGGTTCTAGATTATTGGTGAAGGTATAATGTATGGTAAGTTACACCACACTGGTGTTTTACAAAAAGCACTGATATCCTATATAAAGAACAGTAAATCAGTGAATTGAATAAAAACAGAATAGAAGCGAATATTCACGAAGCGACCGCATGATGCGATTATTAATTAATTGACAAAATGGACGTCTTGTGCCTTGTTGTGTGTCAATGACAATTAACTACGAGTTTGTTGATAGTGTACTAATGCACTTATTATTTCGATGTGGTAGTTTTTGTTACCAGGACCAATCAGCTATCTAATAGGGATGTTGACCGGGGAAAAAAAAATACTATTTAGTCCGTCATTCAGATAATAAAAAAATATTAGACACGTATTTTTTGCTTTATCAAATTAATAAAACATGGTTTAGATAAAACGCATTTAAGTCGAAGGGGAGTGGGGGCTCGCTAAGTCACAATTCAGTATAAAATCTACCGGCCAGTGATGTCATACTACATTTTCACGCATTGCCTACTCAATGTATTGCCGTAATCTTTTGATTATGTAAAAAAGAAAAATATGTATCCAATATTTTTTAATAATCTACCTGACGGACAATTTTTTTTTTTGTCAACATCCCTGTTACGTAACATATTTTCGTAACGATTACGACTAATCAGTTTGATTTTAACAGTTCAACAACATTAATTGCGTTACTTACGTTGTTGAGTAGATTTGTTTTCGAACTTATGAAGCAATGGATCGTCAATCTGTTTCAAAACGATTCAGATTCTGATTGATCGTGTATTACGCAATTAGGGCACTGGGTTGATAAATCCTTGCGGTTTTTCGACAAAGAACAGCACAAACCATTTGTATTTATTTAGGCTAGAATTTCATACTGAGATACACACATTTTCTTACGAAAAGATTTGAAGTAAGCTTTGGTCGTGTCAAAGATAAGTTGGTATCGATCAAATGGATGAAATAATACAAGGAAAAGATGAAGAAAATGATGACTGATTTACAAAAACAATAGAAAAGAAGGTATGACACAATAGACAGTAACCTTTGCTAACAATTACACAAAAGATTTAAAATATAACAACGATCTTTCAACCTACAAACAAAGATTCAAACTCAAAACTCAAACACAAAGCATTAATTTTAATTACACTATTTACAAGCACTTTTGAATCGTTAAAGATTCGGTCAGTTAGTCAGAAAGTTGAAGCTAGTTGCCCATTCCATAACGTAGATCTCTATGGAGAATAACGGGCAAGAAACTCTAAAGACACTCTTTTAAATCAAGATATTACAAAATCCTTGGTAGGTATATTTATTCTTGTTGCTTTTATAATATGTGACAAAAAACAAACAAAAAAACAATACAAAATATAAGATTAATCATCAAACCTTAGAACCTCAAAATCAAAACAGAAAGTTCAAACATTTAAACTATGAACTTGGTACTGTTACGAGATAACAATTTGCCAACAGTATCAAAGTATCATTACACTAAATTGCTATCAATTCAACGGCCGCCGGTGATTGGCTGGTCAGACCGGCGGCTATTAGAATCGATGTCGTTAGCCAATAGAGCTGGGCTGCACGTGACAACGATAGGGTTGAATTAAATGAGCATGAACTGATATTTCGCGAAGATTTATTTGTGCTGATGTCAAGTTATTTTTCGTTCGTTCTTCTCTTTTCTGTGAGAATATATATAAAATATATTATATATTTAAACAAATATTGCTCATTTAATAGTATAGGATGATTATCAGTGTCTTCTTGGTAACTGGGTTACAGGAGAAAAACTTCTAGTACCTCTACGAGATTTACCACAAAATCGGACTATACTGGATTTAGACAGATACACCTACGTCATTAATTTGAGCAAGTTCAAGTTTTTAACACAAACCACAAATCGTACACAAGATTTAATTCGCAAAATGTTGGTTAATATTCGAGTCGTTATCGTGAACTAGAACGTATGAGAGTAGCTACCTACAACCGTTAAATAAAATATGTAAGCACAGTTGGACATTATGTGTATTGGTAAGGAGAGGGCAATGACTTGTCATGGCATTGAATTGAACTACCGATTCTGACATGACAGTCTCTAAAGAAATTCTAGTGGTATTTAACTTTTGAATACTTATCATTTGGATAATGGTTTAATGAAGAAGAAATACTTTTTGCAATATAGAACTACAAAGTCGAAGATACTAACATTCGTTTTTAGTAAGTGATATGAGTTGGTTTAAGCAGTCGGCTACTGCAATCATCAATGTACATTTCCAATGCTAGCGATCGAATTCGACAATGGACCATCTGAATGCATCATTGGAGTCTGGATCCATTGGGGACAGTCTGCTTTTTGCTGAAAACCAGCGGGGTAATTGCGTAACACACATAAAATAGCAATTGATCGCAATGCCCTTCATCTTGATAGTTCAGCCACTATCATTGCGTTATTTGCGTTGATAAGTAGATGATTTTTTCAAACCTATGTCTAAGTCAAATCATTTATTTCAAATAGGCCCTTGTAAGGGAGTTTTGAACGTCAAAATATACAAATAAAATAATTGATTCTAGTCGCACCTTACAAAAGGAATTTCGTATGGAGAATAACGGGCAAGAAACTCCACCGTTACTCTTTTAAAATGTTTTACAATATTTTGTATAGATACATTAGTTAATAATTATATGTGAAGACGATGCACCTAGAATAAAATAACTATACCACAATAGGTAAAAAGAATTTAAAATGAAGCAACGACGGATAAATTAATTATGTGATAAATACATGGTGCTCACATATTTATTATAAACATTGTAAAAGCCGAGGATTTTCCAAAAATTTTACAATTAATGAGAATCAATATGAAGCAATGTATTAGGCATTTCCTTCAAAACCCTCGGATGGGTCGTATTCGTATGATGTATATCTGCTGAAAATTGTTAAGCACTCAGTATACCATGACTTTCGTCCAAATGAAAAAGATGCTTTTATTGACGCATGATAATAATCACACATACACCACAACAAAGCCAACTCCTCCAACGAAAATCCTGTCCAATCCCATTTAGTAGTGAGCTGCAATTGGCACAAACTATAAACGAACATTATTGCTTTATAAAAACCAGCGGAATCAAATACTTTGGCACCGACTCCGGAGCAATCGTGTGGCGAGACGCGTGCTCACATTGTTTTGAGTGTGACTGTGCTAGTTTTCTGAGACCTGTGAGCGTTAAGCTTCGTGCAGACCAGCGCGACGCGACGCCGCGACGCGACTCGAACAATACAATTTCTAAGAAAACTTGACGGTATAACAATAACCGGTGTCGCGTCGCGCGACAAGTCGCGCTGGTCTGCACAAAGCTTTACTCGCTTCTTTTCTGGGTTCCCAGAATTCGGAATTCTCAAAGGTATCTAAGTACTTTACTTTTCACGAAGACGACATCCGGTATCGGTTCTAAGCACATAAAGGAGGAGCCTCTGCGGGATGTCCAGTGGATCGCACTTTTGACCCGTGTACATAAACACTGCCGTTCTTCGCCGGTCTTTAGCTGCCTGTGGCTGCTCATCTTCTTGATAGGCTTTTCTGAAGAGCGGATGAGCAGTCACAGCTATATGCATAAAATACTTAACATGACTGCAGCTTCTGTCATCCTAAATACGTTTATTTCACGCCACTTCTAAGCAATGCGCCGATTAATTACAAAATATTACTATAATGACATTATGAATGACACAACTACGGCTTGCTACTTCCCCAAATAATCTTTAGGTAAAATTCAAAGGTATAGATAACAGTTTTCCGTTGCTGATAACAAGGGAAAAATTCTAACGTCATCGTTTCACACATACTTAAGATTTTAACACCACAAGATGCGTGTATCATCTAGGTTTTTTTTCAAGTAATTATGATCATTACGATGTTGATTTATGGGCGATAATTGAGTGCGGTTTTTGACAGTAGAAGTTGATAGTGTTTAACATGTCTGCACAATTTGGGTCATATAACGATGATATTTATTAAGTATTGAGAAGGTGTGCGTATCGCAGACGATTGGGAATAATTGCTGAAAAAAAAAAATGGAAGACACAGAATGATGATTTCATTATGCAAGTAAGTAAGTATGTAGTTGCAAACCCTTTAATTGTACTTCTGTTCTGATTTTAATGAAATATTCAGCTAAATAATTATGATAAAAAAAACTAATGTTTTTCGACTTAGTCGCTGACTAAATCTATTCTATGACCAACTGTCGACGACTAGAAAAGATGATTATGCCTTAAATAGCCTGATAATTAAATAATTTAAAAAAATATATCGAAACTGAATAACGTTGTCTCGCTGATGGTGGCGCTTGAGTCGTCATTTAACTTCCTTCAAAATGGTTGAGCTGAATGGTGCTAATCCATGCGTCATGTTCGTAAACGGGTGCCGTCAGTTGGGACTGGTTATCTCTTAGCTGCCACGGTTTATTACTTTTTATTTTTTTATTTCTATTTGCTGTACTCTGGTCGCTTCTGTACATCGTTCTCACATATAATAATAAAATCAACATTAAGGATGTAAGTAACTAATATTTTGGTAACAAAATATTTTAAAAGAGTGTCCGTGGATTTTCTTGCCCGTTCTTTTCCATAGGTACCTAATACGCTTTGGAATGGTCAACTAGGTTCATATTTCTAACTGACCGACTCCTTGATAGTTCAAAAGTGCCTGTAAATGGTTTAATCACTCCACGCATAACACTTTGTCACAAAAGCAATTTATCTCGTCTGCTCGACGTCCGTATGTCACGCATAGGATCCAGCAGAATATCTTTGCCTGACACATGCTGAGCTGAACTCCCACTTGGTGAAACCTTCAGACGCACACACACCGCACCTTGTATATTTTAGTTGAAGTATGTCATAATGTCACTCCATTTCTTTAAATACCTATGTTTATTCTTTTTTGTATATTGGCATCTTGTTTTATTATACATATATAACAAAATATATTCATGTAAATTGTTCTTATTTAATTATGCTTAAGTGTGTCTTTTGCGTGCATATTTTTTTTTTTATATCTAGATCTATCTAAATGAAAAATGCTTTGAGTTTTAGTCGTGCCGTCTTCTCCCACTGTGTATGACATAACAAACATACGATTAGTAATTCACTGCAGTTTATTTAACAAACCTCTGATCATGCGCATACCGCAGACAAATTGTAAATATCGCGATTTAGTGACAGACCCATGAATGATTGACCGCCTTTTTGGCGAAGATTTAGTAATAATATTAATAAGGTTCCGTGTGGTGCCGGACGTAAAGAATATTACCAGCCCATTTCTTCCAGTGGGTGTCGTAGAAGGCGACTAAGGGACTTACTAGAGAATGAGCAAAAAGTAATTAATGGAATGGGCAAACCCTCCCATTTGGGGGAGGCTATGTCCAGCAGTGGACGTCTTTCGGCTGAAATGATTAGGTATGATGATGATGATGACAACATTAATTCAATACTATACTATACATGTTTATTATAACTTCTATTGTTTCAAAATGTTGCATGCCGTAAGGTAAAATGTAACGGGACTATTTATAAAATTCCATCTTATCTGCATATACATTCGTCATATCATTATTCTCCTGCCCTTATCCCAATTTATTTGGGGTTGGCGCAACATTACATTATAAGCAATAAATACACAGCAGAATACCCCGCCAGGCCCGCTAGTCTAGGCTTGATATACATATATGTAGGCCCCTGAAGTTTAACATGTATTGTTATGCCCAGAAAAACCGCCGCGACGTCTACAGTTCCAAGCACCTCTTTATCTAAGACGATGTTGGGTCCTCGATTTTTAACATTCGGTTAGGCGAATTTTTAAATTTTTTGGCTTTGAGAACTCAGTTATTGTCGTAAACCACGCCGTAACCATTGAGAGTGCACTGTTTTCGTCGTGAAAATCTTGTCTATTCTTTCTACTTTAAAAATTATCTGCAAAAAGTACAACGTGTCATTCATATACACTAAGAATAAGAATGGACCCAGTGTTGAGCCTTGAGGTACACCTAACTGAACTGGTAGCCCGGAAGTTTTTACACCATTAACATCTAGTTCGATCATCAAGCTAATCCACAGTTATAACATCTTAGAACTTCTGCACACCCACAGCCAAAACACGCATAAAGATAAAATACCCACATGCAATTGTGTTTTTTTTTATATCTCTTCTCGTGCGTCTGCCGGCAAAGGTCGATCGTATCACATACCAATGATGATTGAAGACACATTCTTGTTTTAATGAATGAGGTGATAGAAAGCATTGATGATATACAGTCGAACGTGATAGACTATAGTTTTTTTACTTCAGGCAGCCACATTGCCCATGCTTGAGAATGCCGAGGCAACGCTGTACTCAAAGTTGATTAAGTATTTTTGTACTTTAGGGAAGCCCAAGGGTCTAAACCCTATTACTATACAATTGCCTACATCTGCTAAATTTACCTTCTATATATACCTCGTCAGCCTTCAAAGCAAGAATGAATATGCATCTTCTGTGCTCGCTCGTTCCATCTTAGACTTCATCCATCGCTTTACACCAGGAGAGATCGACGTCAAGACTTCAAGAGCAGGTCCATTTCGCAATTAAAAAGAAAAAAAAAACTTTGAGGAGTTTAGCCAGAAAGGCGTCCCAAACAAAAGAGATGGACTACATTTGTTTATATTAAGACATTGCCAAATTACATCCAATAAAGATAAGACTGTTTTACTTTTCTTTAATTTAGCGTAACATTTACAAAATAGCCGTCCTGGCTTGAAGCCAAACATAATATTGTATTTAAATTCACTACGCATAATCGCCTTAAATATAGAGACAGTTGTAGTAAAATAAATAAGCAGAGGGACCATTTCAAGGAGGAGTGACAGCAGTCTATGCTAAAGGGTAAAGGAAAATATATACCTACCTATCGAAAAGATTTGTTAATTCAGTAGCTGTATTATATCGGTAGTCAAATTGTCGCTGAATTTCCTAGTGACTTTTGGAGAAAGAAAGGTGTATGATAGTGATGCCTATCCAAGGAATGGGCAGTTTATACTATTCTTCAACCAGTGAGTTGGTGAAACCTAGAGGCCTGCGAATTCCTCGACCTTTAGGCCTGAACCAGACACACTTGTAGACCTTATCTGGGGCACAGTCTTCAAGCTTTTTGGTCGATACGCTTCACAATGCATAAATTAATGAGCTTGCTGTATTCACGTCGCCTGTCATCAAGACTTTCCGCACAGAGACAATTCCACACACACAGTCCAACACTCTCTCAAATATCCTGATTCCTTAATCTGAGGCTTCTGCATTAATTATTATTTACTCGGTTTTCTACGAGAACCTTTTATGTATTTGTTTGTAACAACATGCAACAATGTTACGATATTAAGCGGTTGGAATACCGTTTGCCAAGCAAGTTTTTTGTGATATTTTCTCCTGTCAGCAAAGGCCAGCATGTGTCATTATCTCACGGTTTACGATCACAGTCTAAAAATACGCCTTTCGATGTCTCTTTATTTCTTCGATCTCTTCTTGATTTAGTCTGTCAATTTGCATGCTATTTTGATCCTCAGCCAAATTGGTGCCTTTATAATCTTCTGTGCTGCGAAACTCCAAATGCTCTGGAGTCTTCTATGGGTACTACCGTATCCAAATACTCTATGTACATATTACTAAAGTCGAATTAGCAAAATATGTTAATGTTTAGGACACGTGTTACGTCAGCAATGTTACTAGTCGAAGATCTTTATCTGAAAATGAATTGTAGTCATCATGATAAGACTGGGTAACTGCGGTATCTTACTGTACCTAGAGATCTAATCTATAATTTTATAAGACATAATACGATAACAAGTTAGTACTACAATTGAACAAGAAGTTTTCAGTATGAATGTGGATGGCTTTAACAGAAGAGGCAGACCAAAGAAAAGATAGATGAATGGTGTGAAAGATGATATTACTAGAAAAGCAGTGAATTTCGAGATGACGGCTCGAAAAGAAAGAAAAAAATATTTTATTTGGGGCACGCACAGGAAATACAAACAATAAAAAGGGACATTAAAAACTAACTAAAACAGTCCCGTGCAAAGCCAAAAAGGCTCCTATCTCAGCATAATGCTGCGATATTTAAAAAATTAATACCGCACCGCTGGTTTTCTGATAGGGCCGGCTGTGTTGCCAGGGAAGCACCTATAAAAGATGGTATGGATGAAATAGGCGTCTGCGCTGACCCCAAATCAATTTGGATAAGGGCAGAGGGTGATGATGATGATATACTATAACCAACCACCAATACTATATGCCAACTAAGCATGCAGATAAGAAATTTGGCTAGATGCGGTTACTGCAGGCGGAAAATATCTCTAACAGAAAGAAGATAAGATTGCGTTTACAATAAACTCTACTAAACAGAATCATTAGGATAACATTCTCACAAAAAAGCGAAGAATGGCGTAAAAGGGGGTTCGCTCTACAGCGGGTCTCATCTGTAGATGATGATAATGATAATTATTATGATGATGATATTCTAACTACTGGCAACTATTCTTACGTTTAGCTATGTATAGGCTTCCACGATTATTCATCATTATGGTCACTTATTGGTACTCCCTAACCGTTAAACGACTATGACTACATTGATAGACACACTAAAACCGCTCTCGTTTGAGAATCAATATTATTTATTTTTCCACACTCGCCTACATACGTCTTCGTCGTTTTTCTTCGCAAATAAAACTCTTTTATAAGATGCATAGATTCTTCAAATACTTTTATCTGACGTTATCTATTCATCTATTGCTCTTTTCGTTAAACAGAATTCTGTAAATAAAACGTTTGTTAGAATTTTGCAATGCTTGTCAATCAATCTGCCTAGTCTTTTCCCAGATATGTTGGGGAAGGCTACCAGTCTAACCGGATGGAGCTGAAAACCGGTATTTTACATGGAGCGACTGCCTATCTGACCTCCACAACCCAGTTACTTGGTTACACAATACACTTTTTTTTTTTTTTTTTTGAGGCTGTGAAATTAACAAATAACTTCTCCCGCTCTGGGCGGAGCGGGAGGGCGTGTCAGACTTTTACTGACTAAAACCCACCCGTGTTCCTTCCGTTGCCTGTGTGCCGGGGTCGCGATATCCCTTTCGGACAAACCCGCAACCCCGGCAGGCATTGGCCCTTCCGGACCCCGTCAGTTGGTGCTGACATCTCTTTGAGGCGCGCGTGGAACACAACGCGCCGTCGACCCGGGCCTGGTCCCTATCGGACGGCGAGCTACCCATTACTCACCGTCCGCAAGCCCGCGCCTACGGTGGCCGGAAGTCGGCTCTCGACTCCCGACGCCCGGGGCGTCTCCTGCGGCGACTAGGGGCGCGAGGGCGCGAATCTTGCCTCTCCCTCGCGCGCTCCGCCTCCTCCTTCGCGAGCATTACTGCTTCGCAGAAGGAGGTGACGGCCTCCCATGCACTCTCGCTCCGGACCATGGCCTGAACCAGGGCCGGACGCGAGAGATCGCCGCCGCCGATCGCCTCCGTGAGGACACGGCGGTGCTCCGCTCAAGCTGGGCAGACCTCCACCGTATGCTCCACCGTGTACACAATACCCTTGGTAAGATTGGTTGTCAGAATTACAACTTGGCTGGCATGAGTTAGGTAAATTTTACATATTTACACGAGGAGGTCATTCAATTCAGTATTTACTACCTATCAGCTTAGGGACCTTGAATAAGTTTCTAACAGAACATGCTGACACGTACCAATTGTCCTACTTATCATGCAACTACAAAAAAACCAATATAAATATCAAATAAACTATTATCGGAGTTCGTTTTTAAATGGCAAATACTCAGTATGGTCTATACTTACTAATAATAATATTATAAAGAGGTAAAATTTGTGAGTTGGTATGTAGGGGGTAATCTTCGAAACTACTGATCTGATTCCGCAAATTCTCTCACTATGGGAAGCTACAGTATTGCCGAGTGTCAAAGGATATAATTATCCTACACTACTAAACGAGCAATATTTGTATATAAATGTATATATATATTTATTTGTAATGACGTTCTCGAAAACAGCTCTAACGATTTCGATGAAAGTTGCAATAGGTAGGGGTTTACGGTGGCGAAAAATCGATCTAGCTAAGTCTCATATCTGGGAAAATTCGTCGTCTCCGTATTTTCACCCGAGCAGAGCTCGTCGCCCAAAGTTTAGGACAAGATGCTACCTCAGAATAATGACATGGCAGCTTCTATCAATATTGATCGCATGGCAGCATGGAATTAGTATGAACTATCCTATACTATTAAATCTGCATTCTCATTTTTTACCAGAGCAGAGCTCGGTCGCCCAGGTACTTTTAGGTTTAAACAAGAAATTTCACGCGGACGAAGTCCCGGGCTGAAGCCGCAAATCTCACATGCATATATACGGCCAATCCCAGTATTAAAGTCGGTCACAATATTTTTGTCTAGTGAGAAAATCAAACCAAATGTGCAGCAGTGAACTGGATTTAGGGTTACCATTTCGAAATTTGAAAAGTCCTTTCATAAAGTCCTGTCAATAGACAAAACAAAGATAAAATGTGTACTTATAACTAGGATTTTTTTTTTTTCGGCTGGGCCTGATTAATTCCGGATCTCCTCCAGACTGAGAATAAGCAAGTTAAAGAGAATCAAACCCTTGAGCCGATATGGCAGAAGGTAACATGAATTATCTTTCATTTGATTGGGCTGCAAACAAGGGTACAGCTAGCGAATCTCTGCAAACGTGATGAATATCCGGTTAGACTGGAAGCCGACCCCAACATAGTTGGGAAAAGGCTAGGCAGATTGATAGTCTTATCCATATACAGAATTAAATCTACGAGAACGTGTAATTGCTGATAACCAGTTATAAACTTCTAATTAATATTAAAATCGTATGCGAATGCTGTCAAATAAACATGCGCCAAGCATACGGACTGGTAACCTGTATGTTGAGCATTTTAATCAAAGTGTTGTCTTATAAAAAATATTTATGATGTCCTTGAGAAAGGTCTCGGTTTTCACTACTATCATCGGTATCAAAATCATCTTCAAACCTTAGTTTAACTTTAACATTTTATTACTACTTTGTGTCACGTTTTTCTTTTCAATTTTAGAATATTTTGACATGATTTTTTCTAAATGAATGGGGTTCAATAAACTCAGCCTATTGCAGTCCACTGCTGGTCATAGGCCTCTCCCGGACTGCGCCACAACACCCTGCCCGCCGCCTTCCGAACCGAGTCTTTCCCAGTCAAGGTCGTTTGTCCATCTAGCTCCTACACTACGCTTACCTGAACGCGGTCTCCACTCCAGGACTCGTCTGCTCCACCGGCCATCAGTCCTACATTTTTCTCACATGCATATAGAAGCAACAAGAATAATGTATCCAGGATTTTCTAATATTTTGATTTTAAAAAGTGTCCTAGGAGTTTCTTGCCCGTTCTTCTCCACAGAGATCTACGTTTTGGAATGGGCAACTAGCTTCAACTTTCTGACTAACTGACTGACTCCGTCACACTCACAATTAAAAGTGCCTGTAATTGGTTTAATTTTAATAAGTAAATGCTTTGAGTTAGAGTTTGGTGATTTAATAATATTATAAATATCTTAGGATGATTATATCCATGCAAATGTCCAGACAAGTCTTGTGAGAAATAAATTTTATAGTATCACGTTAGTGATAACAGTCTTATGAGTATTTGAGACAATTCGGATAACTTATCGGTTGTTGTCGCATAAAAATATACACTCGTATCTTGATGTTGATGGAAAACTTTAAATAAATTATATTCCGGTGCGATGGCCTCTGATAAACATGGCTGACAATCTGCGCTGAAGTAGCCACAGTAAAATGTACCGATATGCATTCGAATCTTTTTTTTTTATCTTCCAGTGTACCTACTCTAAGAGATACTCTACATTTACATGTTATTGCGATAGGAAGTGCAAATCAAAAGAGAACAACACACATTTACGACAGGATTGAACTGTCTCGTTGATCGAGTAGTCGGAAGCGCTACTGCTGAGAATGAAGTCCTGGGTCGGGGAAAAGTTATGTTGGGAATCCATCGGGAATTGCTCAGAAGCAGCCCGGAGCTTGGATTCGTGCCCGGTTGATGGCAATAGGCTCGCCCCTTATTACATGAGACAAACAATACTTGCGAAATGTGGGTGTACTATAATAGGTGGTGCTCAAAATCTATACCTCTGCCTAACCCTTAGGGGAAAACAGGCGTAATATTATGTTTTATGATCCAAAGGCAAACCACAATGGCCTTCGAAGATACAGCAAATCCGGTGGTGCCAATATTTACCAGATTGTGTCAATAACCCAGGTAACATTTGATAATAACGTAGGTATCTGATGATCATGACGTCAAGAATTAAGCACTACCTAACTACTACATGAATTCACGACAGACCCTTTCAAATATCAATGCACGATTCCTGGGATCATTTGGTCCAAATAAGGATTATTACTCAACTGGCCAATTGAGATAAGGATACTGTAAAGGCAGACAGTTTTTGATTAAGCGTATAAATCTTTAAGTAACCAAGAATAGAATTATCAGCTTTTATTTGCACAAGATCATATCTTGGATATAAAAAACTAATTATTTAATATTGTCAAACCTGATTTAAGAACCGAACCGTAAATCCTTTATTTAGTCCACATGATATCAAATGTCAGTTTAAGCGCTCTTAGAGCAGCCTAAACCTAGTACAGGTACTCACCTGTACTAGGTGTAGGCTGCTTAAGATATGCATAGCTTAGTAGCTATGAAATTAATTTAGGTAGAGACTAAAGTATATGAACCAAGAGTTATGCTAGATTCGTCTCCGGGTTTTCTAGTACTGCTGTTGCTGTATTGTGGACGAGGTGCATCAGACAGACTTGAGACAGAAGAAAATGAAACATATTTACTTATATTTTATTAACACAATATAACAAAACCAAGTGTAATGAAGGCTTAACTGTTCCGATAAAAACTCCGTTGAACGATCTACGAATAACAGAGCCGATAAAATCACATGACGAGATAAAACACCAAATCTTTTGCGAGGCCAGGTAATAGCGACCAAGGCTTCTGTTTTTTCCCCATTTTTAGGTCTGGTAGACCTCAAAACGTTTCAGTTAACTTTTGGGTATTGCTGCAGTATCATATGAAATAATATAAGGTGACGAACATTCTCAGTGTGAAAGAAGAAGATGAGGCTAGAAAGGAGGTGGATACTGAGGTGACGGCTGTTAGAGGTGTATGGAAGAGGAAGACATGCAATGCCAAATCCAAATAAATTGGGCTAAGACCATGGAACAAAGGAATGTCCCGTTTATTCACGATTATCGTTGATTAGATTCAATAATGGCCAAAAAGAATGACGTCGAAACGTTTTTTCGCCTGCCAAGATATACCGTAAATACATCCCGATTACCTCGTATCTCACAATTGACAGCATCAATAAAAATAAACAATCTTTTGTTCGGTAAAATCGTCACTTTCCCCGATTAGGAAACTAGTGTCGGTAAATTACGTAACTTGCACAAATCTGTTCTCGAGTGCGATAAAGCGGTCAGAATCAATTCTGTTTTGGCATCTACGGAATCAATTCTGTTTTGACATCTGGGACGTAAAATATTTTGCAATATTTTACTTAGCGGGGAAGTTAAACCAGAAGAACAGAGAAGTACTTTACAATGGCTCCTAATTTTTTACATGTATTTTTCAACTCGTTACAAAGGAACTACTTCAAATGTGGCCCTTGACTCTAAAAGACTTAGTTATTTGTTAACATTTTGACTTCTACTCACATTTTACATAAACTCTACTAGTTTTTCGAGAAATATATGACTAGACTTTCTCCACATCATTAGTGGAAGACGAAGGTTTTCCTGGATCGTATATACTCGTATAATTGAATATAAGTACTTATGTAGATACTGTTCAGTACTAACTGGTTATCTCAGTTGGATGCCGCATCGCTTGTTTGGGGAATGGTGACATTAGACATTCCAAATTAAGAGTTAATTTTATCTTTTGTGTAAACATTACAAGACCATCACACACAATCGTGACATAAACATAAATTCGAAACGAACTCTGAATAAAAAAGAACGATAAATTACTACGATTAGGAGTAACACAAACAGGTATTTCTCTAAGAACATTCTTCGTAAACGTTTACGAAGACAACACTAATTAATGAATGCCACGCGTGACATAGATAACTGATCACTGTTTTTAATTGGTTTAGTAATTTTGGGAGTTACAGTTAGAGCATCAAATAATACTTTAGCCATAGGCTACTGACAGGAGCGGCTCGCAGCTAAAGAGGGGCTCGCTCGTTGCCTAAATGATAACAGCCGTATGGGTCGATCGAAGGTAAAGCTACGCTTGCCGCAGAAGGTTCATTGATGGGCAACCTCGATACATTACGTATCGAGACCCCTCCGTGCCTCGGAAAGCGCGTTAAGCATTGGTTCCGGCTGTCATTCCTAGATCTTTGACAGTTGTTAGTCGTTTCAGGTATTCAGAAGCCCAAAAGTCTGACTATCAGTCTTAGGTACACTAGATGCTTTTGTCGCCGGACTGACATCTGATAAGCAAGTAGGTCAAGATATCGATTCAGAAAACATAGTTGGCGACCACCTAGATGGACTGACGCGACGGCCAGAAGAAGATGACTGTGGACCTGAGATAGTTGAAATGCGGAGGGCAGAAGATGAAACGACTTTCTGATATTATACACTCAATTCAAGGATCTTATAAGTAATAGCGGCAGTTGCCAGAAGTAGTTCCGATCATCAAATCATGTGACCTAAAAGAAAAACATGGAATGAACTTTAGATGAGGTCTTTGCCTGCAGGAGGACATAGAGATAAAAAAACATACGGACAAACAAATTACTCAATTGAAAGCAAGAGTTCGATATTGACATAATTTTTTTATAAATATTGATTGAGTATTATTATTTATAAAGAGTATTTTGTAGTAGTATTCTATTATATTATATTCTACAGTCATAAATGTAGGTAGATGTAGCTCTGTCTGTTGCAGCCTCGCAAGGCAGGTCAGGCCTCTTTCGACAAAACCGGCAAAACGCCATTAGGAAACAGCCGATCCTCTTCGGATCCTATACAAGACATAGGGTTAGCCCTGGCCCATGCCTGGTAAAGTATTGTGAACATTCGGAGTTCGAGGGCAGGATTCAAGGCATTTATTAGGTTATTGAACGCGCGCGAAAATAGATTATCTATTTTGCTCATGGTGTTTAGGTATTTTGTGAAGCGATTTCTCGGAGGACTGTAACACGGCGTGCTGACGAGCTGACAACCGTGTCTAGGCCATTCTGTATTCTCTAAGAAGTATGCGCCAAATAGGAGGGTTTCAGAGCTGCTCCACTGAATGGTTAGGTTACCGAATAGCTGAGGTCATGTTCACGTGTAGAAATCTACCAGGCTTCATGGTTCTACCGTTTTAAGTGCGAACTGTCAGTTCTGAAAATGGTTTTGATTTTCTAATTTGGATAGACTATGATTTACTTCGTCAACAGCTTGAATGGAAAACTCTACGCCAATTAGCGGAATTTCACACCTAACTTGGCGGTCGCAAATCGCGGGCGGATATAATAATGGAAACCAAAACAATTATGGCATAGCAAAACACAAAATATGTAGTTTTACTACACACATAACATGCTACACCTACAACCTAAGTCAGATAGGCATTTAGGTGGACAAGAAGTCGTCGGGCGTCTTGCGATCTGCAAAGGAGGTCACTTTTGAAAGTAATTCTGTGCATACCAAAATATTTACAATTCCTCCTCCCAACATCTTCCAGTCTGATAACTAATCATGATGACCATAGAAAATCACTTTTGTTTTTTCATTTCGATATTTATATCCTGTTCCCCAAAAAACGGCGGGAAAATTGAAAAATCTTGTTAGTCGAAATTTATGTTTTTTTTTTTAATTAATAGAATCACGTGTTTACTCTGATAATACTAAAGAAAGTGTAAGTTTCGTTTTGCACACATAACATCCGACGATGGAATGTTTGCAAAATTGTGTAGACCAAAGATAAACAAGAGGTGAAACTGGGGGCTTTGCCAAGTCCAGTTTTCAGGGTCGCGGGCGTTCGAACTACGGTGAAATTGTTCCTCATGATGTGCTAAAAATATTCGTAATGTAGACATTCGCCGTAGCGCATCATCGACTAGATGATAGACATGTTTATAATAAAAACGCCACTCACCTCTCAGTTATCGGCACTGCTTTCGATTTGAGCTCGTAGAACATGAAGTCCTGGTGTTGCTGAGCAGTAGTCATCTCCTCCAAGACTTTCTGATCAACACTAAAATCTTTCGTCAGGAACGTTGCGAGATCGAATCCCATATCGATCCCGGATTCATCCATTTTTGAACGTAAAACACAACCACAAACTTTCACTAATAACACGTAGTCCGACGGTACGCTAAAATCTCATAGTCATAAACGGAACGGACTATTTATTATTGCATTTTATCACAACAGCATCCATCCTCCCAGCTGTCTACTTGTTGCTATTGTATTATTGGTTAGACTTATTTTGACGTGTGATAAAAGGAATGACTATTATTCTACTAAATTAAAATTCTCGAAGTCACATGTGATAAGTTTCAATTTTGTGGACTTTGTCAATAATTTGGGTTACATTTGCAAAACTATTTTATGCAATGGCAATAACGCAGCAGAATATTATCAAAAGATAAAAAATAATCTACAACGTACTTGTAACTTTTTTAGATAACGATTTCAATCTCCAATGTAATCATCTAAAACATTGATTGATCTCGTGTCTCGGGTGGTACCTACAATCGTATCGTACTAGCTAAGTAGGCATTCTTTGCTAATGTCATTATATTTTTTTGCTATGGCTACACAGAAACCACCTGAAAGCGAGTCCGTTCGAAAACTAAATCAAGAAAATTATTTTGCTTTCGAATATTCTTTTTAATTTATCAGAATGGCGTATCAGAATACATACAAAAATGTTTGGTATCTGAACGTTTATTATTTTTTTATGTTTTATTTTACAACTACAAATAAACAAAAACTTCACTACGACAAAATAATAAAATTAGGAACTTATTTTACTTTTGCATCTGGAACTTATACTTACTTTACTTTACTTTGGTTTTCTCATCTGCAATTACCTAGAAGTACCGGAGTCTGGATTTGTACCTGGTTAATGGCAATAGGCTCACCACTGGCACATGTGTCATACATAACTGGCAAAATGTGGGTGTACTATAGGTGCACCTCTGTCTTACCTAAAGGAATACAGCCGTGATGTTAAATTATGTTTACATTTGTATTACTGTTGCACTGGCGAAACATTCACATAGAAACATGTTGAAATCGCTATTTTCTGTCAAAATTTGACAGTAAATACGAGATTTCAACATGTTTTTGTGAATGCTTTTGAAAATGTATCTTTGTGCCATGAGTTTTTAATTTTTTATTATATTTTTTGAAGTCGGCAACACTATTTCCATGACTTTGACTATAACTTAACTTATTAATCTGTGACTTTGACATTTCTATAAAAAGCTCAATCCAGGCAAACAATTTTTGCCGAACGTAAAATTCAGTAAAAATAACCATTTAAAGCGATTTTAAACTAAATAAAAACAGCAAAAATGTCGAAAGCTCACCCTCCGGAATTAAAGAAGTAAGTTTCTAAGTCGTATTCATGAAAAAACAGACTATCTTGATGTGGCGTCCCATGCGCGCCATTGATAACCTAAACAAAAGAGTGTCGTTTCGTTGTTGAGAATTTAATATTTCTTTTCTTTCGCTCTGATCAGATTTATCTTTCTTATTTTTAACCAACGTGTGTCCTCCTTTTACATAGGTAGTTTTGATCTGAAAAAGATTACATTTTCCACGAAACCAGTGAAACCTGGTTCATATTACAAACCAAAATCATGCTCGATTTTCAATAAACAAGCCACGATATTAAAATCATCACCGGTAATTTACTTAGAATTAGCTGTCTAGTTTAGCTAACCTATAACCATGGCTAAGTTAACAGAATCATCCTAACATTTCAGGTTCATGGACAAGAAGCTGTCAATCAAACTGAATGCCGGCCGCGCTGTGACCGGAGTCCTGCGAGGGTTCGACCCCTTCATGAACCTAGTGCTAGACGAGTCTGTAGAGGAATGCAAAGACGGTCAGCGGAATAACATTGGCATGGTGGTGCGTACATACTATACGAATATATAATTGTTTTATCCAAAAAGTTGGTAACGTCGCAAATAGCTGTCAAATATTTACTTGTTTTGACTAATTTGTCAATATGGAAATAATAAGAAATATGGCTAACTAGTGCACTAAAATAATAATGAATTGCAATTATAATACTGAATTTGATGTTGTAAAAATTTAGGTGTAAAAAAAGCTTTTGGAAAGTTTCCAAATACTTTTTTTACATCTTTAACGAAATATTTGGTGTTACAATATTAATTATTGCATTTCATAATCAATATTTTGGTCAGTGGGTTGTCTTAGGGGCTTCACTAGTTCACTAGTTAGCCATATTTCTTATTACCATACAGTAATATCGCCAAATTAATCAAAACAGTGAAATATTTGACAGCTATTTGCGACGTTGCCCACTTTCTGTTTATATGCTCTTAATGTCTAGTGTAGTTTGTGATGCTTCCTCTCCTAAGCAGAATTTGAAGCCAGACAAGGAAGCAATGAAGGGTTATGAAGGACTGTTTTATCATTTGATAAGTAACTATAATTTCAGCATGGCTGCTATAACCAATATTTTGATTTAAAAGAGTGTCCATGGAGTTTCTTGCCAGCTCTTCTCCATAGGAACCTACTTTACTTTGGAACGGGCAACTAACTTCGTCTTTCTGACTGACAGAGTCCTTGACAATTCAAGTATAAATGGTTTAATTGAAATAAATGGTTTGAGTTTGAGTTTGAAAAGTTTTTTTTTGTCAGCCATTGTTTTAATAAATGTGTTTTATGGTGTTATTCCATTTATAGGCCTAGTAAGATAAACGGAGTTTATAGGTTTAGGATGAATTCTCGGACTTACGATTCTGAGTCTCTACCTTAGGATGGATAAATGGAATAACCCGTTTTATGAATGGCCAAAGTGAAATTTGCTAACATATTCGCACCCCCGGTGCGAGACTGTCACTTATGCAAAAATTCAATCAATTCAAATTCATTCGCAACAAGTGAAAGGGTGCTTTAGGACAGTTATTACATATTTAACTCATTATTGCAATTTTTGCATAAGTGACAGTCTCGCACCGGGGGTGCGATATATTACAACGTCAAAGACTTATTTGCAGATAAATATGGTTACAAAAGTTCTTACAATGTTCGTATAATAAAAGCTTAACATTATTTAATCATAACATAATGACATGCAAATTTTTGGTATACAATTAGATTAATTTTAATTTAAACTGAAGGAATTCTTTCATAGTATAGAAGGAATTCTCAATCAACCAATTGCGTAAGGAGTTGAAGCGGACCATTGGAAGTTCTTTGATTTGGTTAGGAATCTTGTTATATATCTGATCAAACTCAAACTCAAAGCATTTATTTCAATTAAACCATTTACAGGCACTTTTGAATTGTCAAATCAAAAGCTAGATCAAAACTTGGCAGATGTGTTTATTGTATAAGTAGATAGGAGGATGTTTTTACCTATCCTATTGCAAAAAGAGTACAAAGGACTTATTCCTTTGTATTCTTTTACTGACTTATGTGCCAGAAAAATAAGTTTATATACAGCCAAGTACTCTTATTTTGAATTGATTACATGAGACGCCCAATTTATACATATTTTTATTGACATCCCATAATATTGTTATTACCTACTTAAAACGAAAGTCATTTAAATAATAAACTGGTGATAGCATACCTTTGACCTTATTAATGTTCTGCACCTAGTCTTTCTTTCATTCGTTATGGGTCGACAGAAGCCCAAAAATCTGACAACCAGTCTTACCAAGGGGTATTGTGTGACCCAGTAACTGGGTTGTGGAGGTCAGATAGGCAGTCGCTCCATGTAAAACACTGGTATTTAGCTGCATCTGGTTAAACTGGAAGCCAACCTCAACATAGTTGGGAAAAGGCTAGGCAGATAGATAGTTAGGCCTCTCTTGAACACTGATTTTTTGAACTAAATGTTTTTGTTTCATCTTTTCAGGTTATCAGAGGAAACAGCATCGTGATGTTGGAGTCATTAGATAGAATATAGTAACAATAGTTCATTCCTCAATTAATTTAAGCTAACATAGGAAATTGTGTGTGAAGTACAATATTTTCATACAATGGTATGGAATAAAATTCTATCAAAAACTCCACATCAGTAACTATGAAAATAAGGGAAAAGTATGGTCAAAAAAGCCTTCAAGAAAAGTGGTTCCAAATAATTTTTGTATTTAAAGATAATACTGTTTTAATTTAATTTTGGAAGGGTGAGAAAAAAAAATGTTCCGAAACTTGTTCATAGTTCATCTGTTTTGTCGAAACCAAGTGTGTGAGAAATTAAAAATGTGAAATTTATGCAAACAAAGTTTTATATTGTCATTTTTCAAAACTGTTATTATTAGGCACCTGTCCCACCGCTCACCGGCGATTAACGAGAAATGAGTTGAACTAGCAATTAAAAACGAGTTGGCGAGCAAGCAGCGATGGCGACGAGCGATTACTCGCAGCTATGCATGTACCAAGCGTGAGTCTCTCAGCAAGTGTCCTGCACGCCAAGCGACAGTCGCTGAGCGAGTTCTCTCTTTGATGGATAGCTCTTGTCGCAGCGACAAAAGAAAGAGTACCCGCCGGCGCGCAGTCAACGATCGTGTACGTTATCCCAGCAAGAAAGTGTCTCCTAGAGTTATATGAGTAGAACGTATAATTTGTGCCTTATTTGCTGTAAATGTGCCCCCACATAAAAAATGTGTGCCCCCTGTCGTTTTGGAAAAAAAACGGAAAAAACGATTCTTGCTGGGGTAACGTTTTTCTAGCAGGAAAATTCTAAACGAATGATCGGAGAGAGAAAAATTATGCATGGCCATAGAGCTTATTTGTGTGCCAAAATGTGCCCCCAAAAATAAAATCTGTGCCCCTTCAGGTTTTCGAGATATTGCATTTCCTGCTGGAGTAACGTTTTGATGAATCGTATATCTCTAAAACCATCGCATGTGCCCCTATAGAATAAACATACACGAGTAGCTCTTAATGTGTGCCCCTTAGTGCCCCAATTAGATTTAAGAAAATATTTATAGTTTTCAAGTTATCGCGGTTTTATGAAAACCCAAAAAAACATCGCAGCGCTTAAATGAGACAAGGTATAAGTTCGCTGAAAACTGAATTCGGTCCTTCTTGACGCTAATAATAACCATACAAAGTTTCAAAACTGCACATGCCGTTTATTCCCGTTGTCCCCGTATGCCATATCCCCGTCCCGGGGACAGCGGGACGTGATTAAATTTATTTCCAGTTGTCCCCGTAACGTATATTCGGCTAACGGGGACAACGGGAAGTAAACTTTTCACGAGTCGTTGTCCTCTTAAATCTGCATTGTTTAAGCTTAGTTTTTTAGCATGGGAAAAAGAAAAGGAGAATAAAACAAAATTTATTTATTTGTATTCGAATTTTAATTTGAGGTAAAAAAAAAACAAAATTTAATTAAAAAATTTAATTTTATTAAATTTACACAAATAACACAACTTGAGCATTATAAATATAGTAGTAGTAGTAGTATAAAATCAACAAAAATATCACAATTACTTGCCTAAAATTAAAAATCATAGTAAATAACTACATATGTAATAACAAAAAATATCACAATCATTTACACTATCACTAACATCACCAGTTCTCAATATGAAGTTCACAAGTAACTACAATAACTAAGTAGATCCCTTTGTCGAATTCTGGAGTTGGATTTTGCATGAGCCAATGAGAGCTCGACAAAAACAATGTTATCTGCGCTTTTGTTCCGCAGCTGCAAGGGCGCGCGCGACGCCGCCGCCGGCGCATCCTTTTCAAGGTCACTCCGTTTATCATAGTTACTAGAAAACTTAATTTGGAATGTACGATACATTTCAAACAATAAACATGTAATAAAATCGATTAAATTTATAAAAAAATACTACTTGAAAACAAGGTCTAAATCCCTAATATTAATCTACCGCGTACCAAGACCAATCTACCAATATTTCCATACACTTTGTTTGTTCGGTAAAAGATGCCAACGCACACACACATTCATAATAATACAGAAAAATGAAAAAACGGGGACTGTGGGCAATAATTTTTACTTATTTTATTCAACTATATTAACGGGGACAACGGGAAGTATTTTTAAATATTTAATTGAAGTACCGCTGTCCCCGTAGGACGGGGAATGTGTACGGGGACAACGGGAAGTATTTTTAAATATTTAATTGAAGTACCGCTGTCCCCGTAGGACGGGGACACGGTGTACGGGGACAACGGGAATAAACGGCACATGCATGCGTTTTTGAATAATCTTGCTAAAAGTCAAAACGATGGTGTCATAACTTTGACGGCAAAATACAAGGAACCGGCTCAATCCCAGATGTGTAGGTGTAAACCAAAATCTTGTGCCTTTAGTCAAAAATATATGGCGAAAATATTCAGCTTGGAATGTTTCGCATTAACTAAATATTAACAAAACACCAAAATATGTAAGCAACGGCTGGCTATCCGACCAAATATGAATGACTACTAAAAAGCGACGGATTCATACATATCGATGACCTTCTTTACTTTACTCACTAACCGGTTCACACATGTTGTGCCTGAGTACAATGAAGTAGAAAAGTAATAAGTAATAAAATAAAGTTGTTATTGGATTATATCCTACTAGCTGTTTCTATGACCTTACACATGATTAAGTACATTATAAATAGTAGCCTAAGTGCTATATTCCAAGGTAAGCTATCTTCTCCATTCTAAATTTCATTAAAATACATCCAGTAATTTATTTATAAAAATTTAAAGAGAAAATTTTATAGTAACTGGTGATATTGAATATTGAGTGAAAGACCGTGAGATACAGTTGTAAGATGTTTAATTTTTATCCCAAACGATACAGGAGCACAATATCAAACCATCTTTTCTTCACGTAGCAGAGAGAGAGCACAGACAAAAGATCTACACAGTCACAGACTACATTCATTGTACACAGTACACTAAATGTCAAACGACCATAGGCAATAAACTTTATTTTTACTTTTCTTGTGTTGTCATCAACAGGTGAGCAATAGAGGATAAATTAAAACTCAATCAATTTAGAGAATACTTTTCTCTGTCTGTCTATTCGTTTGTAACATCATTACATGAGATAAGCTTAATGGAATATAATGAAACTACTTCACTTCTGGAGACAACTTCCCCTTTTGTTGAAATCTATTTTTCCAAAGTTAGCACATACATTTCGCTGCTCATGCAGTTTTGATAACCAACTGCTTTTAGCCACTCTCGACAGCTGGAAGATACAAAATATAAAATGTTACTTATAACTGACTACGTTTGACAGTGAATTTATTTAGTGTGATATAAAGTTAAGAAAACACCCAATTTACCTACACTACCAGCGTAGCTAAATAGAATAGATTATTATATTAGAATATGAAACTCTAGATTTATTTAATATTCCCACTATAAACATATAATGGTGTCACAGGTAGATAATATGTATAATCTTGCCAGTGGCGTAGCGTAGTGGGGGGGCAGGGGCGGCCCGCCCCCGGCGGCATTTTTTAAGGGGGCGGCAAAATTTCACAATAAATAATAAAAATATTTGAACCATTTCATATTTTTATCGCAACTACAAATGCGGACCTTTTCATTACTTATTGTGTGACGAATTTGGGGAATCCCCTTTCTTTTAATGATATTTTGTAGTGACTGCTGGCAACACCGTCTATACTGGTTGAAGTAAAATAATTTTTGTATTAATAATATTAGATAAACTTTTTTATTTAAAATCTAACCTGTAAAATGCAAAATAATGATAACTGTCCTTGGCGAAAAGTTCTCTAGAATGAATGTATGTAATGTATTGTATACATTAAATTGAAATACCTAAATAAGAGGGCGGTAAAATTCGGATTCTGATTGATCGTGTATTACGCAATTTCGGTACTGTTTTAGATAACGTAGCAATATATTGTGGTGAATGCTATGTATGTACGCCTTAATTAGGTCGATTCGGTCGGTTCTTTGTAGGTCGATTCTGTAAAAATATCAACGTGAAACTTAGGTGAAGTGAGCTGTCACTGTCACAAATCGACCGGCAGGATGCTAGAGATTAACACTATTGACACTTCACCTAAGCTTCACGGTGATATTTTTACAGAATCGACCGGCAGGTGCAGTGGTGTTAGTTATTTAGTTCTTAAGAGTGTTTCTAGCTCAAGTGTAGGTACTTGCCTAGGTAATGTAGGTATGTGATTTGGTTGTGCTTTTTATTAAATAAATAAATAACAAAGGTAAACGGAGTAGGTACCTATGTAAGCATCGTAGCAAGTGGCGTTCTATAGTGCCAACCCTCATTGACAAAGAAGGAGAGAGTTTATGTATGTTTGTATGAATAATCTGTATCGCCTAAGCATTCATCAAAGGTGGAATACGCACGTGTAATATGTACAGTCACCACACGTTCATGGTACCAATTTGTCATTATCACCTTTATATCGTAGCTGAAAAGGAAGTTTTTGTAGTCGAAAGTGTTACTACTGAGGTGTGGTGACTAAACAATACAAATAGATTAGGTAATCTACATGAATACCAAGTACCAACCGACTCATACTCTGCAATGGAGGTTGTCCCCTTCAACACACAAGTACTTGAGATCCGGTACAGGGTGACCACTGAAAATCAGCGCTGTGCTGTGGGTCTCCATAGCACAGCATCATGCTGAGTGGAAGCCTTCTTGTCACAGTCATGACGTGCCAGCAGCTGCCGACTATTTCTGTTTTGTGCTCGTTATTGTATTTAAATCTATTCTGTTTCATTTTCTTATTTTCTACTCGAGTTTATCATCTTTTTTTTTATGCACGTGTTTCTGTGACAAATAAACTTATTTTTCTTTCTTTCTTTCATTCACAGCAGGCTAGCTACCACCTTGTTACCGCCCTTTAGCATTTCAGCGAACACTGTCATATGCATAATGTACCATCGAAGAAGTTCATATCTATACACCGTAAGGACTATTTCTGCTTGCAGGGCTCGGCGGCTATAGACCCGGAGCGGTAACAAATGTGGTCATCGTGTTCACGGGATTTTGTTTTCAAACTGCTTAGATATGAAGTTCTTCAATAGTACATTCGTATATTTCAGCGCTTTTACAGTTTCATCTTTTCCTAGATAGAAAAGCGGAATCTCAGTCTCTACAACTGAGAAGCAAAAAAAATAAACCTTCAATGTGAAAATGCATTCTGCATTCAATAAAACATTACAAAAATCCAAAAATCCATTTATTATTTAGTAACTTAACTAGAAATTGTGTTATTTGCCGAACGAATTCATCATGGGGTTATTTGGAAAGATACCGGCTTTGCTGAGACTGTTGAAGAGATGGTTGTAAGGGTTGCCACCGCCGCCACCGCCACCGTACGAGGTGCTGCTGCTGTAAGCGCTGGCACTGCTGCTACTTTTGCTTCCGCTGCCCTTAGTTTCACGGCTCCCAGCTACGCTGCTCATACTGCTGCCAGCATTGCTACTCTTGCTGCTACTTATGGGGGCATCGTCCAAGTCGGTATCAGCGTATAAGGCTACTGTACCGCCACTGGAGCCGGATTGTTCGGTAGCACTCTTGCCGCCGCCGGTGATCTGCCCGCCTCCACCAGCGTAGGCTCCGACATATTCGTTTCCTTGGAAATTGGAATGGAACTGATCACCAGCATTACCACCAAATGCTGCAGCTGCTTGATTTTTATAATAATTGTTATAATAGTCATTATAAGCATTATTACTATTGTCTCGATTATAAGCGGCACCAGCATTATAAGCATTATTACTATTGTCTCGATTATAAGCGGCACCAGCATTATAAGCAATATCACCATAGTAATTGTGTCCATTTTCCCCGTAGTTATTATTTGCATTATCTCCATAATTGTTTCTAAAGTCTTGACCGGACTCACAGTTGTTGCAGCTAGGCCTTTTTGGTTTGCAACTGTGGCAGCAATGTTTGCAACAATTGCTACTACTATGCTTGCAGCAACTACTTTCACTTCTACAGCAGCAACTACTTTCACTGCTACAGCAGCAACTTTCACATTTACAGCAGTTGCATCCGCAGCTACAGCTTTGTTTGTATTCACAACTGGATTCTCGTTGTCTGCAGGGGTCACATTTAAGTCTGCAGGGTTCACAATGACCATCACATCTTGTTGAGGGTAGATGCGGTGGTGGTGGTGGTTGGTGGCATATATCACAAACATAGGGTTTCAGCGTTGTCGTTTCTCTAGCTTTACAAAGTTCACAGGTTGTTGTAGTGGTTTGCGTTTGGGGGACGCGGTGACAGTTCTCGCCTTGACAGTGTTTCAGATCACAGTTACAAGTACGATGACCGTTGTTAGTGCTGCAGTAGCAATCACCGTAAGAGTTCATTAGGGCATTATTGCTGCTAATTTCAATAACGTCAGGAGTGCCATCGTTGTTGGTACTATCGTCTGAAAACATCGTGCCTGCATTATGGAAGCCACGGTGATCCAAAGTGTATTCTTTATCGTCGTTGAAGAAACCCCCGCGATCGGAGATTGTCTTTTGATCAGTATTGTTGTAAATGTTTTGGGCAGTGCTATCATTATATACAGCGATTAATGCGCTGGTTGTGATTTTATTTTTTGTTATAGAGTTAACATCACTATCGCGGAAATTGTCAAAATCAGGAGCAAGCGTATTATAATCCAAGCCACCATATCCATTACTAAGACCTTGATAAGAAATATCGGAGCCATTGTTAGTCTCGTACGTCTCTCCATCATACGGGGCGTCGTATCCATCGATAGGGTTTCCGTAAGTATCACTAAGAAGACTGTAGTCATCAACAAGGTCAAAGGTCGGGAGATTAATATCTTTCGTTTTGTAAGTACTGTCAAGGTAATTTTTGTTACTATCTTCGATAGCGCTTCTTTCTGCAATATCTAAAAGTGATGGAACATATTGCTCTCGTTGCTTGCGTTCAATTTCAGGATCTGGATGACTATACCCGTGTCGACTCATTTGAGCTTCTGGTCTTATACTATCTGATGTACTAATTACATTTTTAGGTTCACTTTTAGTCACATCAGGTCTTGGTTCGTGAATCCAATTGTATGGCCCATAGTTTTCTGCTCTCATTATTGGAGCTGATCTACCAAAGTAACTTGTTCTTTCAACATTTAGTCCTTGAGCAACAGGACTTGGTGCGCCAAGATTTCTTCGTGCGTAATCGGCTTGACTAAGGCCATCTACTCTGTTAAGATAATTTTCTTGGCCGTAGCTACTGGCTCTGTTTAGGTTACTACTTCTTAAGACGTTAGCTCCTTGGCCAAGCTTATTGGTTCTGCTAACAAACGTTGCTTGATTAACGTCACTTACTCCTAATTCTTCTAGGCTTCTAGTTTGTCGAACGGCATGACCATCGGAAGCTGCATCATCAAAGCGAGCTTGATTCCAAACGAATAGGTCTTTAACATCCTTATGTGCTTTTGTAAGAGTAGCTTTATAGTTCTTATCAGGAACTCCCCGGGCTTGGCCACTTGCTCTGGCAACATCGGATCCTTTATGTTGACCGATTTTCCAGGCATTACGACCTGTTCCACTACTTTTAGTCGGCAGTTTCCCAACAACAAGGGTAGACGGAGTCCTGACGTTATCTCCACGAGTTGGGTTACCGGCACGCTTCACGTCATCGTTGAGGTCTCTTGTTCTTATAACATAAACACTCCCATCATATGCTGTTCTACCGATACTTCTGTCGCTACGGCCACCTCCTTCGTCTAAGTATGCCTCTTGGTTGAGATCATTTTTTCTGTGCCCAGAGTAGGCATTCATCTGTCTACTCCATGACACCTCCTTTGCTTGGCACGTAACGATTATAGCGAGGAGAAATAACTGAAAATAAAAGAAAAGCTAGTATATTATTAAATTTTCATGAATTCATGGCTTAATAGACAACTAGAAAAACAATAATAGGGTTCTATAAGAAGGTAGGTAGATAAACAAACATTGGGCCGAAAAAACATTATAAAACTAACAGTAGGTACGATTTTAAAATATAGGTAATACGATACAAATAGAGGATATCTGTAAGTCTAAAATTTTCAATAAAACAATTCCATTGTTTTTATTGTATTCACTTGAAATAAATGTTATTATTATTTTCTTTTATTCCATTATATAAACAAATACACATTATATATTATCATTTTTTTTATTATGTATTATCATTTTCATTTTATAGGTACATACAAATTATATTTTTAAATATTAGAATACAAAAACATTTAAAAATATAAAAAATATTAGCCCACCGGTATCGGCGGTCAGGGCTCCAGAGAGAGGAACCTCCTGACAATGCGACCCGTGTCCAGGAGTACCGCTTTCTGAATCAAGCCCTTGATCCAGCTGCCCAACGAGAGCCTTCTTAGGTGTTGATCGAGGCTCTTGGCAATTAAGCTATGGCTGATACGACTATCGGCACAATGATCGCTGAGTCCACATCCCACATGTCGACAACCTTGCGAGCCAAGTTAAGATACTTGATTTGTTTATCTTTCTCGGCCTTCACGAGATTCCCGTCATGCGGGACCGTTATGTCAATAATCATTGTGCGCCGCTCTACTCGATCCACCACCACTATATCAGGTTTATTGCCAACTATTGTTGGCAATAAACCCTGTCAGTGATGATGGATCGATCCTAGTACAATGTGATATTTCAATTTTCGAGAACTGGGTCGGGCACATACCTGTAGTACGGCACTTCTGGTTCTACAAGACTGTATTTCAGAGCAAGTTGCTGATGGGTAATCCTGGCTACAAGGTTGTGTCTATGCAAAAACTCTTCGTTAGCTAGACGAGAACAGCCGGAGATAATGTGTCTGATTGATTCTCCCGGACGGTGGCATGCCCGACAAATGTCAACCGTGCCGTCCTTCACAACGAATCTCCGGTAATTGTTTGTCATCATAACTTATTGTTATTATTCATTACAATAAATTAATCGCGCTAGATTTTTTTTACTTTTATCGGTCAATATATTGGGTCAATCTAAATCTATTTTAGACTTCCTCGATTTTAATAACTTTTTTAGAAGCTATTATTTTATTTTTATTTTTCATTTTTTGGTTATTTTTAGGCAAAGCCAGGCTAGGGTTTAAAAAAAATCGACGTATGAATGGATCGTCACCAACGTTTATCCGAAAAGCAGTTGTTTATTGCTAATCCTTACTTTTCAAACTTTTTTATTAGTGTACGTTTTGTCTGTTTTTATTTCGCTATATTGATAAAACGATTAAATTAGTCAAGCTAATTTAACAATTCCATTCGTTTACAAATTTTAACTTTTTTTATATAACATGAAAGAAATGTACATGCTTAGCTAAACGTGTTTGCAGTTTTTTTTTTCTACAGTATAATAAAAAAAAATTACTACCCTACGTGGTGACTTCAATTTTATATGAATATGAAAAACTTTTCAATTCAAACAACAAATGTCTTGATCCAAATTAAATTAAAATATCAATGAAAAACTTAGGTGAGGTATGGGAAAGCCGGGGTCGCGGGAAAGTCCGAAAGGGATACCGTGGCCCCTGGCAACGTACAGGCAACTGAAGGAACACGGGTGGGTTTTAGTCAGTAAGATTCTGACACGCCCTCCCGCTCCGCCCAGAGCGGGAAAAGTTATTTGATAATTTCCAAAACCAAAAAAATAATAATTATGGATTGAGTAGCTAAGAGAAAGATGAAATAAATTAAAACGGAACTGTGCAATACGTGTAATCCAAAGGATAGACGACAGACAAAATTCAAATTTTGACAAATAGTAGAACGTCGCGTTCTTACAGGTTGCGTTTATATTTCTACATCCTCCCTTGAACGGAAGCCCATGCCTTCCAGGAACTGGTAATGCTACGCCTTTGGCAAGGCTTTGGTGAGCCAGTCGGCAATCATCGAGTCCGTGCTTAGGTACTCGACAGCGATATCTCCATATTTTGCAGGTGGTGTTCATATTTCTTCAAATGTCGAGTAGAAAGTGTGAACAAATTTCTCATAGTTGTTTGCTACGTTTGTGGACAGTATTAAATATTTTCAAAAAACAGAAGACCCAGTGTAGATTCGTTAAAAAGTGCATTAACTATCTTCATTATTTTGTATTTCCTGTTGCGAACCAAGATAAAAAGAGGGTGCCTCATGTGTTTTGTGAAAGCTGTAGAATCGTTTTAGTGGTCAACAGGAGATAACGTGTACCTTCCATTTGGTTCACCAATGTTAAGGAGAGAACCTAATAGTTCCATTTTTAGGGTTCCGTACCTCAAAAGGGAAAAACGGAACCCTTATAGGATCACTCGTGTGTTTGTCTGGCTGTCACAGCCAAGTTGCTCCGAATCTACTGAACTAATTTAGATGAAATGCAAAGCATGTGTAATGTAAATAAATGCATTTTGAATATGAGGGACACTTTTCGGGGTAAAACCGGAAAATTAAAAAAAAGTAAAATCATATATATTTAAAACCAGTGGTTACAGATTTTTTAAATTTTTTCTGGATATTTCTTACTTAATAAACAATAACTAACAACTTTCAGTTGGGGTATAAAACGTGTTTAAACTAGTGTTATCAATGAAGGAAAAGAATTGCTTCAACAATGATATTTGTAGGAGACATATAAAGCATTAATTAGACCAAAGCAATGATTTGGACAAGAGAAAATATAATAAATAGGGATGTAAAATTATCACAATTAAGTGGATTGAAAGAGCCCAATAGGACATGACATCACTTGTAGGGACACAAACCAGCAACGGCTATATTTTTATCTGAAGGAAGAGTGACTGATAGACGCTGAGAATGTAAAATCTTGAAGGTGATCATGATTTTAATGCCTAAGGTTGTTTAAAAATAGATGCTTTCTCTAGATAATTTATCGTGGTGTTCAGACCTCATAGTCTAACTAATCAAAATTAAGGGAACTGGAAAAAATTAAACCCTTAAAAAAATTGGTTTTAACTAAGTTTATAGCATCTGAACACGCAAATATTTTGAGGGACATTTTTACAGTTTTCGCTCGCAACATTTGTCTGAAAAACGATACAACTAATCTCTGTATCATGGTCTTAGTAGTGAATCGTGTGTACATTACCGGGTAAATTTTCATCATCGGGTCCAGTTTCGTGCCAAGGTCCAGTACATAATGGTGCGGTGGATGAAGGCTGGTCGACTTTATTAAGGCGCCATGTAGCAAATTAAACACTGGAACATAAACGGCTATTTGTCACGGTTGCACAACAAATAATTACTTAATTTACAAGTGATAAGAGCTGATTAGTCAGATGTTTTCCATTAAACACTTCTTGGAACATTTTACTATTAAATACGAGTGGTGCAGTGGGTTTGTTTCGTGGGTTCTCTCGTGAGGAAAAAAGTTGGTACCTGCTATCTACATCAATCAATCTGCCTAGCCTTTTCCCAACTATGTTGGGGTCGGCTTCCAGTCTAACCAGATGCAGCTGAATGCCAGTATTTTACATGGAGCGACTGCCTATCTGACCTCCACAACCCAGTAACTGGGTAATACGATACCCCTTTGGTAAGACTGGTGTCAGACTTTCGGGCTTCTGACGACTCTTAAAGACTGTCAAAGATCCACGAATGACAGCCGGGACCAAGGGCTTAACGTGCTTTCCGAGGCACGGAGGAGTCTTGGTGTGTAAAGATGGTCCCCCTCCACGGACCAACCCCGGCAAGCATAGCTTAACCTGATGGATCGACCCATGCGGCTGTTATTACTTAGCCGTGAGCTCCTGCTATCGACATATTGATGTTATAAAATAATTAAAGGAAAAGGTTCATAAATCTGAGAACATTGCCAGAGTCTAATTCTTAATACTCAAGTACCTACGTAACCTTAATATAGTGAATTTTGTGACTATATAAAATATAGAATAATTGATTTACACTATCTCAAAAAATGGTAGGTAGATATTCAGACGACATATAAACATCATGAAACTAAATGCTTGCCTAAGTGCATTTAGTAGTTTTAGTGATCCTCTTGGCATCATAATGCCGAGTGCTAAGAATGACTAAATTCGTCAGAAAAAGTGTCGGACGCATGAATTCCTTTACAGAGTCTTGACGGCGATTTCAGATTTATAATAGACATAATCAAACAGTAGAAAAGGCAGCTTGTTAACGGCTTTAGCAATCTATGGATTCAAGTTTGAAACGGAAGGAGAAGCGTTGGAAGGTATGTATGAAGCCACCCAACATTTACAGATGAACAGTGCAGTAACGAATGACACAGAAGGGCGCAATATAGAGTAACAGTTAGATGACAAGGAAGACGCCGAAAAAAGAAGGAGGGAAAAAGGGTGAGGTAAAATTGATTTCGGTGAAGATGAAAGTATAGGATGTGGAGGAAACTGAACCTAAATTCTTCTAGAATCGCTAACCCACAATTATCAAACGTGATCAATGCTCGTTCCTCCTCTATTAGAGAAGATCTTAGGTCTAAGGGAGACCTAAGATCTTTGCTCTGCAATGAGACGATAACAGGCTTGTAGCTATTAATGATGACGGGGCTATATCTGTTCTGATATTTCGTCTCTCTCTTAGTCTTAAAAGACATTAAATCTCGAGAGATTGAAATTAATATGACAAGTCTACTCAAATTAAACGGCGTCGCGATTTCTTCTTGTGTTGGTTAGTTAAAAAATAAAAAATAAAATACGCTACTTTATATTTAGTAAAAGTCGATTTATTTCTACCAAATTAATATTTGATTCATTTTAATAGTTTCATTTATGTGTTACCACATAATTGAGTAATTACATCCGCCATACTTCTATTAAAAAAGTGTTGATAATTGAACAGTAGTTAATAATAATCGAATACTAATTTCGGAAATGTCTCGATTTTAAACGCTACATCACTTGAAGATTGATTTGACATCTGTCATTATAATCAACGTACAACAAGCTGATAACAGCGGTGGTTAATAAACTGTTTTCTTAAAATAAATTCACTTCCATTAGGTATACTTATTCAAATTTATTTAGGGTCGGCGCAACATGTCTTTTTCTTGCACCTTCTCTATTACGAGTACTTAGTCATCATCTCGGCACTCCCTTTCTAGCCATATCATCTTTCACACAGTCCATCCATCGTTTCTTTGGTCTTCCCTTACTCGAATAGCCATCTACATTCATACTCAAAACTTACGACATTTCTCTCATTCCTCTGCATCACATGCAAAGGCACATGCATCTGCATACCATTTCCGCACAACTTTTCAATCACCGGTGTCACTTTCAGAAAAGAAGAGACTATATAAAAGAGTAACTTTTATAGTCATTTCTTATTCTATTCATTCACGAAACACCACACATCCCTCTCAGCATTCTCATCTCAGCTGCATGCAATTGCCTTTCATTCATTTCTTTTGTGGTCCAATATTCTGATCCATACAAGACAGGAGGTCTAACCATTATTTTATAAATCTTCCCATCGCAGATTGTTCCCGTCACCTGCCGCCATTTCATGAACAACAGCAACTATTTACTTTTAATATTGGGAGATCTCTTTGGGAAAGGCCATTCTTCTTCGTGTTAGTATCGATGGTACGAATTAATTAATTACGTATTTAAAAAAATTTGGTGGCTCAATATTTTGCAGCAGTAGCTGTATTCATGTTGCAGAATACTTAGGTAACTTAGATCATGGTGACACGGATAGAAAATGAAGCTTTGTGGTTAAAAGTTATATACACTGTTAGACTCTTTCGGGTTGGTTGGACTAAATATTCAGTTTTTTCGTCTTATCATAAGGTATTCTAGGAGCTCATGTTGCAATCGCTTATGACGCAAGTGCGCAACAAGGCGTGTGTCTCGTAACTGCGCAGTTTATCAAGACATCCTGAAAGTATTTATTCTGAAAGCCTATTCATTGGTACCTACTATGAAGTCAAAAGTCTACCTAATATCATTAAATTCATAATTCCAGCATTACCCTTCTTGAAAATGGAGTAAGGCAGGGCATTGACTTCTGGCCAAATCGTGGTTTAAGGAATCTGGAGCAGAGGCTTATTTGAAAGATTGCTGAGGGACTGTAGATGAATTATTGACATAGCCAGATGGTTGGTGATGACCTACAAAAGACCTGGATCAGGGAAGCATGGCATAAAGAGGAGGAGACCTTTCGTTTAGTAACGGTTTTACTTTAAAGGTGCGAAATGTCTTTCATTTTAAAAACATTCATTACGTTACGTTACGTTGTCCGGCAGGCTAATTTTTCAAACATATGAAGCAATGGATTAGGAATTTCTTTCCAAATACTTCGGATTGTAAAATAAAGTGTGTTACGATTGCGATGGCGTTCTAATACAGACGAAGAACGATCAACATGCTTTTCTTGGTTCCAGATTATTAACTTCAGACTTCCCCAAGAAGATGAATCTTTCGCCATACGATAAGCCAGAGGTATACAGCACCACGGCGGTGCTGTATACCTCATCTCTGGCAATCTTCTTTAAGTTAGTATATCGGTAACTACTTAAGAGAATAGCCCGTGTCAGACAATCCGTACTCAACAAGATTGGTATTGTCTGCTCAGAGATTTCCAGGGTTACATTATCATAATAATCAGCCTATAATATTCCCATTGCTAGAACTCAGACCTCTGTGAAAGAGAGTGGGCCTTTAATCCACCACGCAGGCACAGTGCAAGAACGTCCCATAATAATGTCTTGTATTTTTGGTAATACGACTTATTTCCCCTCGATGTTTTCCTTCACTAGTTTGAGAGAACGCTGTAGGCTTAGTGGACTGTAGATTTATGGACCATCTTCTATTTTGTTATGTACCTGGTACTTGTTGAAAGACCTACAATGTCCTCTCATACCTATTAATACTTAACAGTATTAATTGGTATGAGAGGACATTGTAGGTCAAAATATTGTTATTATTTTTAAAAGAGTAGCCATGGAGTTTCTTGCCAGCTGTTCTCATACGGACAACTGTACGTCGGCTTGCTCCCGAGTCACCAGTCCTGACTCACTGTATATTTTGGCTGCTGAGAACAAAGCTACTGGGTGGCGCAAAAGTCACGACAGGGTTTTAAAAATAAAATACGACCATTGTACTGACATTTACTATTCTTTTGTTTTACCAAATTAAAAAAACATTTTTGGTGATTTATCATGGATAATTTCACCATAATCCAACGTACCAAAATAATATACCATCTGGTTCGAGAAAATAATGATTTCATTGATCATTTCATAATGAGTGATGTAGCTCATCTTCATTTGAATGGCTTTACAAACAAAATTGCAGAATGTGGGGTACGGAGAATCCAAGAGGAAATCACCAGCATGAATTACACCCCATCAAGTGTACAGTCTGGTGTGCAGAAATACTACAAAGGATTATAGGGCCCTACTTTTTTAAGATGACGTCGGCAATGCTGTTATTGTGGATGGCTTTAGATACCGGAATTTGACTGACTTTTTTCTGCTCAGCTCATATCGACAGTCCAGAGATGTGGGTCTAACAAGATAGCGCAAACGGCTCGAGCCACAATGCCGGTCTTAAGGCAGACTTTCGTCGAGCGTTTAATCTCGAGATTTTCAACATTTCACTGGCCCTCACGTTACCCGGATTTAACAGCGCCAGATAATTTACTTTGGGGTTATTTAAAAAACAAGGTGTGCATTAATAAACCCACGACAATCAACCAGCTGAAGGCAAACATCCGAATTGAAATACGGTTGCTAACTCCTCATGTTCTGAGGAAAGTAATGAGAAGTCCTTTTGAAAGAGCGCCCGTCTTTGCTAAAAAATGCCCGGCTAAAAATGGTGGTAATTTACGTGACGTAATATTTTAAACCCAACTCGAAAATATCACCATGAGTTGTATTGCATTACCGGATAACAATTAACATTAGTAAACAAAACTTATGTAGTTGCGACTCCTTTGTGATTTATGCGCCAACAACGTAGTTTATAGGGAAGTTTTATAAAAATGTGGCTGTTATTGTAGTATATTGTGGTCACTTGCGACTTCCACGCGAACGAAGTCGCGGGCAGAAGCTAGTGGTAAATAAAGAGAGAAAAAATACCATAAAATTGGTTTATCTTGTAACGGTTTTCCATTTTCAAATACTTGAAATTAGATAGTTAATTAATTTATAAAGTCTTAAATTGAAACATTTCTAATAGTTTTAATCAATTATAAACACTTGGAAGCCTATTATTAGGCGAAGTCAATATAATTATATCCGAGTAAAAAGTAATGGAACCCAATTATTTGATGTGTAATAAGAAAATCAGAAAAGTTTCTTGCTTTATATTTTTGCTAATATTGTTTCAAATGGATTTGAGAACGAATAGTGGCATGTAAAATACTGATATTTAGCTTACCAAGACAACCGGTCTTTCCAAGGGGTATCGTATTACTCAGTTACTGCATTGTGGAGGTCAGATAGGCAGTCGCTCCATGTAAAATATTGGTAGCTGCATCCGGTTAGACTGGAATCCAACCCCAACATAGTCTGGAAAAAGTTGGACCAGGAAAGATTGATGATGATGAGTTGAGAAAACAAAGTGCATGTAAGTAAATGGGCAATGCTGCTTGTTTGACTGATCTAAACACACGTGATTATGCATAATAGGCCTAGGAATAATTAATAAAGAAAGAACTACATACTTAAAAATAAGCAGCTATAAATAAGAAGAAACAATAAACCCATGATGAAGATAAGGGAGTATCACAATAAACAATCAGTTGGAAACTGATACAGATTTCTGCCTTAAAATGATGACTGTCTGAAACTTTAATGACTAATAAACGAGGACAGCATCAGCAAGTAAGAAGAGACGAAAAATGAAGAAAAAAGGAAAACTAGTGAAGCGGTATCTCACACACAACATAGGAACAAAACTGTCAATGATGAGGATTGCAAAGATGTAAGATCGAATGCAGGATCTGTGATCACCATCAATATCTGGTGAACTATTGATTAAACTCAGGACATATTGGTAAGGAAGAAAATAAAAAAGAAACTATACGCTTCGCTAAGGATGATGAAGATGATGATGGTGAGAATGGTGGTGGTGGTGATAATATACCTACCAGTAATCATACAAGCATAGCAGCGGTTAAAACCAACCAAAAATAATTTTAAAAATAACACTTTACTAATTAGCTCTTATCATAAATGTATTATTTAGTCATTATTTGCTTGGGAGACCGTGACAAAAGTCGGTTTAAATACTTCCGTTGTAACCAATATTAATGTTGCCTTATTAATTAAAGTCAGCCATTTTGGTCAACCATATCATAACTCGGCGACCATCGAAACTCGGCGCATATAAGACAATGAAAGACATCCTTTCAATATGGCTGTATCAGACTCTGGTAAGTTTTTAGAAGAAGCTTTTAATATCGATAATAGTATCAACATCATCTCTGTCGAAATTCTTCCACTCTTCCACTGCTGGGCATACATCCACAAGCAATGCCTCAACTACAGATTCCAAGCTTCCCGCACCCAGCGGATACACGCATAGGCCAAACGTGGTGACAAAGCTGTCGACACGTCATACTGATTGAATTAAAGCTGGTTCAATCCGTTCTACGTACCTATTTATAATACTGTACTGTTTCTACTTGTTGATGGATCTTATGTCCTTTCTGCATCGTCATCATTTACATCATTTCAGCCTGGAATCACCCACTGCTGAGTATAGTCCTCGCCTTTCTTCTGCCATACTTATACTTCCCGGTTGTGTTTCAGCTTAGTAGTTCCTACATTTAAAAAATCTAATTTCTCTAACATTTATTTTATTTTAGCAAAAGCACAAAATGTCATAAGTACTACTACGTACATCATTCTTACTTAACTTACTGTAATTTGGGAAATGGATCGGGTTTGGCGCACTTTAGCTCCACAACAATGCAACTTTAATATGCAACAATTTAAAGTATACCTACTAATTATTATTGATTTATTTTAAACCATTCTTTTATCTTTAATGATCTTTTTCTTGCGTTCATAATTCTATTTTCTGTCACACTAATTCGTGCTTTCTAATCCATAAAAGATCTACTGAATCTATATAATCAACCGATGATGGTGATTGATGTTGTTTATAGGGATACGATTTCATATACCTGAAAGTACTTAGCACTTTTATTAGAAAAAATTCAAAAAGCTCTCCTTAGGAACCTATACAAGCAGAAACACGGCTACTATACTTAGTTACCTCTATCTGACAAAATTCTTATTGGGTTGCCTCGGATACAACTCGCTAGAGGTAAGGCGAGCTCGAGATCAGCTTACAATAGCCTGTCAGACGCTCCGTGGCGATATTGACGTTCTTGATCTACTTGATTTGCTGGCGCGCTTCTTTGTCCCAGACAATTACTGCCGGGGCAGAAGGCACAGGCTGTTTGCCGTGCCTCCATGTCGTACTGTTGCACGTGCTAAGTCGCCAATTCCTCGCACCCTGGCCGCGCTTAATGATCTCTTGGATTCCAACCCAACAGGCGACCTGATTGCGAATGGATGGACGAAGATTTTATTGGTATGGCAGAAGTACTGTGAGAGGAATTTATGAAAGTGTTGTTAACCTTCTCTTTTTTAATTTATGTTTTCATGTTTTTATTTTGTATATTTTAATGTGTGTTATAATTGTCTCTTTTATTTTTATATTTTTAGTTACTGTAATTGGCTGTAACACAACCGTTGTAGCTAAATAAACAAGATTTAGTAAATAAAAAAATGTGTAGCACTAGAAAGCAGTGTTTTTATATTAAATTAGTTAAATAAAGCTCCTGGCACTTTAGACGTCATATTATAATCTATCTAATTGATGACTTATTTTTTACAGTTAATTCTAGTACTCCAACACATCACAATATGTCTTGCTAATGTCCCCAGTGAATCATATGATCTTGACCAAAGTTCTTACGAGGAACATAACATAAATAACAGAAGAGGTTATGGAGAACCGGATAATATTAGCAGGGCAAATCAAATCTATGAAGCAGCTTATGCTGACAGAGCTAGACAGCTAAGGCAACAAAATTACATCGGCAGAGTAGGAGAACCCAAATTTACGAAACCAGAAAACCTTCGTCAACCCCTGAATCCAGATAGTGAATATAATTTGCGAAGCGCCTACCTTACAAACCGTGGTTATGGTATCACAAGAAATGATGACAGTAGTGAAAATATTGATATTGCTTCGGCTGGCACTAGTATTGAAGGAGAAGCTTCTAACGTGAGCGTTATACGGGAAAGTAGTCATGCTAATAACACAATGTTAGCGTCTAGAATCGTTAAACCGATTTCGGATAGCTGCACATGTCAAGATACTGGAGCCAGTGACGAAGTTAATTTCCTCTGTTTTAGCAGAAAAGATGGTAGCAAATTCTTTAGTATTAAATCCAAAGGTATAACAAAGTTCAACCTTGAAGATATCATAAAAGCTTACAAGTTCTACTTCGACAATATTATAGTTCACAATTATAACTTTGAAAACATTATAAATGGCGAGAGCAACTTTCGAGACGATAGCGACAATACATTTAACTTTGATATGAGTAAATATAAAATTGACGGATTTCATGAAGGTAATTTCAATATCGATGCAGAAAGTAAGTTTGATATTAATGAAATAAAGAGCGGTGGCAATAAAATCAAAGTTAACACGTTTGATAAGTACGATATAAACACGTTGAAAAAAGATTCCAATAAATTCAATTACGACGTTACTAACGATGTTCAAAACATAGACATTCACAAATATTTTAACGACAACAATAGGTTCAATACACAATTTGATAAAAATGTCAATGGTAATTTTAATTTAGAGACAAATACAAAGATGGAAGCTTTTAAAAAAAATCAAAGTATGACAGATTACAATAAAAACAGTAAATTTCATTTCGACAATAATTTGAATGTCAATCAGTACAGTTTCAACTCTGAAGTGCAAGATGACGCGCAGGCTGAAATTGAAGCACATGCCAAAGCGCTTGTTCAAGCTAAGGCGATTGCAAAAGCCGAGGCAATCCTTGAGGGTCAAGCAAAAGCTCATTCGGAAGCGAAAGATCAATCCGTCATTCAAAGCCAAATATTTGCTCAAGCACAAGCTGAAGCACAAGCTCAAGCACAAGCTCAAGCTCAAGCACAAGCTCAAGCTCAAGCACAAGCACAAGCTCAAGCACAAGCTCAAGCACAAGCTCAAGCACAAGCTCAAGCACAAGCTCATGCACAAGCTCAAGCACAAGCACAAGCTCAAGCACAAGCACAAGCTCAAGCACAAGCTCAAGCACAAGGTCAAGGACAAGCTCAAGCAAAAGCACAAGCCCATGCACAAGCTCAAGTGCAGGTCCATGCACAAGCTCAAGCGCAGGCTCACAGTAACGCACAGGCTTACAACCAAGGTCAAATTAATTCTCAAGCTCAAGGATTCAGTTACGACGATTTTAATAATAATGTTCCTCTGAACGAAGGTTTCAACTTTGGTGTTGGTGTCGAAAATACTTTATTTGGAAAAGGCGGTTTTAACCTGGGTTTAAATACGGGCTTTGGTAAGAAAATCGGTGGGAGGATCGGAAAGGCCTATAGTGGAATCCGGGCGTCTGGTAATGGTGGCGAGGGCGCAGCTGTAGGTGGAGGTTTGCCTCTTGCTGGACCTGCTGTCGTAAGAGACAACGGCATGGGCACAAGTGCTGTTGTGGGCGGAGCCTTTACAGGTGATGAATTCAAATATCCAGATGGCTTGAACGATGACAACTCAGACGACGGTTCTACATCCGTTGGTTATCCAGGAGTAATCGCTTATCCAGCTCGAATTGACAGCCCAATTACTGGCAATCAATTCTACGGTGATGGCCACAGTCAGACGGACCTTAATTTTACACCGTATAGTGGATCTGGCTATCATCGCTACACATAAGACAAATCGAGTAAAGATTTTAGTAAATATATTATTGTGAGAAATCAAATTGGCATTTTTATTTGGTTGAATTTCGTGTGTAACCTTTTTATTAAAACGTATTAACAGTTTATATAACATCAAAGCTACAGAAACTGTAATGAATATTAAAAATGATTATTGAAATATGTTGGTTTAAGTAGTTTGAAATAAAACTATCTGTATACATTAACGATCTACATTTGATTGAATATGAATAGTTACAAAATTGTTCAGTCTTTTTCTGGCCACACGACGCTCTCGATCCAAGGTATGTAGTGCTTGATCCTGGAGTAGATGCCAGGTATTTCTGGTTTGGCACAAGCTGAGGGATACCCCGTCACTCCGACCACGGTATACTGACATCTGAACTGATCTATCTGTAAAGGACTTCCGCTGACACGCTGCAAATAATGAAGAAATCTGTTAACTCCATGTATACTAAGTACTTAAATTATATTTATTTCTGTAAAGGGGTTCAAAAAACACTTTTGCATGTCTAAAATAAATTATGTTATAAAACTACACAACTCACAGGTCTCTTTTAAAGCCCAGTTATACCTAATCTTGATCAGGCCATAGGAGGCATTCAGATAAGAGTCTTTTGAGGAAAGAACCACACAGATTTGAGTGGACCTGTCCAGTCAGTGCACACATTTTTTAGTAATCGTGTAGTGCAACTCAGCTGAACAATCTGTCTAGCCTTTTCCCTTCTATGTTGGGGTGGGCTTCCAGTCTAACCGGATGCAGCTGAATACAAGTATTTTACATGGAGCGACTGTCTATCTGACCTCCACAACCCAATAACTAGGTAATACGATACCCCTTGGTAAGACTGGTTCTCAGAGTTTTGAACTTCTGATGACCCGCAACGACTGTCAAAGATCCACGAATGACAGCCGGGGCCAACGGCTTAACGTGCTTTCCGAGGTACGGAGGAGTCTCGGTATGTAAAGCTGTTCACCCATCCACGGACCAACCCCAGCAAGTGTAACTTAACCTGAACCTGATGCGTTGACCCGTGCGGCTGTTATTACTTAGCCATGAGATCCTCCGCTGAACTTACTCAGCTTAATAAGGACATAATATTATGTCTCGAGGGAATATTATCAGCAAGTTATCACTATCAGTTACTGTTTAAACATCAAGCAAATTGAAGTAGGTCTGTATAGTCTCTCCGTTATCGTCCTCGACCTATTTTGTATAGATCTATTGCAGCACAATCATCAGAGCGCAGTTAAGTAAGGTAAATTTCTCTGCAATAGGCGCGAACATACTTAGTACCTAACTAAGTATGTTCGCGCCTATTGCAGAGAAATTTAACCCTTTCGCACTGGATGAGCCACACCGTGATGATTGTAGTCAGAAAGGGCAATCCACTTAGCTGGATATAGGCCCCTCCCAAGTAGCACGTGCGCCACACCACCCGATTCTCCATAATCCGCATCCAGTCAGTCCCAGCCGCTTCTATGAGTTTGTTGGTCCATCTAGCTGATCCACACTACGCGTGCCAGTGTTGCCAGCCAGTACATATGCAGAATTTGCATTATACATATAATAAGTAAATACCTTGCAAGTATTGCCAGTGTTATTATGCACTCCATAGCAGATTTGCGTCTTGTGATCGTATCCGTGTATTTGATTATTTTCTGGTCTGTATGCTTTCTTGCATTTTAGTCGATCCATTTTATGTAGGAATACCTGGAAACAGAAAACACTAGGATGAATCTTTTGTGTTATTTTAGATAAGTATGTTGCCCAAATTTATTAAAAAGTCACATCTTTAGCTGTGAGTGCCCTAAAAGGTCATGAAGGGATATATACTCGTATATAGTCATTGACAAAAGAAAATGTTATCAAATTAAACCATTTGATAACATTTTCTTTTGTAAATGACTTTGAAGGAACCGCGTTGTATCAAGTCTCGATCATTCGCCGACGAGGTGTTTTTATGATCTTTCCCATAATCATAAGCCTTGAAAATTAACTTGGAAAAAGCACAAGGAAAAGAAGAAACTATTTGTAAGATATTTTTAAGTTAGTGAAATCCTCTCTCACTGTTTGTAGGTCGTCTGACTTGGTTTCATTCGCGTTGGTCTCATTCCTATCCACGCTAGGTAAGCCAGCTGCTTCTGCTACAGATATATCATGAATACCAACATCTAGACACGCGGGAAGGATTTCACTGTCGAAACGTATCCTGGGAACAAATAAATTATAAATGATAAAATCTAAATATTTTTTTAAAGTTATCTCGAATAAAAAACAAAACAGTTAAACAAAACAAAGCACAGAACTGGAATAGTCGGCTTCACGTCGTGGCTGTGACAAGAAGGCTTCCACTCAGCATGATGCTGTGCTGGGGGACCACAGCATAGCGCTGAAGATAGCTTGTCACCTCGGGTTGTTGTGAAATCGTGTGCCTCAATGCTTAGATTTCTGCTATGGGAATGGTAAATCTTCGGTTTCAAACAGGATTGGCTTGAGTTACTCCTGAATGTTGTGAAAGGTGTTTATCTGCATACGTCAACAGAATTGCCAGAAGCATTCTCCTATCTCTAAATAAAGAGGTTATCGTGGTGACCACGTGGCTGATATGCTGCCTAGCAAAGCAGTGGTAGAAAAAAAAAACAATTTTGCTGTCCTTTCCATATCTCGATAAATTCTCACCGCACAATGTTGTTATATTAATTGAGGGATGTTTTCATCAAAAGGCCGTCGTTTTATTGCAAAAAAGAGATTAAGGCAAGTTTCAGAATTTGTGTGGCTACAAAAATACCTCCTCCGCGTCCTTTTCGCAGGTTGAAGTTTAGAAATCTATACATGTGACGTTACGAAGCTTAAGACTGGCCCCCCTTGGCCCCTTTGTCAAACGTCAATTTGATGACCCCCTTAATATATGACGTAATTGATGGATGACCCCTCTAACATTCTACTATTTACTAAGCTCGATAACTGCGCAAAATTCTATCATACTCACTCTGTGTCCGTTTCCAGCAGTGCGAGGTCGTGGTACCACGAAGGTTCGTTGTACTCCGGATGTATAATAATTCTCTTGATGTTGTACATCTTCCACTGCTTCCCGGGATCAACGTGGCTTTGAAGGCCAAGTGCAGCATACGCGATTGTGCCGCTGAAAATTATTGGGAGAGCATTAATGATTAATAATAGTCCTCCAGACCGAATTTCGGTCATGGCGACCAACCTCAGCGGAGACCAGCCTTCGGCGCGGGAGATATTATAGTGCACAAGTGTGTGCGCAGACACAGTGTAATTATTATTTTTTGTTATGTATTTTTGTGGTGTACAATAAAGTATATATAAATAAATAAATAAATTTTAGTGAGTGAATTTAACCTGAACACTTTCGTTAGATACTTTTGGGACAGACTATAGGTATAATAATTTGCATAGAATAATTATGATGTTGTAGACTTACAATACACCGGCGTTTGTGCAGTGTGCTGCAGTCAGTATGAACCTCTCGCTGATCACTGTTCCCTCACACAGCCACTGCGCTGCAGCCACAGTATCACCGTACCCGAGCAGAGCCTGCAAAATAATGCACTTTATCTATATGAATAATAATCCTACAAAGCTTGGGCCGTGTTCCCGATACCGGTGGGCTTAAATCTTATGTTTTTTTTTGTTTTTAAAAACATAAGTAAATTATATGTATATAGATGAAATAAAGGAAATAATAATCCTACAAATATATATACATATATATGTATATACAGGGTGGCAGGGACATCGATGCCAAAACTGATACCTACCAGCCGTGCTATTCTGTAAACATCTCACCGTGATAACTTGGGTGAAGTGAGCTTGATATGAGCTGTCATTGCACCTAATGCTAGGGATTGACACCATGGACAGCACACTTCATGCTCACTTCACCTCACTCTTCACGGTGAGATGTTTACAGAATGGATCGACAGGTATTCAGTACCTGATTCTGAACCCCTCTGCGTTGATCCTACTAATATTATAAATGTGAAGGTTTGTATGTTTGTGTGTTTGTTACTCAATCAAAACGGATTTATTAACGGCACACAGACAGTTTATAATCTGGATTAATGCACAGGATTCTTTTTATCCCAGTAGTTCGTTCCCGTGGGATAATTTCCGACCTCCATGCGGGCGAAAACGCGGTCGAAAGCTATTAAATAAAGGCGTATTTGTGAGTTTGTATCTAGAGTGTAATCTTTGGAACTGCTGATCCGATTTCGAAAATTCTTGCACTAGTGGGAAGCTACAGTGTTGTCGAGTGTCAAAGGATATATTTTATGTTAAAACAAAAATGTTTTGGAACTTATGTGTAAACCTCATGGCTGTTTAGCCATATAACATAGTAGGACAGGTTTTAAGAGCCAGATAGAGTGATAGATAGAATGACCGAATGCGCGAGAGCATACAAAGGACAGGGTCATGTTTTGCACGCGTAGGTTATTAGGTAATACGGGCTGGTATCTGCAACTCCACGGGTGGGAAAATCGGTTATTCCATCCAGCCCAGCTCCCCAAAGAAGCCCAGCAAAGCCTTGGTGTCACGGACAATATCAGGTAGGGTACCTGGGTTACCGAAGTACTTTGAAGTGCTCCGATTTAGAGGAGATAATAATAATAAAAAATATTAAAAAGACAACAATGAATTATAAATAAAATAGGTACACAAGTACATATATATAGTTTATAAACTTATGAGACACGTACATACATGTTTACTATAATACGAGTGTAGGTATACGCTTCAAATTGTTACCACTGGTATCCGGTAGACTGTATTATTCTTAGTCTTAAATTTAAAAATTACATCATTTTCATTCATTAAAATCGCTGTGATAATTCTTGTTTTAACTGTCTCGTTGGTCTCGTAGTCTGCTGAGCATGACGTTCTATGGGTTCGATTCCCAGGTCGGGCGTTATTGGGTTTTTCTATCGGGAATATAATTGGCGAAATGTGTTCGTACTTTAGGTACATCTCTGTCAAACCCATCGCGGATTACAGGCGTGATGTTGTTTTGATGTTATCGTTCATCTGACAGAGAACTTCTTCAATCAATCTGCCTAGCCTTTTCTCAAATATAGTGGGGTCGGGTTCCAGTCGAACCGGATGCAGCTGAATACCAGTATTTTACATGGAGCGACTGCCTAACTGATCTACACAATCCAGTAACTGGGTAATACAATAAATACCCCTCGGTAAGACTGGTTGTCAGACTTTCGGGCTTCCGACGACCCGTAGCGACTGTCAAAGATCCACGAATGACAACCGGGACCAACGGCTTAACGTGGGATTAACGAGGAGGAGGAGGAGTCTCGGTTTGTAAAGATGGTCACCCATCCAGAGACCAACCCCGGCAAGTGTAGCTTAACCTGGTGGATCGACCCTTTCGGCTGTTGTAGTCACGAGCTCACACACAGACAGAGAACTTCTTAAAAGATTAAATAAAAAGATACTTTGAGTTCGTACCAGATGAGGGAACTTCCACGGTTGACGATCTTGGCCTCCTACAGTGACTTGAACGTTCAAGGTCGTATTATGGCATTGCTTCGATGCCATCCAACTCCTGTTGAGCTTCACCTCACCCTTGCCGTGGCACGGGTAGGGCAGGCGCTGGAAGTAGTCCAAGCATTCTGAAACATTAATGTCAACAGTTTGGATTTGACCCCTGTTTAAATTGTTTTTTTTTTTTAGAATAGAATATACTTTATTTGCTTTGAATGCAGGTACATACAAATAGGATCGTAAATAACATAATAAATAAAGAACCGTGTACATTCTGCCTTGTTGGCATGCAAACACAATAATTATTATACAAGTTATCAAAATAGGTTATTAAGATGTATCATTTAGGAAATCCTGAACAGAATAATAACATTTATCTACAAGTAATTCAGTAAAACATTTTTTAAATTTCATCAAGGGCAAGGTTTTCATATGATCGGGAATTTTATTAAAGACAACAGGAGCCATACAAATTACATTTTTTTTTAATAAACTCGTTTTAAATGTGCCTGTGTGAAGTAAATTCTGATATTGTGATCTTAATGATGTACTCCGTTTTCTGGTTTCTGTTAATGTGGCAAATAAATTACGGTTTGTTTTAACAAATATTGCTAATTCGAGGATATAGAGGCATGGGAAAGTTAATAGTTTCTGAGACTTAAATATAGGCACACAACTGTCAGTAGTTTGAGGCCAAATATAGCTCTCAAACAGCGCTTTTGAGCTTTAAAAATGCTTTCTCGTTCACTACAATAACCCCAAAATATAACACCAAATCTTAAAATAGAAATTACAAGACCATGGTAGGCCACTAGTATTGTTGACCGATTTACTTTTTTGGATAGGTTGTATAACATAAACGCGGCTGTGCTCAGACTTTTACAGATATCTTCTGCTTGCGGCTTCCATGTTAACTGGCTATCAATTAAGATTCCTAGAAATTTTGTGCTATTCACTTTATCGATAGTTTGGCCATTGTAGTTGATATCCATGTCACCTGTAGATATACGTTGGTGAAAATGCATAGTTTTAGTTTTTTGTAGATTAATAACTAGGTTATTATTGTCAAGCCATTTTATTAAACTGCTGATCGAGTTATTGATGTCATTTACGTATGAGTCTTTATTGGTACATGAAACAATTGAAGTACTCCCGTGTGCAAATAAAATCATTGGATTAGATATATGGCGTGGTAGGTCATTAATATAAAGTATAGTAAAGGTCCGAGGACACTTCCCTGCGGAACTCCATATTTTATTTCTTTAAATGACGATAAAGTTTCTTGTTCCTTCCTAGATTTTAAACATAAGCGTGATATCTCTGTATTCTAATAACATATGCTTAAATATAACAACAGATCATGAAAAAGGGTCGGGCAAAGTGCGTCTTCTTAAGTAAAAATAAATAAAAATATTTGACGATAAAAAAAAAAAAATTGCGGCGATAACCGTTATTATGACATAATATGATGTCAAAAAATCATAAATAATTAGTACTATAACCACCTGTAAGGATATTACGGTTTTCCTTGCTGTTTACGAGATAATTAACTTTTTCATACTAGCTTCATACAAATTTTTCGTAAAAAAATTATAATTATTTCGTTTTTTAATTAACTTGGGTGTCATTTTTGAATATAGTAATAACTAATAGAAGCGATATCCGGCAAAAAATCCGGCACTTGCAAATTGAAATCCCTAAGTCTATGAAAGCCGAGTGGCGATGTAGATGCCGCAACATCGGAACGGTATAAAAATTTTGCTTTTTTGGACGAATGCGATAATAAGGTGTGTGAAACTTAAATTTTATCAAAAATCGAAAAAACACTTACTTTCCCACGCTTTTGGCCCACGCCTACTGACTAGAACCCCAGACGGGGCAATGGCGGACTCTTTAAACCTGGAACGTTTACATACTCTGTACTTCTTTCATGCTTATTTTAACTCTGTCAGCAGCAATCCAACAGCAACCTTATTGCAATGACAATAAAGATCACTGTGATTTTGTCAGTGATGCAAAATCAGGGGGAACATAACGGTGAAAGGACTGTAAATGCATTTTGCTCTCAACGAAACTACAAAGGAATGAGAAGAAAGTAACAGCAAGGAAGTTTTTAGAAGAATCTGTTTAGTTAAAGACTCATTTCAACATTATAGGCTAATAAGCTTAGAATATGCCTATAATTATGTTACAGTGCGATAGTTCAGCAAATTGAAGTAAAAGTAGACCCGCTAAAACTTTTCAAGGATCATGGGCTTTGGCCCATGATCCTTGAAAAGTTTTAGCGGGTCTAGTTTTACGGGTACTTCGTTTGTCATGATTTGTCATGAAGCCACAAACGAAGTGTGAGGCGCATTTTGATACACCAATGACATTAGAAGCTAGAGAGTAGAGAAGACTAGATCAAAAGTAGAAGCCAAAGTAGTAGTAATAAGTAAAGGCTAGAACAAAGAAAGAAAGAAAGTACTACGAGTATCAGACTCGTCGACGATGTTTTCAGATAAAACTTACTCATCACGTTCACTGAACACACAATCAGTGCAGCAGACTACGGGCTCGTCGTTCCTGTATGAGCATATTTCAGGCAGTGCTGGAAGATGCATGGCGTCTGTAAACCCTGCATTGTGCTGAAACAGAACATTCACGTCGTTTTTGTGATTTGGTCACATTATACAACGCACGGCATTACACGAAATTCCAATGATTTTACGCTCTCTTCATGTTATACTACTAATACCACCATACCATTGAGTACCTACCGATATGCTAGGATTTTAAGGTTAAGACATACTCACAGCCGTTTCACACAAAGTTCCCTCCATACTTTGGAAAACAGTCCTTAGGTACGGGTAGTCAGAACCCCAAAAGTCTGACAAGACTTATCAAGGGGTATCCTGTTACCCCTTTACTGGATTGTGAAATTCAGGTAGGCAGTCGCTCCATTTAAAATACAGGTATTCAGCAGCATCTGTTTAGACTGGAAGCCGTTCCCAACTGAGGAAAAGGCTAGGCAGATGATGAGTCATACTCACATAGAGGTATGTCAGAACAGCTGATCCGCATCTGAACAGCCTGACACATGTTCCGTTGTGGACATTGCGTGCGGTGCAAGGAGACCCTGAAACATTACTTATAATTATGGCGATAGAAGATGACATGGGTAAGAAGGAGGTGACTATTGACATGACGGCTAATAGAGTATGAAAGAAATCATGCTGGGCCGACCCCAAATAAATTGGGGTGGGGACAGCAGGGATAATAAGTTTACTCTAAAGAGCCTAGATAACAACCACAGAGGTCAATCTATCTGCCGGGGTTGCGAGTTTGTCCGAAAGGGATATCGCGACCTCGGCACACAGGCAACGGAAGGAACACGGGTGGGTTTTAGTCAGTAAAAGTCTGACACGCCCTCCCGCTCCGCCCAGAGCGGGAGAAGTTATTTGATAACATCCCACCCTCAAAAAAAAAAAAGAGGTCAATCTATATATTCTTCTCTCTTCACAAAGTTTATGACTTTGGAAGGTTATACCACCTTTTGTCTGACGTCAGAATTTAACTTGGGATACAAAGTCCCGAACTGATTTACCTTCACTGAGGTTGAGTTGGCACAATCCACAGCATAAACAACTAAAGGTGAACATTAAAACTATATATTTATTCACCGCCATGTTTTTCGTGCATGCGTAAGGCACAGTGCGCGCGCGCCAGAACTAATACCGCAAACTAGGTTCAAATTAATTTCCGCCATTTTTTTACACGCTTTTATTAACGTGACATGTATGTTTGAGTGAAAAATAATAACATGGCTCTTTAACATACATTTGATTTGAATGTATTGGTTACGGTGAAAGCGCGCTACTTGGGATTATCTAAGTTTTTCTACTCAATTAGTGGTGGTTGAATGCTTTTTAACCGACTGCTTTAATTTTGTGTTCAATGTATTTACAGTTAATATTAAAGTTTGTCCTCGCAGAACCTTGATTTAGGACAAATTCTCAAGAACTTTGTTTTGTACTGAAGTAAGTAGACCGTACTATTTGGCAGTCTTTTGTTTTCTACTGACTTGGTCTATATGAGACGGATGACTGGTAGCTGGATGAGAATAATATAGCCAAGATGAATATGTCTAGCTGAAGTCGTTGATAAAGATTTACATGCAAATACAGGGTCAAGTCAGGCTACATGTGATATTTGTGAAGTGAATGTAAGTAAATAATTTAATTAAACTAGCTGTTGTGTTGCCCGCGACTTCATCCACGATCCAGGATGAATAGCCTATGTCCTTACCCAGGTCATGGTCAATCTGTGAGCCAAATTTCATCCAAATCCGTCTAGCCATTTTTGCGTAATTGAGTAATTAAAAAAAAACAAACATACTTACCTTCGCATCTTAACTAATCCTAACTAATACTTAATAGAAATTAATGCAAAATTGAGTTTTTTTGTTTGTTTATTTGTTTGTTAGTTACGTTTTCACGCTAAAACGGCAGAACGGAGTTGAATGAAATATAGCAAAAGCGTAGACCATGTCCTGGGATTAAGACATAGTATACTTTTTATCCCGATATTAGGTCGATACTTATGCGGGTGAAACTGCGTGGCGCAGCTAGTATTATAAATGCGATAGTGAGTTTATTTGTTTGTTACGCTTTCACGCTAAAACGGCTGAACGGATTTGGATGAAAGGACATGGCCTTTAGCATGTATAAAAATTTCTCACTATATCGTTACATTCAAATATTCATCAATCAATTATTACGGTTTTATTATTCTCCTAGAACTTTCGTGAACTAATCAAATAATTAAAAGTTTTTTTCATGTTTTTTGTTTGACAAGAAGAACACAACACTATGACGGCACATCAATAGTGCTGTTCACTAAAAAGTGACATTCGATTCTTCTCGATTACACTTGCTACGATTAGAATAAAAAAATTACCAAAGCCTCGGAACACGTATAAACTCTATTCAAATAATCCAATTACCATCTCAATATAAGTAACTATTTTATGGCGAAGAATGTTGACTGAATAATTATCGACAAGAACAATAATTGTATTTTCAATTATTTAATCGATTCTGGTACATTCCAAGTAATTCGATCCCAATATCTTCATTAAAAAATCAAACGTCAGTCAGGACAGACGTGTGTAAGACAACGGTTGATCGCTCTAGCGTTTTTGGATATTTACTTTTGACATATTATTGGCTTATCTTTCGACTGACCTGCCACTACTCTACACGGACTTGCCTTGCCTATCGATTCATCATGAGATGCATAAACTAGTGGTGTAGCCACGCAACGACTGTGGAGACATATCACCTCTTCTTTACCTGTCGGTCGATTCTATTAAAATATCAACGTGAAAGTGAAGGTGAAGTGAGCTGTCACTGTCACAAATCGACCGGCAGGATGCTAGGGATTAACACTATTGACAGCTCACTTCACGCTCACTACAGCTAAGTTTGACGGTGATATTTTTACAGAATCGACCGGAGGTCTTCTATTCACTATCTTAGCACGAAGGTTAACAATCGATCGAGGTAAGTCATCTACAGTTAGCTGAAATCATGCTACAACCAATAAATATGAGAAGCAACTAAGAGCAAATGCGATTTGCAGGTTGTTTACCGCAGTTCATAAAATCTAATATAAACTCAATGGCAATGGATCAGAAAGACTCATGTCTTCTTGTAATTTTTACAACGACAAACTAGTTGCCTTAGATGTCATAAATGATTGTAAATGTGTATTTGTTATATACTTAACTCATGTAAATAAGTTTATTCTAGGTTCCAATGGATGCCAACATTTGTCATACATGTTTTGAGTTCAGAAATAGCTGATGATGTTCGTTTATTCGGTCATAAAATGGTGTGCATTACTTGTGGCCGTTCTGTAAGAAGTGCACAGCACCATGCAGTGGAAAGGAATAATACAATGTTTCAGAATATACCGAGGTCACATCCAGCTTTCTATCAGGTAATTAAAATGATGTTTAACACAAAGTGTTCTTCATATTTAAATGCCCATCCGATGCTTGGATGGATCGTCTTCCGTTTCAGACAATCAGATCGTCAGCCAGTCAATAGTCGGTCCTGTCCCTGATCTCTATTATGTGTGTTTTCTTATATTGATTCAATGCATACTTCACTATATTAATACTTATAATAATATTTGGGATATTTTACACAGCACTATCTAGTCCCAAACTAAGTAGAGCTTGTACAATGGGTGTTAGACATTGGATATAATACTTTTTTTTTTCGTAAACACCCGACCAACACAAAAACTTATGTTCACAGTTCCTCACATAAATATTTGTTGCCTGTGATGACTCCATAAAAATCCTAAGTTGACTTTTTCTTTTAGGTTATGAACTACGTGTGTCATCCCTGTTGGATGAGACATCAATGGCAGTCAAATCAGGATCGAAATCGAGTAAATCTACCTGGACCTGAATCAAGACCTGGACCTGAACTAATAGTTGAACCTGAAGCAGTACCTAGACTTGTAACAGAACTTGGAATAAATTATAGGCGGGCTGCAAACACCTCCACACACTATGTTTAATGGTTGTGTCTTTGAACAACTGTTACCAGATATTTATAAAAAAGATGCTTGTGTAAAATCATAATTTTTATAGTCCCCGCAGTACTAGGGTTTGTGAGACACATATCACTTTTGCTCCATATTAAGTAATGGAGATGACCTACATAATAAATGAATAAATGACATTTTGTTATTTTATTTCAATAGCACTCTGTTTATGTACCGGCACAGATTAGTACAGATGTTTCATTCCGCAAAATCATTTAAATAAAAAGCGACTCTTGCTACGACATATTAAAGTGCAATTCAGGTAGCATGGCGGTAATAACCTACAGTTATATTCACAAGTTGCCTCTCTTACTATCGCGTAACTCTTAAATCTTCTGACTACGTTACGCCCAATGAATTGGCCCGAAAAGTTTATCCGCGTACTTGTAGCTTCATACTTGAAATACGGATTACGCCAGGCCTGTCAGTGCGTTTATTATGTGACTGATTGATTGATTGCGTGCGTTGGATGATTTTCCTAACAAAAACTTTTTATAAACCTATTTGTTGAAAATTTGTAAGCAAACGCCTAGCTAAAGTTCATAGCAAAATCTTTTTCTTTTGCAAATTTGCATACCTTTGGAAGTAGGAGTTTCTACGATTTATTTTCAGGATTGTAACGATATAAAAAGTTCCTGAAACTTTTTTCACACGAAATACTAAAACTCCGCTATTCAGCATTACATTACTACTAGGAATAATTTTTATACATTGCTAAGGGAGTTTAGCCATGTCCATAGAGTCGACCATACCTGGGTTAGGACATAGAGACTTATGTGGGTGAAACCGCGAGGTGCAGCTATTTTATAATATTATAGCTAGGATTAGCTAGCGAAACTACCGTCATGGGTATCAATCGGTCATGGGTAAAAAAAACTGATATTTCAAGTAATTATATTAAAATATACTACGTGCGATCGTTGACCCCAAAAAGTCATCAAATTATTTAAGTGTTTTGTTTTATCACGTTGAGACATCGATGCATATCAAGTCGTGGAGTCTGCCTAGCTATTTTAATTGTATATCTAGTTCTTTAAAATCCTCGGTGAATTAAAAGACAATAAAAAAAGAAACTAGATAGTTTTTGTAAACATAAACTTTACGGTTTACAGTGGCGTATTCGCTATGGGTAGGTACTTAACCAACTCAATTTGGCATAATGTGATATTAAGTGTGTAGGGGAGAGTGGGTAGGAAAGAGTCAGTATTAAAAAGTATTAAAAAAAACATTTTAGTATAGTAGGCAGTCGCTCCATGTAAAATATTGATATTCTGCTGCATCCGGTCAGACTGGAAGCCGACCACAACATTCCTAGTACACACACCTAGTAGGGAAAAGGCTAGGCAGATAGATTTGATTGATCTGACTAGCTCACAATTGAAGTGAAAAATAAAACAAGCGAGTCTTACAGTAGTCGCAAGTAGTTAAGGTATTATCCAACATTAAATAAAATAAATACGCCTCGTCAAGGTCGTTTCTGACGGCCAACTCTAGCACTGCGTACGCTCATTGCTCAAATCAAATAGCGCCCACTTCCCCGGCTTCCACAGACAGACTTCCGTCCCTTTTCACGAAAACACTACCACAGATTTGATTATTTCGACTTTTTTAGATTTCGATTTTAATCCGCGAGAGAAAAGATGTTACCTTAGGCGCGAATTACACAGAAACGGCGTACGATGAAGACGCGGCGCAGGCGCAGAGCAGGCGTGGAACAGATAATGCACGGACGCGATTTAAATTATATCAAAGAGGCGAAGAGACGCCGCAACTAGCCATTATACAGGCTGACTTTATCGTGATAGCATGTCTTCCTCTTCAGACGACGAAGATGCGCTTGCTTTGCTGCAACTCATTAATGTGCATACACTGTTGCACCAACTTTTAATCCAATTTCTCTCCATATTTTATCTTGTACATTTTTGTTACTGTAATGCGGCTTAGTATAGTCGTAAAGAGCTGGATATTGTTCAATTATCTCGCAGAACTCTACATTAAATTCACTACCGTCACGCATTTTTCTGCACCTACTGTATAAACAAAAGTCGTGCTGCTTGAACGCCTCTGCAGTCTGCAGTCGCGACTGCTAGCGACGCGGAACAGGCGACGAAACGACGCGCCTGCGCAACGCCGCTTGAGTATAAAGCGTCTTGCAGACTAGCGCGACGCGACAACGCGACGCGACACTGGTTATTGTTATACCGTGAAGTTTTCCTAGAAATTGTATTGTTCAAGTCGCGTCGCGCTGGTCTGCACGAGCCTTAATTCACATCGTGTCGCCTACCTACATTTTGTATTGAAACGTTTTGAAGCGGCAAGATGCCTGCGTCGCGCCTTCACCTTACGCCGTTTCTGTGTAATTCGCACCTTAGAGGGCTTAGAGTATATAACACTGGAGAAGCCTTATGCGCAATATTCCGAACAAAAAAGTCTGTCACTTTTGGCGGGGGACGCGGGCGACAAAAAAAAAACAAAAGCCGCTCGCCGGGAAAGAGAACTCCGTACCATCTATTTTTTTATCCATATCGATATTCATTTCGAATTTTGCTTGAATCCATGAAATAAAACAGCTGCTGCATAAAATAGTTAAATTTTAATAAGAAGAGAAAGTAACTACAATTAAATATAAGTAGGTAACTAAATTAGTAATAAGTAATCACAATAATAAAGTAGGTCAAGTTAAAAGAAAATAAATAAATATATATAACTACTTTAATGGACATATAAAAGTTATAAAACATTAAACAATCAAAAAAATTTTACAAAAACAATTACTAAGTAATAAAATTCTTACTAAGAAATTATCGACATGTCCATTTTGGTTTCAAATATAATCGCATGGTAAGTGCATGTAAATTGTGCTGATTTGACGTATACTTTCGTAATGCATAAGAAAATTATTTTAATCTTTCTGAACATAAAAACGAGATGTAGCGAGACTCGATGACGTCACAGAAGCAATGTGAGGAAAATACTCGATTCATGCTATGTTTTATGTTGAATCATGGTTGAATCGAATGAAAAATCGAAATGTATTATGAGGTTTGGATTTTGAATTTTAATAAAGACACGACTAAATATTTAAAAAAAAAAAATTACCATATGGAAGGTTATTCAGTTCTTTATATAAGTTTGACGTATTTGAATATAATGTATATCTACCACTGCCCATGTCATTATGTTTCGTTTTTTGGCGTAATTATATTAATTATAGAAAATAATAAAAAGTAATTAACAAAAAGGGACAAAAGTATCACTAACCAGGGAGAAAACAGAGGAATACGTTAGTGTGGACTGAATCTCAAAGTTTGTAACAAACCTCTAGGTAAGTGTTTTAAGTCAATTTGCCTAGCCTTTTCCCAACTATGTTGTCGGCTTCCAGTCTAACCGAATGCAGCTGAATACCAGTATTTTACATGGGCGACTGCCTATCTGACCTCCACAACCCAGTAATTGGATAATACGTACCTTTGGTAAGACTGGTTGTCAGATTTTCGAACTTCTGTCTGACGACCTGTCAAAGATCCACTAAGGATAGCCGGGACCAACGGCTTAGGAGTCTCGGTATGTAAAGATGGTCACCCATCCACGGAACAACCCCGGCAAGCGTAGCTTAACGTGCGGCTATTATTACTAGTCACGAGCTCCTCAGGTAAGTATTTTAAGGCGAAAGCGTCAAGGCAGCCCGCGAAATTCAAATTTTCTTACGATTTTTGCAATTTGTAGATCAGTATCATGTTCTATGTTGATCTAAATATGATTCGCGGCCGTATCAAATGTTTATTTATAAAATTATAATCATAAAAATTATCAATACAACTCTCTCAGTTCGTGTAATCCTATTGAATGACTATTTCATGAAATCATGACATTTGCCGATTATGCTAACTTATGGAGCTGTATTGCTGATTGTAATGATTATAATTATGTAAAGCCATATTTGTTACGGTCGCGAATCATATTTTAATAAACATAAAACCTGACACTGACCAGCAAAATGCAAAAAACTAAAGAAAATTTGAATCTCGTGGGCTGCCTTAGCGCATTTCCCTTAAGTAATATTGTAGACAGTCCTGTTTGAATTTTGGTCATGGTGGTCAATCTTAGCTTATACCATTAAGGAATATTTGGAGGATAAGTCGATGGAACCTATGATGGTAATTTGTAATAATCATATAATAATAATAAAAATATGCGTCTCCGGCAAATTAATGTTTAGGAGGGAACAGGAGACCCTCTAGAACCCCCAAATAACCTCAAATTTTGTCTAGCGAGGCGGCACGTTTCTAAACCCAGCCCTTCATCTTTTCAGGTTTACCCAGAAGAATAGAATGAAACAGAATGTTCGGCAATAATCTAACAGACTAACTTATAAGTAATTAATGCGCCATATCAACATGTCATGTAATATGCAATCTATGTGACTAAAAATAAGTAAATAAAAGATAGAATAGGTAAGTTTTATGATCCTCCTGATTTATTAAACGGTAACCTTGTTGTACAATAACAGTAAGATAGGCCGCCCGTCAGTGGCAACGAAACCAGTAAAAGTTGCAGCTTTTGTCGCTTCATTTTTATTAATTCTTCTTTTTACCTATTGTGGTAACGTATTTTTTTTTAGGTGCATCGTCTTTACATATAATTATAATTATGTAACTAATGTACCTAATTATACAAAATATTGTAACACTTTTTAAAAGAGTAACGGTGGAGTTTCTTGCCCATTCTTCTCCATACGAAAACTACCTTTTGGAAGGGCGACTAGAATCAATTAAATTTTTTGTAAACTTTGACGTTCAAAAGTGCCTTACAAGGCCCTATTTGAAATAAATGATTTGACTTTGACTTAAGCTGGCCTCTTATTCTTCTGAAACTTCGTACTACGCTAGGCAAGCTCAAGCTCAAAGTGTTATCGCTGACATGCGGTCTACTGTACTTCTCTTTTTCTTAACTTAACCATTTATCTAGCCATAGATTGTCTTTTTTCCTTCTTGCTTCAGTTTCCTCAGGCCACACGACGCTCTCGATCCAGGGCACGTAGTGCGACACCCTGGTGTACATGCCGGCTGAGCCGAGGATGCCGCAGTCCTTGCCGTATGACGTCACACCCACGACGTGGTACAAGCATTTCGAATTGCTAACTTGGAGAGGGCCACCGCTATCACCCTGAGGGATGACAAAATAATACTTTCAGTAATTGTTCCATTTTTTTTTTCAAGTTTCACTATTCTGCTCCATTTCCGTCCGGTATTTGTTAAGACTTTTGGAAAATTCATCTACGATTGCAAAATTTGTAGCAAAGGCTTTTCTGAACATATACGTACTGTACATTATATTTCCTTAGGAGATTTTCTATGACTGTCTTACCTCACAAGTGTCGACTACTTCATAATTGGATCCGTAACACATTTGCTTGTCATGGTCGTAGCCGCGGCTGAGGTGTCTGTGTGGTCTGTACATCACCGAGCATTCTGTTTCGTTAAACTCTTGCAGATTCACCTGGAAAAGAAAGTTAAAAAAAAGATAAATATTATATTTGGGGCACACAGAAAATACAAAAGTTAAAAAAAAGAAAAGAATTCGCATTAACTTAACAAATAAAAAAGACCCGTGCAAGGCCAAAAGACTCCTTAGAGTAACCAAAATCTAGCAAAAATACATTAAAATACAAGATTTTATAGGGATACAGTGAAATTGAGCGCAACCAAAACAACTACAACAGAAAAAATATAGAAAGGTATGATGTTAAATCATACCTTTATAAATTAGTAGTCGATAGTTATTGTGGCAGTAAAAGCTATCTTTTTCTATATCTTTTTCCCAATAATATTGAATTATTGGAGAATAACTATCGACTACTAATTAAAAAAAACAGTATTGCATTAATTGAAATATAGGCATGTTTTTTTTTTAAATTCTGCACTTACTACTTGCAGTACATCTGCTAATGCTTGCCTGTGTCCGAGACGACCCCAGCCGGATGCATCAGCTACCTTCTTCCATTCTGCCCCTACATCCAGGCAGGCTGGCAGTAAACCTCTGCCGAAAGCTATCCTGAAATCATTAACAGAGAAAAAAGATGAGTGTTCACCTAATTCCACAGTATGAAAACTTATATGGAAATGGTAAAAACTAAAAAGGACCAAATACGTTGCCCTGTGGAACACCGTTAAAAAATAGAAATTTTAAACACTTACTCGGTTTCTGTCTCCAGGAGTGCTATATCATGATACTTAGAAGGTGCTTTGTATTCAGGGTGAATGATGATATTTTTGATTTTGTAAATCTTCCAAGATTCCTTGGGGTCGGATCGTTTCAGAAGCCCCAGTGCGGCATATGATATGGGTCCCCTAAAACATATTATATTTTATAAAAGCTCTAGCTCTAGTGGAACTCATATAAAAAGATTATAATTTTTTTTTTTTTATAAAGTTTGTTTTCACTTTTTTATTTTGTTTGTATTTTATGTTTCACGAACTGTGTCCAAATAAACGTTTTCTTTATTTTTATTAACTTACAGCACTCGAGTAGATGTGCAGTGTGCTGCAGTGAGTATGAATCTCTCGCTGATCACAGAGCCTCCACAAAGCCACTGCGCGGAGTCCGCGTCATCTCCATAACCGAGTAAAGCCTGGGAAGAGTTGACTTTTTAATTATTGAACAATGATGTAAATCGTCGGATTTGCCCTCACCGTACATATACTGCGCGAAAAGTGTCAATACTTCGAAGAGTGAGGTCACACATGTCATATATGGCGTTTTCATGGCTACAGCGATATTGTGTGTCAGAGGTATCAAAAAGAAACAGAAACGTGACCATTTTTTGGGTGGGACGAAATTAACGATTTAATTATTTGTTTATTAGAATAAAACCTACCTTACATACTACCGATTCCTATAGACACACATAAGAAGGACACAACTTGTACATAGAATACATACAACATGTGGGAACTCCCATCTTTCGGCATTTCGTCCCCCTGCAGCAGAAGCGGATGATCATAATCATACTTATGAAGGGAGTGAGGATGAGAGGTGAGGGTGAGGTGTGGTTTGGGAATGTCATAATCCTTTTCTATATAAAAGCGTCGTAGGGAATTGACACGAAAACGGCAGATATTGAAAATAATCGAAGGATTCTGAAAACGTGACACAAATGAATAGTAATAAATAGCATACCACATGCGGGAACTCCCATTTCTCTGCGTTTCGTCCCCCTGCAGCGAAACCCACCCCGTCGTGTCTTAAAGTATGGTTATGGCATTTCCTGTCTTCAAGCCAAATCTTATCGATAATAAAGTTTCCCGGGAATCGACACGAGAATGGTAGACCTTGGAAGTAATCAAAGCATTCTGAAAAACAAAACCAATGATTTATCTGATCTTTGTAATTGTATATTATGACGGAGCCATGTTTTAACTACCGTGGGCGTATTGTGGGCGTACTGTGGGTAGTGTTGGTTATTGCGCAAAAAAAAAGCTTTTAGCAGTTCAGATCACATTGTAATTTACTATCAAATTAATCACACTAGCAAATTCACACACTGTAGGTACACGACACCACTAGTGGGAATGCACGACAGCACAGACTAGTTAGCACGACAGTTTTTAAAGGTCTTCACTGCTTGACCGCCCCCCACGAATTCCTGCTTAGCTCCGGCCGGTCCGACCGTTATTGTAGTAGACTCTGTCGAGTGCCGCTAAGCGGCGCTTGCGTCCCGATTAGTCAAGTCAACGTTTTCCGACATGTATTTCATTTCCAGCAATAGGTGGTGTATTGGTGGAAATGTCATAAAACTTACTCTGTCTAGCGACTGGGCCCTCTTTATTCAGTATGTATCCATAAGGTCCTACGGCTGTGTTGCGGTATCTGAGAAAAAAATAAACTTGTAACTAGATTTAAGAGTAATTTTTGATCACACCAATAGGTTTGTAGTCCATAGTATTATGTCTTCAGGGTCAAATTACAAATCAAAATCTTGGTTCGGTGCTTAGGCGGATATTATTCAAATACGTAAGTATTGGCTAAGGCATACTTAATAATTGCTTACTTCTCTTCACCAATGTCACAATCAGTGCAGCAAACAACAGGCTCATTGTCTTTATAGGAACAGATATCTGGTAAGTCTGGAATCTTGTACTCTACTGGATCGTAGCCTGCATTAGCCTGGAAAAAATGTTGACTACAGTCTAGTTTTCTTTAAATATTTAATTCTATTTTCGATTAAATGTGAAGCGGACGAATTTTATATACTTACCCCTTTTTATATACTTGTACCTACATATTATTATTTTAAAATAATAAAATGTAAACTTTTAAATTATGTAAATATTATCTTCAACCTATGTTTCGAAATAAATATTCTATTTTTGGACTAACTTATTTAGATGAATAACCAAAATTTTCTTTTCAAAAGGATATATACAGTAGAACAGCTTTCTGAGTAACTGAAAGACTGATAATTATTGTACAAATGTGCCACTTAATGGTTTAATTGAATTTATAGTTCATGACTTTCACGATACATATAATCATGAATCAAAAATACTTACATATAAATACGTCAGTGCAGCCGAATTACATTTGAATATGTTCACACAAGTACCTCGCAAGCCTTGTGTGTCACACGGGGAGCCTGGAATAAAACAAAGTCGACTGTGAGAGAATGTCTAAGTTATAATTACCAAACATTATCTTAAACCACAAAAATGATGCTCACGAACCTAGAGTTCTAATGCCGTGAACTCTTGGTTCATGACGCACTTGTTGGTCATCAATCGGGGTGCCTAAAAAGCCTCCATAAGAATGAGGCAGACATACGTTCGTTTGGCTCATCTTGGGCAGTCAGCTATGCTACCTGCTGCCCGGATAATCTTTAAGCTAATACAAAAGTTGTCCGAAATGAAAGCTTGAGATGGCGTCATGTATTTGTAAGTAAATCTTTGCATCACTGACTCGGAAAAGGTACCTAAACATAATGACGCAACCTAGACTTAAAAAAGTCTGAAATCCCAACTTATTGTGAGAAAACCTATCTTTGCATAAAATATCGTACATATAAGGTGTTAAATATAAATAGTTCAACATATTTTGCTTACTTATTTCATAAAGCAAAAAATACCTTAAAAATAAATTATAGCAAAAACAGTTCATTTATTAGGTACTATTGAGATCGAAAAAAAAACGGAAAAGTTCTTTTAAAATTAAATTATATCACTAGTGAGATGAGATCATAATTATTTGGAACTTTGCTTATAATTTACATAATCTGTAGAATATACATTAAGTATTATAGAGCCATTTCTTAAGTTTATTTTTGAAATAATGGTACCTAACGGCCCTGACTTACGAGGTAGGTCGTGGGTTCTAACCCAGGCAAGCGATTTACTTTTTGTAAATAATTTCATCACTAGTCCTCTCAAAAACGGTGAAGGAAAACATCGTGAGGAAACTGGCATGTCCTAGAACCAAAAATTCGAAGATATGATGTGAGATCTACCAACCCGCCGCGTCCCAGATTACAGCCCACTTCCTCTCGAAGAGCAGAGGCCTGTGTCCCAGCAGTGGGAACATTATAGGCTGATTACGCTATGTTCTGATTTGTTTATGTATTTGTTGGCAGACATATTGTAACAATATTGTTCTCGAATAGTGTGCTCCTACATCATGTGACAGCGAGAAAGACTGAAATGTCTTCTCTGTTAAGAAAAGGGCTTTGCCTTGCAATAAAACGATGATTATTATGTTAAGCCATGCAATAGCAGAAATTATAAAATTAAAAACAACATCATTGATTATTAATTTTATTGAAAACTAGTCACAAACAAGTAAAACATGTATTTTGAGTTCATCAGATCGTAATGTGTTTTGTGCTTTGCGACTGTGCTCCAATGTCATTGATTACCTATAACTAACTTGATTATATGAAATCGCTAAGTTTGTTAAAACAAAATATTCACTTTTTGAACATATAAATAATACTTACAAATAAACGTAAAGGCACACAATATATCTATATTAAAAATGCCTGTCCCTAGGATCGAACTATTCCGACGCAGTTGCGTATATATGGCGCCACTTATTTATAATTCAATTCCAAATTTTATAACTGATCTTCCTTACAGAAATTTTTGCGTAGTACTAAAAAATTGGCTCATTTCACAAAGTTATTATTCAATAGGTGAATTTCTAAAAAAAACTTCTTGTCGGTCCTATCATTTCAGGAATGCATTGTAGACTAAACTTAAAATATATAAAATCTGCGATTGTAGATATAATTTGGTTCAGTTTTTTGTGCCAAATGTATTAATAATTGTTTTTATTATGTACTTTCGTTCTGTTGTTTAAATTAAAGATTAATTTACTTTAAATAATTTCATGTTTAGTAAATATATTCAACTTTAGTTATAGATAATTGCTTATTTAAATAAGCCTTACTATTAATATTTGCATGCCAAAATATGGCGAAATGTGTCATCGCACAAAATACATATTATTAACACCTTTGTAACCGCATTTATAGCAAATAAATGACTTTGACTTTGACTCTGAGTAAATGGGGTCGAGAGTAGGTCGTGGCTAAGTAATAACAGCCGCATGGGTCGATCCATCAGGTTAAGCTACGCTTGCTGGGGTTGGTCCGTGGATGGGTCACCATCTTTACATACACCACCACCAGTCTTACCAAGGGGTATCGCATTACCCAGTTACTGGCTTGTGGAGGTCAGATAGGCAGTCGCTCCATGTAAAATACTGGTATTCAGCTGCATCCGGTTAGACTGGAAGCCGACCCCAACATAGTTGGGAAAGGCTAGGCAGATTGATTGGAAGTAAATGGGATTATTGTCTGACAATTAGACACGGAACTGTTTAATATAATAAGCATGCCCAACAATTCTGCGGGGGGATTGACAGAGCTGTATATCGGGTGTAAAAAGACACTTTCCGAAGCCGAAAGCCACATATTCTACCCATTATTTGCATCATTTTTTTCCACTAGACCATACCTGGGTATCCACTGGTTCTGGAGATATTGAAGGTCAAAGTCGCATTTTTTTTTTTACTTTTTCACGAAAATGATTTCTATGCGATAATACGAAACTTTTTTCCAAACAAACATTACCTGAATTTTAGATTTATCTTAACAGATTACGCATTTGAAGTTACAAAAACGCAATGAACAACAAGTACCTACCTACGTAGCGTAGGGGCGGAGCTTAACTAACACTGAATCCGTTCATTCAAGCGTGGGTTCGCGTTACATTGCGCGCAGTAAAAACTTGTTTTTTTTTATTAAAAAAAAAAATTACGGTTCCCAGCAATAATTTTTGCGCAAAGCTACTTAGCTATACGTAGAATAGAATAGAATAGAATAGTTCTTTATTTGCACAGAAAGTAGGTACAGGTTACAGGTGTTAAGGTTAAAATGATCCTTATACTAACTACCTTAACTAAGGCATGCAAACAGTTTACAAATATTATTAACAAATTCAATCAAATCAATAGGTACAAGTTAACATGTCAAGATGAAATTCAGAAAAAAAAATTAAATTAGGCAATACAACATAAAATGTCAAGTTTAATAAAATGGGATTATAATTTCGTCAAGTTTGAGTCAATACATTTAAATTAAAAATTAAAGTTTTAGTAAAAGTCAAGAGTACAGAGATGTCATATTATCAATTTAAATTCTTATCGGTCAAAAATTCGCCAATTGAGTAATAACACTTAATAATTAGTAGATCTGTCAAATTCTTTTTGAAACGTGGAACTGTCTCATTTTTTATTACATCGGGTATTTTGTTAAATATGATCGGACCCATACATATTATTATATTTTTCTTTAATAGGGCGGTATCGGAACCACTAACAATTAACAAATTTTTATACTGCCTCCTGATTGGCCGGTTCCTATTTTCAGACACTTTATTAAAAAGATGCATGTTCAATTTAACAAAAACAGCCACCTCCAAGATATAAAGAGATGGGAACGTTAGTAATTTTAGGGACTTAAAAATAGGTACGCAGCTATCTGTTACTATTAAATTGCACATAGCCCTTATACAGCGTTTTTGAGCCTTGAACACCCTATCCTTCAGACTACAATTTCCCCAAAATATTATGCCGAATCTCAAAATCGACGCGACTAACCCATGGTATGCAATTAACCTTGTGGCCATATTTACTTTTTTAGACAAATTAAAGAGTACATACGCATCTGCACTAAGTTTTTTGCAAACTTCTTCTGCTTGTGGCTTCCAAGTTAATTGGCTATCTATCATAATGCCAAGGAATTTTGCAACTAATACTTGGTCAACTTTTTGTCCATTATAGTGTAAATGCAAGATTCCTGGTGGAATCCGTTGATAAAAATGCATTACATTAGTCTTTGTTAAATTAATCATTAAATTATTTTGGTCAAGCCAGCGTATAATGTTTAGTAAAGTATCATTTATGTCATATTCATATGTTTTTTTGTCAATACATTTAATCAAGGCAGTACTATCGTCAGCGAATAAGACCATAGGATGTTCAATGTGGCGAGGTAAATCATTTATATACAGCAAAAACAATAAAGGGCCCAGCACACTACCCTGTGGTACGCCAAACCTAATAATTCTAGCCTTAGATAAATATTTTTCTTCGCGCTTAGTTTTTAGACATATTCTAAATATTTCTGTGTGCTGCTTACGATTTTTTCTGAAACCCTTTTGTTCCGCACTTAAAATATTATATTTGGTTAAGAAGTTATTAACCGAGTCATAAATTAGTTTTTCTATAACCTTTGAAAAAATGGGTATTAAAGCAATTGGTCTATAATTTGCAAGATCTTCTTTATTGTTTTTTTTTAAAAGCAAGCTTCACTATAGCTGTTTTTAAACTATCCGGAAATACTCCTGTACTGATACATAAGTTAACTATATGACACAAATGCAAGGCGATGTCGCCTGATACGAATTTTACAACCTTTGTTGATATACCATCATATCCAGTGCTACTTTTATTTTTTAATGATTGTATCGCTCTCATAATATCTTGCGGTACTACTGGATGCATAAACATTGATTTCGGGTTACTTGTCAAGTTCGCAGTGTCCGGTGGTTTCGTCATGTTATTTTGTGTCTGGTCAATAAAGTAGTTGTTAAAAGCGTTTGCGATATCTGTCGGGTTAGTAATGGTAGTATTTTGAACTTTAATTTGGGAAATAGGCTCAGTGATTTGGGTTTTGTTATCTATAACCTGCCATGATGCTTTCGATTTATTGCTTGAGGTGTTAATTAAATAATTATTTTGTGCTCTTTGCGTCAATTTAATAATTTTCCGAAACCTGCGCGAGTAATTTCTGAATTTATTTTTATTACAATTTGATGGCTCGCGTCTGTACTTCCATAGTAAGTGTCTTTGTTTTCTACTACACACGCGGATGCCATTGGAAACCCATTTAATATTCTTATTAGAGTTAACTGTTATTAATTTGTAAGGAAAGCAAAGATCGTACAGCATGCGAAAATGCTCCAGAAAATAATCGTATGCTTCATTAGCGTTTTCGGTTTGGTAGATTTCAGAGAAAGAGAGACATTTTAGAAAGTTTTTGAATCTAGCCATGTTTTCACTCGATAGGTCGCGTTTCTTAATCCGCCAGGAATTTATTCTATAGGATTTTATAACCTTAATTTCTAATAGCTGAGCAGTGTGATCAGACAATGCAAAGTCTAATACTTCGGATTTACATTTTAATTTAGAGTTACATGCAAAATTATCCAAACAAGTACTACTGGCCAGCCTGGTGGGCTGTCGCAGTTCCAGTTTGAGATTGTAGCCCAAAAGAAAGTATTCAAAGTCCAGTGTCAGGTTATTTCTTTTAAGCGTATCTATATTGAAGTCCCCACACATGACTATTTTCCTATCAGATTTTGAACATAGCTTCTTCAAAATAAACTCTAACTTTTCATAAAAAACATTTAAATTATTTAACTTTGGTGGCCTATAAATACAAATAATAATTACACTTTGGTTCGTAAGTTCTATGCCGCAACATTCAATAACATTAGGTATGGAATGACGAGAGACATCCAAAACCTCTCTGTATTCAATACAACTTTTAAGTAAAATACATGCACCTCCTCGTTTCTGAGATGGTCTTGAATAAATTGCTCCTAACTTGTAGTTCGTTATATTCAATAATTTCTCATGTCCGGCCATTACGAAGTGTTCAGTGATACAAATTATATCTATGTCTCTTTTCTGCTGAGATAATTCTTGCAGGTGAACAGTAAGCATGTCAGATTTATTTAATAGCCCAGCAATGTTCTGATGAAGAATCTTTAAACTATTATAGACGAAAAAAAACACTGTTGTCTGACGTGTCAGTATGAGCAGTGTCTTGTGATGTTGTTGATTTGTCTTCAATCATGCCATTTGAGAATGGCAGCGTTTGGACAATATTGTCGTTTGTCAGATCGTCTTGAGAGCAGAATAATTTGTAGTCTATCAATATGTTGGACATGATCTGTTCAAAAATGTTCCTCCATCCATATTTGTTCAATTTTCCTGTACTACTGGAAAACATTTCAAGTGATAGGGTGTGATTGCTATCAAAAAAATACGCGTATTGATTGTTTTTTATGTCTAAACATAGTAGGTTATTAAATAACTCGACTTTATAATTGTGGATTAAGGCACCTCTTTTGTAAGTCGGAGCGCAGATAATGATGTTTGTATGGTTGACCTTTTTCATCGAGTTTTTTAAGTTGTCAAGTATATTCAAATAGTCTCCATTGCTCAGATCATTTTCTCCAATGAAAAACAGGCAGTAATCGTTCATCGTGAAATCTTTTAATTTATATTCAATAGAGTTCAGGAAACTTGTTGTGGTAATTTCTGGCAGTACATGATGACAAAATTTAAAATGTTTTGAGAAGGTTTCTTCGATTAGAGGCAGCGTTCCCTTTGTGCAATTGCTACTTATTACAGATAATCTATTTTTATGTTTTGGAACATACATAGCTCCTGATACATTTTCGCAGGCAATATTACACACTTGTGAAGTTGTTGTAAATTTTTGTTTAGTTTGCGTCAGTTTATCGCTAGTCATATTAGATGTTTGGGTTGCTTTATGAAGCATTTTTGTTTTTTTGTAAGGAGTGTCTCTAATCTTGGGCTCATTATTTGAGATAATCGTTGGAATGTTTTGATGCGTAGAGCTTTTTTTGCGAGCTGATGATGGTGAGCCATTTTTCCTATCAGGCGTTAAGCATATCTTTTTACAGGTTTCGACGGTCTTCAAAGATTTTTGTAGATCTGTTTTTAAACGGAAATTCTCGTTATTTAAGTCGTCTATTTCTTGATGAGCACTCATTAGTTGCATGTTAAGTGAATTTATTTGTTCATTTAGGTCCTTTACCATGTCATTGTCACTATAGTTATGTAGACTGTCTGGTATGCTCAACATTGTGGTATCAAATATTGTTTTTTCGTCGTCATATTTTGTCATATCAGACAAGTTATTTAGAGATCCCGTTTTGCGCGGTTTCCGATGTGTTATGTTGTTATCTGTATCCATGTTTTTATTATATCTCCAGCGCCCTCTGTTGGCACTAGCACGTATTTGACTGTGGATAATAGGTGATAAAACATTCACAAAAAGACAACGGTAGGACGCCCGAGATTCGAACCAGGTGTTGTTCGTATACACATTTCATACACATGTAGCTACCACAGCCCCTGTGCCATGGAGTATCTAGTAGATGAAGTTGAAATGAAGTAGTGCTTGTCAAGGGTTAAGAAATTTGAATTTTGGAGCCGTTGATCTTTTTCCACATAACGCGGGTAAAATTTTGTTTAAAACACAAATGTAATCACTTTCTTAAATTGAGTTGGAATAATGTTTCTTGGGCTGGTTTCATTGATTTTTATTGATTTCACTGTTTATCTGTCACTTTATATTGTCACTGTAATGTTTGTATTGTCACTGTAATGGTTCGTTTTATGTTCGTCTTTGCTATGTTAACACCAATATTTTGAACGCTATTGCTTTTTATTGTCACTTTGATAACGTTCACACCGATAAATTAGACCTTAATACACAGTTTTTTAGTATGAGAGGCACATAAATACGTTCATTAATATTTTTGATTAACTTATAAATACGGAGCTCTTTTACTTAGATGTCAAGCGAACAGCGACACCTAGCGTCCCCCGTACAGTATGCGTAGTTTACGGCTTTGTGATGTGTCTTTTTACACCCTGTATAATAGTACACCTACATTTCGCCGGCTATCTTCATTTCCCACATAATATACAGGATGGATTTTTGTGATGGGGCAGTAAAGTCAAAGTCAAATAATTTATTTCAAATAGGCCCTTGTAAGGCACTTTTGAGCGTCAAAGTTTACAAAAAAATTGATTGATTCTAGTCGCCCCTTCCAAAAGGTAGTTTTCGTATGGAGAAGAATGGGCAAGACACTCCACCGTATTTAGTAAGGACCTTAACCATTGTAGCTACAGAAAAATGGTCTTGGGAAACTGACCTTATGTTTTAGAGAAATTATGATTTCCATTCTCAGATTATGAAAAAAAAATTGGTATAGCCAGCAAGAAAATGGGCCAATTTCACAAAAACTTTTACTGATGTCAATCGATCCTGTTTCTTATAAGGATCAAAAACTCTATGGGACAAACTTAGGTTTGAGTAATAGAAAATTCAGAAATTGCAAACAATTTTTCCTTATATTTCGTAGGAAATGATACCTACTCCCAAAGTCCCGACTTACATTTTATTACACTGGCCGCTATAATCAAAACTGGTAAAAATTTCGAACGAAAACGCGTTATAATTTTATTTATTGAGTAATTAACTGTTTATTTATTTCACTTCGATGGTCCTAGTTTATCATTTGTGTTACAGCTATATGAACATAGTCCAGCTTTGCATAATTGTGTAAGAGGGCACGCCCTTTATGCCTGGAGACTTTTATTTAGGAACTTATTTAGTTTTGTTTACATTTTTAGTTTTTTAAATCTATATCTGTTGGTATCTTGGGTTGTGCTAGCTGACATATTGGCAATATTTAATATAATGTTTTGTGTTGCGTAATGTAAACTATTTTGCTATTGTATAGAATCAAGTTTTTGTAACTGAACAGACAGCTGTTGGGGAGGGACAGTGCTGCTGGGGAATTTGTTACGCCACTTCATCTTCCCAGCTAAAGCACCAGCACGAGTAGCATGACAACCATAGAAACGGGTTTTGTCGACGGAAGAATAGACAAAATTACAGATTGTGATTGCTTATCTGTCATTTTCTCTATTCTACGGTCGACAAAACCCGTTTTTATTGTGGTCATGCCAAGCGTATAGGAAGTGGTGAAGAGCAGACGTTTTGGGGGACTGTCTAATGCAATTTGGACGTTCGAAAAATGCTGATTCTCAGCCTAATTTGAATAAATTACTCTTTTTTATATTTACTCTGAGAACAGAATTTTGATAATTTGTTGCTTGTAATAGGTACGGAGAAAGATCTTCTTCAATCGTTTAGAATATTTATACTTGTTTATGGGAAAAGATTTTTGCGATTTCTGACTTTTCTAGTACTCAAACATCAGTTGGTGTTGTAGAGCTTTATGATCCTTATAAAAAACAGGATCGATTGGAAACAAAAAAAGTTTTTGTGAAAATGGCCCATTTTCTTGATGTCTATTTTTTTTTTAATCAGTGAGTGTGTATCAATGTTCCTCAAAAAAATAAGGACAGTCTCCTAAGACAGTTTTCTTGTAGCTACAATGGTTAAGGTACCTGCCCTTACCGCCCCGTCTAAAAAATCCACCCTGTGTAGAAAGTGAACCCATTGCCATAATCTGGGGTCAAAATCCAGACTCTGGACTTGGTCCTTGGTCAGAATGTTTTCCCAACCTGGGAATCAAATCTAGAACCTTACACAGCAATTTTGCTTGCGACCTAGTGATCGCAAACAAAATTGTTAAATAAACAGACTTTTGATTACCTCGTTGTTTCAGTAACCAACGAGACAATCAAAAGTCTGTTTATTTTATCGATAGATATTGTAATAATTTATTGTTAGCCCAGTCGCAACATTCCCTTAAGAAAAAAAGAAAGAGAGAAAGACATTTTATTTGCTCGGACATGTGTATACATACAGAATTAAAATAATACATACATGCAAGATCTTAAAATAAGAGTGGCTCACGACATGTCTGCCATTTTTCATGGCATGCAAATATTCAGTACAAATTATTATTATTGAATTGATTAATAACTTTTACACTTATACATTAAACAATAATAACAGTTAAATAAATTTATTCTATTCAATCATTGATATTATCCAATTATTTATTATTATTTTTCATTGTCTATTAAAACCAATTACAATTATCGCAATTTACATCACTTTTAATAGGCATTCAATTATCTATAATATAGGTAGGTACATATAAGTTCTCCACTACTACATGATCTTAATTACTATTATGTTAGTTATATTTAATTATTTAAAAATCCTTGTCGTTTAAAAATTCTGGAATACTTTAATATGCTTTTTGCGCCAAAAACAACTTCAGTGTGTTTAAGTTTAGGTATAGTTTGCTCTTTCCAACTTTTGGGCAATTTGTTGTAGATAATTGGTGCCATTCAAAAAACACTTTTGCGCATAAGTGCAGTTTTCGATCTATGTCCACATATTTTGCTATCATCACGTCTATTTCTTGGAAATTTATCTGCCATACGAGGAAACAAATGTGGGTTTGCTTTTACAAACATTGCTGGTTATTCATCAAAACCGTAGTAAAGGCTAAAGTATTCTCTGAAAACTCACTTACCTTCACTTAGATTAAGCTCACAGGTCACGAAACACAAAAAACTAAAAGTAAACAATAATATTAAATATTTATCTCCCGCCATTTTAACGCGCATTTAACTTATGTTACAAACGCCCGCCAAAGCACTCAGATTGAGTAAAACTGGCATAACTTTACGTGTCCCTAAGTTTAAATTACAGTCAAAACCACTTTTGATTATACAGAGTGACTTTGAAAACAATCGATATGGGAAAAATGGAATTCGCAAAAAAAATCGACCTTCCTGTACAAAATGGTCCAATCGAGTATGTATCTTTGTATGGGAAGGTCGACATTTTTCGTTTTTTGTTTGTTTTTAATAATAATTTATATTCCAGTTGATTCTTTGACATTGTATAGAATAACTCTATAAAATATGGTTTGTAAAAGGGTCACAATAAAACTACCATCGAGGTTTCTAAATAAATGTTAGTAAATACCTAAATGCAAAAACGGTTTTAAGTTTGTCAGTTTGTTGACAGATTTTTAGGGTACCTACTGAACCCTAAAAATCTTTCGATATCGTTTATATTTTGTTTTATAACTAAAGTAATAATTGATCTAGAGAAAAAAAATGTTGTGGTTGGATAATAAACGATATTTTATTACTGTGAATACTTATTTTAGACATAAAAGCAAAGTGATATTCATTTTATTTAAATAATCTTTAAAATAAGATATTATTTTCGAATAAAATATAAATCGAGAGAAAATGTTACAATTATGTAACTGTCACATGGAACTGTGTACATGGAAAGTGGTGGCCCAGTCGTAACGGTTGCAAGTTTCGAGTTGCAGGTCATAGGTTCGAATCCTGACAGGCGCTTTACTTTGTGTAAATTATTTCATCACCACTGCTTTCAAAACGGTGAAGGAAAACATCGTGAGTAAAAGGGCATGTCGCTAGAACCAAAAAATCGAAGACATGTGACATCCACCAACCCACACTGGGCCCGCGTGGTGGATTACAGCCCACTCCCTCTCACCGAGAAGAGGCCTGTGTCCCAGCAGTGCGAACATGCTGGGCTGAGTATGCTTGTACATGGAAAGGTAAAATACTCACCTGAGGGGCTCGTGGCTAAGTAATAACAGCCGCACGGGTCGATCCGTCAGGTTAAGCTACGTTTGCCGGGATTGTTCCGTGGATAGGTGACCATCTTTACATACCGAGGCTCCTGCGTGCCTCGGAAAGCACGCTTCCGTTGGTCCCAGCTGTCATTCGTGGATCTTTGACAGTCGTTATGATTCGTCAGAAGTCTGGAAATCTGACAACCTGTCTTACCAACCGCCTCTGTGGTCTAGTCGTTAGACCATCTGTCTCAGACCCAGAGGTCCCGGGTTTGATTCCCGGTGGGGGCAAAATTTTCTGCTAGGTTTGGTTGGTGGTAGGGCATCTATTAAGTTCGCCTGGCTAGCTACCACCATCTTATCTAAGTCTGTCGCCGTAATAACAATGTTAGCAGCAATGTTGGGTTTCGGCAGTTAGAGGTAAGATAGCCAGTTCCTCTGTGGTTGAGTATTCCGGATGAAGCTCATTTCCACCTTCGGCCTGATCATCACTTACCATCAGGTGAGATGCAGAACGCAGACCAAAAGCTTCCGGTAGTGGTTAAAAAAAAACCCCTGTTACTGGGTTGTGGTGGTCAGATAGGCAGTCGCTGCATGTTGGTAAAATACTGGTATTCAGGTGCATCCGGTTAGACTGGAAGCCGACCCGAACATACTTGGGAAAAGGCTAGGCATATTGACTTACCTAGAGATATGTTAAAAACTTTGAGATTCATTCCATTACCAACGTATTCCTCTGTTTTCTCCCGGGTTAACGATACTTGTCCTTTTTCTAAAATTAATATAATTACTCCACAAAACTAAACATAGGGACATGGCAGTGATAGATATACATTATATCATAAAACAGTATTCAGACTAGTAAAATGAACAAAGGAGAAAACAGAAGAATTCGTTAGTCTGGCATGATCGCCAACGACCACGTCACCGCGTTACCTCTTAAAAATGTCAAGTCTTCAAACCGGAATGCGCATCTTTCTAGAATACCTGCAGACACAAACCGAGACAACAACAACATCATCTGGTCAATACAATTTATAAGGAAAATCTGCTCAAAATGATATACCTACATCTTAAACACATACAGTCATAACATGATGACCTTGAGCTGGCCTAGCATACGGAGTATCAATATAATAAAATGTCAGCTTATATTGGTCACGTTAACACTAACGTGCAAACTACTGTACATTATAATATGTAGTACCTACCTATGCAATATGACATGACAAAGGACTTTCGTAAACGGAAAGCGTGCCGCCAAGTAAGGCTCTTGTTGTTTCGTTTTTTAAACTTGTTTTTTGTGCAGCTGCATGAGAACTTTATCCATGCTTTGTCGCTCTGATCGGCGGGTGCACAAGACATGGCGGTTAATAAGTACATAATATATCTGTGTTTAACGCTTAGCTGTTTGTGTAGTGTTTTGTGCGAGCTAAATCTAAACGAAGGTGAGTTTTTATGCATGTTTTTATTTATAGTTTAAAGAACCTTGAATGAACCTTTTTTATGGAGTCGACAGGTGCCAAGTGAAGACCGGTCAATCTTGCTGTTGAGTCAGCCGTTTTTGCGTCTTCAGGAAAGTTAAGTTTACAGCCCATCCTATTTAGGTGTCCAAAACCTAGTTCTACTTACAAAAGTAATTCAATGACGCTTGCAAGCAAATATTCAGAGTTTCGGGACCATCTATAAAACTGGCCATTAATTCGTAGAACAAACGAACTTTTCTCTGAGCTGAGCCGAGAGGCTGGGCCGTGATAGAGCAACATACACCCCTAACGCGGGTTAGACTTAGTTGATAAGCCTATTATAGGTGTACCTATATATAAATAGGTATATACAGGGTGTTTGGCAGAACGTTGAACATACGAAAATGGTGGATAGGTGGGGTCATCTGAGCATTTTACCCATTTTTAATAAAAAATTACACTGTAAAGTTAAGGAAGTGGTGAAACTAGAAGAATTCAAAAAATTTTTTTTTACATATCCAGGGGGCCAGAGCCAAATAAATTAGGGCTGAGTAAGTAGCAGATGACCCCACCTATCCACCATTTTCGTATGTTCAACGTTCTGCCAAACACCCTGTATATAAATTATAGGTCTAACAATATTGTTATTTAAAAGATTTTCCATGGAGTTTATGACCCGTTTTTCTCCATAGGAACGTACTACTTGAACGAACAAACGTACGCTTTGGAATGGGCATCTAGCTTCGACTTTCTGACTGACCGACTCCTAAACAATTCAAAAGTGACTGTAATTGTTTGACCTATTCATATAGCCAAAACATACACGGTAGATAATTGAATGACGTGTGTTGTATGTTCCCATACATAATTATTGTTTCAGATGAGCCCTGTATAACTAAAGGTTTGAACGGCACATGTGTCGGAATATTTCGGTGCACGTCAGCGTCTTTGACCTACCTTTACGTAAGTTCTTTAAACGTTTACTGAAGGTATTTTTCGTACAATGACGAAAGAAAAGGAACTGTAGAACTTTGGTTCTTTGTTCCCTGTTTGATCTTCATAAGGTTTTGAGTTTCGTGAAATCCATTCTGAAAGAGTACATAAACGTGCATTTCGTTAATATTTTCTATTATTATTACTTAGATTTTACGTCCAAGTAAAGCTTTAAATGAGTATCTATCCTATACTTTTATATAAGCAATATTTGTATACATGTATTAAGTATAATTGTAAGTCACGACGATTTCGATGAAAGTTGCAATAAGCGGGTTTACGGGGGCGAAAAATCGATCTAGCTAGGTCTCATAAAGCCTCGCCCAAAGTTTAGAACAAGATACCGAGACTACCTTAGAATAATGACATGGAAGCCCGGAATTAGTATGTATTATCATGGCAGTATAGAATTAGTATATGTACGATACATGGACATAGTATAAACTAATACCTATTTATTAAATAAGCATTCTCTATTTTCACCAGAGCAGAGCTCGGTCGCCCAGGTACTAAGTATAAACTATAGATAATTAGGACTTTAATTCCTGTTTGTGTTTTGATATCGAAGTATTGTTCTTTTACAGGCTAATGCAGGTTTTGATGTGAAGGAACACGAACTTCCAGAGCTACCAGACATCTGTTCCTATAAAAACAATGAGCCCGTAGTCTGCTGTACTGATTGTAACATCACCAAGGAAGAAGCGTAAGTATCCATCTCTTATACTGGGAATCCTCGTGAAGAAGGCTTAGGTAGTACAGGTTTTTGTAAAGGAGCTGACACAGAGAACTGTTTGAACCATTAGGTATATCGTCCTGATCAAGTTTCGATCACTTCGACAAATCTCAATGGAGACTAGCCAATGTGGCGGCATCTACATCGCCTCATGCGAACTACGCATACTACAAATATATTACAATTACAAATTACAATATATCGCAAATAAGCATATTACAAATTAGAAGATTATATCCAAGATAAGAATGCTTGGAAACATGATGGTCCTGCTCCATAGGACAATTTAGAGTCTAGACAAAATCAAACTGGTTGCTAAGTTAATTATATAGTTTGTTATTTTATTTTATTTTTATAACCCTGATTTTACATTCTTGGATTACTTGAACTCACACACTGACTTATTAGTATTACTTGTTAAAATGATAGATAGATATATCGTATCATTTTGCAATGTTTGTAAGTATGTGAGCACCATGTATCTATCACATAATTAATTTAGTGTCATTGCTTCATTTTTCATTCTTTTTACCTAACGTGGCATAGTCATCTTATTCTAGATGCATCGTCTTCACATATAATTATATAATTAATGTATACAAAATATTGTAAAAACTTTTTAAAAGAGTAACGGTGGAGTTTCTTGCCCATTCTTCTCCATACGAAAAGTACCTTTTGGAAGGGGCGACTAGAATCAATTCCATTTTGTGTAAAATTGACGTTCAAAAGTGCCTCTTATGTGCCTAATTGAAATAAATTGTTTGACTTTGCATCACACTGACGTAAAGGCTCGTGCAGACCAGCGCGACGCGACGGCGCGACGCGACCTGAACAATACAATTTCGCAGAAAACTTCACGGTATAACAATAGCCAGTGTCGCGTCGCGCTGTCGCGTCGCGCTAGTCTGCACGAAGCTTAACGCGAAATCCTACATCGCGCAAGTAGCGTGAACCCAGGACCCCAGGAGTTGCGCTTACGACCATCACTAGACAGTCCACTAACCACAGAACCCCACATCATAACATACACCATACTTTGTAAGCTATTTGCTGTTTATTGTTTTACCACCATCAAGTTATATAAAAGCTGTGCTGAACCATCGATTATGTTTGTTGGTAATTTGTTAGGTTGATAAGTTTATTCACCTTGTATGATTCACTTATCGCATAGTTACCTCGTCGGTTAAGGTGGTCGCAGGTGGTTTAGTTCTGGGTTTGGTCTCCGAATCGAGGACAATGTCACTTACTTTTTCCACTTAATTTTATGGTAAGTTTCAACTTATATCTTTTTAAACCATGGCTAGACTAAAGCGGTTGTTATGTAGTAAATCACAGCCTCATAGAGTATAGAATATTGAAGTTTCGGGTGACTATGGGAAGAACCTTTTAACAAGGAGCCCTACTGGTACTTCTGCAAGAAAGTTCATCTCTGTGTCGTCATTTCAGGTTTCGTGAATACGCCATAGGACCCTTAGGGGTCATTCAAAAAAATGATGGATCTGTTGCTTCTCGCAGTAAGTATCTATCCTTTAATTAACAAGGACATAATAGTGATCGATCTCTTATCATCATCATCATCTCAGTCATAAACGTACACTGGTGGCTACAAGCCCATCTGCTGCTGGGGAGTTTGTTACGCCACTTCTTCTTCCCAGCTAAAGCACTACGTAGTGAATGGCGGGCGTTATGGGGGACTGTCTTATGTAATTTTGAAGTTCAAAAAGTGGAGAGAGGCTCGTGGCACATAATAACAGCCGCACGGGTCAAATTGTGCATAAATAAATATTATGCTTACAGAATGTTTAGAACACTTCGGACGCCTACCGTATCCCTGCCGTGGTCGAGGAAATGTCAAAGTCAAGAAGATTTGGAAGGAAGACTTGAAATGCCATCAATACAATTTAGCGATAGCCCTGGCCGTAGGTGGGCGAGATGCACAAAGGTGGGAATTTCCTCATGTGGTACGTGAAATATCCAATAAATAAGTAATAAAATAAAAATAAATTACTAACCGACCTCAAAAAAGGACGCGGTTCTATGTTTTGATTTATTTTTTGCGCGGTGGTTCTAAATAGCTTTGCTTTGGTAGTTTTTGAGTTAGCTTCAATAATACGATTTTTTTCCACTTTACTTTAGTCTATAATGATAATCATAATCATTTCTTTATTTGTGTAAAATAGGTAGTGAAAACAGTTCTTAAATTAAAGATGTTAAGATAAACAGGTCGCTATGTTATGCCAAGAGGCGTACAAATATGGGTGCATGCGAAATAAGAACAATAAAACAATTTCTATAGTTAATGCATAAATAAATAATCATAAATTACAATTAGTCACAATATTCAAGTAAAAATTGTTGTGTTATACATGTGAGAACAATGTAGATGTAGAATGATGTGCACGTGCTATGTGGATGATATTATAATAACTTCCTGTCAAGGTTATTTATTTATTTATTTTATTTATTTAACGGTTTATGTACACACATATAAACAGACAAGAAAAAAAGGAACAGAAAAATACGTAGATTTTACATAGCAGGTAGTATTTGAATTTGTGTGGGGTAGGAACCACAAATAAAAAAGTGAAAAATACAACAGAAACAACCGATTAAAAAAAAAACTGAATCATTCTACTTTGTCCCACAAAGCCGCCCCTCGGTTGTGGCAAAGTGGAATGCCAAAATTTTTCCACAAGTCTAAAATCTTGCTGGATTACGCCCCACTAGGGCTGGCAATTTAGAATTTGTGTAGGTAGGTGTGCTGGTATTTTATATTTGTTTGGAAAAGAAAGAAATGTAGGTATATCTTAGTTAAATTTAACTAGAGCCGGTAACGTTGGATTTAGTACATAGTGTATACTGTATACGTGTGTACGTTATTAAATAAAAGTACAAAGAGATGTCAGCACAACAGAAGGGGCCTGCCGGGGTCGCGGGAACGTCCGAAAGGGATACCGTGACCCCTGGCAACGTATAGGCAACACTGAAGGCACACGGGTGGGTCTTAGTCAGTAAGAGTCTGACACGCCCTCCCGCTCCGCCCAGAGCGGGAGAAGTTAATTAATAATTTGCATACAAAAAACTACTGCGGTAATAAAAAAAAGGATAGTCCTTTTTTTTATTACCGCAGTAGTTTTTTGTACATTCAAGAACTTTTACTACTACTTTTGCTAACACAAGTTCAAAAAACGATTAACTGCTAATCATTTTCTTTTAGGCGTTTTCACAATCGCATTAACCTAGTAAGGCTTAGTTAGACTAGTAAAATAAAAAAACGAAATCTTGTGTTACTCGATTTTTTTTTAACTCTCGACTGGTTTTCCGTCAGTTTTGCGAGGTCGGTTCCATGGGAACGTACTTACAGAGATAAAAATCGGCCAAGTGCGTGTCGGACCACGCACAACCGCACAATGAAGGGTTCCGTAGTTGGGATGTATTTATCCCAAGAATAAACTTAACATTGTAGTTGAAAAACATGTTCTCCCATATACATCGATTTACTTACGTCACGGTCATTTCTCCAACAGCAAATGTAACTTATAGTTTTCCTTAAAATATACTACTGCCGGGATTTATTTCACATATCCAAAAACAACCATTTAGCTGGTAGGGAAGGGGACACTTACAAAAATTAGCACTTAAAATTTTAATATTTCGCAAACGAATCCATGAATCGAAAAATGGTTTTCACACAATAGTTTTGAACGACCTTTCCACAACACCCCATATCATGGGATAGACGAGAAAAAACCACCCCCACTTTACGTGTAGGGTCTCCTACACGTAAAGTAGCGATGGTTTTTTTTTACCCCTTCTGTGTACCTACGCTAAAAAAAGAAAACACTTTGTTGGCGTGATTAATAATTATGTATACTCATGCCAAATTCTAGCTTTCTAAGAGTCTCTGAGCTAAGCCGCGGTCAGACAGACGGGTGTGCGTCATATCATATAAAGTTATTTGGTATATTTTTAACGTTCACAAGATGTAATAAACTTGACATATACCAACTGTTGATATCATTTCTTTACATAAAACATTTTTAAACTCTAAAACTTATTTCGTAAAACGTTATTGGATATACGAGTACCTAACGTTTATTTAATCTAAAATCATAAGGTCTATCGTTTATAGTATATATTTATACCATCATTATGGTTAACACCCCGATTCAGAGCACCCTAACCTACCCGAGTCGCACTCGGGTAGGTTAGGTTAAAAGCCTAAGAACGAAAGCGACTGCCGAGCGCCCCGTCTACTGTTGGTGAATCATTGGGGTTAGGTTAGGTTATAACAGTGAACATTCACGCGCGAAGGCGAGCGAGCGAGCTTTTGTATGTCTCACACTTGTAAGAATCCATTTTTAAAGAATTAATTTATTATTTAACTGAGCAAGATTATGCACACAAAGTGACAACTAACGATGATACTTGTTAAGCTACCACTTGACTAAGTTATAATGTACTACTAAATAATGTATGACTAAGTTATATGCATTTTTGCTTTGTGTTTTTAACTAGGCGTTTTTATCATATTAGATTAAATAGGTTTTATGTCTTTTGAGTGGTATATCAAACGATTCTATATTCAATGTATGTTATGCTTATAAAAAATAGATATTTAAAAATTATATCAATCGATTATTATATTAACTGATCATTATATCGAATAAAATTATAGATTCAGTTGTTATATCTTGTAAATATTAGAGATTTTCTATAGTTAAATGATGACTGTTCATGATAGACTGCCTTGTATTTCAGGCTTTAATCGGTTATGGAGACAACGTGGAGTCTGCGCAGTGGCTGTGTGGAGGCTCTGTGATCAGCGAGAAATTCATACTCACTGCAGGACACTGCACGTCAACTCGTGCGCTGTAAGTCCACCTCATTTCTAAATAAATATTTAATAAATTCCGGGATTGGTAGAACATCGAAGGTACATAATCTAACTGTTTTCCTTGACATGTTGCAATTGAGAGTGGCAGTGGAGTAGGTAAATTATATAAAACTACTAATTATGTTTTTTAACAGTAGCTATTTATGGAATTCCTTTAATAACACTGCTACTTTAATTTCATAAATATAATTATATAATATCTTGGCAAAAAATAAAATTTACTAGTTTAATACGAGTGGATTGATACACTGCTCTTAAATATAGGTACATAGTTGCATCGACAAAATTTTACATCAATATTAAATTTTTTATTTTAAGTGGTAACATATCATTTGCTGCTCTGGGTCTGTTGAAACGAACCGATCCGAAGGAATACTGGAAGATACATAACATCAAGAGGATTATAATCCATCCTGAGTACAAGCCTCCCTCCAAATATCATGATATTGCGCTCTTGGAGACAGAAACTGAGTAAGTAAACATACTTTAGTAGCAAGGTAATAATAACAAGGGCAGGGTGACTCTGTGTGTACTTGTGCGCAACTGATATTGGAGCCTCGCGTTTGAACCAACCTTTTAAGGGAAGCGCCGATGACGCGTGCACTCTGCACGCTCAACCTCATAGCGAGTGAGACGGACTTATTCTGTTGTTCTCTGAGTAAATTCACAACGCATGCATAATATAATTAGTTTTTGATGTTAGTATCGATAAAGTTAGAATAGGCACATTTATCGCACTGGTTTAAAAATAAACTTGTAATAGTAGATGTAAATAGATAAATAAATGATAATATAAATAATGAACAAGGCATTTGTACAAATATGACAAATTGCTCAAAAACAGTTCTAATAAAATCATCCTAATTTAGACCAAAGCATTTGATACAGTTAATGATTATATTATGTTGATAATTTAAATAAAGAAGAACAGTACAATTATTGTTAAGAGTTCAATAAAAACTGTGATTGTACAACAGTCTGGTTTGCCAGACTGTTGTACACTACTTAGTATGTACGAGTAAAAGTATTGCCAGACCGGAAGTGTTGGTGTTCCACAAGGAACTATTTTGGATTCATATCTGCTGTTTAAAGCAATATGGTCAACCAGATAGAGGTCAGCAGTTGGTAACGCAAGTAGTTGCGTTACCTCGATGATAATAAAAAAATGCTATAAAAAGTAAAAGTTTTTCTAGCTACATTTTTCTATTTTATAACAATATATTATAATCGCTTGCAAAGAGTGGTGAATTGTTGCATTATTTTAAAATAATTTATTCACAAAAAAGTATAAAATAAGTTAAATAGTAAATTACTATAATTTCAGGATTGATTTTGGCAGAGACCTTTTACCTGCTTGTTTGGCTGTAGACACCAAGGAGACGTCTACGGACTCTACAGCTGAGGCGTCCGGCTGGGGCCGTTTAGGTCATAAACAAACTCTGGCCGACACATTACAAGTTGTAAGTTCAGACTTAAAATCGATATATTATTATGTAGGGATATTTCGTTTTTATATATATTTTGGTATAACGTTTAACTTTTATACGTTGTAAGAAATTACAGAAAGGCTAAGTTTAAAGAATATTATTATATGTTCATCGAGTAATTAGTGATTAGAATTTCCTATTATTTAGGAGGTACAGTCAGGGAAATCAAATGTTAAAGAAATTGACACCCTATGTCAATTTGCGGTTTTATAACCATTTCAAACTGTCAATGAATGACAGATGTGGTGTTGAATATACATATACGGACATAAAGTGTCCGTATAGTTGGTAGTCCATTTACTTACTAATTGATTTTCCTGACTTTACGTCGGATAGTAATGTTGGTTTTGTTTTAGAAATCTACAGTAAATCCGAATTCATCTTTCCAGGTTTACCTCAACAAATACAGTGACACAGAATGCTCGACAATATATCAACCACACAGACTTTTGAAAAATGGATACGATAACGAGACACAGATGTGCTACGGAAGTCATGATGAAATTATCGACACCTGTGAGGTAAAAATAACATTTGCACAGAAAAAATCTTAAAAATCTTTATTTTATACGTTATGTAATTTCACACTGACAAATTACTTTGATGGACCTCCAGGAGTAGCACGACAACCATTGAAACGGATTTTCTACGGGTTTTGTCAACGGAATAATAGACAAAATGACATATTGTGATTGTTTGTCTATCATTTTGTCTATTCTTCCGTCGACAAAACCCGTTTCTATTATGTTCTATTATGCTAAGCGTGCTGATAGTTTATGATAAACGCCCTAGAAAGACATACCTAAACTGACTTTATTGGTGATATTCTTCAGAATGGTCAGGTGCTTAGTACTCGTAACTTGCGTCCGTGTATGACCAGGACCCTAATTGCGTAACACACGATCAATCACAATATGTTTAATTTTGACTATTCAACAAACATTCATTGCGTTATTTACGTTGTTGAGCGGACAAATTTTTCGAACATATGAAGCATGGATTAGCAATATCCTTCAACATTATTCAGATTGTGATTGATCGTGTGTTGCGCAATTAGGGTGCTAATGTATGAGCGTTAACTTTAAAAGGAGTATGTGAGGAGTAGCGGGTGATGTTCTGTAGTTTGTTCAAAATGGTGTTAGTCAAAGTTAATGACACTGGTCTGCTTTTAAAGGCTCTATAGTTTCAAGTTGTTTTTCCCCAGGGTGACAGCGGTGGACCATTACAAACTAATGAGTTCAAATGCCAGTACACCATAGCTGGTGTGACGTCATACGGCAAGGACTGCGGCATCCTCGGCTCAGCCGGCATGTACACCAGGGTGTCGCACTACGTGCCCTGGATCGAGAGCGTCGTGTGGCCTGAGGAAACTGAAGAAAAAAGGAAAAAAGACAACCTTTGGCTAGATAAATGGTTAAATTAAGGCAAATAGATGATAATGCATAATAATCTACACTATACTCCATTCGTTTAGGTAATTGAATAAAGGTACACAAACCGTAAAAAGGGTTTTTATAGATTTTGACAATAGTTTCCTCTATTATTAATGTATGTTAAACTTTATCACTTATTCAACAACTTTTCGTAGATGTAACTACTTCAGCACAATTTTTTTGTTAGATTTTTAATGTTAATATAATATTTTGTAATCTGTTTATTGTAAAGAGCCCAAACTCTAGACGTCAACGATTACAACGTTGCTGTATTGAAGCATGCAACTGTGACGTAGCATAACAACTGAAGTGACAGGTATTACGTTTAGTCGTTGCTTGACAGCTGTCGTTGTTTAATACGAAAACGCCACTTTGCTTGTCTGACTACAGGGCCAGATTGCCCCTTGTACGCCGCACGCCTTGCACGCCCGGTTCCGGATAGCCTAGGTACACATAATATTGTAAATCTATTTTTATTTATCCAATATTGATCAGCATTTGGTTATAAGAAATTGTGTCTAGAATTGTTCTATCAATCGTGTGTATCCCAGTAAGTAATCCCAGCAGTCTAATTACGCAACACATTTTATTTCTGATTACAATTCTGAATTTAAACCAACTCCAGTTTTAAACGCATGCCATAATTGGAATTACGATATACATTTTTTAACAACAGACGGAAATTGGTTAGGGATGTTCTAACCAAAAGGCCATAATTTGTTTACTCTGTGATTTTGTTACACCATATAGGAATGATTAATTTCCAAATTATTGTGCAATTTTTTTATTTTTTTTTAGTTACAACTGATGTTCTACTACTGCTTATATATGAAAATGGACAATGATTGCAGAAAAATCTAAAACCAAATTTTAAAACACTATCTACCAAAAACTACCATAATTGAAATACGTAACAAAACGTTTTTCTTTTCACGTTTTTGTTATCTGTGGCCAATGACAAAATCGTAGAAATGCAGTGTTGTCAACTTAGTAGGATTTCCACTAAACCTGGGGGTTTGGACACCCCTACTGGCGGAGAAATTTTGCTTTCAGATGTGGTGGTTTTGTCTAGTGGTTAGTTTATTCAATTTGTAGAAAACAATACAATCAATTACAAAAACTTTGACTCGAGAAAATATTAAAATAACACGATAATGGCATGTTTTATTGTTTGTGTAAAACCTGTGTTAGGTTAGGTTAGACTGACACAGCATGACGAATATATTGAAGACACACAGGGGCTCCGCCCGAGAGATCGAAAAACAAAGTCATTAAAAAAAAACCCACGGGAACATACTTCCGGGATAAAAAAATCTGCCGTTAAGCCGTTTGAAAACAAACATCTTTTCATTAATTATACTGCGGCTGCCATTTGTCATACCGCCAACGAAATAGACGTCAAAATCGGTTGAACGGACTGTAAAAAACGTTTATATAAATGTCTAATCTTATTTTATTAATCGAGTATAGTTTATTTCTGGTGGTTTGAAGAACTACCACTAGTGGACTAGACATGGGCGTTTCTGGATTCTTACGCAAACAGTATCCTACAATATCCTATTTCAGATTTTGAAATTGTTTTCAACATTCGTTTTTAAAAATCGATTTCAGGAGAGGCTCCGGCTCGCAGTTTCGATCGTCTCTAGTAATATTATTCGGTTGTAAGTGCATCGATCAAAACTATTCAAACATAAACAAATACTTCCTTACGCAAAGCTACTCTTGCCGTGGTTTTGTGAAATCGGTTTGTCTAGTTTGGATAATCAATACTCTAACACTAATCGATTCGACACTAATCGATTTCTGGCTGAAATCGGAAATTCGTTTTGATGTATCTGACGCATGCTTATATTGGACTCAGGGAAAAAAACTGGCAGCACTGACTTAACGATCTGCCGTTTCATTGAAACGACGCCGACGATGCGAAGTATTGCCTGTCTAAAGTATACCTTTGCTGCTCTAACTTTATCAGTGTGTAGGGAAAAGAACAGGATGGGCATATAACATTACATGTTAAACATTCAATCATTCTTTGAAATCTGTGGAGAATATGCTATCAATCATGGCGATGTTTTTGTTTATATTTTTCAACATACAAAATTATATTTACTATTCTCTTACAGAAACATGGGCCTATGCTAAGCAGTTTTGGAACATTTTTCTTGTGGCTTGTGGAAGTCGGAAAAATCTCTCGTTCAAGACACTGCGTGCTGTTTTCGTTTTTACTGGCTGCACTAAGACTTTCATAGGCCGTTTTGCTCAATTGCAAAAAGTACCTAAGTGGATATTATCACCAAGTAAGTAAGCCAATATAAATAGGAATAACCTGTGTAAGAGAGTACCTTCGTATCTCATTCGATTATTGTAGTTGTAGGTATTGAGGTTAACTATTTATTGTGATTTAAATAATTATTGAGTATCTTTACTATGTCCGTCAACCTCACATTCTAAGTGATTTTTTAAATTGATATTTATGTACATAAGTAGATGTTGAAATAAACTATTATAACCACTAACCAAATAACAACTAACTACAAAACATATTTATAATTTATTTTCACAGGTGGTGTCTCGAGCTGAAAATACCAGAATACCGCTACCCAACATGAATCTTGTTGATCAAACATGGATTGGCTAACCAATCTTCTGTATTAATCATTGAAGGTAAGCTTTTTGACACATAGTTAAGAATCAAGCATAGCAAGTGAATTAATTATAAAATTATGAATATATTTCCTTGGCCGAACTTACTAGACACATCATACATTTTGTGTGTGCCTAACTACTGTTTACTACAAAAATGTTGTATTATAAAATAACTGGAGACTGAAATATCAGCCCTAAATAAAGAAGAAATTATACAACCAGCAGCAATGACTAGGCTGATGGCTTTTGTCCAGCCATGGGCCTAGTTGATATGCCTACTTTACTTAGCCACATAATGTTTAAGTACTTTATTTGAGCAGAAAATAATAAGATTTTGTTTTAAAACTAGAGTTCCTGGGGCGTTTCACCTATGAAGTCATGAAGGCAGCATGAATGATGTCACCCATGCTGTGTTGTCCTGTTGCTCTGCTACTTCAGTTATCAAGCTTCTCAAGAACTAAAGTAGAAACTGAAGATTGATAATGAACGATAATCTTTTTTTTTTTTTAACCTTTTCAGTCTTGTACGACAGCGATATAAATGTGTGTTCCTATTTTGTTAATTGATAACAGTGTAAACTTTAATAAAGTGTTTTAATTATGAACTATAGAGGTAGAAATAAAAATAACTTGTTAAGAAATATTTAAGAATTGAATACTATGCTTTTTATTATAAACACAGCCAATTTATTATTATATTGATACTATTTATAGGTATTTGCCTAAATTAACTGTCGTTTTCGTTCATTAGGTAACAGTAAATAGAGAGAAATAAATTATGGTAAACAAATACAAGTTTTATTATATCTTCAATAGCATTTATTCACATTATTATGAAATATTTGGACATGGTTCAAAAATAAATAGGCACAAATATATTACAAGGATTAGTGGAATTTGGGATCTAATGTCTTTTTCTGTGAAAGTCATGGATTATGTATGTACTGCTTGCTAATTCCTGTGAAAGTCATCATGGATTATGTATGTACTGCGTGCTAATTCTTGCTGTAAGCGCATGAGAGTAATTTTTTTTCTGAATAATGTAGATGTATAATGTGACTGACACCTGAAATATAAAAAAAAGAATTTAAGTAAATCCTCAATATATTCCATGATCCATTACATCCATCCACAAAGTCTAATAGGCCTCTCCCATTAACACTTCAATGCACAATCTATCTACTTTATAGAACAGCAATATTCTGCTATAATACAACAATTAGGTGCCTACATTGACTTTATTTAAATGTATGGTAAGTTTACGTTTGATGGTGCATTTCATAGTCACCAACAAACAATATGATTGTGTGTAAAACTGTTGCTGTGCAAAACACACATTCAATGTTCAACACTAAGAAAGAAAATAATATTGATATTAAGTAGGTACCTTAAACAGACAATGATGTGGAAATAGATCTATGTATGGTGATGTGATGAGTATGTTCATTGATGTCCTTACAGAATCCATTGACATAAAATGCTTCAAAGTATATTATAATATTTGTTCTTCCTCTATTATATTTGCTTTTCCAATGAAGTACAAGCTCGACTGGGTTGCTAAGCTTGTGGCTTATGATAAGTTTGTTAGGGTACGAGGTACGAATTTGTCTTTCTTAAGGAAAGACTGCCACCAAAATACCTCGTTTCTGAAATATCATATTATACATCTTTAATTAAGGTTGTAAGCACTTGTAACAGAAGAAAACTTTCACAATATCCACCTCGCTGCTTCGATATTTTACAGACCACTAATATTGATTTATCATTGAGGTTTTACACAAAAACACATTCACAATTAATGAAGACGACGTTCACTTACATAATTTTGTAATAATTAAGGAGATTAAACGAGTAAATGCCAAAAATATTGTAAAGAAAATTGATTGCGAGCAGTAAGCCGCCTTCGCTTTAACTTGACAGCACGAAATCGATTTCATATAAATTTTCAAATGTCAAAATGGTAACGTAATTCGAATAATAGCCTTTTTAGACGATTATCGTTCACTCTATAGCGTCTGAAACAGAGCGCAGTTGATATCACAGATTTTAGAGTTACGTAATTCGAAAGTTTTAAAATGAAAGAAATTCTAATGAAATGGAAAGAAATTTTACTGAGTTGGTTTTGGAAAATGTGTTGCGTAATTAGATAGCAGGATATAATTAGTTCAAATTCAAATTCATTTATTTTGTGTACATAGGTTAGAAGATGTTAAAATATAGATATTACAGAGTCCGTCTATGTCCCGCCGATAGGCATACAAAAATTCACAATTTTCAAATAAAATTAAATCATGTCATTTATGTATTCACAATTAATTAGGTCTACAATTTATAATAATAACATGTCAATTTTCAAATCAAAATCATACAGCAAATTCACAATTAATTAGATAAGTATACAATTTCTAATGATAACATGTCAAATTTCCAAATTAAATTAAATCCAACACTAATAAATTACATTACATTCATACTGCATTCACATTAATTAAATTCTTTTTCAGACAGAAAGTCACTTATAGAGTAGAACGCTTTGCTCACTAAAAAATTGCGAAGCCTTTTTTTGAATAACAATACCGGCAATTCCCTCCAAGATCTGGGTATTTTATTATAAATGACCGGAGCCATAAAGTAAACACTTTTGCGCATTAGAGTTGTCTTACAAGAGTGAAGACATAGCAAACTATTATCGCGTCTATTACGTGGAATTACATCATTTAATCGTTTAAACCGATTCGGATTCGACCTCACAAACACAGCTACTTCCCATATGTACAAACAGGGCAGTGTCAATAGTTTATGTTTCTTGAAATATGGCATGCAACTATCCGTACTTTGGAGCTTGAGCATCGCTCGTAAGCGGGTTAAAATAATTTAAAATGACCATTTTGATTGCAAAATTTGTCCACACCCGATATTTTATGATACAGTTATTTTTACTATGTAAAAACTACCTATTAGTACTCTGATGTATATTATCTAACTATATAACACACACATCTATATCTGTTGAGCATAATAAATTCTTTATATTGCTTTGTTCTCATCAAAGTCGGATAATCTCCATACAAAATAATTTGTCCTCTTCACGGGCTACGTTACAAAAATCATCTGAATAAATTTATTAGCTACAGTATTTACTTATTCATGAACTTTTTGCCAAATCGTTGTTGATGGCCCTTGATTACGGTTAAAAATATTTTTTATTAATTACTTAAAATATTTAAATTTTGGGTTCAAAATAATGTCCATTATTTTGATCATTTTTGTTATTCATTTTTGTAACGCCCAATTTGGTAATATATAGAATTTGTAAAATGGCAACACTCAAACTATAACGAGCCAATCACATGCCAGAATCTAATATGAGTCGGCCATTTTGTCCTCGAGTGAAAATAGTGAATGACGTGTGTTTTTTTGTCGGCGAGAAAAATTCCAATTATAAATTATCTGTTTTGTTTTGTTTCTAACAACGCAGGTAAGTGAACACTTATATGATTAAATTAAGCAATTAGGTACTTTATTGTTGACATTTATTGAAATGCTAGGTGGTTGTAACTCATTGCGATTTCTGTTTGGCTTAACGTATTTGAAATTACTTTCAAAGTACAGCAGTTTTTCATTTTTGTTATGATTTAATTACGTTACAAAAATGAAATAACAAAAGTGAAATAAAGACGCAATCACATTGCTGATAAAATGTCATTAATAGCGCGTGATTTTAATGTTGTATAAAATATGTGAGTGAATTTTCGGTGTATATAATATGGGTCCGTATGTCTTTCTGTTTGTTATGTACAATGTCATTTGTTAGCCCTTATTTATTTTATATTGCACACAAATATTTATATTTCCGTGTTAGAAGCGCCCGTAGTCTTTTTTTTCGTGGTGGTAATCCTCGTGGATGTCTTCCGCCTTGTCCGTCATGTTCTCTGCCCTGAAGTGGGCGGAGGGGTCTGTCAAATTCGTACCCACAAACAGGTGTTCACAGGTGCACACTAACGTCGACAGCTGCGGGTTGTAGTATGACTTCCGCTTTCTTGGACTAGTGTTGACTTCCGTATACGTATAAGAGAGGTGCGTTGAGATGGCTAATCCGTCGACTCTGGAACTACATCCGTAGCCTAGTGCAACTAAAAGTGGTTTCGGTGACTGATGAATTAGGGATTTTATCGGTGCGACATCTATAGGTGGGTTTCTTCAAATTTCTCATTTGACCTTCGTCTCATTTGATAAAAAGCGATGACAAGGTTAATGCTGTAGCTCACTTAGAACATGTCTTTGAACCGACTTCAAAAAGGAAAGGTTCTCAAATCGATTGTATATTTTTATGTATGATTTATATGTTTATAAATCAATTCTGATAATTTATTATTAGATATTTTAAAGTTTAGGGTAGTTCTCGAAGGTGTTTTTTGACGTTTGAAATCATCCTATGACTTCTCCCGCTCTAGCGTGTAGCGGGGACGTGGCAGATTCTTACTGACGGAAACCACACCTGTGTCCATCAGTTGCCTTTTATGTCCTAGGACCACAGGTTTCTAGAGGGCATCGGCCCTACTGGGCCCCTACGTTTTTCCTGACATCGTTTTGAGGCGTGCGAAGAACACTATGCGCCGTTGACTACTCGGATTAAACCTTACTGGACGGGCGGACGGCGAGCTACCCATTACTTATCGCCGCAAGCCTGCGTCTACGGTAGCCGAAGATCGCTCTATGACTTCCAACTTTTGCTGCGTTTTGAAATCGGTTCTTATTATTTTTCAATCTTTTCTAGGGTTTTCTTGTCTATCTATTTAATTGTCTGCTTTCGGTTTTATTATTCTTCCGTCATCAAGTTCGCTTGCTTGTCTATTTAACTTCTATCCGTCGGTTAGCCTTTCATATGCTTGCCGTCAATCATCGCCTTAATTTGTCTAGCTTCTTGTTTGTTTATTCATTTATGCATCTTTTTATATTTGTTTGTTTGACTCTCCGTCTCTTTGTGCTTACGATATATATTTTTTTAGGATGCCAATGACAGCAGCTGAACGTCAACGGCTATACGCCTTAAATAATCAAATCCAGAGAAGTATGAAGAAATACGATTGAAAAATTTGACCAGAATTAAGAAGAAATATGTGCCAGTTTCTAAAATATCAGAAAACCAAAAGTCGATAAGAAGAAGGAACTGGAGAAAGCTTAAGAAAAATCAAGAGAGAAAACATAAGACACAAATAAAAAATATAAATAGTTCAAAAGAATACCAACGATACTATAAAAGGCTAAAGAAAGAAAATGAAAAACAAAGAAACACTATAAATAAACAAAGAAAACAAATACAAGCGCTAAAAAAGAAAATCTATCGACAAAAAATCCTACTTAATTGTCAGATGACTGTTTCAGAGCAAGCAGAAGCAAATCTCGTAATACATGAAGAGCCGCAAACACCAAATTCAAAATCAGAATTATTTATCAAAACTATGACCACTCCCTCAGACCAAGATAAAATGAAAATTAAAAAAGTCCTACTAGAAAATTTCGTTTTGACTGAAGCAATAGGGCAGGAATACGTGAACAACAAAAAAGCAAAGAAGGTTTTACGGAATATTTTTACGTCCTCAATTGTTAAAAAGTATAGATTGCACTCGCGGTTGAGATGGGTGGTCGGTTTAAAAAGCAGAATCCGTAATCATGCAACATTGGGCTCCAGGAGAAACAGTGAATTGGCGAAAAAAATTCGTCACTTTTACCTGCGCGATGACGTAAGCCGTGCTACGGCGGGGAAAAAAGAAACCAAGACTTTTAAAAAACAAAAATGTCAAAAACGATATCTTCTCGACAGTTTGACGAATTTACGTAAAAAATTTAGGGAAAACACTGGTATTAATGTATCCATTGCCACTTTTCGCAGGCACCGACCTTTTTATGTAGTCAAACCTCGACTGTCCAACCGTGAAACTTGTGTTTGCAAAATTCATGCAAATATTGAGTTTAAATTTATGGCGCTAAAAAAACTGACGATTTTTGAATCAGGTACAAAATTAATAAATATATTGGAAGAGATAGTGTGCGATGCAAAATCGAAAGAATGTATGTATTCTCAATGTAATATTTGCAATACGATGTCTCCAACCTACAATTTCACTAAAGCTAAAAAACATGATGTCGTTACCTGGTTAGAGTGGACCACGAAAGATGTCGAATACCAAAAAAATGAAGAGACTAAGAAAACTAAAAAAGTATTAACTGAATCTAAAACGGGAAATCTGGAAAACCTTATAAGCCTTTTTGAACAGGAACTTACAAAGTTTAAAGAGCACTATTTTAATATTTGGCACCAATACAACGTATATAGAATTCTCAAAAGCAGTCTTCTAGAAGACGAGGTTATGATTCACTGCGACTTTTCCGAAAATTACAATTGTAAAATGCATCGGCAAATTCAATCTGCCCACTTCGGGTCACAAAATCAAATTTCTTTACATACAAGCGTCATATACATTAAAGGTTTGAAACCTCAAGCATATTGCACGCTATCTGACTCAACAGATCATTCACCTCCAGCAATATGGGCACATTTGAGACCAATTCTGATTGACATCAAAAGAAAATTTCCTCAAATTAATATTGTGCACGTATTTTCGGATGGCCCCGCCACCCAATACAAGCAGAAAAAGAATTTTTATCTCTATAAATTATATCTTGAAGACTTGAATTTCGAAAGAGGGACTTGGAACTTTTCAGAGTCGTATCATGGGAAGGGTGCTGCAGATGGTGTAGGAGGTGCTATAAAGCGACTTTTAGATGCTAGAGTATCACATGGAATGGATGTTTTAGACACTTCAGCAGCGTACTTCAGATGACTGCCTGCCCTCACCATTTGATAGACAAACCCATAATATGAATACATTGACTGATATCACGAATTGCGAAAGCAAAACAATACTGGTATCTTCAAAAAATAGCCCCAATGTTGAAGAAGATACATTAAATACTGGTTACGGTGATTTAGACTCTTTTGATATTTTTGATTTGTCACCTAGTGTTGATAATACTGAATCATCTAAAGATAAAGTGAAAAGCAACCTAACGCAAATTAAAACCCATGTGGATGCAGACCATACTTTTGCCGCGGCCGCCATGACAAATAAAGAAAATGTTGATCATCGGAATGAAATAAAAAATAAAAATGTGGCACCTGTGACTATTCTGTCTAATGTTCGAGTAAATTATTCACTAAGTGATTTAAAGAAAATGACCAGCAACACAAAGAGACAAAATGTATCTTCTTTTAATCTTAAAGCAGATTTTCCTGAATTTCTTGGTAGTTCATCTTCTAATTATGTATCATCAAAGAAAAAGTCATTTTTTTCTATTTCTAGTTCAAGTGAAAGTGAGTAATATCTGACGTTGTTTTTTTTAATGACAATGTTTTTATTGTTAAGTTCATTATTATTTTATAACAAATGTCGTGTTTTTCATTGTGTTCATACAGTAGGATATTTTAAACTTACTGTAATTAAGTTTTGGGTTTTCATACCAATTTTTTTAAAGTTATCATTAAGTATTTATTTTGATGACCTACATCAAAATAAATACTTAATGATAACCTGGCTCAGAACGGACTTTATAAAAAATAATGATGCAGCGTACGATTGTGTTAGAAAATATAGAAGTTTTTTTTATTTTGCCCTTTTTTCAAGTGTTATGTTTATGTTATTAATGAATATTGTTGACAAGAATGTCCATTTATTTTTGCATTGTTGATTTATTTTAGATTGATAACTTTATATCTGAGAATAATATTCTCAATATGACTATTCTTAAACTGATAAGATAGGCAACTCATATAACGTTGATCTCTTTTTATTGTCGCCAAAGGAAAAAAAATGTTTTTAAGAGATTCTAATTTCCTTATAGATTCCTCATAATTAATTAATAAAACAAATGATAAAAAAGAAATAAACAGTGTTTTATTGCGAAACACCATATGATAAATCAATAAAATAAATAACAGTCAGATAATAATGTGTATTGTAACCGAGCCCTAATATTTCATTTTTGTTATTTTTTGTTACGCGTTTCATTTTTGTTACATTTCCATTTTTGTTTCATTTTTGTCACAATGGTCATTTTAAATGATTTTCACCTTGCATCTTTTCTGTGCTTTGAATACAGTATCTTTTTCAGTTGAATTACCCCAAAATATTATTCCATAACGTAAGTTGGATTCTACGATACCATAATAAGCTGTAAGAAGTGCATCAACATAGATTATTGAGGATAAGGTATGCAGAGCGTATGCCGATGAACTAATTTGTGCCTTCCAATTAAGTTTTTTATCTATTATAAGATCCAGAAACTTGGTGTGTTCAATTTCTTCCACCACATCATTGTTATAGTGTACGTGAAGGTTCATGCTAGGCATTCGTTGACTAAAATGTACAAGTTTTGTTTTTTTCAAGTTTATTTTTAAATTGTTTGCTTCTAACCAATGCACAATTAATGTTAGAGTATTATTTATATCCTTTTCATAAGTTTCTGCACTTTTACAAGATATTGTCACTGTACTATCGTCCGCAAACATTGTTAACGGATGTTCAACGCATCTTGGTAGATCATTCGATCTTCCTTAAGCAAGGTTCACAATTGAAAGTCTTTTATCAAAATGATGTGCTTGTTGTGTTTCTAGTGGTCCTCGGTTCAATTCTCAGGTCTCAGTAGTAGCCCGGAATCTGGATTTGTGCCCGCTTGGCAAGTCCAATTTTAAACGCATGCCTTAATTCGAATTACGATAAACATTTTTTACCAATCGACGGAAATTGGTTAGGGTTGTTAAGAAGATGTGTTTTGTTACATCATATAGGAATGATTAATTACTGTGCTATAATTTAATTTTGTTTTAATTACAACTGATGCTCTACTTGTGCTTTTAATTGAAAATGCACAATGATTGCCGAAAAAACAAAAACCAATTTTTAAAACACTTTCTACCAAAAACTACCATAATTGAAATACGTAACAAAACGTTTTATTTTCACTTTTTTGTTATCTGTGGCCAATGACAAAATCGTAGAAAAGCATTGTTGTCAACTAAGTGGGATTTCCACTAAACCTGGGGGTTTGGACACCCACCCCCAGGCGGAGAAATTTTGCTTTCAGTGGCCGGTGGTTTTGTCTAGTGGTTAGTTTAATTCAATTTGTAAAAAAACAATACAATCAATTACTAAAACTTTGACTCGAGAAAGTACTAAAATAAGACGATAGTGGCATGTTTTATTGTTTGTGTAAAACCTGTGTCAGTGGTTTTTGATTGTTCGGCAATCATTGTGTATTTTCATTTATAAGCACTAGTGGAGCATCAGTTGTAATTAAATTAAAGCACAATCATTTGGAAATTAATCATTCCTATATTGTATAACAAAACACATCTTCTTAACAAATTATAGCCAATTGGTTAAAACAACCCTAACCAATTTCCCTCGATTGGTAAAAAATGTTTATTGTAATTCGAATTAAGGCATGCGTTTAAAATTGGACTTGCTTTCGATTCAGAATTGTAAACAGAAATAAAATGTGTTGCGTAATTACGCTGCAGGACTTGTTGCAGCGTCAGTGGAATATTTTTAGTACATACTTAATAAAAACAGATTTGGTTACCTCGTTTTTTCATAAAATCCTTGAAAACGCTTCAATACATGCAATTATGACATTGACGACCATTACTGGAATTGAATCAAATGAGTGCATTATCGAAACATTTGCTTTTTATTACGATTTCGTGATTCCGGTTAGACTTAAAAAAAACTCTACCTACCATTTTAAATCATAAATTGGTTACTTTTTTGGGGTTCCGTAGTAAACAAGGAACCCTTATAGTTTCTCTATGTACGTCCGTTTGTCTGTCTGTCTGTCCGCGGCTTAGCTCAGAAAATCTTGGTACTAGAAAGCTGTAATTTGGCATGGGTATACATATTAATCACGCCGACAAAGTGGTAAAATAAAATCATGAAAAATAAGTATTAAGGGTATCTCCCCTACACGTAAAGTGGGGATGTTTTTTTCTCATCTATCACATGGTGTGGGCTATCGTTGGAAAAGTTCAAAACGCGAATAATTAAGCTTTTAAATACGATTTTTTCTTAGAGTTAAGTGTTCCCCCCACCTGCCAGTTAAATAGATGGTTTTGGAAATGTGAAAAAATTCACGGCAGTAGTATATACTCGTATAACGAAATTAAAAGGAAAACTATCACAGCTAAGTAGGCTTTACAAGTTAACGAGTAATAATCGACCAACTTACATTTGCAGTTGCAAAAATATGTTTTCCCATACATTCCGTATGGGAGAATATGTTTTTCAAATACAAAGTTAAGTTTGTTATTAGTATAAATTCATCCCAACTACGTAACCCTTCATTGTGCGTGGTTCGACACGGACTTGGCCAGTTTTTTAATTAAAGTATAATACGAATGATAGACGTTACAATACAAGGGGCCCAAAAAAAGATCTCCTTTAGTACCGGTCATAATTAATCGGCCGCATTGTAGCTAATTTTGTATTAATTTTATACACCAAAACTTGTTTCATAATCCACACAGATTTTTTAGTATCAAAATATTATAGTAGTTTGCTGCAAACACGCGCCAAAGGTGCGGGCTTGAGAGTTCGTCCAAACATCATGGCGCACGATAAAACTATAATATTAGTGTGTACATTTACCTTTTTGTGTTGCGTTTCATGCGAGCTCAATCTTACTGAAGGTAAGTACTTATTATTTACCATTATCATAAGCCTTATGGCATAAGGCATAAGCTTATTATTGAATGCAATTAACGAGCTTAATAAATATTTATTCCACAATTTTCGATATTGCACCTAGCACTGTTTATCTCTGCATCACCCAAAGGTTGACTGATAGAAAATGCCTATGGCATTAAGTCCGCCTCTGTACATTTGTGTGCTTAAAATGTTAAATAAATAAATAAGGTATAAGCATATTATTGAATGTAATTAACGAGCTTCTCACTCTGTTATCTGACTATGTGTCTGGTCGAGCTCAATCTTACTGAAGGTAAGTACTTATTATTTACCATTACCATAAGCCTTATGGCATAAGGCATAAGCGTATTATTGAATGCAATTAACGAGCTCTTCACTCTGTTATCTGTCTGTGTCAGCCGCATGGGTTAATCAAAGGTTACGCTAGGTACGCTTGCCGCGGTCGGTTCATGGATGGGTGACCATCCATTACATATCGGGACCCCTCCTTGCCTCGGAAAACAGATTAACGTCCCGAGTGGTAGCGGCTGTTCGTAGATCTTTGACAGTCGTTACGGGTAGTCAGAAGCTCAAAAGTCTGAAAACCAGTCTTACCAAGGGGTACCGTGTTACTAACAAACTGGATCCATAATCTAGTTTGTTGGTGACACGATACCCCTTGGTCAGATAGGCAGTCGCCCCATGTAAAATACTGGTATTCAGCTGGATCGGGTTAGACTGGAACCCGACTCCGACATAGTTGGAAAAAGGCCAGGCAGATTTTTTACTGTGTCTTGATAATCACTTTTTGCACTGTCTCAAGGTTTTAAATAATATACATATAAATTATAGTAGATGTACCGACAGCCTCGTTAAACTAGTAGTCGCAAGCTCTCTGCTGAGCTTTCGGTCCTGGGTTCAAATCCCAGGTCGAGCAAAGTGATATTGGGGTTTTTCTTCTGGAATTTCTCAGTAGCAGCCCGGAGTTTGGATTTGTACCTGGTTGATGGCAATAGGATCGCCCCCTATTACATGGGACTTAAATATTACCTACATCATTTTTTTCTATAATTTCAGATTCTCCGTGTATCACGAAAGGACTGAATGGCACTTGTGTTAACGTATTTAGATGTGAGACAGCCGCAACCACATATTTATATGTAAGTATTGCGTAGTCTCTAGAAAATGATAAAACGCTAAACAAACACAAGCTCAACCTGCTCCCTAATTGTGTAATACACGATCAATCACAATCTGAATAATTTGGAAAATGATTGCTAATCCATTGCTTCATAAATTGGACATTAATACTATTGACAATATTTTAGGATGGCTACAGACAAATAAATTAAAAATCTACTTAGACAAATCTAATTCTACACAATTAAATAATTCGGAACATGCTAAATACAATTTTAAACTTAATATTGATAGAATGACATAAATTACACAAACCAAATTCTTGGGTGTACTCTTAGATCAATACTTAAATTGGAAAGTACATCTAGATAATTTGTGGGATCAATAAATTTGTTTATGCTCTCAGACGTGAGGTAAAGAACGTGACAAATAGAAAAATGGCAATTATTCAATACCTACATATACAGGAATCCATTTTACGTGACTGGCTTATTATATGGGGGAACAGTACGGTTAATAATATTGCGCAAAAAAAATGCATCAGGGCAAATTCAAATAATTTATTTCAATTAGGCACATGAAAAGCACGACTGCACGTCAAAATTTACAAAAAAAAAAAAAAATCTAGTCGCCCCTTCCAAAATGTAGTATTCGTATGGAGAAGAATGGGCAAGAAACTCCACCGTTTCTCTTTTAAAATGTTTTACAATATTTTGTATACATTAATTATATAATTATATGTGAAGACGATGCACCTAGAATAAAATTACTATACCACAATATGTAAAAAGAATTAAAAATGAAGCAACGATGGATAAATTAATTAGGTGATAGATACATCTTGCTCACATATTTACAAACATGGTAAACGTAGACCAGCTATCTAATTACGCAACATATTTTCGTTGACAATTCCGACTAATCTGTTTCAATTTGACAGGTCAAAAACATTCATTGTGTTATTTACGTTGCTGAGCAGATTTTTTTTCGAACGTACGAAGCAATGGATTAGCAACTGTTTCAAAACGATTCAGATTCTGATTGATCGTGTATTACGTAATTAGGGTACAGGGCGGATCTAGGATTTATTTCTGAGAGGGGCACATGAGCGAGACAGATAAGAAGTATCTCCCATTTCTTGTATTGCACTATACTGTTTTTATGGTGGTTTTTTCTTTTGTTATATAGTAGCTTACTTCTTCAGCGTTCATCATTGAAGCAATGTCTTGATATGCATTCAGGCCAGTCCATCAGACGATTCGATTTTATTTTACTTAAACCGTTTGCACGGCACGTGCCCCTGTGACCCCCCCCCCCCGAATCCGCCCTTGAAAGTAGACGATTTTCCTAAAATTTTACAGTTAATAAGTCAGCGTGCGAGGAAGTAATCACAGAATGTAAAATCAATCTCATAAAAATAATAAATTATACAAGTAAATTAGCAACCAGTTTGACTCTAGACTCTAGATTGTCCTATGGAGCAGGACCAGCATGTTTCCAAGCATTCTTATCTTGGATATAATCCTCTCATTTGTAATAGGCTTGTTTATAAAGTGAACTTTTAATATGAGTTTTTAATTTTCTTTTATTTAATTCCAATATCACAAGGTATTTTGTTGTAACATTTAACACGGTACCCAATAACAGATGAATGTACTTTAGATAATCTGAAAAATGGTTGATCTATTTTGTCTTTAATTCTAGTATTAAAATTATTTCTATCACTTATTTTATTAAACAGATGTAGATTCTTTCTTACATACATAATATTTTCATAAATCAATTGGCAAGGTACCGTCATAATAAGTTAATCCTTTTAAATACACTCGAGAGCAATGAATCCGGGTCACTTAAAGAATCCTAAAAATCTCGGAAACTAAAAATGCTAGGTTAATGCAATAAATTGTATTTAATAGACAATGTAATACTCCTTAAATGAAGGTATTAAAACTTCTTAGTTATTGTAAAGTTATATCATAAAAAAATCAAATTTGAAAAAGGGCCACTTTCGAAGATGGAACTACGAAATTACAGCATTTGGTTTTGCTTTTGTTTGTAATCTGTCATTTATGTGGGTACATAAACCATGTTGATAGTGCTCTATATTCATTATTCAAGCTGAAATTATGTCGCTTACGCCTGAAGAATGCACCAGAATACTTACAATGCTGGAAACCGGCCGGAGTCAGCGCGATACAGCCAGGACTGTCGGTGTGTCGCTGTCAACAGTACAAAGAGTTCTCCGACGTTACGAAGAAACTGGTTCTAACCTACGCAGACCAGGAACGGGCAGAACCAGGTGTACCACAGCACGAGAAGACCGATACTTGGTGAACACCATGCTTCGAAATCGCTTTCTCACAGGAACTGAACTCACAAATCAGTTTCGACGCCTCGGAGGAAGTAACCCAAGTGCATGGACAGTAAGACGTCGGCTTGCTGAATCTAACTTAAAACCCCTTAGACCTGCAAACGGCCCTAAACTGGAGCGTGGGCATCGTATTTCAAGACTAAGATATGCCCAGAGCCACGTAAATTTGAGTATTGAAGATTGGTCAAAAGTTATGTTCTCCGACGAATCAAAATTTATGCTCTACAAGCACGATGGAAGACACAGAGTGTATCGAAGACCAGGGGAAAGATTCAAGCAAGCATGCATCGAAGAAAAAGTAGCCTACGGTGGTGGGTCTGTACTTGTGTGGGCCGGAATTTCTTCTGAAAGTCGCACAGAGCTGGTGATCATAGAAAACGGCTCTTTAACTAGCGTAAGATATGTGGAAGAAATCCTCAATGATCACGTTGGTCCATTTATGGTCAATTAAGGTGAGGATGCTATATTTATGCATGACAATGCCCGACCTCATACAGGTAGGATTGTGAATGACTACCTTCAAGAGATGAACATTACTCGTATGGAGTGGCCAGCGCGCAGCCCGGATATCAACCCGATCGAGCATGCTTGGGATGAGCTAGGCAGATGCGTAAAACAACGAAACCCTCCCCCAATCACGCTTCGTGAGCTCAAAATTGCTCTCACAGAGGAATGGGAGAATATTCCCCAAAATCGTATAAGGAACTTGGTGTACAGCATGCCAAACCGCGTAAACGCAGTAATGCAAGCACGAGGAGGCAATACGAAGTATTAAAATTCAAGAAAATCGTAATAAAGTTCAAAAATTTCATGTTTCCTATTTTTGTTTTAAGGAGAGATCAGCAGTTTTTTTCTTTATGTAATTTTGTGTTAATAAAATGTATGGTGACTCATATTTTTTTTACTTTCATTTAAGGAGTATTACATTGTCTATTAAATACAATTTATTGCATTAACCTATCATTTTTAGTTTCCGAGATTTTTAACATTCTTTAAGTGACCCGGATTCATTGCTCTCGAGTGTAGTTCCCTAAGAGATTCGCCGCGACGTAGATTATAAATGGCTCTGACAGCTCTCTTTTGCGAAATAAAGATGGATTCAAAGTCAGCAGCCCGACCCCACAATAAAATGCCATACGACATAATGCTGTAGAAATAGCTAAAATAGACCAAACGCGGTTTCTACATCTGTTAATTGTCTTATCTTTCTAACAGCATAAGCGGCCGAGCTTTGCCGCCCCGCAAGAGATGTTATATGAGGTCCCCATAGTAATTTCTCGTCTAGCGCGATTCCTAGGAAAAACCGTTTGATTAATAAATTGCAGTTTCTCTCCATTCAATATGATGTCACAATTGCAACTTCTAACATTCGGTAATTAAAATCGAATGCATTTGTTTTCGCTTTTTTCCGTTTATGGGTCATTTGCGGACTCCGTACTGATGAGAACTGCGAACTGTTTAAAAAAAAGCTTGGTTTATACCACTGGGATCATTTTACATATTTGAAATCTGTAAATTTGTGTAATAAGGGATTGTTCTAAAAAGCGTATGAATTCATCTCTCGACTAACAAGGGATCCTAAATCAGCCAAGTATGCTAAAAGCTGCGGGCAACAGCTGGTATTCTATATAGCTAAACATGTGGACATTATATCAAAACCAGAATGTAACAACTTTATTCCATGTTTAAGGCAAATAAAGACTTATTTTGTCTTCTGTTCCAGATTAATGCAGGCTTTAGTAAGGACGATTTTCCAGAATTTCCAGACATCTGTTCCTATAAGGATAAAGAGCCGGTGGTCTGCTGCACTGATTGCGTAATTTATTCGACTCCGTAAGTAAGCATAATATGTATTTTGATATTTTTACCCGACTGTGCGATAGCAAAGACTAGTGAATTTTAGTGACCATGACGATTCAGGTTGAAAAAAAATCCAAAAACTCCGATTGCAGGTACAGAATTCAAACCAAGCTCTCTTTTCAAGCATTCTAATGCTGTCGGTGGTAGTTATTTGAGTTCAGTCTCTGATTTGATGTCACCACTAACTTTGTAGTTGCAGTCGCGATTGTTTTACTTTTATACATCAGAACATGTCAGACCATTAACTGCAGGCCTCTTCACATTTCCCTTCCTACTCCAAATTGTATCTGGAGTATTGCTAGGTCTAAACAGAACATTCCATATTAGGAAAATGTATGTTTTGTTTTCAACCCATAACCCAGTACACAACATCAGTCTGTAAACATTTACCAATCATACTCTGCTGTTAGTATTTTCTCAAATAAAAACCGGTCTACCTTTGAGCCACAGTCCCCTTTGACCCACAGGCTGTATTCCATCATCTACCTAGCCTTTTCTTTTCTCTGTTTGACTCATTTTCTGTTAACAGTAAGAACGACAAGGCCGTTCAACCACTGGGACTACTGGCCAACAGAGAGGACTCGATTGCTGTAACCAGTAAGTAAAATTAAAATATTGAAAAAATGTGGAAGAACTTAAAAACACAACGAAAATTGGTTTGGATGAGTAATTATTTGATTCTCTGTTTGTATTTTCCAGAATGTGATGAATATTTTGAAAAGTTACCGTACCGCTGTCGTGGAATTGGCAATGTTAAACTGAAGAAGATTTGGAAGGAAGAACGGAAGTGCCATCAGTACCAATATTCAGTTTATTTAGGGATCGGAGGCCGAAATGCGGAGAGATGGGAATTCCCACATATGGTAAGATCTTATGGAGTTTCTTTTGGGAAAACCTGCCTCTGCGCACAAATAATTGGTATATGATTTTAACATTATACAGTAAAATATTGAAAACACACACACACATATATCTCATTTCAGGCTTTACTCGGTTATGGAGATGAAGTGGAGACTGCGCAGTGGCTGTGTGGAGGCTCTGTGATCAGCGAGAGGTTCATACTCACTGCAGCACACTGCACGTCAACCGGGCCGCTGTAAGACTATTGCATTTATACTTTTATACCATTCCCCCTCTAAAAAGCTTATTTTATTCACTGTTTTCAGTGAATAAAAAGCACTTTTAATCACTGTTTTGGTGTTTGAATTTAGAACACATCTATATATGCGACCTCCATCTCAATGCTATACAACCTCCTTGCGAAAACATACTCGATACACAGGAAATAAATATCGCTTCACAAGTTGATTATTATTAGTAATAATAAGAAAATTATTTTTAATTTTAGTAATTGTTCCAATTTTAATGTGCATTTTTATTAATTCAACCTTCCTTTTTTCTTCATTAAATGTCTATTTTCGCTTAAATCATTATTTTTCTCGTAGTCATGGTATAAAGTATAGTATGCAACTCTTGAATAAAACGGATTTATATCGAGGGCCATGAATTACTCGCGTCGCTCAGGATTCTAACACTTGAATCACTCGCTACGCTCGTGATTCAATCGTCATGAATCACTCCCTACGGTCGTGATTCAGTTGTTACAATCCTTCACTTGCTCGTGATTCATCTATGGCCCTCGCTTTAAATCCGTCTTTTATTCACTAATTGCATAATATACTATTTTTTTTTTTCTTTTTTTTTTAACCTCTAACAGCAGCAACCCAACATAAACCTTATTTTAACGAAAATAAGGACCATTTTTATTTTGACAGACTTTTCAGTAGCAGCAACCCAACAGCAACCTTATTGTCATGATGTTAAGGCCACTGTGCTTTTGACAGTGATGCTATACCAAAGATAAAATAATTGTGAACACTGTTATTTTTGTAAAGATTGATTTGTTGAGATTGTGCTTTTTTCAGAGGAAATATATCGTTTGCGGCACTCGGGCTGTTGAAACGAACAGACCCCAAAAAAGACTGGAAAATATATAAAATCAAGAGGATAATTAAACATCCTGATTACAAGGCACCTTCAAAGTATCATGACATTGCACTGCTGGAGACAGAAATCGAGTAAGTTATTTGGTTTATTATAACTTTAATTTCTTAACTTATTTTGAAATAAAACAGTTTTAAGAGCTCTCGACTCAATTTTGGGGTTCATCGTATCGTATCCATTAAAGCTTTTGACATTATCTATCACAAGATATAGAAATTTTAAGTTCCTTAAGTATGAAAACTAAATGATTCAATTACTATTCAAGTGAATAACAACCAGAAACCACATATAAAATAAATTTTCAAGTGTAAAATATTTGTTAAATATGTTTTTAGCTATGGGATTACAGCAAGGTAGCATGCTTATCATCAAGTTTATAATACTTAGTCTTTCTCGCCAGGAGCATCACTGCACTCAGTTGTTACATATACTCGTACATACTAGTTTATCTTTTGTTAAATAGTGTAGTTAATTGCCAAGTGTTTACTTCCAGGATCGCTTTTGGCAAAGATCTACTGCCTGCATGCTTGAACACAGATCAACGATTTAATCGCAACGGAGAAGCTTCTGGTTGGGGTCGCTTGGGACACAGGCAAGCTTTAGCCGATACACTACAAGTAGTAAGTAGTACTTGCAAATTCCTAAGAAACGACTAACGATTTAACTACAGAAAGAAATATATTTTACAAGTCAAAGATAAAATACAAAGAGATAAGGTCGGGCGTGGCTATTTCGACTGTGGGGTACTAACTAATGAGAATAATTCTACTGTATTTGTACACAAACGCCATCTATATCCAGGTAGGTAAACAGTTTATTTCATAAACTGTTATTCAATTTCATATACTGTTTTTTTAATTTTATTTTTTTATTATTATTTATTTAATGATATTGTAATACAGAGGTGTTACTTAATTCTAAACTCGCCAAACTTTTACGTTTGATGGCGAGAAACCGTTACCGAACCGATTCGATCAATGTGGTCTATTTTTCTCAAAATATGAATATTTCAGCAAAATAGTAACAGAAGACAAGAAACAGATACAGCCCGATTTTTGGGACTAATCATTGATCCGCAATTAAATTGGAAAAAGCAGGTTGCTGTCCTTAGTAAAAAAATCAGTAGCTCGTCGTTTGCCCTCTATAAACTTGCTCCTACTGTCAATACAAACACCTTACTCACGGCGTATTTCGGACTTGTTGAATCTTTATTGAGATTTGGGATAATTTTCTGGGGCAATTCAACAATCAAAGACACAGTATTCAAAGCGCAAAAGCGTTGTGTACGGGCTATGTTTGAGTTGCAAACTATGGACAGTTGCAGACCAATGTTCTTAAAGCACAGAATTTTAACACTTCCGTCACTCTACATATTGGAAATATCGGTATTTGTAAAAACTAATCCGCAATGGTTTCCTCTTTTGTCAAATAATTCCGATAGAAACAGACGTGAGAAGTATAGACTTTGGGTGCAGTCACACTCGGTCAAAACAGCACTTCTAAGAAAAAGTGTTGTATGCATGGCCCCATTAATATACAATAAAATTCCGAATGACATTAAGCAATTAAATTTTACTTTATTTAAGAAAACACTTAAAAAGCTGCTTACTGATAAGTGCTACTATAACATTATTGACTTTTTAAATGATACATTTTGAATTTTATTGCTTATTTACGCTTATTACATCGTATTGACATATTTTGCCTGTAATTATTATTGACTACTTTTTGTACTGACTCTGATTGTGAAATGAATTATTGACTATATCTTGCACTGGCTCTAATTTCTATGTATGAGTCTGACATTCATAATTAATTTATAATTGCCAATCAAATTAATAACATATTAAAAACAATATTTGTACGCCGAGAGAGGCAAAACATGTTGGTCCGGTAAAATTTCGCTTCTATCTATATGTGCATATTCATGTATCATGTTACACATGTTTAAACAAATAAATTGATCTTTATCTTTATCTTTATCTTTAAGAACAAACTAGATATTTTTTTACACTTGTTTTTGTGTTCCTGTCAAGACCATTCTTTACTTACGTCTATTGGCAATGCAACTGTAAGCCTGTAGCAAGTTTGTTTCTTCAAAAAACCAAGTTACAGCTCTATACATGGACATGACAAAAGCGTTTGATTATGTTGATCATGAACTTCTTTTGCAAAAACTGGAAAAATACGGAGTTCGGGGTAAAGCACTACAAATAATCAAATCATATCTATGTAACCGAATACAGTTCACTGAAATAACACAGGTATGTCCATTTACAAAGAGAGAGATTAAGTATACATCGAGTCCTAGATTTATAAAATATGGTGTACCTCAAGGGTCAATACTGGGACCACTACTGTTTCTCATTTACATAAACGATTTACCTAATGCTATTCAGCAACCTATGGTTTTATTTGCAGATGACAGTACGGTTCTTTTCACAAATAATAAAAACAAAAATCATGAACAAAAAATAAATGATTCCTTAACTAAATTAATAAATTGGCTTCAAATAAATAATTTACAAATTAATCTCACAAAAACACATTACATGAACTTTAAAAATAAAAACGCGACATCTATTCCTTTAAGTATTGCATACAATAATGAAACAGTAGCTGAAGTAGCAAATACAAAATTTTTAGGAATCCATATAGATTCGAATATGTCATGGAAAACACATGTAAATAGTGTATGTACCAAATTGAATCAATTTTCTTACGCTCTATACATGCTTAAAAAAGTATCCAACCAGACCGCGCTTCTTACTGCTTACCATGCGTATGTGGGATCCACTCTGTCGTATGGGTTACTATATTGGGGAAACTCGTCTGATAAAGAAATTGCGTTCAAAGCCCAAAAAAAGTGTATTAGGTCTATATGTGGGTTACGCCAAACGGATTCATGTAAACCACATTTCGTAAATCTCAAGATTTTAACACTCCCTGCTCTATTTATCTACCTGGCCTCAATTTTAGTTAAATCAAACATTACAAGCTATGATACTTTAAAAAGCAGAAGTGTTGGAGACAACACGTGACCACCGCCCGCCACTGCGACTAAGGAGGGGGGACACGGGTGAGGAGGAACGCGGGACGAGGTGCAGCGAGCGGCCGACCTGGACCACTACTCGCTTGAGCTTCACGGACCAAGAGGCGCGCGTTCTTACGTCCAATAAAGAACCAACCCAATAATACAGTCCGCTATTTTCTTTCATCACCTCGAGGAATCCTCAACAAATGGTCCTTCGAGCCGGATGAAAGAAAGAAGAAAACAATAAAAATAATAAAATAAAATCAGAACCCGTAAAAGCGAAAAGTTTAGTAATAAATAATAGCACTAATAGCAAAACAAAAAATATTTTTTTTAAACGTAACTCATGTCCATTGTGCGACGATGAGTCACATCAGCTGTTCAATTGCGAATCGTTTAGAAGTCTTCCACTAGAATCACGGATTTCTAAAGTAAAGGAGTTCAAGGTGTGCTTTAACTGTTTGCGTTTCGGTCACGCAGCAAAGAAATGTTTTTTGTCACACTGCAAATATTGCAAAGAAAAGCACAACACTCTTTTGCACGTAGAAAAATCAGAGCAATCTGCTTCTCGTGATTCGTCTTCTTCATCTTCAAAAGATATAGTATTGACAACTGATGTTCTACCGGTTACTACTCCGACGCGTGTTTTCCTTTCCACAGCGTTGGTGAGAGTGGTTGACGGCAAGGGCAACAAACACACCGCCAGGGCGATCTTGGACAATGGTAGCGGAATAAATATCATTTCCGAAGCTTTCTGCAGTAAGCTGGGTTTGCCGAGGCGGAACGTGAGCTCCGCGGTATCAGGTTTTAATAATCATGTATCCAATAGTACACAGTCTTGCAATCTCACAATTGAGTCATTGAATTCTAGCTATAGGAGTAACATTGATTGTCATGTGTTTACCAACGTCACCACAGCAGTACCAATCACATACATCGACACACAACACATTCAAATCCCAGCAGGGTTATGTCTATCTGACCCATCTTACAACATTCCTTCAAAGGTCGATCTTCTTATCGGGGCAGACGTCTTCTGGGATATTCTAGGTAGCAAAAGGATTAACCTAGGCAAGCATCTACCTATGTTACGTAGTTCGGAGTTCGGATGGATAGTCACTGGTCACATCGCGGGTCCGAAAGGTACATTCAGTCAATGCCTTTTTACTCAAGGTCAACTTGATATTGATCTCACTCGTTTTTGGGAAGTAGATAGTGTTTCTCATGATTATTCTCAATCCGCAGAGGAACGTGCGTGTGAAAATAGTTTTACTGTCAACACAACTCGTAATGATGATGGTCGCTTTGTCGTCACCATTCCACTCAAGCAAGAGCCCCAGGTCTTAGGTGATTCTTTTGAGATGGCTAAGCGCCGTTTTTTATCACTTGAGCGAAAATTCGAACGAGAACCAATATTCAAGGAGAAATATTTAAACTTCATGAAAGAATACGAGCAGTTAGGTCACATGACTGAAAATAAAACCCTTTTTCCATACAGTGACAATACCAACTACTACCTTCCTCATCATGGCGTACTTCGGGAGTCCAGTACAACAACAAAGTTGCGTACAGTCTTCGACGCTTCTGCCGTCACCAGTTCAGGAATTTCTTATAATGAAATTCAGATGGTCGGTCCTACTGTCCAAGACGATCTCTTATCGATTCTCCTCAGATTCCGCCAGCATAAATTTGTAGTATCGGCAGACATTGAAAAAATGTTTAGATCTATTGACATAGTTACCCGTCAACGCTCGTTACAGCAAATAGTATTTAGGTATGATTCCTCTCATCGTTTAAAAACCTACACACTTAACACAGTTTGTCAAGGAACTGCATCAGCGCCATATCTTGCGACGAAATGTTTGAGTAGCCTGGCATCCACAGTCAACGATAATAGCGTCAAATACAGTATATCGCACGACTTTTACTGCGATGATTTATTAAGTGGATCCTGTACCGTAAGCGATGCTATAAAGTTATGTAAGGGAATTACTGCCGCCTTAAATTCAGCAAAATTCAATATTCGCAAATGGAAATCTAATAACGGATTAATTCTTAACGAGCTGTTCTCAGGAAAAATTATAGATTCAAACACGATTTTAGATCTATCAGATAACAACATGAATACATCATCAAAAACATTAGGTTTATATTGGCTTTGTCAGCAGGATACCTTATCTTTCTCAATTAACATTGAACTTCATGAGAAGGTTACCAAACGCCACATCCTTTCTGTCATTAGCCAAATATTCGACCCATTAGGGCTTGTAGGTCCATGCGTTGTCGAAGCTAAATTGATTATGCAGAAATTATGGGTCAATAAAAGCTCTTGGGACGAAGAAGTTTCGTCAGAGATTTTACATCTCTGGTCTTCATTTGCTAACACATTATCCTGTCTTAATAAGTTACAAATACCACGATGGGTTCTTAGTGATCTTTGCGTAAAGATTGAAATCCATGTTTTTACAGATGCTTCTCAGAGTGCATATGGGGCATGCGTCTACATTCGGTCTGTGTGTAATTCGGGGATTGTGCGTGTTCAGCTCTTAGTCTCGAAAAACAAGGTTGCACCGATCAAACCCACAACTATTCCACGTCTTGAGTTGTGTGGGGCCTTACTAGGTGCAAGACTGTGTACTAAGGTAAACAATTCACTTACGTTAAACATTACAATGTGTCGATTTTGGTGCGATTCCACGATCGTATTAGGGTGGTTGTCCACCCCTTCAAATCAACTTAATCAATTCGTACGTAATCGTGTTAATGAAATCAAGGAAAGTACCAGCGGTCACACGTGGAGCTACGTGCCGTCCAAGGAGAACCCGGCGGATCTTGTTTCTCGCGGGGTGAAGGCTGATATTATCAGCGACGCCTCGTTGTGGTGGTCGGGCCCATCGTATTTGCTCGAGTTAGAGCATTGTTGGCCAAAAATGCCTAATGAATCCGAGAAACAGGACCTACCGGATCTCCAACCTTGTCTTATTATAAATAATGACGTCAGCGGGGACGATGACGATAAACTATTTACAAAACTTATACATAAATATTCACAATTTACACGTTTACAAAGAGTTATAGCCTATATACACAGATTTATTTTTAACTGTAAAAATAAAACGAACAGATTCTGCGATCAGCTTTCTTGTGAGGAATTGCAAAATTCATTTAATTTTATCATGCACACTGCACAGTTAGAAATGTTCCCAAATGAATACCATATCTTAAAATCAAGTCACGCATTACCAAAGAAAAATAAATTAATATCATTGACCCCATTTCTAGATTCAAATGATATCATGAGAGTAGGCGGTAGACTTGATAATTCACCTTATAGCTATGACACAAAGCATCCTATATTATTATGTGGCAAACATCATTTATCGAAAATCATATTTCATATGCATCACTTAAAGCTTTTACATGCTGGACCTCAGTTATTGTTGTCCAATATTCGTCAAACTTTTTGGACTATAGGAGGAAGGACTTTGTCTAAATCCATAACGAAAGGTTGCATAAAATGTTTTAGATTTAAGGCCATCAATGTTCAACCCATAATGGGACAGTTACCTGAATCCAGAACTACACTGGAATTCCCTTTTTTACACTGTTCGGTGGATTATGCAGGGCCAGTTAAGATAGCTAACCGTAAAGGTCGAGGTTGCCAACTGACTAAATCTTACTTGTCCATTTTTGTCTGCTTAGCTACAAAAGCCGTGCATTTGGAGCTCGTTACAGATCTTACTAAAGAGGGATACATGGCCGCTCTAAACCGGTTTGTGGCTCGTCGAGGGAAGCCTCAAAGTATAACTTCCGACAATGGGACTAATTTTGTAGGTACTTGTAACGAGTTACATCGTTTCTTACAGGACTCTAGTTCTGAAATTGGTTCCGAAGCCGCCCAAGAGGGTATAGACTTCCTCTTCATTCCGAGCTACACCCCCCATTTCAACGGTATGGCTGAATCTGCTGTCCGTTCCACTAAATATCACCTTCGTAGGCTTCTCCAACTTACGCATTTTACATATGAAGAAATGCACACTTGTCTGACTCAAGTGGAAGCCATCCTTAATTCACGTCCTATCACCGCCTTAAATTCCGATCCTACAGACTTCACACCTTTAACCCCCGCTCACTTCCTAATAGGACGATCACTTGTGTCAGTTCCACATCCACAGCTGACAGAAAGAATAACAAGCCTTGAGCGATATAAACGAATCGAGTTCGTCAAGCAACATTTCTGGAAACGGTTCTCCAACGAGTACGTCACCACTCTGCAGCAAAAGACGAAGTGGCCTACTGCGTCAAGCGAACTCAAATTGGGTTCCTTAGTCCTTATAAAGGATAAAGCACTACCTCCGTTACGTTGGGCCCTGGGTCGTTGTGTGGCCGTTTTCCCAGGAGCTCAGGATCAAGTCGCTCGAGTCGCCGATATAAGGATCAAGGGAGGAACCATTATTCGAAGGGCGTTTAATAACATTTGTCCCCTTCCAGAACCTGCTTGTTGAATCAGCTGCCTACCTACCTACCTACTTCAACCCGGGGAGTATGTTGGAGACAACACGTGACCACCGCCCGCCACTGCGACTAAGGAGGGGGGACACGGGTGAGGAGGAACGCGGGACGAGGTGCAGCGAGCGGCCGACCTGGACCACTACTCGCTTGAGCTTCACGGACCAAGAGGCGCGCGTTCTTACGTCCAATAAAGAACCAACCCAATAATACAGTCCGCTATTTTCTTTCATCACCTCGAGGAATCCTCAACAGAAGACTTAAACATACCTTAAGAGATAAAACGTCCCACACTAGAGCGTACAGTAATAGTGTTTTCTGTAGCAGCACAAAGATTTATAACAAGCTACCTATGGACATTAAGATTATAAATTCAATTATTATTTTTAAAAGAATGCTGAAAATTTTCTTAATTAAAAAGGCCTATTACTCAATAGCAGAATTTCTTGAGGAAAAATAATTTTGTTCAATAAAGTACCTATCACTAAAGTGAATATAATTCAGTAAAATATTTTTAAAAGGATTATGATAATTAATATTAAATGATTACAATACTGTGACATAATTGAATTAATGAATAATGATAATTTTTAAATCAGGTAACTCATGACATGTGTATTTTTATTTAGGTATGACTTTAATCATTTATAATTAATATGATGTAAATGATAAAATTATATAATGTAATTAAAACGATGTCCTATATAAAATTTAATATTTATAACTTTTTCTTTTTAATTAATGAATGTAAATAATGCATGTTCAACTGTTACTGTTACAATTATAAGCATATATGCATGATGAAATTGCAATGCCCTAACAGGGCCACTATGTTCTAAGAACTGATATCCTCTGTTAAGAACTTTATTTATGTACACATAGTTAGCAAAAAAGAATTTGAATTTGAATTCTATTAATCATGACGAGCTCTAATTCGCGTTCAATGTCACGTGACCAATGGCTTCATTTTTACGCAATTACTTACCAAAAATATTACATACACATGCCTAATCTCATGCCTTCTTCCCGCGGGGGTAGGAAGAAACTACAGAAAACCACCTGCCACGATCCTTACATATTCCTTTTGCCTCGTTTACGTTCATACATCTGACCGTACTCGCACGTCGGTTGCGAGTACTACGTACCTGTCCTTTCTGAAGAACATCACCAATAAGGTCAGTATAAATATGTCCTTCTAGGGTGTCTCCTCCCGGCGTTTCTAGTTACATCTGCCATGTAAATATATTTTGTTAGTCGTCTTTCATTCATCCTCTCAACATGACCAAACTATCAATTTTTATCAGTAGGTACATATTCTTTTTACTCACACCGTTGTCTTACCACATAATTCCTCAGCCTATCATTCATAGTCACACCACACATATATAGCAAGGAACGCATTGCCACAGCATTTTTTCAAAAATATTATTTAATCATTAATCATTTAAAAAAGTAAGTATTTTTAACTCAGTGTCACAACCATTCTATTCATAAGGCATTTTTCTTAAGGTCAACTAGCCTATTTTAGACCAACACGCTAAATTGACTGAACCAGCAGTGCTATTCTGTAACCATCTCACCGTGAAAACTTAGGTGAAGTGAGCGTGGAGTGAGCTGTCATTCCACAGGGATTGACACTATTGACAGCTCACTTCACCCAAGTTTTCACGGTGAGATGTTTACAGAATAGCACTGCAGTACCCTAATTGCGTAATACACGATCAATCAGAATCTGAATCGTTTTCAATTGCATCATAACTTCGAAAAAAAAATCCGCTCAACAACGTAAATAACGCAATGAATGTTGTTGAACTGTCAAAATGAAACAGATTAGTCATAATTGTTTTCGAAAATCTGTTGCGTAATTAGATAGCAGGTTGCAATTGAAAAGTGGTTACCGCCACGTATTGACATACCGAAGCGAATATAATTATTTTGTAACTTGGTTACAAAGTCCGACTCATTGGTTACAAACTCAAAAACTACTGAACTTCGGTAGAACTTTTGGGGGCTCAATTTGTTGCCTTTTAACCCTATTAAGACGTCCTGCGAGGCATACGTCGAGTTACCTGCAGTAACCCTGTATAGTTAGCAACATTCCTACAACAACCTTTTCAACTTGAACACCTTACTCTATTTAAGATTGTGTATTTTATTAATTTGACTGTGCCTTTATAATAATGTTTAGATAAATAAATAAAGATTTGTGATTCCGTCGCATGCCCGTGGTGCCGTGTCTGCGAGATTTCTTTCGTGAGACGAACTTTAACTAAAACTTTTACATGTCCATCAGGTGAACCTTCAGGCGTTTGAAGAATCAGAGTGCGCAGGAATATACCATCCACACCGGCACTTGGAACGTGGCTACGACCATGAGAAACAAATGTGCTATGGGTCACATAACAACATTATTGATACTTGCGAGGTAAATCTTTTAATTTTGTATTTTAGCCTACATTTCCTTTAAATATTTTTCTACTCTTGCACTCCACTACAGAATAGAAAGTCAGAAAGAAAGGCACAAAAAGTATTTATTGCGACTCACACGGAAAGATTAACACTGTCATAAATACGTAAAACGAAGAATATAAAAATAAGAAAATAAAAACAGAGAGTCGTGTTCGAGGCCAAAAGGCTCTTGATTAAAGCTTGTTGGCTATTTGAGACTTCCTCGGTATGTCACGACACTGGCATGCGTGTGTCGTTTTCATAATTGCCAGTAAGCGTAGAGAGCTTAGAGTAATAGCACATTTTATATGAACTCATTCATACTTATATACCTACGCCCATGTCAGGACGACCGAGCTTCCTGCCTTGTGTTTGCCACGGCCATGTCACGTCCCGGGCACGGTCCTGATATGCGTGGATAGACCCTTAATGCACTCCTAATAATAAAGGCCTGTACAGATATAAGCGATATCGCTGTCGTACTCGGTAGGGATATCGAAACGGTACGCAATATCGCTATATCTGAATAGGCCTTTACTCATGACTTTCCGTCAGGGTGACAGCGGCGGACCTCTGCAATATAATAAGGATGGTGTCAGGTGTCGGTTCAGCATAATTGGAGTGACGTCATACGGCAAGGACTGCGGCATCCTCGGCTCAGCCGGCATGTACACCAGGGTGTCGCACTACGTGCCCTGGATCGAGAGCGTCGTGTGGCCTGAAGAAACTGACGCAAAAAAGAAAAAGGACGAACTGTGGCTGGATAAATGGCTGAATGTGTCGTAAACTAAAGTGAATCGTTATTTTCATCAATTGTGAACTTGTTTTGAATATACTCCTGACTCCTGAGGTAGTCCCATATAAATTTTATTAACTTTGCTTGGGTAGTTTTTGAGTTACCTTCAATAATATGTACGCATTTAATCCATTTGTTAACGCTATTGCTGGCAACATTAAATCTCTAAATGTGAGTGTAATAAACTCCCTTTCCAAAGCCCAGGTTCGCACGCACGGGCGATTTTTATGGCGCACTGGATTTTCAACGGAATTATTATGGATTTTTCGGTACTGACCCGAGCGTTGAAAATCCAACAGAGCGCATTCCACAGCGCGTCAAAAAAAACGCAAAGTTTCATTTTCAACTTTCCGCGTTAAGCAGTGCATTGAACAACCAGTGCACGAAAAAAAAAAGCGCTCATGCGTACCTGGGGCCTAAGCTTACTCCTCCATAAAATTAAACATGTTATGTTACAATTTAAATAATGTTGACATAATAATGTTTTATTTTCTGCTGTGTAAGTACGGCAAATAATTTCATTATAAGATTGTGCATAATACGCACAATCGTTCAAAAATTCTCGAGCTTACAGCTCACAAACAAAGGTACTAACTATACGCAAGTTAATTCTCCGGCTTATGCAACGTTGGGAACGAAACCATAGCGCGATTCAAGAATCGATTCTGAGCGAACAACGCCACCTATCGAAGAGTACAGTAAGTTATGGACTTGTACAGTTCTGCTAACACTTTTTTTTCATAAATGTTCGCCTTTAATGTGTATTATATAAATACTTATGTGGTGTAAATAATTATATATTATATCTACTTATTTTAAATTAAAGTCGCTATTCATGTCTGTCTGTGTGACCGCGTTGTTCTTCTAAACTACGCAACGGATATTGATGCGGTGTACACCATCATTTACAGAATTTATTCTGGAAGGTTTATGTGATATAAAATTTTTAAACTTACATATTATCTATATATATAAAAATGAATTGCTGTTCGTTAGTCTCGCTAAAACTCGAGAACGGCTGAACGGGTTTATCTTATCTTGGTCTTGAAATGTCCGTGGAGGTCTAGGGAAGGTTTAAAAGGTGAGAAAAATTCGAATAATTGCCTGGAAAACCCTAAAAACAGCACTTTTCTTTTTCCAATACAAACTGTTAACTAAAACCAAATCAAAGAAAAGACGTCTGTCGGGTCAGCTAGGTAGGTGTATATAGGTAGGTAGGTAGTTATGTAAGGTAGGTTGGTAGGGTAGGTAGGGTAGGTAGGGTAGGTAGGGTAGGTAGGGTAGGTAGGGTAGGTAGGGTAGGTAGGGTAGGTAGGGTAGGTAGGGTAGGTAGGGTAGGTAGGGTAGGTAGGGTAGGTAGGGTAGGTAGGGTAGGTAGGGTAGGTAGAGTAGGTAGGGTAGGTAGGGTAGGTAGGGTAGGTAGGGTAGGTAGGGTAGGTAGGGTAGGTAGGGTAGGTAGGGTAGGTAGGGTAGGTAGGGTAGGTAGGGTAGGTAGGGTAGGTAGGGTAGGTAGGGTAGGTAGGGTAGGTAGGGTAGGTAGGGTAGGTAGGGTAGGTAGGGTAGGTAGGGTAGGTAGGGTAGGTAGGGTAGGTAGGGTAGGTAGGGTAGGTAGGGTAGGTAGGGTAGGTAGGGTAGGTAGGGTAGGTAGGGTAGGTAGGGATAAATAAAACTTGATGTTTTGCCAAGTCGTAAAATTTAAAAAACCCTCGACAAAAATTTCTTCATTTCTCTTTCCTACTCCATCAACATCATCTATCTATAACCTATTAATTGAAACCATTTCAATGAGCCCAAACACGATACCTGTGCTGTAGTTGATAAGGGAGTTGAGTGTCCTGCAATTTCCAGGTGATCCTGCAGCATCTGTTCAAGGTAACTAAGTTCTTCTAATATCATTGAAGTAACAGAATACAACATTTCTAATCGATCAGACCTGTGGAAGACGCTCACATCCATTCATCAACTAGAAAAGAGCTGATAATCTTCAAACGGCTGAACCGATTTTGTTAAAATATATCTAAAAACCATCGCTAGAATTAGTGCACCTTCGCAATTATTGAGGGGTCGTTTGTAAGTTTTCTCTGACCGCGACCATAGTGCCGCCGTTCCTGTTAGCGTTCTTCGTGATATAGTCAGAGTCTGCTGAGGCGTCCATTCGAAAACTTCTCCGTTGTCTTCAATATCTTGCGCCCATTTGTTCGATGAGTATTTTTTGTCGTCGGCGCTGAATTTTGCTATGCCGTGTAGCCCTTCTGAGAGCCCAAAATTTGTCGCCGCCGTCTGTTTATCGTCCATTGGCATCATTTCCTCGCATAGTAGGCGTTTGCCGATCCGCACGTGGTACTCGATTTACTTTTTATTGGACTCGATTCCGGACGAGCCCTCAATTTTTTTTGTATGTGGATTCAAGTACCAATAAAAATCACCTTGATGCTAAGACAAACGTTTATTTGACTTCCTTTAAAATTACACCGCTTCCCAACACCGTACTATAACTATCATCCTCACACACCGTAGCCATTTTGTTTCTTCCAGATTCCCTCGTTCTCTTATTCAAGGTCCAAGCAATTTTTCTTATTTGGCGACCCGACTATACATATACCTACATTTATAGTGCATCTATTTTGGGACAGCGCTCCTTGATGGGCGAGTCCTATTACTGGCTGGACGTACGACACGTTGCATGCAGCTCAGCACAGAACACGCAAGCTAACCACTCAAAGCCACTGGCATATGTCTGAGTCTTAGGTTAAGCCTCATTTTTTTATCATCATTTTGAAATTTCGACAGTTTTTCACACAAAATTTGTTAAAAGCACAGTTTTTCTTTGGATAAAATAAATCAGATAATTGCAATCTCAGCCGTTAAATAAATTATTTGTAACAAATATACGAAAAACGACGGGTCTCAGAAAATATTGCCAATTTAATTAACTTTTTCTTAACTTCATATACGATTGCTTTAATAAAATTATGGAATCTGAAAGCGATTAAATGAATACATATATGTATTCATTTAATCGCTGTCAGATTTATGAATATAAAGAAATAAAACGCAAATATGTTCTCATGAGTTCTATTCAGCAAACACTGGCGTTCAATAGTATTTCATCTATTTTCCTGGCCTTAATCTTTTATCTAGCCCCGGTTGGTTTTTTCACCTTCTTGCTTCAGTTTCTTCAGGCCACACGACGCTCTCGATCCAGGGCACGTAGTGCGACACCCTAGTGTACATGCCGGCTGAGCCGAGGAGGCCGCAGTCCTTACCGTATGACGCCACACCAGCTATGGTGTACTGGCATTTGTTGAACTCATTAGTTTGTAATGGTCCACCGCTGTCACCCTGAGGAAAGACAACTTGAAATAATGGAGCCTTTGGAAGTAGACCAGTGTCATTAAAAACACATACATACACAAACTAACAGCGTATTGCACAAACTACAGAACGTCACCTACGCTACGATCCTCACATACTTCTTTTGCTTCGTTAACGCTCATACATCTAGTCATACACGCACGCCAGTTGCGAGTACTAAGCACCTGAACTTTCTGAAGAACATCACCAATAAAGTCAGTTTAGGTATGTCTTTCTAGGGCGTTTGTCATTAACTATCAGATATATTACCGTCAAAGTTACTCGTTAGAGTGAAAGTAAACAACATATAAAATAAGGTTTAAAAACTACGACTACGTTGTGGTGAAACTTCTATGCAAATGTTATTGTTACCTCACAGATGTCGATAATTTCATCATGGCTGCCGTAGCACATCTGTGTCTCATGGTCGTATCCATTTTTCAAAAGTCTGTGTGGTGGATATATTTTCGAGCATTCTGTTTCATTGTATTCTTCTAGGTAAACCTGAAAAGATGAATTCAGATTTACTGTAATTGTGATTCCTTAAACAAAACCAACATTATTAAGCAAATGGACTACCGATTTTAGTGTCCGTATATGTATATTAAACACCACTCCTGTCTTTCATTGACAGTTTGAAATGGTTATAACACGGCAAATTGACGTAGGATGTCAATTTACTTATCAATTAATTTCTCTGACTGTACCTACTAAATAATAGGAAATTCTAATCACTAATTACCATATAAAAGATGAAGTAATATTCTTGAAACCTATCCTATCTGCAGTTTCGTACAACGTCTAACATATAATTTAAACGTTATAATAGGGATATAACTTACAACTTGCAATGTGTCGGCCAGAGCTTGTTTGTCTAGACGGTCCCAGTCGGACGTATGAGCCGTATACGAGTTCCAGGTATATTCAGGTTCCAGGAATTCGTAGCCTGTATCCAAACACGCAGGTAAAAGATCTCTGCCAAAATTAATCCTGAAATTAACATAATTTAGCTTATTATCCAGGGACTGCCATGCATGCATGATGTTTATCGAGTAATAACTCAAACCTTTAACATTATCTTATCTTTTTTTGGTGAATAAATTGTTTATAAATAATGCAACAATCATCACTCTTTGCAAGCGATTACAATAATGTTATATATTGTTATATAATGTAATTTAAAAAAAATAGCCAGAATATCTTTTACTTTTTATGGCATATTATTATTATTCTGAAAACGCGACTGGTCAGCTCTATCTGGTTGACTTTATTGCTTATAGCAGTTATGAACCCATAATAGTTCCTTGTGGAAAACCAACACTAACGGCGTAAATATAAGTCTGGCAATACTTATACTAAGTTTTACTTTAATGTTATACAATCAAAAATGTTACCTAACTCATAACAATAACTGTGTTGTTCTTCTTTATTTAAATTATCAACATAATATAAGCATTAACTTTATCAAATGCTTTGATCATATCTAAATTAAGATTATTTAGTAGAACTTGTTTGAGTAAATTGTAATATATTTTTTAGGTATATTTTTTGTTATTTATTTTTTATTCAGGTAGGTACATTACCCATAATTTGTTAGTATTTACATAAACTATGGTAGTATAATTAATTCCGAAAAACATAAATAATTAAAAATAATAACAATAATTCAACACGGCTTAAAGAGCCCTATATCTATTTAGCCATCTCCTGGACACCTGGCAACAATACATGCAGTGCGCACAGGTGAGCGGGCATCAGTCTTACTAGTAACAATGCTCAGGAGACTGTTGCCACTGCCTCGCATCCGACGCAATAGTGACAGTCTCGGTTGATAACCCATTCCTAAAACCAAACTATCTATCATTAATGTTTAATTGTTTACCTAGATAACTGTCAAGTAAACTATCCAAGATTTTAGCTGTAACTGTTGCTAAGGAAATCGGTCTGTAATTGCCTTTATTCAACATATCACCTGTCTTATTCTTAGGAACGGGCACCACAACTGTTTTCATTAGATCAGCCGGCAGATAAGAATGACTGACACATAGGTTGAACAGCAAGGCAAGAATCCTTGGGAGATGAATACCTGCGTTCTGCAGATTCTCAATGCTCAAGCTGGTCATGACTAGGCGACTTACCCCTGGACATTTTTTTGATGACGGAAGACACGTCACGTGCAGCGAAACGTACACTTAGGTCATTACATCTTACATTTGGTATTTGGTCTGCTGCACCCAGAGGTGGGTCAATTTTAAAACGCAGTCGAAACAAGTTAGCAACATCGACTGACTCACCTATATTTGATAAAATATTTAGTTAGTTCATTTATTTATTTATTAATGTCTACTATTTCAAGATTTTTATAACACATTGCGATAAATGCGCCTATCGTAACTTGGTCGATACTCACATCTAAAACTTATTATAAATAATGCATTACTTGTGAATTGACTACTTGTGAACAACATAATTATGTCCGTCTCACTCGCTATGTGGTTGGGCGTGCAGAGTGCACGCGTCATCGGGCGGCGCCTGCCTTAAAAGGCTGGTCCGAGCGCGCGGCTCAGCTAGCAGTTGTGCCACAAGTTTCCTGGCTCAAACATACGCCCTTGGTATTATTACCTTGAGCACTACTAAAGTATGTTTACTTACTCAGTTTCTGTCTCTAATAGCGCAATATCATGATATTTGGAGGGAGGCTTGTACTCAGGATGAGCTATGATCCTCTTGATGTTATGTATCTTCCAGTATTCCTTCGGATCGGTTCGTTTCAACAGCCCAAGAGCAGCAAATGATATGTTACCACTTAAAAAAAAAAAAACTGTTGATGCAACTTATATTTAAGAGCAGTATATTTGTATCACTCCACTCTCATTAAGTTATTATACTAGTTAATTTTATTTAATGCACAGAAATTAGTTTTCTTAAAAAAATAAAAACATTAAGGGCTACAAAGAGCTATATTAGAAACACATAAATAAGTTAAAAGAATATTTATGATTTGGTCATTTGTAATCCTACCCTATTGATAATTTACTCCACTGCTACTAAAATTTTAATTGAGACATATCATGGAAAACAGAATAGGTACCGTCGACGTTCTACCAATCACACAATGATGCTGGTCTGAGTACTTCGTTAAATAAATTCTTTAGAAATGAGGTGGACTTACAGCGCACGAGTTGACGTGCAGTGTGCTGCAGTGAGTATGAATCTCTCGCTGATCACAGAGCCCCCACACAGCCACTGCGCAGACTCCACGTTGTATCCATAACCGAGTAAAGCCTGAAATATAAGGCAGTCTATCATGAACATATATTTTTAAATGATTTTTATTAAAATATTTAAAAATGTAATCAATAAATATAAGATGAATAAACGAATAAAAATAAATTTAAAAATTTTAATCAAAAACTATCCTACTTTTCTGGGTTCGTTTGTAAATCAACGACAAATAACGGTTGACCGGATTTGGATGAAATTTGGCAAACGGGTAAACCGTGACCTGGATTAAAACATTGGATACGTTTTTATCCCTGTAGATCGTTCCCGTGGGAGCGACCTCGCACATCATCATCTCAAACTCAAATTCAAACTCAAAGCATTTATTTCAATTAAACCATTACAGGCACTTTTGAATTGTCAAGGATCGGTCAGTCAAAAATATGAAGCTAGTTGCCTATTCCAAAGCGAAGTAGGTACCTATGGAGAAGAACGAACAAGAAACTCCACGGACATTCTTTTAAATAAAATAAATTGTTCTAATCTGCCTAGCCTTTTCCCATATGTCGGGGACGGCTTCCAGTCAAACCGGATGCAGCTTAATACCAGTATTTTACATTGAGCGACTGCCTATCTGACATCCACAACCCAGTTATTGGGTAATACGATACCCCTTGGTAAGATTGGTTGTCAGACGTTCGGGCTGAGAACTAGTCCGGCAGTTTTATCCGACCTCGCGAAATCTCTGACGGAAAACCAGCCTAATTCTCGGATTTAAAAAAATTGCGTGTAACGCAAGATTTCGCTATTTATTTTGCTAGACTAACTAACCCTTACTAGGTCACCGCTATTGTTGTGTAAACCAAAGATAGTAAAGTTATCGTGTGTGAAAACGCCAGACAGAAAATGATTAGCAGTTAATCTTGTTAACGGTTCCATACCCGAAGGGTGCCAAACGGAACCCTATTACTAAGCCTCCGCTGTCTGTCCGTCTGTCTGTCAGCGGGCCGTATCTCATGGACCGTAATAGGTAGAGAGTTGAAATCACAGTTTGAGTATTTCTATTTCCGCTATAACAACAAATAATAAAAATTAAATAAAGTAAATAATTAAATTAAATTTTTAACTTTATTTAATTTTCCATTAGTTACTATAAACTTCTGATATTGAAAATATTTTTTTCTTACCTTGGCATGTGGCACCTAGAATTCATCGAGTAGAGTACAGTTAAAGTTTTCAGTTCTAGACCATTTTTGTACCAGCTCTATCGCAACAACTAAACAATTTAGGAATTTGAAACTTTTGTATAGCATGTTATCATGTACCATAATATACTCTATTTAATCAACAAATATTAAAAACGCTGCTTCATTTATTTAAATATGGACTAGTTTTCTGCAACGGCAAAATTTTTTTTTTGCCTCATTTTTTTTTTACAACACAATAGCAACTAGCAATATACAAATGATACAACGTATTTTACCCGTATTTTTTTTGGATACACGACGACAAAAACAAATCAAATTATTGCAATGAATTTTTGAACAACCAACAAAAAGCACTTAAAAGGTCAAAGATTCGGGAAGTCATCTTTACAGGAAAACTATATACATATTTAAGATAGTTGACATATTGCTGAGTCAGAAAGGGACAAGTTTATAAGTTGCCCTGTTTTTACCCGACTGCGGCGAAGCCAAAAAAGCAGGGGTATGTGTTTGACCTGTATGTATGTATTGCAGCATTCCGCTGCCAAATAGACCTCTGTACACGCGAAAAATGCCGAACATGTTTTATTTGTAAAATATTGTCAACACATTTTTGAATTCGGTTATGTCGAAGCAGGAAAAAAAGATTCGCGTTTGTTTGAAGTCAGTTGTCAGCTACCCAGGCTCACTGGAACATGTAAATTGACTCACTACTAAATTTTTCCCCTGTTCTTTCGCGAACAGGCAGGTTGCAGTATCGCAGTAGTCATTAAGGCTCTTCCCAGGGAGCGGGATATTCTTCCCATATAAGGTATTCTCCGTACCAACATAAAAGGCCTCTTTCAGCTCCACCCACCGGCCACGGCCGTACTGTTCTGGTCAGGGCTGCGTATTGCCCGGCGCTGCGCCATCGCTGTCCACGCGGGACCGACTACCGCGTCCCGGTACCTCTGAGGCAAAGCGGGCGGCCCTGCGGAGGACCCCGAGGCCACGGCAGCAGCAAGCGCCTCCCAGCGTCTACTGGCGGCGTATCGCCTTGCCGCCTGGAGCAGGCAAACACCAACGTCTACCAGCGGCACAAAGCCACACTCCGATACAGGCAACTCACAGCGGTTCCACGGCATATATTGCCTTTTCTTTTTCGATCTTCGAGTAATTTTTACTTTAGTTTTCCTTAATCTCATATTACTTCATGTGTTGCCGCCAACAATTTTTTTTGTGGGTCATAGTTTTTAACTAAAGACAGATTGGTTTGCCTAATAGAGGTTACAACATTTGAACCGGGCATCGCGGTTCATCGCGAGGTTCATCGCGGCAAATTTAAAATACGATCCGTTCACGCGAGCTTTACCAGTTTTGGCCATCGTACGTTCACTCGCGTCACGCAACTAAAACCGGAGAAAACTAACGCATCCCGAAGGCAGGCCCTTCGGGATGGGTTGTTCTTTGCCGACAAAAATAACCACCTATAATCACAATAATAACCATCTTATCCTACGCTGGCGCCGAATTCCTTAATCGTGCAAATTGTTTTGATGTGTTGTTTTATTATAATATTTACTACAATATACTTTGTGTTCTTCACCTGGATACTGCGTTTCATTGTATGACCTGTGTCGTGCCGGGTTCGACTCCCGGGCGACGTTACACTCAAATGTAGCCGAAATACTTTTTTTTTGCTACAGTATTTATGTGTGTGTGTATGCACGTCTCTATGTTCCCTCGAAACAAGTAAACGGCTGAACCGTTAAAAAAAAAATCTCCTACACCTATCGAATGGGGAAACAAAACGAAGGGTTTTAAAAGGCGATTACAAAAATAAAGACAAATTATATGTTAAAATATAATTTGGAAAGATAATGATAAAAAAAAAATCCTAACTAAAAAGTGAAAAATAAACAAAGTACCTAGGTACCTACTTAAAAAAATCACAGACCCCCCCGTAAAAAGTGAACTTTAAAAAGATGGAAACAAGATGACCAAGAAAACAATCTCACGCAGTCGGGGGCAATAGGTCCTATATTGTTGAATTTAGGAATGTGCTTCCGACTGCATGATATTGTTTTGGAGACAGAAATAGGTCATCTTATTTCCATCTTTTTTTAAACCTCGTGCAGTTCTAGCGCGACGCGACACCGGTAATTATGTGGCGGCATCTACACCGCCACATGCGAACTACGCATCAAAGACCTGACGTCACACAACATCCTGACGTCACTCAAATCCTGCATCGCGCAATTAGAGTTTACCGCGCGGTGGATATATATACAAGCTCCCGACTTCAACCTCTGGGCAGTTGCCCGCCAGACACGACGCCCGTCTGGTTGGAGGATCCTCCGTTTTCTATGAGGGATGAGTGAACTTTACACCCTGTTCCTCATACCCCTAAATTCCCCTAATTTTCTTAGAAATTATTTTGTTAGAGTCGCGTGTCGCCAGTCTGCACGAGGCTTTAAAGTTCACTTTTTATGCAGTCGGTTTTTTTAAAGTCGGTTAATAAAATATTTTAACATGAATTAAATGACTTTTATTTTATTACTTATTTTATTTGATACTAGCCTAGTCCGCGACTTCGTCCGAAATTTCGGCCCCGACCCACCACATCACCCGCCCGCGCTATTACTTAATTTTTGGTTTGGGGTCTTTCTGACCTTTTTCTTTTTGCACGGTTCCTAAAACTCGTATAGCCTCGTATATAAACTAGTATAGCCTTTAATCTTCCTCAAAAATTGGGCTATCTAATGCAAAAATAAATTTTCCAATCCGTCCGGAGATTACCCCCTACATACAACCTTACAAACAAACAAACAACGAAATTATTATTATTAGTATAATAAGAAATATAGATTTGACGTACCACATGAGGTAATTCCCATCTTTCTGCATCTTGCCCACCTACGTCCATGACCACGTCTATTGTTAAAGTGGTTTGATGGCATTTCAAGTCTTCCTCCCAAATCTTCTCGACTTGGATATTGCCTCCACCACGGCAAGGGTACGGTAGTCGTCCGAAGTATTCGAAACATTCTGTAAGCATAATTTATTTATGCGTAAGTGAAATATGCTTGTAAGAAAGCATCAACAACAACGACAGGTCTCACCAAACGCAGTGGCTTCTCGTGACCCACTTTTGTTTTATTCGATGTTTGAGGGATTATTTTGATAATCCCTCAAACATCGAATAAAACAAAAAGTCAAATCAAATCATGAGTCTTTTAAAATATTATTAAATATTAAAATTAGACTCTGGAACAGCACTTTTTGAACGTCAAAATTACATAAGACAGTCTACCCAAAACGCCCATCCTTCACCACGTCCTAGTGCTTTAGCTGGGAAGAAGAACTGGTGCAACAAACTCCCCAGCAGCACATGAGGGCTTGTAACCTCCAGTGTACGTCTTTTGATTGAGATGGTGATGATGCCCGAAAGAGATTGATCACTATTATATCCTAAGAGAAAGCTAACCAGTGAGTCCCCCTCAACCCGCCCCGCCTAGCCAAGTCACCGCTAACCAGATAGCCCACCAACTGCTCGTTAACGGTAAACCAACACGCCGTCGCAGTAAAGTCCCTAAGCTACAAAAATTCGATGGCGCTTGCGACGATATTATTAAACCCGTCAACCTTTCTGATATCGTCGCAGCGATATGGAGTCTTAATAGTGTGGTAAAGCCTCTGGCATGGACGACATCTCAGTTGAGCAAATCAAACAGCTTAGCCTAGTTGCTGTGTCGTGGTTGCTGCATCATACAACAACTATCTAGAATTAGCTTCAATACCCGTCTTTGGAGGAAATCAAAGGTCATACCTATTCCGAAGCCAGGTAAAACAACACACAAACCAAAAAACTTTCGTCCAATAACTCTGCTCTGCCATACGCACAACATGTTTGAGAGACTGTTGCTCAACCGACTAACGAGTGTTATTGACCGGAAGCTATTCCCGGAGCAAGCTGATTTTAGACCCGTCAAGTCTTGTTGCAATCAGACCCTCAATTCGTTCAACACATTGAGGAAGGTTTCGAGACAAGAATGGTCACAGGTGGTGTATTCGTGGACCTGTCAGCAGCTTACGATACATTCAACCTCAAACGGTTGTCGTGGAAGTTGGAGACATTGATCAGCGATCAGAATTTTGTTCGAATATTCCGAAAGCTTCTCCACGACCGCCGTTTCAGGTACATCTTCTTTCGGAAGAAAGTAATTGGAGGGCGCAGAAAACCGGCCTACCTCAAGGTAGTGTCCTGGCACCGCTCCTTTTTAATATCTATACCAACAACCAACCATCCAGCCCGAACACGTCTTGCTTCTTCTATGCAGACGAACTTGACCTCTCAAACCACCACCCTTGAGGAAGTTGAGGTACACAAGTCAGACGCTCTTGGTGACTTAGCCACGTATTATCTCGCTAACCTACTCAAGCCCAATCCGAGCAAAACCCAGTCTTGCATATTCCATATCCGCAATAGAGGCGAGCCGCAAACTTAATATCTTTTGGGGCGGGGTGTCCATCGAGCAAAGCAAAACTCCTAAATATCTTGGTGTTATTCTGGACAGGTCTTTAACATTCAGCAAAAACTGCAAGAACATCAAGCAGAAGGTGCACTCTCGCAGAAGTTTTCTTTAGCGACTAATCTCATCGAAATGGGGTGCTTCGCAAAAGATAGAGCCATCCCAGTAGTTCGCATAAAGTCTATGCGCACTACTGGGCTAGCTCTATCTTTTTATGCGGGTGAATTCGCGTGCTCCGTGCGTGTCGTGGAGTCGTTCTGCCCATGCAAAGTTAGTGGAAGTAGCTTTGAACGAAACGATCGTCACTGGTTGCCTAAAACCGACCCCGGTTCAAATGTTGTATCCACTAGCAGGAATAGCGCTGCCAGAGGTTCGCAGTGCGGTGGCAAGCTCCAGCGAAAGATCTAAAATGATCTCCAACACGCCACACGCTTTGCACGACAACATCCTTGTGCCACATAGACAGTTTTTTATAGTTAGTTACAGGAACTGATGCTGACGCTAGTAATAGCGCTAAACACGTCGCCGAATTCTGGGCCGAGTCTATTTAGATTAACATCGACACGCTAAGAAGTAGATGTCCTTGTTAATTAAAGAATAGATACTTACTGCGCGAAGCAACTGATCCATCATTTTGGGTTAATTCCCCTAAGGGTCCTATGGCGATATCACGGGACCTGAAATGACGACACAGAGATATACTTTCTTGCAGAAGTAGCTATAGGACTCCTTGTTAAAAGGTTCCCGTAGTCACATGAATTTTTAAAAGGCTTGCATAATCTCTTAATGCATTGGTTGACTACATAACAACCTGTTTAGTCTTGCCATGTGGGATTAAAAAGATATAAGTGGAAATTAACTATAAAATTAAGTAAAACCCAATAATTGAGACTGTCCCCGGGTCGGGGACCAAACACAGAACAAAACCAATGATCGAAACTTGACCGGGCGGATATAATGGTTCAAATAGTTCTCTGTACGAGCTCCTTCACTAAGACCTCTACTACCTTAGTCTACTTCACTAAGACCTCCTCTAAGAGGATTCTCAGTGTAAGAGATTGATACTTACGCTTCTTCTTGGCTGATCTCACAATCAGTACAGCAGACTACGGGCTCATTGTTTCTATAGGAACAGATGTCTGGTAGCTCTGGAAGGTCGTATTGCTTCACATCATAACCAGCATTAGCCTAAAAAAAACAATACTTTGATATCAGAAGACAAACAGGAATGAAGGTCCTAATTATATAAAGTTTATACTTATACTCATTGTTTCTTAAGACTTAAAGCTGTACGTACTTGGACATAAAATCTAAGTAAATGATAGACAGTATTTACGAAATGCACGTTTGCTTGTTCTTTCAGAAAGGACTTCCCGAAACTCAAAACCCTGTGAGGATCAAACAGGGAACAAAGAAACAAACTCCTATAACTAGTTTTCTTGCGTCATACACTGTACGAAAAATACCTACTGTGAAGGTTTAAAGAACTTACGTAAAGGTAGGTCCAAAACGCTGACGTGCACTGAGATATTCCGACACATATGCCGTTCAATCCTTTAGTCACACAGGGCTCAACTGAAACAATATGCATGGACACATATAACACACGTTATTCATTTATATACCTTGTATGTTTTAGCTATAATTATTATTTAACATTCTTAAATAAGTGCTGACAATTTTCATTTCATTTTATTACAATAACTGCGGACATTTTGTATTTCTTCTCATTACACATAATTATGAAGTCTAAAGGACACTTTTCAATGTGATTGAAAATTCATAATAATACTATAATTACTTGTTTATTTGTGGTTCGTATATCTGTATTAATTTAAATTGTCTAATCTAATAATTCTAATCTAATCTAATAATTTTAATTGTTTAATCTGTATTTACTACTTTTGTACGCCCTAGAGGCAAAGCATAGCGCCCTCAATGTACCTATTACCAAATAAGAACTTATAATGTACCTATGTTTTACAATAAATAAATGAATCTGAATCTGAATCTGAATATATGAATAGTGGGTGTATAAAATGTTTCATCTATTTTCAATAACTTAATTTAATAACTTTCGTCTTTTTTCATTCTTGCTTCAGTTTCCTCAGGCCACACGACGCTCTCGATCCAGGGCACGTAGTGCGACACCCTGGTGTACATGCCGGCTGAGCCGCGGTTGCCGCAGTCCTTGCCGTATGACGTAACACCAACAATTTCGTACATGCATTGGTGCCGATCCGCTTGTAATGGTCCACCGCTGTCACCCTTAGGAAAGAAAACTTGAAACTATAGAGCCTTTAAATAAAAGTAGACCAGTATCATTAACTATACATGGCTAAAAAGGCATACGTGCATAGGTACATATACTTACATTATTTTGCACAAACTACTGAACGCCTCTCGCTACGATCTTGACAAACCTCTTTTTTGCTTCGTTTACGTTCATACATCTCCTCAGACACGCACGCCGCGGTAACGCGTAAAACGCACCTGATCTTTCTGACGAACATCACTAATAAATTAAGTATATGTCCGTATGTTTTAGAGCATCCCCTCCCGGTGTTTATCATTAACGACCAGCTAGATTGTCATCAAAGATAAATTATGAAAAACTATGTTGTGGGGAAACTTCTGTGCGTTAGTTACCTCACAGGTGTCGACAATTTCATTATGACTGCCGTAGCATATCTGTGTCTCATGGTCGTATCCATTTTTCAAAAGTCTGTGTGGTGGATATATTTTCGAACATTCTGTGTCACTGAATTTTTCTAGATAAACCTGAAAAGATGAATTGAGATAAATTACTATAGATTTGTAAAACAAAACCAACATTATTTTCCAATGTTAATTCAGTAAAATCAATTATTATGGAAATGGACTACCAACTCAGGTGTCTGTGTATTCAACATTACAACTGCCATTCTTTGACTGTTTTTTAAATTTTGCTAAATAATAGAAAATTCTAAACACTAAATTACAAGTAGAAAGATAAAGTAATATTCTTCAAAATTAACCTTACTGCAGTTTCTTACATCGCGCAACGTCTGACTTAAAAGTTAATGTTATGCTAGGGATATACCTATCCTTATTAAGAGTCTGAACTTACGACTTGCAATGTATCGGCCAGAGCTTGTTTGTGACCAAGGCGGCCCCAGCCGGACGCCTGAGCCGCATTACCCGTCGACCTATCTGCGTATAAATCCAAACACGCAGGTAAAAGGTCTCTGCCAAAATTGATCCTGAAATTATCGTAATTTACTATTTAACTTTTATCCAGGGATTAGGAACAATTCAGTTAAAAAGTAAACAATGTTCTAGAGCTAAAACACTCGATAAACACGGTGGCCCATGTTGCGGCCCCAGGTTCTGGAGGGCCTTAAGAACCGATTTTCCACCGGCCTTCAGGAGTTCGGCCGTAATTCCTTCATCGCCCGGCGCCAAAGTGGTCAAATAAATCCTCTCCCCTCAATCAGTCTCCGGCAGCCGTCGTGATAATATCGTTTTAATCAGGAAGTTGTAATCGATAAGTATTGTTTAATCATTATATATTTTTAAGTCTAAAAATGTATTTGCTTTAAATTAATTAAAGTTAAGGTTATGCCAATCTGTTCGTTTAAAAAAATGCAAATTTCATATTGATGTTATTTGCATTTCTTTGATTGATATTTCATACACAGATGTATTTTATGTAAACAGTTTATAATATGACCCAAAAGACCTCTTGAATCACTTTCCAAACAACGATTCTATATGAAAAGTAGAATTCCCATGATTGGTGGTTTTTGTATAACAAATTGAACATTAATAAGTTACTAATAATGTTTGTAACGACTTTATATTTAAATTTTAAAGTAACAAGTTGTTTTAGACGATTCTCAGGTCTTTAAGTAAGTTAAAGGTATTTTAATATAAGATTCTACTTCAAGATTACATATAAACATGTTTCTAATACTTCTTCTGCATGAAGACCTAGTTTTGGAACGGACAACTAGCTTTCACATTAACATTATCTAATTATTGACAAGCCTAATTGGAATAGGTAAATGCCTAGTCTTGTCTTTCTGTGCTTTTCTTCACAAATTCCTTTCCCTTCACACCATATTCATAGGTACTTTCACCAAACCTTTCTAACACTCAAAGATTGCTAATAAAGTGGTAAGTACCTAAACATATACTTTTCATCCACGTTCGAACATACGTGTCAGCGACGAAGGTTCGTCCGAGCGCGTGGCTCCAAGCAGTCGCGGCTACCGTCATCTCCACACGTACCTGTCAGGAACACACAGACTCATCTGCCCTTGTTGTTATACCTTGCTACTAAAGTATGTTTACTTACTCGGTTTTTGTCTCCAAGAGCGCAATATCATGATATTTGGAGGGAGGCTTGTACTCAGGATGGATTATGATCCTCTTGATGTTATATATCTTCCAGTATTCCTTCGGATCGGTTCGTTTCAACAGCCCAAGAGCAGCAAATGATATGTTACCACTTACAATTTAAAGAAATATTAATTGAAATTCTGTCGATGCAACTTATAATAAAGAGTAGTATAGTTATCACTCCACTCGTAGATCATTTAGGTGGAGTAACTGTGTTAAGAAATGAGAAATGAGGTGGACTTACAGCGCAACAGTTGACGTGCAGTGTCCTGCAGTGAGTATGAATCTTTCGCTGATCACAGAGCCTCCACACAGCCACAGCGCAGACTCAATGTTTTTTCCGTAACCGATTAAAGCCTGAAACATCCGGAAATGTAACATACCATGAATGTAATATACTTTGTCAGTTTAACTTATTACATTTTAATCAACTACTTCCTTGAAGCTTAAATAAAAAAAAGCTGAAATACGTTGCTGAAATACGTATGCATTCCACAACTTTCCTCGACAAATCCTACACTGTCCAGGCCGCTCGTTTGTGGAATGTACTGCCAGTTGAAATAAAGCGCGCGCAATCGTTACATGTGTTTAAGAGACTCGTGAAGGAACATTACTTGTCGTTGTGATCTTGTTCTCGTAGCTGTAACTATCTATAGTCTTCATTTATTTTCGTTGCTTATATATTTAGTATGTATGTATTTATGTATCTATTATTTAGGATATGTATTTATCTGTGTATCTATTCTAGTATATTGGATACTTATTATTTGCACCAACGACAGCCCCATTTTATGTCCAGGCAAATCACTGTCCATTCTAAGGTTGCCTGGAAGAGATCGCGGAAAGCGATAAAGTCGCCCATTGTATATTTTGTAGTTCATATTTTTTTTTTTTTGTTATTTGTTTTTGTGGTGTACAATAAAGTATATATAAATAAATAAATATACCTATCCTACTTTTCTGAATGTAAGTTTGTAAATCAATCTCGCTTTCCTACCTTGAAAATAAATAGTACTGTGATGAGCGTGGCTTAATTCACGCGTGCGCAGGGAAAAGTTCAAACTTAAAAAAAAATCAGCTGTTCCCTACATTTATTTTCGTATAGCTCGTCGAAATGTAGGGAACAGCTGTTTTGTTTTTCGCGATTTCAGCGTCGGTCCCATAGTGAAACTTATTCATAATCGTGAGTACAATGACCCCTTAAGAGGTTAAGGGTAAACAAAAACTAAGGATGTATATACAGGGTTATTGGTAAAACACCAACAACCTCTTAAGGGGTCATTGTACTCATCATTATGAACAACTTTTACTTTGTTAAATCGGGAAAGAAAAATCTGGTGTTCCATACATTTTGACGAGTTGTGTGAACATAAATGTAGGGAAAAGCTGTTTTATTTTTCGCGTTTTCATGTTTGGTCCCATATTAAAAGTTGTTCCTATTGATGAGTAGAATGACCCCTTAAGAGGTTGTTGGTGTTTTACCAATAACCCTGTATTATATTATATACAGGGTTATTGGTACTTTGCATTTTTTTTTCTATAGAGACATTTTCATTACATCGTGTACCTTTTTCTTTTCCACGACGCGCGACGCCAGGCTATAATAGTAAAAACATACACCAACACGTTAAATCCCTATTCCATATTCTATACTTCAAATGGTTCAATATATCACGTTAATTAAGGTTGTAGTCCGCGAAATAAAAAAAATCTTACGTTTTTGCAGTTTGCAGGTCAGTGTCAGGTTGTGGCTTGATCAAAATATGATTCGCGACCATAACAAATATGTATTTACAGAATTTTAATCATTAGAATCATTAATACATCTCTTTAAGATATACTTCATGGAAAAGTTCATAAGGTACAATTAATCTAACTTAGAGAGATGTATTAATGATTCTAGTGATTATAATTTTGTACAAACAAATCTGTTATAGTCGCGAATCATATTTTGATCGAGTCAGTAATTAATTAGTACGTTCCCATGGGGTAATTTCCGACCTTCATGCGGACTAAGCCTAGGCATTTGATATTTGACGTACCGCATGAGGAAATTCCCATCTTTCTGCGTCTCGCCCACCTGTGGGCAAAGATTCTCCACGTCCGTAATTATGGCATTCCAATTCTTCGTTCCAAATCTTATGGACAGAGATACCGCCATCACCACGGCAGGGGTACGGCAGGCGTTGAAAATGTTCGTAACATTCTGTAAGCATAATAAATAAGTATTATTTGTATTTTTATTTTGCATGGATTATTGGAATAATAAATATATTAGATTAAATTTTTTGTAAATGCTTAGTTAGTTCAAAAATGATTTGTGTAACTCAATTATGCCAGAGCTATTTTTAATGTTCCCCAGGAAAGAAACTAGTTTTTTTTTTAATGCAATTTTGTTTACAGCTTGGAAGTAAAAAGAAAACGCGCGAGGCTTGTTGTAGTCGCATTATGATGTAACAGCTGAAATCTCATCTTGGTAATAATCAACATTAAGGTAAAGCAACATTAAAGGGACGGGGCCTCATCAAGGTCGTGTCTGACCAACTCTAGCTCCGCGCGCGCTCATTGGTCCAATCAAATAATGCGCGCTTCCCCGGCTTCCTGTTACACACTTCCGTTCCTTTTCACGATATCACTCCCACATATTTGACTATTTAGATTTAGATTTAAATTGCAGGAAACCGACTGCAAAGATGTTAGAGGGGAATTAGAGAGGCTACTTGCAATTTAATCTCATTAATAATTCCATAGAATAGGTTTAGTTTGTTCACATTCGCGTTTAGTTCTTGTCCTCCACTTGTTGTTTTGTTCAATGTTTGAGGGTGGAGGGCTTCTATCCACCAGTGAACATGTCCCAACTGAGATGACGATGATGACCGTAAGGCCATCCATAAATTACGTCACATAGATTTTATAATTTTTTGGAACCCTCTCTCATCGTTGTCATATTTGTGTTACCCCACCCCCCTGATGTAACGTCATTATTATATGTTGCAATTTTAAATTAAATCTAAAGTAAATTCGAAATTCAAAGCATTTATTTCAATTAAAACATTTACAGGCATTTTTGAATTGTCAAGGAATCGGTCAGTAAGAAATATGAAGTTAGTTGCCCATTCCAAAGCCTAGTAGGTCCCTATGTAAAAGAACGGGCAAAAAACTCCACGAACACTCTTTTAAATCAAATAATTGTTACAAAATATTGGTTACATCATTCATTTTGAAATTAAACATGTGAGAATAATGTACAAAGACGTACACGTTAAAAGTGTCCATAACAACATGATAAAAACAAAAAACAATTCAACAATTAAAATAAGCCATGGCAGCTAAAGATCAGCCCAGTCCCAACTGACGGCGCCTGTTCACGAACATGACGCATGGATCAGCACCATTCAGCTCAATCATTTTGGAGGGAGCTAAACGACCCAACACACGCACCACTATCAGCAATACATTTGAGTGAGCATTATATACCTGCTCACAGCCGCCAGGGCACATTCAAGTCAATGAAAGACATATTATATTACTCGGTAATTGGTAGCTCTATAGTACATACATATAAATACATACATACTCTTTAATACAAAAGAAATTGAGTTTATACAATGCAAACATGGTCCCACAATGTTCAGCAGCTCCAACAGTATTTCAAATGTTAATCATTTAGTTATGGTTGTGGAGTCGGACCAGCGTTGAGTCAAGCATTTATATAATATTAGCAATGTAATCATATAATATTGATAGAGTTGGTAATATTTTAATGATTTTCGTTATAGTTGAAGTTCAGAGTTTTAATACCTACTTTAGACTTAATGACTCCCCCCCCCCCCCCGCTTGTGACACAATGTCACACTTTATTGGCCGCCCTCCCACCCCTTAACGTATGACGTAATTTATGGATGGCGTCGATAAGATCGATCACTATTATGGGTTTGTTAATGGAAGCATAGGTACTTACTGCGCGAAGCAATGGATTCACCAATTGTGTAAATGATCCCTAAGGGTCCTATGCCTGCATCACGGTACCTGAAATGACGACACAGAGATGAACTTTCTTGCAGTAGTAGTTGTAGGGCTTCTTGCTAAAAGGTTCTTCGCGTAGTCACATGGACAAAATGGAGAAACAAAATGTCACTTTGTATAGAAAGAGCTGTGTCTATTCTTCGTAGACATAGAAAGCGTCATGCTACGCGTGCTGCAGGCGTTTCATTCTTTCGTTCGTTCGTTTCATTTTTGACATCGCACCGTAGAAATCCTTCTACAATCTGTCATTTTGTCTTTCGTTTCTAACAATCTTTGTCTAGGTCCATATGTGGACTATTTCAGAAGAAAGTTTTCTATCCCAAACTGTCAAAATCACACTAACAACTGACAGTTGTCTCCACGGCCACAAAGTATAAACGGCTATCTACAAAATCATGATTTTACAGGAGAGCATTTAAACACAAAACTGTGATAATTAATAGAAGAACAAAGCTATCTTCTCATATTTTACATCATTTCGTTAATAGGGAATATTACGAAGGAAACGGTTAAGGCCAATATTACTGAAATATTTTTTTGTTCTAAAATACAGTTCTTCGACACTGAGAAAAATTATTGTAGTAGTCTATATAGTTATACGTGACTTAATATCAGTAAAAATTGAGAATCAAACAGAAAAATAAATCCTATGACAAAACAAAGAAACCAAACAAATTTCGTAAAAAGTGCAGTTGACTCTTTCTACTTTGCTGACGTCGTACTGTCACACGGAACGTCAGTTTAGTCTTCTCTTCCGTCGACAAAACGGTGTTCATGCTACGCCGATAGGAAAGTAGTTAAAGAGATGTAGACTACGTGTGTAAGAGTAGAAGAAAAGACAAAATACATAAAATAAAAACACTTAATTATTCACAAATTTAACTATAAATATATATTATGAGAATAAACTTACATACATACTTCTAAAATAAATATCACTAAAATATATGGTAAAATTAATTAATTATGTTTATGTTATGTTGTTATTGTTGTAAATATATATATCGATGCCTTACGGGCGAAAAAGGATAACCGCCACTTTTAAAATTTTACAGGGGAGTGATTTTTTATGATTTTTTTCGTTTATTTTGAACTTTAAATCACTCCCCTGTAAAATTTGAAAAGAGGCGGTTATCTTTTTTCGCCCGTAAGGCATCGATATATATATGTAAAGTTTGTTCTTGTGATAAATTCATCCCAACTACGGAACCCTTCATTGTGCGTGGTCCGACACTCACTTGGCTCGTTTTTATAAATAGTCCCGATACATCTTACCCAACGTCATGCAAAATTTTCAAACAAAAATTTATACATTACTTGTATAAATTTTATTGTTAGATTGTTTTATTGTTATTTTATAAAGAATTTAATTAATATTATTATAAAAATATTATAAATCTTTTCCAATTTGGTTTTTATTAAAAACAGTAGGTAAGTTAACCTACACATAAAATAATTTAACACATAACGCAATAATTATAATAGGTATAATATATTAATATAATTTATAAAAGAATATTATAGTGTAGTCCTCCAGACCGTATTTCGGCCATGGCAGCTAATTTCATCGGCGCGGGAGATATTATAGTGCACAAGTGTGTGCGCAGACACAGGTGCACTCAAAAAGGTGGCCAAAAATATTATAATAATAGCTTAACGGCTCGTGCAGACCAGCGCGACGCGATGGCGCGACGCGACTGGAACAATACAATTTCTAAGAAAACTTCACGGTATAACAATAGCCGGTGTCGCGCCGCGCTGTCGCGTCGCGCTTGTCTGTACGAAGCTTATCACGATTCGGGGACCAAACTAAGAATTGAACCGCTTGCGCGACCCAAAGGGTAATATGTAAGAAGTGATACAAGGTGAATAACTTATCAACCCAACCAATGAGAATTTCGTACGAAAACCACATGGACGAAGTCGCGGGCGAAGTTCTATGCGTAATAATATTAAAATTGTCCTTATTTCCTTATCTGTAATAATTATGTAACTATAGATGCCATTGTATTTACTGGCTGTGCTCAAGGTGAATCAGTGTATTATGGTACCGCGCATACCACTAATACTGCCAGAGTACCCATTCGAGTTTAAAAGGTTGCAGTTCTCCCTTTAGATATGTTTCGAAATGACGATTAATAAGTCTCAGGTTCAGTCACTGAATACAGCGGGAATTTATATTAGAGGGGCAGCTTCTCGCGCGGCAAGTTTTACGTGGCCTGCTCGAGAGTGAGCTCATCTAGCAGCCTGGTTGTGTTAGCACCTGAGGGCAGAACCTCCAATGTAGTATACTCGTATATAGAGATACTTTCAGTATAATCTAAAAAATAAATTATTTATACCTAACTAAACTAGTGAGAATAACAATGTAAGTAATTTTACCCTCAGTTACCGGATTTTACAATAGGTGGCGTGTGAGTCATTTCATAAAGAGTGAAAATGTAAAAGAAGTCTATAACCTGGATTTTAACATATAGGATGGTAGGTTCTTTTAATCCCGGTAGTAGATTCCCGTGAGATATTTTCCGACAACCACACGGGTGAAGCCGCAGGCAAAAGCTAGTTTTAAACTTAAATAGAATCTTCGAAACGACGCCGAAGAATAAACAGCAAAAAGCTTATAAAATGTGATGATAAGTGGTGTCGGTAGTGGACTGCCTCGTTAAGCTTCGTGCAGACAAGCGCGACGCGACACCGGTTATTGTTATACTTACCGTCAAGTTTTCTTAGAAATTGTATTGTTCGAGTCGCGTCGCGGCGTCGCGTCGCGCTGATCTGCACAAAGCTTTAAGCTTCGTACAGACAAGCGCGACGCGACACCGGCTATTGTTATACCGTGAAGTTTTCTGTTTTGTTCGAGTCGCGTCGCGCCGTCGCGTCGCGCTGGTCTGTACGAGCCTTTTGTCTCGTAGTCGTAAGCACAACTACCGAGGTCCTGAGTTCGATGAACAGGTCAAGCCAAATGTTATTGGGTTTTGTTAACCCGGAGTCAGGAAGTTGCGATGCGATGCCCCGTGCTTCGAAAAGCACGTAAACCCGTTGGTCCTGCACCTGATCGCTTCCCGGTCTTATTGGATGGAATTCCCATCGGATTACAAATATAAAGGAACAGAGTGTGTACCGGTGTCTGCGCACACTTGACTAGTCTCCTTTAAGATTGGCCGCCATGACCGAATCTTGGTCTGGAGGATATTATGGTTAAAACATTTCCCGATGGTATTCAAATAAGGATTGGTTAGGGCAGTGGTCGGCAAACTCATTAGTCAATAGAGCCAAATATCAATACTATAACGACTAAGATTTTTTATGAGAGCCAATCCTTTCTGTGTGTGGACACACAGAAAAGATTGGCATTAAAACTATCTCAATACACTTTTTTTAATCCTTAAAACTCCCATCCTCTGTCACTCCACGACGCTTCCTATGATTAACTTGCTAAGAAGTAGGATGCCTTCATCATCATCATCATGTCGGCTGATAATAATATGATGATGGCATCTTACTTATACAACTACTACCTTGGAAAGCTTTATTCAAAAAAAATCTATTCAAAAGTCATTTATTCAAACTAGGCTGATAATCAGCACTTTTCGAACGTCAAAATTACATAAGACAGTCCCCCAAAACGCCCACCCTTCACCACTTCCTAGTGCGTTAGCTGGGAAGAAGAAGTGGCGCAACAAACTCCCCAGCAGCACAGCTGTCTGTTCAGTTAGAAAGAAAAAAAAAAAAAGAAAAAGAAAAAAGTCGGTACAGTAAATGATTATTTTTCGATGGCCTGTTAATTGTTGGTTAAAATACTTCGGAAACAAATCTTTGAAATATAGTTAGAATTTTGAATAAAACCTGATATCTTACTTAATGATCCAAATCCTAGTAGAGTAGATACAAACCCCCGCGTGTATCTACTCTCGCACTCATCGATATTTATACAGATACAGAGCCGCTGCAGTCTATAGGCCAAAGAGCCACGGTTTGCCGACCACTGAGTTAAGGGATAACATTTGCTTACGTCTCTTCAACGTCACAATCAGTGCAGCAAACAATAGGCTCATTGTCCTTATAGGAACAGATATCTGGTAAGTCTGGAAGGCCGTACTTTACAACATCGAAGCCTGCATTAGCCTGGAAAATAAGTATATATAATTATTGTCTAGTTTTCTATAAATATTTAATCCTGGATTAACTTTTGACAATTATTGTTCAAATGGATGGTAACATAATCAGCCATAGTGTTCCCACTGCTGGGACACAGGCCTCCCCTCGGTGAGAGGGAGTGGGCAGTAATCCACCACGCGGGCCCAGTGCGTGTTGGTAGATTGTTTAATTGAATTTATAATTCATTAGACTTTCAAAAATACTTACATATAGATACGTCAGTGCAGCCGTATTACAGTCGAATATGTTCACACAAATACCTTGCAAGCCTTCTGTGACACACGAAGAGCCTGAAATAAAACATAGGCTGAAAATTTCTGAGTTATAATTAGCAAAAGTTATCTTAGACCACAAAAATGATGCTCGTGAACCTAGAGTCTTTCTAATGCCGTGAACTCTAGGTGCGTGGGGCACTGTTTGGTTATCAATTGGGGTGCCCAAAAAATCCTCCATAAGAATGTGGCCGACATGCGGTCATAGCCGAACGTCCGTATGTCGGCCATCCTGAGCAGTCAGCCATGCTACCAAACTGCTGCCTGGATAATCTTTAACCTACACTGAGAAAATGAAGAAGAATGGATTACGTAATTTAGGTAGGTAAGTAGTTGTAAGCCTCGTGCAGACTGGCGCGACGCTACTTTAACAAAATAATTTCTAAGAAAACTTCACGGTAGAACAATTACCGTTATCGCGTCAAAACCGTTTATACATATAACGACTTCGAAGGGACCGTCGGTCGGATTACGGATGTTATAGCCGATAGTCGTTATAACCAAAAACTAGTTAAGTAAACAGAAATGCTGGGACCTCAAAATTTCGTCGTAATAACCGGTACTTACGTCGTTTTAAGCGACGTCGTTATAAACGGTTTTGACTGTAAACCTTATACGTCACTGACTCGTACCGACATAATGAGGAAGCCTAGAATTAAAAGTCTGAAATCACCAACTAGCAGTGAGCAAACCTATAGAGACCAATGCTAATTTGTTCTCTAACGAACGATGAATATGATAAACCGTGCAATAGCAGAATTTATAACTATAAAATCAACATCATTGATTAGGAATCTTATAGAAAACTGGACACAAGCCAGTCAAACTTGTATTTTGAGTTCCTGAATGTGTAAGTACGTCATTGCTTACAACTTGATTTGTCTGAATTTTGACCTTGTCAGGTCTTTAAACTTTATGAAGAATACACAATCACACTCTTTACTCATAGGGGTAAGCACAAAATACCCCCCCCCATTCCCCGGTACTACTTATTAATATAGACAGGCTCGGAGGAATCCGGGGTCGCGGGAAAGTCCGAAAGTTATACCGTGGCCCCTGGCAATGTACAGGCAACTGAAGGAACACGGGTGGGTTTTAGTCAGTAAGAGTCTGACACGCCCTCCCGCTCCGCCCAGAGCGGGAGAAGTTACTTTATAATTTCCCAACCACAAAAAAAAGGCTCGGAGGAATCCGATTTTCTTTTTTATGCTCAGTTAAGGCATACCAATATTGTCTGTCAGTTAGACACGGAACCGTTTTATATAATTAGCACCAGAATTCCCTGAAGGGAAGCCTGTCAAAACAGAAGAGAACATCACCCACATTTCACCTGCTATCTTCATGTCTTGACTGTAATATATTTCTGAGGTCAAATCTAGAATCTGGGCTTGCTCAGCGTGTTTTCCTACGCCGGGAACCTGGGAATCAAACCTAGAACTAGAACTAGAACCCTAAGCTTAGCAATTTCGCTTGCGACCACTACACTAAGGAGGCAATCAAACGACTTTCATTTTATCGATGGATATTGAAAATGATTATTGTTAGCCCAGTTGCAAAATTCCCATAAAACCGTAATAAAGGACACTCACTAACCTTCACTTAGATTAAGCTCACAGGTCACAAAACACAAAAAACTAAAATTATACAATAATATTAAATATTTATCTCCCACCATTTTCACGCACATTAATACGCCCGTCAAATCACTGTTTGAATAAAACTAACTCTTCCGTGTATAACTGCTACACACGTAACGATATATCGTAGCGATTTCAGACTGAGCAGTTACATATATCGAACGCCGTTGTGTCTCCACACGCCACTGATATCGGCGTCGATCGTCAGTTCTCCGCAGAAGCTCACGCAAGAAACAGGACATCCACGATAGAAGATAATGACGCACTTGTGTTATTGGGCCTGAAAAAAACTTTGCCACTCGAAGTACCTTTACCGGATTTACAGTATTTTTAACATTTTATTAAGCACTTTTTTATATGCAGTTCTAAGATTATCAATCTTCTTGTTAGCTTTTGGATCGGCATTTTTTTTGTCCCGACCATGGGTACTCCTTTGATTTTTTTTCCAAAGGCAAGTTTCGCTTCTGTTTCATTCTGTAAATTCTTCCAGTTGTTCGCGGTGTCCACCTCTTTATTCTTTCGACATGTTGCAAATATTGCGATCCGCGCATGTGCACACAAACGAGCTCCGTGATGAACTGCTGAACTGAGCGGCCGCCATCCACATGCGACGATAAAACTGTGCAAACGCAATCGACAACGATTTATCTAATAGAAATTACAACTGCCGCCGATAAACGATAATTTACAATGATTTGTCATACACACGATCGATAGTGATTAATCGCTACGATAATTATATCGTTACGTGTGTAGCAGGCAGTAAGTATTATGTTACGATCTGGGCTCAAAATTGGGTTCCTTCCTATTTTAGTATACCTATAGAAATGATTTACCTTATTTACTGAAAAACCGACCACAAATTGTGTTATTTGTGGATGACACATCACTTATTTTTGAAGTAAACAGACATGCACAGGAGCTAGACGACGCAAATAATGCTATGATAAGGTTTGGTTTACTACTAATAAATAATTTGGTATTAAATAGGAAAAAAAAAATGCATAAGGTTCCGCGCCCTCACGCCGATCGCAGGCCGATTCCCCGCCACCGTAGGCGCGGGCTTGCGGACGGTGAGCAATGGGTTGCTCGCCGTCCGATAAGGACCAGGCCCGGTACCCTAATTACGTAATACACGATCAATCAGAATCTGAATCGTTTTGAAATAGATTGATAATCCATTGCTTCGTACGTTCGAAAAAAAAATCTGCTCAACAAAGTAAATAACACAATGAATGTTGTTGACCTGTTAAATTGAAACAGATTAGTCGGAATTGTCAACGAAAATGTGTTGCGTAATTAGATAGCGGGTCGACGGCGCGTTGTGTTCCACGCGCGCCTCAAAGAGATGTCAGCACAACGGAAGGGGTCCCACACAAAAAAAAAAAAAAAAAAAAGGCGCACCTAGGTAACCGACACAGCCCGAAGAATTTATAGCTATTCCTCCATATCCGTCAATCCTATAATTTCTTAAGATATTATAGCCGCTTATTTATATTTGATTTTGGTTGCAACCATGTTTCGGATATTAGCGCGATGTCTGTTTTATCTTGAAGCAATAGAAGTTCTTATTAGTGAACGTAAAAGTTTTGCCATCCCAAACTGTTTCGGTAAAATTTCTTTTCCTGTAACTGATAGGATTACATTAGACTTTTCGGCACCTGCTTTATCGTTTTTGTCATTAATTTTGTCACTATATAAGACTGTCCTTAACTTTTTGAAATATTTTGAGCTGCATTTACAGATTTTGAAAAAAATAGTCAGCAAGAAGATGCTAAATTACAAAATCTTTTATGTTGCTTATAAGGATCAAAAAACTCTATCGGACCAATTGAGGTTTGAGTACTAGAAAAGTAATTTTGAAATATATGAAATAAAAATATATGTCGCCACGAAGGCGTCATTGAGCTGGCATGAAACGCAACACAAAACAATAATATTACACCTTTTTTCGTCCGCCATGATGTTTGGATGAGTTTTCAAGCTCACAAGCGCCAAAGCGATACTTTGGCGCTTGCGAGCTTCAATCTAATATTATATACATCAATTAAATATTATATTATATGCTTCAAACTAATATTATTACTTATTTTGATCCTACAACAATTTTTTGTGGATCATGAAACAAGTTTTGGTCCATAAAATGTACCTATAAAAATTAGCTACAATACTGCCGATGAATCATGATCGTTCCGAAACTGGCGCAGAAGGCGAGTTTGGTTAAGAGAACATGCGCGAAAGTTCGAAGAGCCTATGTTCTGAACGACCATGATTCATCGGAAGTATTGTATATAACGATCGGTATTAAGATCTGAGACTAACAAAGTGACGTTTTTGTACTTCTAAGTACCTACTAATATTCTAAAAGAGTGGTAAACAAACAAAAACCACTTAAGTTTTAAACCCCTGATTTATTCAACGCTATTGTTTAGTTTGCATTATTATGCATTATCATCGGTTTTTCTTAACTTAACCATTTATCTAGCCACAGATTGTCTTTTTTCCTTTTTTCTTCAGTTTCCTCAGGCCACACGACGCTCTCGATCCAGGGCACGTAGTGCGACACCCTGGTGTACATGCCGGCTGAGCCGAGGAGGCCGCAGTCCTTACCGTATGACGTTACACCAGCTATAGTGTACTGGCATTTGAACACATTAGTTTGTAATGGTCCACCGCTGTCACCCTGAGGAAAGACAACTTGAAATAATGGAGCCTTTGAAAGTAGACCAGAGTCATTAAAAACACATACATACACAAACTAACAGCGTATTGCACAAACTACAGAACGTCACCTACGCTACGATCCTCACATACTTCTTTTGCTTCGTTAACGCTCATACATCTAGTCATACATGCACGCCAGTTGCGAGTACTAAGCACCTGAACTTTCTGAAGAACATCACTAATAAAGTCAGTTTAGGTATGTCCTTCTCGCTAGGGAGTTCATCATTAATTATCAGGTAGATTTCCATCAAAGCTAAGTGTGAAATTACAAAACATATAAAATAAGGATGAAAAACTAAGTTGTGGTGAAGCTTTTGTGTAAATATTATTTTTACCTCACAGGTGTCGACAATTTCATCATGGCTGCCGTAGCACATCTGTGTCTCATTGTCGTATCCAATTTTCAAAAGTCTGTGTGGTTGTTATATTGTCGAGCATTCTGTGTCACTGTATTTCTTGAGGTAAACCTGAAAAGTTGAACTTTGATTTACTGTACATTTCTAAAACAAAACTAACATTATTTTCCAATGTTAAGTCAGAAAATCAATTATTAAGCAAATGGACTACCAACTTAAGTTTCCGTATACTTATGTAGTATGTATATTCAAAACCACGTCTTTCATTCTTTGACAGTTTTAAATGGTTATAGTACGACAAATTGACGTAGGGTGTCAATTTGCTTAAAAATTAATGTCCAAGTTAATCAAGTTAACTATGGATATATCGATTTTAAGTCCGAACTTACAACTTGTAATGTGTCGGCCTGAGTTAGTTTGTGACCTAACGGTCCCAGCCGGACGCCTCAGCCGTAGAGTCCGTATACGTCTTCTTGGTGTCTACAGCCAAACAAGCCGGTCTCCGCCGAAATTAATCCTGAAATTATAGTAATTTACATTTAAATTATTTAAAAATAATGCAACAAATCACCACTCCTTGCAAGCGAGCATAATAATGTTATTAAATAGAAAAATGTAGGCAGAAAATCTTTTATTCTTTATGGCATATTAACTATATTATTCTGGAACTGCGACTGGTTAACTCTATCAGGTTAACTATATTGCTTGTAGCAGTTATGAACCCAGAAAAGTTCCTTGTGGAAAACCAACACTAACGGCTCGTATATAGGTCTGGTATTACTTATACTAAGTTTTTTCTTCAATGTTTTACAGTAAAAAAATTATCTAACTCATAACATTAACTGTAATGTTCTTCTTTATTTAAATTATTAACATTATATAATCATTAACTGTATCAAATGCATGTCTAAATTAGGATAATATTAGTAGAACTGTTTTTGAGCAATTTGTATTATTTGATCAAATCCCCCATTGTTTTGTCAATTTACATCTACTTTACATTTCATTTATTAAATTTAATAGTTCACAAGCATACAAGTAATATGGCATGAAATTCTAACCAACAGACAAAATACAACAGACATGCGCCTGTCCTAACTTTATCGATAGTATCGATCATCTAAAACGAATTATAAATAATGCATTCCTTATGAATTTTTAGAAGCATGAGGAACAGGATGTAAACTTCACTCATCCTCTATAGAAAAGGGAGGATCCTCCGACCAGATGGGTATCGCGGGCAACTGCCCAACGGTTGAAGTAGGGATCTTGTATATATGTCGATCGCCCGGTAAACTCTAATTGCACGATGCAGGATATTGTGTGACGTCAGGTCTTTTATGCGTAGTTCGCATGTGGTGATGTAGATGCCGCCACAAATTCACTCGGAGAAGAACAGATTATGTCCGTCTTATTCGCTCCTGTTTTATTACTTATTCCCTATCTGTTCTTCTCCGAGTGAATTTGTGGCGGCATCTACATCACCACATGCGAACTACGCATAAAAGACCTGACGTCACACAATATCCTGCATCGTGCAATTAGAGTTTACCGGGCGATCAACATATATACAAGATCCCTACTTCAACCGTTGGGCAGTTGCCCGCGATACCCATCTGGTCGGAGGATCCTCCCTTTTCTATAGAGGATGAGTGAAGTTTACATCCTGTTCCTCATGCTTCTAAAAATTCATAAGGAATGCATTATTTATAGTTCGCTATGAGGTTGAGCGTGCGAAGTGCACGCATCATCGACGCCTCCCTTAAGAGGTTGTCTGAACGCGCGGTTCCACTAGCAGCCGCGCCACAAGTACTTGTCCGGAACACACAGGCTCACGTGGGCTTGGTATTATTACCTCGCTACTAAATTATGTTTACTTACTTAGTTTCTGTCTCAAAGAGGGCAATATCATGATAATTGGAGAGCGGGTTATACTCGGCATGAATTATGCTCCTCTTGATGTTATGTATCTTCCAGTATTCCTTCGGATCGGTTCGTTTCAACAGCCCAAGAGCAGCAAATGATATGTTACAACTTAAAATAAAAAAAATATGAATTGAAATTCTGTCGATGCAACTTATAATTATATAGTATAGTTATCACTCCACTCGTAGATCATTTAGGTGGAGTAGCTGCGTTATCACAACTAAAACGCAACAAATATTTAGTAGTAAATTAGCCGATTTTGTAGGCCCGATCCTGGAATTTGTAGTAAAACCCATATAAAGTTACAGGACGTTTAAGGTGGCTCCTCAGTCCTGACGGTCTATAAAAAATATATGTTACGTAGCTACTAAAATAGTAGATAAAATCGGATGAATAAGAATGTGCAGGATGTTGGATTACGCCAATATTTAGTAGAAATTTCCACTAAATATTGGTGCTATTATTAAACGATTTGATTAACTACTTTAGCAGCTACGTACATGTCGTACATATGAGTCAAGAATCTTGAAACTGCTAATAAAAACATGCAAAAAAAACTCACCCTCGTTTAGATTTAGGTCCCACAACACACTACACAAACAGCTAAGCGTTAAACACACGAATATTATGTACATATTAACCGCCATGTCTTGCGCACACGCCGATCCGAGCGAAAAAGGATGGATAAAGCTGTCTGTTGCACAAAAAACAAATTTAAAAACAAAACAACAGCAGTGCTATTCTGTAACCATCTCACCGTGAAAACTTAGGTGAAGTGAGCGTGGAGTGAGCTGTCATTCCACAGGGATTGACACTATTGACAGCTCACTTCACCCAACTTTTCACGGTGAGATGTTTACAGAATAGCATGGCAGTACTCAAAGACGCGGCGCTCATTTGGCAGCACGTCATGGCAAAACCTTAAAATTTGTATGGCCTTATGGCCGAAGCCCTCCACAGCATCCCGCGGTATGCTCAAGTCTCATTGTGACGACATCGAAGAAATGTGAGTGTTAAGAGTATGAAAATAAGATTTATAATCATTTCCTTACGCAAATCCTTTGTCATGTCATATTGCTTAGGTAGGTACTACATATTATAATGTACAGTAGTGGTGCATGTCAGTGGTAACGTAACCAATATAAGCTGGCATTTTATTATATTGATACTCCGTACTATGGTAGGCCAGATCAAGGTCAACATGTTCTGATTGTATGTGTTTATGATGTAGCTATATAATTTTGCACAGATTTTCCTTATAAATTGTATTGACCCGACGATGTTGTTGTCTCGGTTTGTGTCTGTAGGTATTTTAGAAAGATGCGCATTCCGGTTTGAAGACTTGACACTTTTAAGAGGTAACGCGGTGACGTGGTCGTTGGCGTTCATGCCACTAACGTATTAATCTGCTTTCTCCCTGATTTATTATACTATTCCGAATATTTTTTTACGATATATTGTATACCTAACTACCACTGCCATGTCCCTATTTTTGTTTTTTGGCATAATTATATTACGTTTAGAAAAAAAATAAAAGTAATTAATTTAGTACTCGATAAAAACAGGGACAAGTATCATTACCCAGGGAGAAAATCACAAAAACGTTTTTTGATACCAATCGATCCTGTTTCTTACAAGGATCAAAAAACTCTATGGGACCAACTGAGGTTTGAGCACTAGAAAACTCAAAATACGCAAAAAAAGAACCCATACATTTCGGAGGAAATGAGACTCCAATGCAACAACAACAGACTGGTCCAAAGAAAAACTAACTTCAAATTTCGAACGAATACGAATTATAATTTTAATTGCTTTGAGAACATAATTCAGATAGTTGGTGCTTACGAAAACAACTTTTTCCATATTATAATTTTTTGCAATTTCTGTCTTTTGTAGCGGGCAGTCGATTGGTCCTTTATTAAAAGTTGTTTCTATTTATTGGTAGAACACTCCTATGTCCGTATAAGTTCGGAAGCGCCTCCGATTGGACCCGAACACACAAACCTACGCCGACTCGGTAGCGGGTCCCATTGGACCCCAGAATGACGACATACTACACCCTAAATTGATTATGTAAATATTTATTTTTTACCCATCAAATCTTATGAATGTGCGTTAATTAAGACAGTCGAATAAACAACTCATATGTTAAGGCCATTAAATCTTTCATATTAACCGCGCAAGTTAATTTTACCTTTATAAAATTTTCGTGCGTAAATGCGAAAATCGCCATTTTGATGGTCGAGGCTAAAAAACATAAAAATTGGGGATTTCGAACATCCAAACTCCACAGGGGCAGTGAATTATACATCATTTAATTATTTGACGAATTTATCCATTGTTCAAATTAAATAAGTAGTGGTAATTAAGTTTTTTGATATCCAAAGTCGAAGGTCGCGCCAATCGTGCGTGTTTACATTTTTACTTTTCACAAATATCACACATACACATGTAGATTATGATTTAAAATGTGACAAATCGTCGCTGCGCTTTCCGTAATCGCTATGTGCTTTTTTACACACTTTACAGGAGACGCAAAAAACTGATTTTCTCAAAAAATACCCAGAGTATTCAATTTTATTTTTATTTTTATAAGAGGCTTACAACGGCTAAAGCGCGGTCACTGTCGGACTGCATAGAAATGAAAGAGAAGCGCGATGACACGACGCAGGTAATTTATTGCAAAAGCGATTTACAAAAAATCTATTGATTGGACTGGAAAATTAAAACACTATTATGCTAATATGTAGCTTGTAGAATAATCTGAAAAAAAAATCAGAATGATTGCATGTAAATTAATATGATTTTTAATCGTTAAAAGAAATTTTTAGAGGTATCTTCATGATTTTTTTCTATCGTATCAAATTAGTTGTATTATGTTTTCAACACACTATCATACTAGCATATATCCTGAAGAATATCATATATTTTTCTGATTTTGTTTACTGCAGTGGATCATATTCTTTTAGGCATTATAAAACTTGCGTTTAGGCACGTTTAGGTCCTGTAGTCCCCTTAATACATATTTAGCGTGTTTATATGGAACTTTCGATGTATGAATGTCACATAGCTACATTACGTAACTCTTTAAATATTGCATTTATCGCATCTAAGCTGTTTTTACAGTACCTATGTGTGTGTATTGAAATAACGATTCAAACTGCATAAAAAACCGAAAATCACGAAATAACACATAGTGACTTTTGCACGCGCAACGACGAAATATGATCTAAAATCTTATAAACACCTAGAAAATGCCCAGATATTAACGTAATATACGAACACAAATATTCATTACCACTACTCAATTTTTGTTAAAAATCGCCGAAAGTAATTTTGTTATTTTATTGTAATGATGTGCGAAAACGATTATGTCAAACAATGTTTTTTTTAATTTTGATCGACTCGAATAATTAATATTTCGAATATCAGAAATCGATACTTGGAAATTGAAATAAACTAGTATATTAAGCATTAAATACAGTAAGCATTGTTTATAATAATGATTTATACTTTTCTAATGAAATTTTAATCGTTTTTCGGACATTATATGAAAAGAGTCAACAGACAGGACCTTTATGACCGGGATACGTACCTCATTTATTGAATTTCGAGCTGAATTGTTTTTATATTTGAAATTAAATTTGGAATGCGCTCGCTGTTCAAAATTATTTTAATTTATTGGACATTTAATTACATACAGTGTATTTTATTTTTGATATTTTCCGATGGTTTGACAGACATGACTACAGAATGCCCAGTATACATTTTATAGGTAGGCATAACAAAACGATTACAAACTTACATTTACAGTTGGAGAATTGACCGTGACGTATATCGTTGTTGTCGTCGCGTATCGTCGTATATCGTATGAATGGATGTTAAGTTTGTTCTTGGGATAAATTCATCCCAACTACAGAAACCATTTTAGGGGCATGAGGAACAGGGTGTAAAGTTCATTCATCCACTATAGAAAAGGGAGGATCCTCCGACCAGACGGGTGTCGTGTCTGGCGGGCAACTGCCCAGAGGTTGAAGTCGGGAGCTTGTATATATGCCCATCGCGCGGTAAACTCTAATTGCGTGATGCAGGATTTGTGTGACGTCAGGTCTTTGATGCGTAGTTCGCATGTGGCGATGTAGATGCCGCTACAACATCATTGTGCGTGGTCCGCCACGCATTTGGTCGCTTTTTTTTTTGTTAGTAGTACGAGTTTGGTAGTTTTTGTTTCTACACTTACGTGCAAAAAAAACGACCCACCCTGTAAGTTTCGATTCGGAACACAATATATAAAAAATAAGATCAAACAAACAAAAACTAATAATGTAATTTGAAGGTATGTTTCATAAACTTTATTTGTACATACCCTATATTTCAATAAACGGGATGTTGTTGATGATATTGACTCGTTTATTCGGACACCCTCATTTCTCATTTTTAATAACGCAATCTCAGTGACATTGCATTGTGTTAGAAGTTAATCAATTTATTGTTTATTCAATAATTGGTTATTTTACTGATTTAGTGACCATTTACCTTGAGTTTAATTGTTTTTACTCTCTGTGAAAATGGATACTACTCCGTCTGAGTGCGCTCAAGTTGTAGCACTGATCCAGGCTGGATTGAGTCAGCGCGTCGTGGCCAGACGTCTACACCTAAGTCGATCAGCAGTAAGACGAGTGTATCGAAGGTTCTTAGAGACTGGGAACTTCAATAGACGATCAGGTTCGGGTAGAAATCGGGCTACTTCAGAACGAGATGATCGTTATATGGTGTCTACAAGTTTAAGAAATCGACATTTGACTGGTGTTCAGGTGCAACAGCAACTTCGTAATGTACGCGGTGTAGCTATAAGTGAATGGACTGTACGACGAAGACTTGCAGAAAGCGGATTGCATCCTCACAAACCCGCTAATGGTCCAAAATTAACCCCCGCGCATCGCCAAGCGCGGCTTCGATTTGCTCGTGCTCACGTCGATTGGACACTCGAACAATGGAAGGTCGTGCTGTTCTCGGACGAGTGTAAAATTAGTCTTCATGGAAATGATGGGCGCAGGAAAGTTTACCGAAGAGAGGGAGAACGATTTGCACAGGCATGTATTGAAGAACGAGTGGCTTTTGGAGGAGGTTCGTGGACTGTTTGGGGCGGAATTTCTTTGGAAGGAAAAACGAACCTTCAGTTCGTATCCGGACCTCGTATAGGCAATCTGAATGCACAGCGATACATCCAGGAGGTGCTAGAACAATATGTTATGCCATACGCCGGATTTGTAGGTGAGGGTTTCACGCTAATGCAGGACAACGCCCGACCACATACAATTCCTGTTATGGAGTGGCCAGCAAGGAGCCCTGACCTTAATCCCATTGAACATCTATGGGATGAGCTGAAGAGAAGGGTCAGGGCCAGAAATCAGTCCCCAGAAACCCTCCAGGAACTAAAGGTGGCTATTCAAGAGGAGTGGGAAGGTATACCCCAAGAGTTCATAAAAACATTAATAAGGTCAATGAAAAACAGGATGGAAGCTGCAATAAGAGCACGTGGGGGGAATGCAAGCTACTGAACAAAGTATTCTTTAGAAATTTAATGCTTTTTTTATTTTTACTGTCAAAATTATTCATAAAAAAATTGAGAAATTCTAACCGTCTTTGTTTTTCTGTCTGTAAAATGAATAAATCAAAATCGGTTACACTAAAAACTGGTGTATTGTAATCTTAGACAAACATTTAACAAACAGTGTGAAAAATATTCATTAATTAATTTTAGATTTTTATTTATCGTGTTCTGAACGAAAGCGTATGGGGTGGGTCGATTTTATTGCACGCAAGTGTATTACATTGAGTAAGTAATAGAAATAGTTTTTTTTTTATGGTAGCTTCCAAACGAAATTAAAAAAAAAAACAGGCCAAGTGTACTGACTACGCACAGAGAAGAAGACCGTAGTGGGGATGAATATTTACGCATGCACATTGCACAGCATCAATTTTATCGACTGCAAAAATAAGTATGTATTTCTCGATAAAACTATGTCAAACTAAGTTATTTCTGTGGTTGTAACCGAAAATGAACCGTATCTCAAAAACGATTGATTTAAATAGCAAAGTCACTTATAAACATCTTTATCATTTTGATTACCTTCTTCTTTTCGTGTGGTAAATATATAAATTAAATAAAAAAACTGGCCAAATGCGTGTCGGACCACGCACAATGAAGGGTTCCGTAGTTGAGATGAATTAATCCCAAGAACAAACTTAACATTGTAGTCAAATCAAAACGTTCTGTCAAAACTGTCCTTAACTTTTTGATACACATTCACAGATTTTGAAAAAAATACAGTCAGCAACAAAAAGGGCAATTTTCACAAAAACTTTTTTGGAGCCAATCGATCCAGTTTCTTATAAAGACCAAAAAAGTCTATTGGACCAATTGAGGTTTGCGTACTAGAAAAGTCAGAAATCGCAAAAAAAGAAATGCCTTCCATTTCGTAAGAAATCAGACTCCAAGCTACTTTTTACGGTAGACAGACTGGCCGTACATAAACAAAAAAAAAAAATTTCAAGCGAATAGTTACGCGTTATACAAATTATAACGCGTAACTATTCGTTTGAAATTATTTTTGATTTGAGAACAAAATAATTTTAGATAGTTCGTTGCTCTCCAAAAAAAGTTTTTAACGTTTTTTTTTAACGTTTCCCATAAAAGTCTGAAACTTCAAAATTATTTTTAAAAAACTGTCTTAACTCTATGATGAACGAAAATAAACAAAAAAAATTATACTATGAACGGATACGCGTTAAAATATTTGCTTTGAGAACAAGCAAGATATATCGTTGCTGGTGGTTTACGACGTTCTGAGAAAAAAAATGCCTCAAATAATTTTGAAGTTTCAGACTTGTATGAAGGTTATATAATATCAACCGAACAAAAAGAAAAAAAAGTCAGAAAGAACGCTACTCTCCTGTTCCCCACATTTTGACGAGATATAAAAATGTAGGGAACAGCCGTTTTTTTCTTCGCAATTTCAGGGTTGGGCCCATAGTGAAAATTGTTCATAATTATGGGTTCATTGACCCCTTAATATGCCCATGAATTCAATTTCACGGTGACTTTGAAAATAATCGACAAAATTTAAGAGGCCGTGCATGAAATCGACTGATTTTAATCAATTTTGTTCATTAGTTGTGAGAAACGAAAAATAATTCAAACAAAAAGTCGAGTTCTTTGTTTTGCATGATGTGATTGAAAGGGTTTTTTCAAATTCATGGAAAATCACGAATATTTGCAACAAGTTTTCCGAAAAATTACGCGAGACTGTTTGATTTTGATTTTGAACATTAAAAAATATCATCAACATCGTTAAATGGTCTACTTGCATGTGGCTGTACCACTTTTTTCAACTTCGATATAAAATATAGCGGATTTTTTTTTAAACTCTCTCAGTAATATATTTTTCTTTAGCAAACCATATCAAGAAATTTAAAAAACATACATTAGTCTTCAGCTGTCCTAAAAATAAAAACAAAATTTTATTTTATGATTATACTACTACTATTATCTTCATTAAGGCGAAGGCGAAATAAACCATATTTATGAGAGCGCAAAAGTGATGCTACTATTAACAGGTGCTGTGAGTGACACGAATGGTTTAGCAGCACGAAAATTGTACTTTTATACTTACACAGACTTAATGTTTCAATTATTTCAAGCATTCTTTCTTCACAGTTAGATAAGTTATTAACGAAAAAGGGTTTTTTTCGTGCACGGAGCCTTAAAGGGATGTTCTACCAATCAAACATAAACTACTTTTACACTGGGAACAATCGAATTCGCAAAAAAAAACGACATTCCCTTAAAAAGGTATATACTTACCCGATTGGGCAATTTTTATAAGAAGGTCGATTTTTTTTTGCGAATTCGATACCTACAATTCAAAGTCAGGGTGACTTTGTAATCAAAATAAAATAAAAATAAGTGGTTTTGACTGTAACTTTAACTTGGGTACAGTTATGTCAGTTTTACTCAATCTGAGTGCTTTGGCGGGCGTTTGTAACTTATGTTAAATGCGCGTGAAAATGGCGGGAGATAAATATTTAATATTATTGTTTACTTTTAGTTTTTTGTGTTTCGTGACCTGTGAGCTTAATCTAAGTGAAGGTAAGTGAGTTTTCAGAGAATACTTTAGCCTTTACTACGGTTATAAGGGAATGTTTGCGAAATGCGCTAAAACTTTTTACAAAAAATAACAACCGACTTCCAAAAAAAACACTACAATGTGAAAGTAAATTTAATTTCGGAAGTCGATGGCAAAAAACGAAATTTCAAAACCAGACACCGAATTCCGAAATAAAAGTAATTTTTGAATTTGTGTTAGTGCTTTTTTTGGAAGCAGGTTTGTTATTTTTTTTTTTTGTAAAAAGTTTTTATTTCTCACTTTTTGGTTGTGGTACATACCCCACACAAATTCCTACCACTACCTGCTATGTAAATAACAGTGACAGGAAGTTATCATCATATCATCCACATAGACTAAGTGGGGAAAATACGTATTATTGGGTTATTCCACACAATCCCCATTGACAATCCCCATTGATTTAAAAATAAAATACAAAAAATATATTATTTAAGAATCACGAAGTCTTTTTTTATTACGGAGGTCAGGACCCATTGTTAATTTTTATAATCAAACAAATTAAAGTAATGGCTAAATTAATAGCCTAAGTGTAAAATATTTCTGTCATGTCATATTGCAGTCTAAACTTTACTACAAATATAATCTTTCAGATATCAAGTTTTAAATTACTTTATGGTAACTTTGTGTTTAATTATTTTAGAACTTTTATGTACCGGTGCAGCGGTGTTGCCCCTTTTATAAAGAAAATATGTCTCATGAATAAAGATTCTTATTCAATCAAAATCTATTACTTACCTTCACTCAGTGAGACATTTAATACGTGGGTTTTAAGACGCTCATAGCAGCTTTAAGATAAAATAGTTTTCTGTAATTATGAAAAATATAAAATATTGATGCAAACAAATAAAGCAAAAAGCTTTAACAAACGTCTTCAAATAAGTGTATCTGGATGACTCAAGAAGTGGACGAGATCTTTTGAAACATTCACGAGATATAAATTTTTAACAGAAGTATTAATAATAATGTAAAAGCTATGGGACGGTATTAGAAAAATTGGTTAAGAGTCCTTAGGTAGGAAGTAAGGCACAATTAAAAAAAAAAAAACTCGTGAATGTTTAAAAAAACCTCTTCCACTTCTTGAGGCATCCATATACACATATTTGAAGACATTCGTAATAGCTTTTTGCTTCATTTGTTTGCGTCAATATTTTTCATCATCACAGAAAACTATTTTATTCAAAAGCTGTTAAGAGCATCTTAAAACCTACGTATTTGGATGTCTCACTGAGTGAATGTAATAGATTTTGATTTAATAACCATCTTTATTCACGAAATATAATCTTTTTATAAAAGGGGCACCACTAGACTTAGTTGCGTCTTACAACTAAACAAAAGGTGAACAAAAGTTCTAAAATTATCAATCACAACGTTACCATAAAGTAATTTAAAAGTTAATCCTAAAACATTATATTTTGTAGTAAAGTTTGAACTGTTTTGAACTGTGCATTACTTTAATTTGTTTGATTATAAAAATAATCAATGAGTCCTTACCTCCGTAAGAAATAAAAACTTCGTGATTTTTATATAACAATTATGCTGTTTGTATTTTACTTTTAAACTGATGGGGATTGTCAATGGGGATTAGTGGAATAACCCGTATTATTGAAGCTAACTCAAAAACTATCCAAGGAAAGTTATTAAAAATTATATGGGACCATCTAGAGAGCATACCCAAAAATGTTCAAAATTTGTCCACATTTGACGGAGAAATCGGTGGACATACATTAAAGATGATAATTTGAAAAAAAATACAGCCGGCAATAAAATGGGCAGTCTTAACAAAAACTTTTTTTGATGCCAATCGATCCTGTTTCTTCTAAGGACCAAAAAACTCTATCGGACGAACTGAGGTTTGAGTACTAGAAAACTCACAAATCGCAAAATACCTACTTTTCCCATACATTTCGAATGTCTAATTGACAGACAATTCCTCTGAGCCTGTCTTAATTTATAGTATATGGTGCTATAGTTTCTGCTTACCCCAATGGGTAAGGGCTTGACTTTGTTTTCTAAGGAGAGTTCAAAAGCCCTGACAAGGTCAACATTCAGACACATCGAGTTGTAAACAATGACATTGAAGGACAGTCGTATAACAACACATTAGCTGAACTCAAAATACAAGTTTTTTTACTGTATCCTAATTACGTAATACACGATCAATCAGAATCTGAATCGTTTTGAAACAGATTGCTAATCCATTGCTTCATAATTTCGAAAAAAATATCTGCTCAACAACGTAAATAACGCAATTAATGTTGTTGAACTGTCAAAATGAAAATGATTAGTCGTAATCGTTTGCGAAAATGTGTTGCGTAATTAGATTTGTGACCAGTTTTCAATAAAATTTATAATCAATGATGTTGTTTTTAATTGTATTTCTGATATTGCATGGTTTATCATATTCATCGTTTCGTTGCACGTAAAAAACCTTTTCATATCAGAGAAGATTTTATCATTAGTCTCTCTTGGTTTGCTCACTTCAAGTTCATGATTTCAGACTTTTTTAAGTCTAGGTTTCGTCATTATGTTTAGGTGCCTTTACCAAGTCAGTAATGTATAAGATTTACTTAGAAATACATTACGGCATCTCATGCTTCGGACAACCTTTGTCCCCACTTAAAGCTACCTACCTACAAAACACGACTTAATCCATTATTCTTAATTTTCTTAGAATATTAACTTAAAGATTATCCAGGCAGCAGGTAGCGTAGCTGACTGCCCAAGATGAGCCGAACGAATGTATGTTTGCCTCACTCTTATGGAGGCTTTTTGGGGCCCTCGACTGATGGCCAAAAAGTGCGCCATGAACCAAGAGTTCACGGCATTAGAACTCTAAGTTCGTGAGCATCTTTTTTGTGGTCTAAGATAACGTTTGGTAAATTTTATAACTTAGACATTCTCTCACAGGCTTTGTTTTATTCCAGGCTCCCCGTGTGACACACAAGGCTTGCGAGGTACTTGTGTGAACATATTCAAATGTAATTCGGCTGCATTGACGTATTTATATGTAAGTATTTTTGATTCAAGATTTTATACGAGTATATAGTGAAAGTCAAATGAACTATGAATTCAATTTAACCATTATCTGTCACATTTGAACAATAATTAAACAATTATGGAAAACTAGACTGTAGTCAATTTTTTTTTCCAGGCTAATGCAGGCTACGATCCAGTAGAGTACTATATTCCAGACTTACCAGATATCTGTTCCTATAAAGACAACGAGCCTGTTGTTTGTTGCACTGATTGTGACATAGGTGAAGAGAAGTAAGCAAATATTATGCCATTGCCAATACTTATTTGAATATTAGCTTGTACGTTCTGTGCTGAGCTCACGCAACGCTTCGTATGTTCAGCCACTAATAGACTCGCCCATCGAGGAGTTTCAGGCATTAAATTATCTTTAAAATGGTAAAGGTTTCTGCAAAATATGCGTTATAGTTTTTGCTTGATTCTCAGTTTTTTATGCGCGTTAGACATAAATTTACAAATTAATTACACTATGTAATATAAGCATCATCTAAAATATTCACAGACTAAGTTAAGAAAATGCTCTTATTTAACATATAGGTATTTTTTCCAAATCATTATCTCGACTCGTTTAGACGTGATCTTCAGTATAAATTAATTAAAAGTCGGTTAGTGTCGCCTTAGGCTCGACTATCGACTACAAACCTATTGGTTAAAAAAGATTCATATAGCTAGTTACAAGTTTATTTTTTTCTCAGATACCGCAACACATCCGTAGGACCTAATGCATACCTAGTGAATAAAGAGGGCCCAGTCGCTAGACAGAGTAAGTTTTATCTTGGTGTAGTGGTGTAAATGAACTATATAATTTCAAAGACCGGGGGGCCTAAAACGGCCACTTTAGCAATTCTGCTAAAAGCGATTCATTTCCTCCATAATGGTAATGTTTACACCAAATATGATATGAATTGAATTGAGATATTATTCAGCTAATATGTCACCATTTCACTTAAATTAGAGGAATTGCTGGAAATTCAGGAAATGAATCGCTTTTAGCAGAATAGCTAAAATAGCTTTGTTAGGTTAGGTTAGGTAAATCATTGGATTTGTTTTCCAGAATGCTTGGATTACTTCCAAGGTCTACCATTCTCGTGTCGATCTAGAAACTTTAATATCGATAAGATTTGGATTGAAGAAAGGAAATGTCATAGCCATTCTTTAACACACAAGGAGTTCGATGGCTTCGCTGTAGGGGGACGAAACGCAAAATCATGGGAGTTCCCGCATGTGGTATGTTATTTTTACTATTGATTTGTGTTTTGTTTTCAGAATCCTTTGATTATTTCCAAAGTCTGCCGTTTTTGTATCAATTCCCTGGAAACTTTATGGATAAGGAATTAGCCTAAGGAAAGGGTCCTAATTATACTTTTGATACTTTATGCGGTGGCTTTTGCTGCAGGGGATTTTGATTTCGACTGTTCGAAATCTTCTATATAGAGAATCTGGTGTTTTGAGAATCTGGTATTCTGAGATCGAGACGGACGTAATGCCGAAAGACGGGAGTTCCCACATGTTGTATGTATTCTATGAATTTTTTGTCTCCTTCTTATGTGTGTCTACTTATAGGAATCAGGGGCGGTCGGAGACTAAGATTTTGGGGGGGATCACCAAGGGTGCCGAGTAATATTTGTAGGGGGATTATAACTGATCCTCTAAAAATTTCTTGAATTTCTAATTGAACACACCTTTTTAAATAAATGAACCGCTTTTTAACTTACCTACTGATATTTTCGCACAGTTGGTCGCAGTAACTAAGCTAGGGTACTTGCACCAAACGGGTTTGGTCAGGTTAAAACAGTCGATGCGAAGCGAGGGCGATGGCCGTCAGAGCTATCAGGGGATATCGCACGATATCCTACGAGGCAGCTTGTGCACTGGCCGGATCTCTACCCTGGACTTAGAGGCGAGAGCCCTCGCTTCACTGTACCGGTGGTGCGAGGAGGTGCGAACGCGGAGCAGTGGACCAATGCAGCGAAAGATCGAGCTTCGTCCGTCACAGCTCCGCGAGGTCCTGGTGACGGAATGGCGGGACAGGCATCTGCGCTCTACCTTGCCTTGCTATCATCGACGCGATCAGAAAACAGTCACAAACCGCGCGCGAGCCGATTCGAACGAGTGAAGCGGGCGCGGCAGCGGCCGGCGAACGCTACGTCTAAATTGATCGCAGTTACTTGGCTATTTAGTATTTTAAGGACACCAAAATAGGAATTGTTTGAGGTTCACAAAAAGAGGCGCATTCATTACCTATATTAAAGTTTTCAATACCTAATATAGTTTTAGGAAAGCAAAATGGGAATTATTTGAGATTTGATTAAATACATGCCATGTTTTTACTGTGAAGGTTTTTGGGGCATTCTCTTATGTCATTTTAAAGTTCGAAAAGTGCTGATTCTCAGCCTATTTTTAATAAATGACTTATGAATTTTGAACTATTTACTTAGCTGAAACTTTACTCTAACAAAAATTAGCACTTTAAAGCTTAATATTTTGCAAACGGATCCCTAAATTGAAAAATGGCTTTCACACACCCACAATATTTTTGAACACATAGGATAGACGAAAAAAATAAAACATCCCCACTTTACGTGTAGGGGAGGTACCCTAAAAAAACTTGTTTTTATTTTACCACTTTGTCGGCGTGATTAATATGTATATCCATGTAAAATTACAGCTTTCTAGTACTAACCGTCTCTGAGCTAAGCCGCGGACAGACAGACAGACGGACATGGCGAAACTATAAGGGTTCCTTGTTTACTATGGAAACCTAAAAAGTCAACTCTTCCCAGGCTTTACTTGGTTATGGAGATGACGTGGAGTCTGCGCAGTGGCTGTGTGGAGGCACTGTGATCAGCGAGAGATTCATACTCACTGCAGCACACTGCACATCTACTCGAGTGCTGTAAGTTTTTAGGCGTCATGTACCTATACAGGGCAGGGATATCGACGCGAAAACTGTTACCAAGGATTCAGTACTTGATTCTGAACACCACTGCGTTAAAATTTTTCGTTGGTTATTAAAAAATAAATCTGCTGTTCCATACATTTCAACCGCGTAGGTATTGCTTTTATCTATGAAAGGGCAGATTAAAAAAAAACTAAATTTCAACGCAGGGTTCAGAAGCATGTACTGAATCCGTGGTAGTGTCCGCGTCGATGTCCCTGCCACCCTGTAAAAGTTCCACTAGAGCTAGAGCTTGTATAAAATACAATATGTTTTAGGGGACCCATAACATATGCCGCACTGGGGCTTCTGAAACGATCCGACCCCAAGGAGTCCTGGAAGATATACAAAATTAAGAAGATTATCATTCACTCTGAATACAAGTCACCTTCTAAGTATCATGACATAGCGCTCTTGGAGACGGAAACCGAGTGAGTGTATAACATTTTTAATTTTAAACGGTGTTCCACAGGGCAACATATTTGGTCCTTTTTAGTTTTTACCATTCCCATAATTATAAGTTTTCATACTGTGGAATTAGGTGAACACTCAGCTTTTTTCTCTGATGATGATTTCAGGATAGCTTTCGGCAGAGGCTTACTGCCAGCGTGCTTGGATGTAGGGGCAGTATCGAAGGACTACGCTGATGCATCCGGCTGGGGTCGTCTCGGACACAGGCAAGCATTAGCAGATGTACTGCAAGTAGTAAGTGCAGAGTAAAAAAACAATTACCTATCTACATTTTAATCAATGCATTACTGTTTCTTAAATTAATCATAAAGTAATTTGAAGTAATGTCGAATCATATATTTCTATATTTTGTATTGCTTTGGTTGCGCACAATTTTACTGTATCCCCCCCCCCCATAGAATCTTGTATTTTATGTATTTTCGCTAGATTTCGGTTACTCTAAGGAGCCTTTTTGGCCTTGCACGGATCTTTTTTATTTGTTTTGTCAATTCGAAAAAAAACATAATTATTAACTTTGTTCTACTTTTTGTGTTTTCTGTGTGCCTCAAATAAAATATTTTTCTTTTTTATCTAAACTTTATTTTCCAGGTCGATCTGGAAGAGTTTAACGATACGGAATGCTCGGAGATATACAGACCACACAGACACCTCAGCCGCGGCTACGACCATGACAAGCAGATGTGTTACGGATCCCATTATGAAGTAGTGGACACTTGCGAGGTAAGACAGTCATAGAAAAGCTCATAAAGAAATATATTATGTACGTACGTTTATGTCCAGAAAAGCCCTTGCTACAAATATTGCAACCGTAGATGATTTGTCCTAAAATCGTAACAAATACCGGACCGAAACGGAGCAGAATAGAGAAGTTTGAAAGAAAAACTTTAATTATTACTGAATACTTCTGTTATCTCACAGGGTGATAGCGGTGGTCCTCTCCAAGTTAGCGATTCTAAATGCGTGTACCACGTCGTGGGTGTGACGTCATACGGCAAGGACTGCGGCCTCCTCGGCTCAGCCGGCATGTACACCAGGGTGTCGCACTACGTGCCCTGGATCGAGAGCGTCGTGTGGCCTGAGGAAACTGAAGCAAAAAAGAAAAAAGATAATCTGTCTACTTAGATAAATGGTTAAGTTAAGAAAAAGAGAAGTACAGTAGACCGCATGTCAGTGGTAACACTTTGAGCTTAAGAGGCCAGTTTGTATTAGTTTCGTTACCACTAACGTGCAGCCCGCCTTACTATTACTGTACAGCAAGGTTAACGTTTAATAAATATGCAGGATCTTGTAATACTTAAGTGAAAATAACACTGTTCAGAGCGCATTGTTCGTCACTATACACGCACAAGCAGCAGCTTGTGGGCTCACTATACGCAAAGATCATTCAGCGCCCTGCGCGTCCAATATAACAATGCGTGCAGGGCGTTGTTGGGGCTGCTGCGCCGGTGCAGTGTGTCGGGCATGTTCGCGGACGCACGCCGCGCTCCGCAAGCGATGTGTCGCGACGCTCGGCGGGTTGCGCACCCGCACCAACAGTATCCTGGCTGCTATTGCGGATAGGCTAGACACGCGGTACTTTCAGCACATTAGGAAATAAGTAATTATAATGTTTTTTAACTACTAACACTAGTTTCATAAGTTTTACTGTACTAACATTATATGGATTTCTAATCTGAATTAAAAAGTTTTTATTTTATTTTATTTTCTCGTTTGTTTATTTTCATACTTATTAAATACATTTTTAATATTTTTGGAAATCATTAAAAATATAAAAAAACCGGCCAAGTACGTGTCGGACCACGCACAATGAAGGATTCCGCAGTTGGGATGGATTTATCCCAAGAACAAACTTAACATTGTAGTTGAAAAACATTTTCTCCCCTAAGGAATGTATGGGATATCACGTTTTTCAAACTGCAAAGGAGAAACCCAAACTTGGGCCTGGCGTTACAGGGCTGGAATTTGGCCATAAATTAGAGCATTTAGGAAGGATTCATGACCCCAATTTTCACGTCTCCCAGCAATGGCCAAATTGGTAAAATCAATGTTTACATTTTAAGTTATTTTTTGTTTCCTACGTAAATCGGGACCGCACATGCGCTGTGCTTGCTGCAGCGCCAGCCTATCACGATTAGGTTTTATACATTTCCAGTCTAAGCTGATCTCGCATTGTATAGGATTTCCCTACAATGCGAGGTCAGCTCAAGCTAGAAATGTATAGCTAAGTAGGTACATAAAAAGCACTTAGGGGGTGACTACAAATTTGGTATTCGATTGATCTTACTGAAAACCTCAGCTGATAACGATTTTTATTTAACAAATGCAAGCCAGTAGTGTTGTTAGTGGGTTATAAAACACTACTGGCTTGCATTTGTTAATATTCTATCTACTAGGGGATTAAATTCAACCTCAAATTATAGTAGGTAATCTGAGATTGCAACAATATATTAAAATATAAATACATAATTGTGATAAATGGTTTTATTTATTTATTTATCTTTACTTCAGACACACAGTCCATAAAAAATCAAACAAAACAAAGAAAGAAGCCGTTAGTAGGGTTGTTAGTAGCACACACAAAAAGTTAAATATAAATAAAATGGTGTTAGTAATTTGTCAGTAAACAAAACAAGTTACACAATAATCACTTAAGTCTATTTCCTATTCCTGTGCAGGTGTACACCTGCCCAGTACACAGTAAATGGACTGTCAATTTTGCACGCTAACGTTTTGAGGACAGTGTTGGTGCTACCACGAACCCTGCTCATCATTGATGCAGTTCTTTTCCTCAATACTGCAAAGAAATCATCGATATAAATCACCTTCTTCATTAGGATTATCATATTATAACACAGTATACAGCAATTGTGCAGGAGGTAATTGACCACCCTGGTGCAATGCCCAACCAAGATACTATAATTATGCTCATGGTGTGGGCACATCAAACAACCATTCTTTTGCCAACGATACAGGTGCAATAATATTTGAGTATAGCATCATCCCACTTAAAGAGCTGTCGACTAATACCTACTCGTATATAAAATATATATATAATATACATAGCTTCAGGGTGAGTTCAGAGTCGATAAAGGAACCCATAAAAAATAAAAAATAAATACATTTAAAAAAAAGTGTAAAAAAAAATCGAAAATTATCATAAGATGAATCTAATGTAAGTACCTACTAATTAAATAGCAATCGTTAAGAATTGATTAAAAAATTGCTTAAAATACGTTTTTATTATGTTTAAATGCTAATAAATAATTTCCTAGAGTTACTACCTACTATCGAACGCAATGAAAGTAAGTAATCAAAGTATTTAAACAAATAAAATAATTTTACTTCTAAACGATTGCTATTTTAAATTAGTAGGTACTAAATTAGATTGATGTTGCAATTTATTTTTTATTTTTTTTCCTGGGATCGTTTACTTTTTTTTAAGATATTTATTTTTTCCTGGGCTCCTTTATCGACTCTGAACTCACCCTGAAGCTATGGCACGCAACTACTTTAACAGCCTGTATATATTGTATATATAATAAGCAACGTATTAACAATTGTATATACAATAACGAGCAAATAAAATGTCTTTCTTTCTTTCTATATTTTTCCTCTGAACATCCAGGTTGAGTCCGATGCTGACATATCTTGCTGTAGGTCACTGTTCACCTCTCTACACACTTCTATTCATAAGTGTCACTCTCTTGTGGTCAGAAGAGAGTGAACAGACACCTATAGGACACTGCAAATCATGCCAATGCTGTATTTCTTCATGGAAATAGACCTATTTCCATAAAGAGATACAGCATTGGCATGATTTCAGCAAACTTGGCAGGTAAATTCCTTTTCATTTAAGTACCTGAAAAAAATTATTTAAATCTATCATTTGACTATTAGGTCTAGCACTAGCATTTAGCAATAAACATCTCAGTGGCGATGTGAGAATTTGACTCGATTTATCAAATAAAATTGTGATATGTAACCATCATTGTATAGCACAAATCTTCTAGTTTATTTGGATGTATAACACTCGTAAGATACATAAAACAAACAACAGTACTTACAAAATATTCGCAGACACTTTCAAAACCACTACACGACACACGCGCCATTTAAGACAACTGCAGAAAAAAAAATCACACCCAATTGTCAAAACTTGTTGCACTACCGAGCCCCTAAATTACAAACTAATTAAAAATACATACCGAAAGCCTGACTTTGAACTATGTACGATAAAAAAAAACTAAGAGTGGTAGAGCAGTTCTAATTCTAGGAAAACATCTTTGGTTCATGCCCGTTCTAACGGTATGCAATATGCACAATTTCTTTTAAAACAACTAGAATAATTTGGGCCTTTTTTCACGGAACTCTACATTTGCTAAAAGTGAAATTACTTACAAGCAAACATTTCCTTTTTAATATGTCTCCATTTCACAACATACCCACAATCATTATGTATATTTTTCTTTTATTATTAATAAAAAAATATCCTATATGTTAATACAGGTTATAAACTATCTGCGTGCCAAATTTCACCTAAATCCGTTCAGCCGTTTTTGCGTGATTGAGTAACAAACATCCAAACATACAAACACACATTTATAAAGTAAGTAGCAAGTAGGATGTAATACTATTCGAACGTCAGTTTCCCTGTTATTTCCCTTAAAAAAATCGCAGAATACGTAACAATATCACAAGAAAGTTACGTCGTCGTCGACTTTAGAATGAAATTTTATAACTTTTGGGCGAGTGTAATAATTGAACGCACCCGTTGAACTCAGTCAGTGACAGAATTGGCAGTTGTCTCTTGACATTGACAACGACGAGTTCACATTGATAGTGACAGCTCAGCTAGTATTTGAATTGGATTTGTGTTGTCTAGGTGGTGAAAACATTTCCGCATATTTTAACATTTTCTGTGTTTTTAATAACAAATAGCACTGCCGCGTAACGATGTTATGAACACCACCACATATAAGATCGAATTAGTAGAGTAGTGATCATCATTTGACCGATTTAAAAGCGGTAAGTATTTTTTTGTTTTGTTTGTTATTCATTCGAACAATAGATTTTTCCGAATCAATCGGTTATTCTAACTTCATTCCCACTGTTCCCTTACAATGTATTAACTTGGTGATATTCTGAAAACAACCTTGTAGTATGTTAGAAGTTCATGAGGCTGCAAAAAATAGTTCTAAAATCGCAAAAATTCATTAATGATGATGTCACTGCATAATTAGGTCAAAGCAGATATTTAACGCACAGATCCTATTTAATATACCTATTAATCTATGTTACTATTGATAAGAATGACTTTCTTACACAGAGTGTGTGGTATGGCTGTGGTTTTTTTTTTTCTTAGCACTTATATTTGTTAGAGACGTGAATTTCCATATCTCTTAATAAATATACATATAACTTGAAAAAAAAAAAAAAAAATTATTAACTGTAGGTACATACTTTAAGTATGAATACATATATATACCTACTCAAATCAGAATTTTGGCTATGCACAGTTTTTTTAAACAAGGCTGATATAATTAAAATAATTGGCAAAACTTCGTTGTTTGTTTCTGGTAAACAATAGATTCCCATGTGCCACTACAACCTTGACAGGCTAGAAATGTAAGTGGTTAAGTATATAAAGGTGGATTGGCAATTTCAGACTAAGACTTATATTAACCTCTAAGTCTAGGCATCCTGACAGTGTCTTCAACATCATTCTCCTACCCTTACCCAAGTTCTATCATAATGCATTTTTATTTTTTATATTTGCAATCGGCTACACAGGTCTTTAGCAGATGTGTTCTGGGCTTGTTGGCGTTCCAAGTATGGTCCTCCAGCTGATGTTTGTCTAAGTGGAAAGTTCATGTCTGTTTACATGTTTGGCAAATAAATTGTGAACGCTTTTTTTATTAATTTTCTCATTCCAATTAGATGAATCTGTCCAGAAGAGTTGGGACGCTATATTTCCTTAATGTCTTAAATTGTGCAGGCCAAAATAATCTTATTACAGCTTAACGCTTAAGCCTGCAGAATTAGATACAAATTGTGTCAGCACAAGATATCTATATAAATAAAAATAAATTGTTTCTTTGTTTGTCCCAAGTCCGTTACCATAATATTCATTGAGTATTATGAAACTTTGTTAAGTTCTTGGGGCATTACAACTTACCCATGGAGTTTTCTGAGCTTGTAAAACAATCTTCTATGCTAACAAAGCCGTGGGCAAATGCTAGTAATTCGATAATACACTTACAGACACGGGAACAACTCACATAAAATGAATCAACCTTTTAAATATTTTGCTTATCTTACTTGATGATCAAGTGAAATTGCAGTCAAATGTGATCCATTTTTTTTTTCCTTAAAGTTCTTTTATTGGATATCTTGCTTATGAAACAGACATTTATGATTTATTTTAGGGAATTCCCGAAGTGAGTGATATTATCGCTACAAACTGCCTACAAATGTAGTACAGTTACTAAGCATTACGTATTTGGCTGTTACTGAACACAGCTCTTACGACTCTAATTAGTCATTGGATGATTTATTAATGCTTAAAAGTCAGTAAAATAACTTGAAAACAATATTAGGTATTAATTAAGACAATGTAGCTTATGTATGGCTTAAGTAGGTAAATATAAAAATAAAATTATAATTTTAATTACTGATGTGAGTAATGTTTCAGTAATATGATTTGTGCATTGTGCAGCGCTGTCTCCCATAGGATCACAGCATTATGCTGAGCGATGGCCGTTTTGCGAGGATGTGATGCATATTATCCTCCAACTTGTTCATTTTTATGGTTCCGTACCCGAGGGGTGCCAAACGGAACCTTATTATTAGGCCTCCGGTGTCCCTCAGACCGTGCGTCCGTCCGTCTATCCGTCTGTCTGTCTGTCAGCGGGCTATATCTCGTGAACCGTAATAGGTATACAGTTGAAATTTTCACAGATTGTGTATTTCTATTGCCGCTATAACAACAAATGATAAAAATTACAGGAAACGTTTTTTTTTTCATATTGTGCGCTGGTACGGAACCCTTCGTGTTGGTGGCCAGTGGCCAGTGGAGAGGTTTTAACCCCCGATGCAAAAAGAGGGGTGTTATAAGTTTGACCGCTACGTGTGTCTGTCTGTGGCATCGCAGCTCTTGAAACGGATGAACCGATTTGAATGCGTTTTTTACTTGAAAGCAAGTTTTCTGGCGATGGTTCTTAGACATGTTTTATCAAAATTATTTCAGCCGTTTAAAGATTATCAATGATTAGATATTATAAATGCGAAAGTAACTCTGTATGTAACCTTATAAGACCAGACCGTTCATTCTAAAAGTTGGCAACGTCGCAAATAGCTGTCAAATATTTACCAGTTTTTATTAATTTGGCAATATTACGTATGGAAATATGAAATATCGGTAACTAGTGAACTAGAATATGTATTAATAATGAATTGCAATAATATTATAACACTAAATTTGATGTTCTAACCGTTTTAGGTGAAAAACGGCATTTGGAAAGATTCCAAAAGTTTTCTTTTATAATTATAAAACTAAATATTCTGTGTTACGATGTTAATTATTGCATCTCATAATCAATATTTTAGTTCACTAGTTAGCCATATTTCTTATTTCCATACAGGAATATTGCCAAATGAATCAGAACAGCGAAATAATTGACAGCTATTTGCGATATTGCCCGCTTTTTGAATAAACGCTTTAAACGCCTGAACAGAGTTCGATAAAATTTGCCACACAGGCAGACTATTACCTGGGTTAGGATAGTATTATACTTTTTATCCCGGTAGTACCTACGTTTCCATGGGATAACTTCCGAAATCCACGCGGGCGTAGAGTGTAAAAGTTTATATTATAATTCAGATTGTGACGTAGTAGTACCTACTCTATCTTCACGACAAATTGTTTGTTACAGTGACGAAGCCAATCATGGCTGAAACTTTGGACCCGCTGTCTCCCAGTGTGAACAGCCCAGCACGCACAGACTCCGGCATCATGCACAAGCTGAGGATGAGGATCGGAAGAGGGGGGGCAGTTAGCAGACCGGTTGGTGAAGGTAAGGCAGAACATCAAAACCAGAGTCATTTATTTGATAAGTTATGAAATCAGACGTTACAATGCGGAAATCCATGACAGTTGTAATTTGTTTGTTTGTTTGTATGCAGATGGTAATCCCCGTAAGAACCAGTCGAATTTGAAAAAATATTTTTGTATTGAATAGCCCAATTCTTGAGAAAGGTTTTAGGTAGAGATGCTGCGAATAGTTGTTATAGCGAATAGTCGAATACCGATTAATCGCCATTCCCTATGGCAAATAGTCGAATACCCACCATTATTACTCGAATTAAAAAAAAGGAATAGGTATAAAACAAAAGTTTATTTATTATCAACTAATAATAATAGTTTATTTATTTTTTATTTATGAAAAAAAAGCGCAAACGCCTTGATCCCAATCGTGCAAGTTTTTCTGCACCACAATTTGCCCCTTTTGGATTTTAAATATTAAATGATTTATTAAAAAGCCTAACTAATTAACTTCAACATGACTGATTTTTGGCTAACTTTTTATATTAATGATAAATATGATAATTTAATAATACTAAGTGTGTTTTGATTTAAAAAATGAATAATAGTTTAATTATTTTAAAGTCTATAGTTTTTCTGTTCATTAAAAGTTTATTTTTTAGTGTTAATCCCGCAATAACTAGGTGCAGGCTTGGATGCAGTATGCAGCATGGCCCTCCCGCCCGCATAAATATGCACATGTAGAAGATGTGTTTATAATGATGCCACATAAGCACTACCTACCCAAACCAATTGGAGTACCTATATTATAACCTACATAAATAGTAGGTTTAGGTTGCATCGTAACTTATTTGCCAGAAACACGGCACTTACATAAAATGATCATACATTATGAAAAGGCCTTATTCTTAGTTAGGAAGAAGTGTTTAAGTACACCTTCATTTTGTGAGTCATGTTGCCGTTTCATAGGCGAGCCTATGGCCATAGCACTGAAACATTTCTAATGAAAAATTCCAATAACATTTTGCGGGAATTTAGCAAGGTAGGTACTACGGTGAACAACCACGCCTATGGTCAGTGAATGGGCTCAATCGGGACTTTATAATAAAATATTAGTGGACTGTATTAAAATAGGTGTAATACCATAATTCACATGAACAACGTGTATGGAAGACAGTGCAAAAGGAAAGCTCGTAATGGATCGCGTCTGTGAGCTGAGTAGTGTAGCGGGCGCGCAGCGAGCGTTGGTAGCGGGTTTGGTACCCCGAGACCACGCGCTTTCCCCGCAGTGAATCACGCGCATAAATGATGCGCCGACAGTCGGTAAAAGTCCAAATACAAACTTAGTTGCTTAGAACTGAGTGCAATCAGTTGCATACATTATAGGGTTTATTTATAAACGTTCATTAAAGTTAAGTGACGTTCAGACGTCAAAAATGTATGGTTAAACAGTCGCTAATCATTACTTAACTTTAAGCAACGTTTATAAATACACCCCTAAATTTCTAAAAGTAGGTTCAGCATTTATTAGACTGCTCACAAAAAGATCAGCCAACACTGGTGAATTGGCAAACAAAACAGTTCTTTAACATTGCCCAGCTGCATTCAATCATTCAATCATTCAATATTGGTAACTATTACAACTACTATTGACTGCATCAGCTATCCAACTTAACCTTGACCTGGCAAGGAAATGTTGTAAGTATTCTTGCAAAACGTGGAATCGCCTGACTTAATTAAATGTCCTTGGTCTGTAGAGAGTTCTGTTTTAATGGAAAAGACACAAATCGTCGTTATTTACCAGATTCCTGTCCTTCCTTTGTGTGAAATCGTCATTAATAAGAACTTTTACAGTTATGTCCGACTTTCCTTCAGGGACAAAGAAGATTTCAGCAAAAAAAAACCGCTACTTTTTTTTTGTAGCAGGCAGCTGTCTATATAACCTGGGGCGAGCCTATTGCTATCAACTGGGCACAAATCCAGACTCCGGCTGCTAACGAGAAATTCCTGTTGGAAAACACAATAACACTGCTTTATTTACTTAGTCTTCTTGAGTCTTACTTAAAAGGCCGAAAACAAATAACTGAAATTTTGAATTGTGCCTTGATTGAAATTAATTTAAATTTTTGACATTGTGATTTCTTACTTTTATTATTTATTTGTCTACTGAGACTAATTTTGTACGCCATAAAGGCTGTCATATGCTTTTTATCAAAAAAAAAAAAAAAAAACATTTTTGTAGTAGTGCTCTTCAATGTATTATAATATGATTGCCTTTGTTGTTGTTTTAGCGTGAAACTCTTATTTAAGTTTTGCATGCCTGTCGGTAAGATATGGCTGAACCTACCTGTTTAAAAATTATCACCTTTTACTGTACCCATATTTGCAAAATAAACGACTTACTTACTTACTGCCCGACCTGGGAACCTAGGACCTCATGCTCAACGGTAGTGCTTGCGACCACTAGACCAACAACGCAGACTGTAGTCTGTATCTGTGCCCGGTTCTTGGTCTCGTCCCCTATTATATGGAACTGTCTTGTACTAAACGGTTCTGCCTAAGCCTTCCGGGAAATACATACGTAATGTTATTGGTAGTTTCAATTTTATTATAAGTAATCCAGCATAGTTCCGAGCCGTTGATTTTCAAATCACTGTGACACCTGGTCCATTGTTAATTGAAGGTCGCAAACTCGCCGATAATGTAGCAATGTGGTCGACTGCTCACTGGCTATCAGTAATAGTGAAGCAGTGACTAAGTGCACTCGTCGGATATGGGAGAAAAGTGCGCCAGAGGTGATAATAATATTGTGAATTTGTGTTATATATTTTATTAGCCGCGCCCCGCAGTTACAACCGCATACGTCTCGATCCCGTGGGAATATCGGAATGAAAAGTATCCTTTGTCCTTACCCATGTCATGGTTTACCCATGCGCCAAATTTCATCCAAATCCGTTCAGCCGTTTTAGCGAGGTAGCGTAACGAACAAACTCATTTTCGCATTTGTAAAATTAGTTACGATTTATAACAGCGATATTAAATAAAATGCCTGTTTAAAAATCGATTGTATGTTTATAATAACATTAATGGATTGTTTGTAATATTGCATTGTGAGATTTTAAATGAACGCCCGCGAGTGAAAATATCATATAAATTGTGGCAGAATAAAAAATAAAAAAATAATCAAATATCATATAAATTCTGGTTGAATGAAAGTTATTGCGTGGAATTGTTACTGCGACTTTTAGGTTCGACGTCATCCCCTAGTAGTATTTTGATTTCAATTCCAAAGCGTAGGTTCTTAAGGAGAAGAAACGGCAAGAAACTCTGTGAAAACTCCTTAAATCAAGATATTATGTGTCAATATGAACCATACCAACGAAACCAGAACTGTAGCCAGATGAAAAGAAGTTATTTATTAAGAAATATTGTTATCTTGTCCAAATTTCAATAATTAATTAAAAATCCCATAGGAAACATTTTCAGTTTTTCCCGAATTTTCCAAGTTTCCGGGCAACTATTTCAATTTTTCTTTCACTGAAAACCATGTACGGACTAAACATTTTTCCTAGCATTCACATTCAGAAATAGAACGTACTTACCTGGGATATCAAAATCACTTTCACACGCCATATTTTTTACAACCTCAAGAGTTTGGGAGTTTCCAGCGAAGAGTTTCTTTCACATATTAACACCATTCCTCTGCATTTTTCCAGGATATGTGGAGTTTGGAGAGTTCAGGACAGAGAGACCTGGCATCAAGAAGGTGGGCACCTTCGCCGGAGTCTTCTGTCCTGTCGTGCTGTCTATGTTCAGTGCGCTGGTCTTCATTCGGATGGGTAAGCAGCGTTTGAAGTATTTAGCATAATCAGCCTTTAATTTTCCCAAGCCTGCTCCACCACTCGGTCCCAAGGCGTGTTGGTTATTTGAACAAGTTATAGAGAGGGTTAAAAAAAGATTTGTAATGAACATTTTTTTAAATGAGACAAACCGCGGTATTCTTAATCGCTACTCACTGTTAAATCTCTTACTGTCTTTTAATTTAACCTATCAACGAATGAAACTCAATTAATTATCTTTTGATGCGTGACCCGCGGGGGTCCGACGTGCATTTATAAGTCTCACTAGTACTCCTAAGCTCTAAGTGTCGTTTCAGTATTCGAAAATTTCTGCACAAATACGTAGTCGGTCAATAAAACACATCTATAATGACATATTGGAATTTTGTTTTGAACTCAAACGTTATCTAGTTCATGACTCAATTGTGCAAGGTCAATCTGGTCAGACAATAAGTATGTTAAATGCAAATAGATACGTTTTCTTTTAGATAATTGGTTTGATCCACGCTCAGCACTCTAATTGCGTAACTCACGATCAATCATAAACTGAATCACTTTGAAGGATATTGCTAATCCATTGCTTCATATATTCGTATTTGTCTGCTATACAATAGAAGGAGAGTCAAAATGAAACAGATTGTTATTGATCGTGCGTTACCCGATTAGGGTGCAGGTCTAAAGTTTAGACACCAGCCGATTAGTGAGTCTAAAAGGCTGAAGTAACATTTTTAGATCTGAGTGTATAACATGGTATAAAAAAGATAAACCAAGTCTCCCAATGTGATTATATTTTGTTATACCAATTTCAGCCGTATGCCAAAGTTACTATAGTTTGGTTTCTTTTTTAACCGATTTCAAAAAAAGGAGGAAATGGAAATTCGTTTTTGTATTATGCCTGTCGATGTTCTTCCCACTCTTATCAACCTCGTGCCCTTATCGCAATTTGTTTGATTCATAAAAGCTATGGTCAATAGTGATGATGACATTTTTTTTTTATACCATTCCCCCTCTAAAAAGCTTATTTAATAAAAAAGCACTTTTAATCACTGTTTTGGTGTTTGAATTTAGAACACATCTATATATGCGACCTCTATCTCAATGCTATACAACCTCCTTGCGATAATATACCGCGCTAGCGATATTTATTTCCTGTGTATCGACACAGGAAATAAATATCGCTTCACAAGTTGATTATTATTAGTAATAATATGAAAATTACTTAAAATTTTAGTAATTGTTACAATTTTAATGTGCATTTTAATTAATTCAACCTTCCTTTTTCTTCATTAAATGTCTATTTTTGCTTAAATCTTTATTTTTCTCGTAGTCATGGTATAAATAAATAAATAAAATAAATAAATAAGTTATATTTTTATCTTGATATTAAATAAATAAAGTATAGTATGCAACTCTTGAATAAAACGGATTTATATCGAGGGCCATGAATTACTCGCGTCGCTCAGGACTCTAACACTTGAATCACTCGCTACGCTCGTGATTCATCTATGGCCCTCGCTTTAAATCCGTCTTTTATTCACTAATTGCATAATATACTATTTTAGTCCGTCTTTTAGATTATAAATAGTATATTATGCAATTAGTGAATAAAAGACGGATTTAAAGCGAGGGCCATAGATGAATCACGAGCAAGTGAAGGATTCTAACGACTGAATCACGACCGTAGGGAGTGATTCATGACGATTGAATCACGAGCGTAGCGAGTGATTCAAGTTTTAGAATCCTGAGCGACGCGAGTAATTCATGGCCCTCGATATAAATCCGTTTTATTCAAGAGTTGCATACTATACTTTATACCATGACTACGAGAAAAAGAAAGATTTAAGCGAAAATAGACATTTATTGAAGAAAAAAGGAAGGTTGAATTAAGCTTCGTGCAGACTGGTGCGACGCGACAGCGCGACCCGATTCTAACAAAACAATTTCAAAGAAAACTTCACGGTATAACAATGACCGGTGTCGTCGCGCTGTCGCGTCGCGCTACTCTGCAAGGGGCTTTAATTAAAATGCACATTAAAATTGGAACAATTACTAAAATCAAAAGTAATTTTCTTATTATTACTAATAACAATCAACTTGTGAAACGATATTTATTTCCTGTGTATAGAGTATGTTTTCGCAAGGAGGTTGTATAGCATTGAGATGGAGGTCGCATATATAGATGTGTTCTAAATTCAAACACCAAAACAGTGATTAAAAGAGCTTTTTATTCACTGTTTTCAGTGAATAAAATAAGCTTTTTAGAGGGGGAATGGTATAATAGTATATTATGCAATTAGTGAATAAAAGACGGATTTAAAGCGAGGGCCATAGATGAATCACGAGCAAGTGAAGGATTCTAACGACTGAATCACGACCGTAGGGAGTGATTCATGACGATTGAATCACGAGCGTAGCGAGTGATTCAAGTTTTAGAATCCTGAGCGACGCGAGTAATTCATGGCCCTCGATATAAATCCGTTTTATTCAAGAGTTGCATACTATACTTTATACCATGACTACGAGAAAAAGAAATATTTAAGCGAAAATAGACATTTATTGAAGAAAAAAGGAAGGTTGAATTAAGCTTCGTGCAGACTGGTGCGACGCGACAGCGCGACGCGATTCTAACAAAACAATTTCAAAGAAAACTTCACGGTATAACAATGACCGGTGTCGTCGCGCTGTCGCGTCGCACTACTCTGCAAGGGGCTTTAATTAAAATGCACATTAAAATTGGAACAATTACTAAAATCAAAAGTAATTTTCTTATTATTACTAATAACAATCAACTTGTGAAACGATATTTATTTCCTGTGTATAGAGTATGTTTTCGCAAGGAGATTGTATAGCATTGAGATGGAGGTCGCATATATAGATGTGTTCTAAATTCAAACACCAAAACAGTGATTAAAAGAGCTTTTTATTCACTGTTTTCAGTGAATAAAATAAGCTTTTTAGAGGGGGAATGGTATAAAAAATATTGGATACTTATTTTTCCTTTTTTTACGTAATCTAAAGATTACTGCGATACATTGAGATAAAATGTGCCATGACGTCACGAGTATGTAGATTTTATACATACTAGTGACGTAGCGACCCTCACTCCCCAACTTAAAATGCGTTTTATGTAAGTAATTTTGTATTATGATAAATCAAAAAATACGTGTCTAATATGTTTTTATTATCTGACTGACGGACTAATTAGAATTTCATTTTTTTTACCCAGTCATCATCCCTATTATCCACTCTCCTTATAGAAGTAAAGTATTAAAATCCTTATTTACAACTCACGTGATTGCCACTCAAACAAATATCAACTTTACGGTACTTTATATTGAGTTGGTTTCAGTACAAAAAAATATTCCAAAATTGTGTTAGTATTGGAAACTAAACTTTATGTGTAGGTATTAGAGTAATTTTTCCGACATCGCATAAATTGTGAACGCTGTTTTTTTTTCTATTTCAGGTTACCTAGTCGGCAATGCAGGTCTGCTGGTCACCCTAGGCCAGTTTGGTATAGCGTACCTAATCGTGATATTCACTGTGACTTCCATCTGTGCTATATCTACGAATGGCGCTGTTGAGGGCGGAGGAGTGTATTGTATCCTTTATATAAAGTACCTAATTTCTTCGTGGGTGCAACTTTCTAGTTTAGAAATACATGAGCTGAGGTAAGAAAAGGACACCTAAGAAGGAAACGTTAATGAAGCGAAGAGTGAAAGATAAAAATAATATTTCCTTATAAAAATTACGTCATTTCCTTCTATATGATTTTTATAAAATACATTAACTTGTTTTGACGTACGTGTATTAGGTTAGTTAATTGACTCATGCGTGACTTTGCGGAAATCCATTATAAAATACAATAGACGATGTAATATACGTCGTCTATTGTTTTTTTTTTTGTGTATTATTATGCAACCAGACCATTTTTGAAACACGTCAATGGTACTTCTCATAGCTTTATACTATTCCCAATATTTTGTCTTCTCCTGCCAATCTCTCATAAACCCTTCATCAAGCTTAGGAGTAGATACGTTATTTTCCAGCAAAATGTATGGAGGCAGGAAATCCTGATGGTACCCCCCCTTCATATGAAATGTCAACCGTGGTCTGGTTGCACCCTTAGGAAGTCTTACCTAGACAAGAGACTATCGGGAGTGCACTTTTTTGGTCTTCAAAATGGACACCAGAGAATTCAATAAATAACACATAATGATGCTCGATAACTCTATTGTCTGCTTTCTTTTCTTTTTTATCATAAGTTAGTCATGAATCCTTAACTTTGTCTCAGTTATGATAAGCAGAACGCTAGGTCCGGAGTTCGGGGGTGCTGTGGGGACATTGTTCTTCTTTGCCAACGTGGTGTCCAGCGCTCTCTGCATATCTGCCTGTACTGAAGCATTAGTCGAGAATTTTGGACAAAATGGTGGGTTTCATTTCGCTGAATTCTATTCGCACCGGGAAACTTTGCAATACACGTGCTAAAAGACTGCACGATGTGTGCTAACTGAATAACGTAGGTACCGATATTTTTACAAAAGATGGCTGTATATGGGAAAATGTACTTGAGTGTGTTAAGTTCTGTGCTCGATTGATCGCAATAGGCTGTGCTATAGTGGCCCTTATTGCATGAGACTTAAACATAACTGGCGAAATATGTCTGTACTGTTCACCTCCGCTTAATTTTTCAGGGAATAATAAACAATGTTAATATCCAACGCGAACAAATCTGGGTTTAAAAAAATACGTGTCATTTATAACTTCCTCACAAAATAAATATCGTTTTTCAATTATTGTTTAGAGGTATGAAGAACAGGGTGTAAAGTTCACTCATCCTCTTTAGGAGGTTCCTCGGATCAGATGGGGGTCGTGCCTGGCGGGCAACTGCCCAACGATTGATGTCGCTGTTCGCGCGGTAAATTCTACTTGCGCGATGCAAGATTTGTGTGACGTCAGGTCTTTGATGCGTAGCTCGCATGTAGCGATGTAGATGTCGCCACAATTGTATAGAAGAAATTCCTTTTACCCATAAAACCTTTTCTACTGTTCCCATTCTTGCAGGTTACCTGGTGGGTTCCAACCCAGGTATCCCAGACGGGTGGTGGTACCGCTTCCTGTACCGGTCAGGGTTGAACGCCATCGGACTGGGCGTGTCCTTGGCCGGAGCCTCACTCTTCGCCAGAACCAGTCTGGCCATCTGGATGACGATGCTCATCTGTTTGGGAAGCGCTTTCCTAAGCTTCTTTGTGACGCCTCCTAGTCCGGTAAGTTATTACCCGACTGCAGCGAAGCCAAAAAAAGAGGGTTATGTGTTTGACCTGTAGGTATGTATGTCCGTTACTATGTTCCCTCGTAACTACTAAACGGCTGAACTGATTTTGATGAATAATATGTCATTAGATTAGTCTTTATTGCTTGAGTGTCATTGAAAAAATAAAAAAAATAAACATAATCGTGGATTTTTGGCAGATAATATAAACATGGCAATAGATCTTGTATTGTTAAATTTAAGAAGATGCCTCCGACTGCATGACATTGTTTGTAGTGCTACGTGGGAATAGAGACAGAAATAGGTCATCTTGTTTCCATCTTTTTTAAAGTTCTTTTTTTATTCAGTCGGGTTTTAGATTTCAAAAATTAACTTTTTTAATTTTACTTTATACTATAGGCCTTTGTCCTGCAGTGGGACAACACAGGTTATAATAAAAATAGTAAAAAAACTTGAATATCCAATCTTAGATTAATTTATATTATGTATTGCCACTTAATAAACTATCTAGTTTAGCGGTATATAGTGTTAAGTTCATTTTTGATTGACAGTTTGTAATAAAAAGGCCCTCAAGAAATTCGGTATTTGAACTTTATCATGTATGTCATTGAGTTTCTGTTCCCAAAACTTGATAATTTTCTGAGTTTCTGAATTCAAATATAGTTTTAATGCATTTTGTGGTGCCCTAGAGGGTCCATAATTGTGCCTAGCTTTAAACGATATGAGTATTAGATAGTTAAGGTGTCCACGAGACCTTATCGAGACCAGCGTCGGACAGCACCTGTCTGGCATTAATGCTGAAATTAACCTTTTTGGCGCAGCCGTGAGACACACTATTATTGTTAAAATATTATTTTAAATTTTTTATTTTTTGTTTTTTGTGTTTCACGAACTGTGTTCAAATAAACATTATTCTTCCTTTCTTTCTTTCTCTTTCTTTCTTATAATTAAGCTTACTCCGTCTGTTTGTCTGTCTATCACAGGGCTGTATTTTTTACCGTAATAGTTAGCCAGTTAAAATCCGTAATATGGCCTTGGTTATGGTAAATAATAAAAATTTGGTAAAGTATAATGGTTTCCGTACTACGGAACGATCTTGTCTGCAAGACTTTGTCTGTTTTTAAATATTTCCAAAAGGAAATAAATATTTGGCCTTTTATAAAATATTTATTAATTATAATGTATGGTCAACCTCGTAATTCGTTTATCACCCTAAAGTTTAATATCACTTGCACGTCGCAAAAAGACAAGGTAAATTTTTGCTTTTAGAAAGAAAATACGTTTAGGTATTCGCGGTACACACTTTTCCCTACCATTATCGCGCCTCCTGGTCTATTCCTTGATATGCAATGGTCTAGCCCCATGAAACATGAGGTTCCAGGGGCTAGTGTAAATCTGGAGTTCTTTCGATTAATCGAGTCTGGTCAAACGACGCTGGTGTCGGTGCATTTCATTTTCATTCAAAACCATTGTGACAGATAGTTTCAACCTTAGTGAAGTTTCAAGTTACTGGTAATTATTGTCAAAAGTGGTAAACCAATTATGAGGTAGGTTCACTATACCTATCAAAACGGGTATTGATCACCACGCTTGCGCAGTGTAGACTAGGTTTTTTAACGTTTTCTTTCACATGTTTTTGTATCTATCTTTTTTTTGTAGATAGAGAAACCAGACACGAATCACATCGTGAACATAACAACGTTCCCCTACACTGGTCTCAACTCCACCACGCTGTATGACAACCTGTATCCCGCGTACGGCCGCGACTACACCACAGCGGCTGGCCAGATGGTGGATTTTGCTAGCGTTTTCGGGGTCTTATTCACTGGGGTGACTGGGGTCATGGCGGGGGCTAATATGAGTGGTAAGTGTTATGGACATGTAGGTTAATATTATTATTTAGTTAGGAGGGTATGTGTCTCTTTCGTTATAATCAGCCATATTTTAACTACTGATGGTAGTGTTGGTTATTGCGCAATAGAAAAACCGTTTGCAATTCAGATCACATTATAATTTACTATCAAATTAATCACACTGGCAATTCACACACTGTAGATACACGACACAACTATTCGAAACGCACGACAATTTCTAAACGCGTTCACTACTTGACCGCCACCGATGAACCTCCTTAGCTCCGGCCGGTCCGAGCGTTATGTTGTAGACTCTGCTGATAAGTCAACTAAGTAACGTGTTTCTGACATAGTTATATATTACTAGCGACCCGCACCTGCTTCTCACGTTATTTACGACGAAAAACATTATTACGATATTTCTTTATTATATGGGAAATAAAATATCAACGTAAAACTTCTCTAGATAATGGTGAAGAAAACCGCATCAAAGTCCGTTGCGTAGTTTAGAAGAACAACGCGCTCACACAGACAGACAGGAAATCTTTAACTTTTGATTAATTTATAATATATATATATAGATGAAGCCTACCAAATGTATTTTGTTTCTTGTAAATTCTTTTGCTCTGTCTTTAAGAAAGTAAAATCATACTGTTTTACTATAACTCACTAGTCTTTTTTTTTCTACCTAGTGTAAATAGTTATGTTAAAAATTGTAAAAGTTTATATTACGTGCAGAAAAGATTAGTATTTTTGTTTTTAATTAAAAATAGGTCGTATTCTGTATCTTCAGAAGATCAAAACATATCCAATTATTTAGACTGTTTCACCCTTACTTATTTAAAAAAAGTCCTCTCTTTGTAGGTATAATTTTTGGTTTGTTATAGAAGATTGAAATATAATATTAATTACACACAATAATGGCAAGAGTGGAAGAAAAGAATAACTGTGGATAGAATATTCAAATATAATGTGTGAGAGGTACCTAATTATATTGTTTTTTTTTTTGCCCTCATTACGTAGGAAAAACATAAATGCTGAAATGTGGGCAGTCTATAGCCAAAGTCATTTATTTCAAGTAGGCCACTAACAGGCACTTTTGAACGTCAAAATTAACAAGAAAATAGAATTGATTCTATTTGCCGCTTCCAAAAGGTAGTTTCGTATGGAGAAGGCTGGTCAAGAAGCTCAATAGTTACTCTTCTGTCTTAGGGAAGCGTGATTTAATTTTATGTGTAAAAAAAATAACCTTTTTTTTACCACCAGGTGAACTAAAGAACCCATCCCGCAGCATCCCGTTCGGCACGCTGGCGGCGCTACTGTTCACGTTCATCTCGTACATCGCGCTGAGCGTGCTCACGGCCGCGACGTGCTCGCGCGAGCTGCTCGTCAACAACTACGTGTATCTACTGCCTATTAACGTGTGGCCCCCGTTTATTGCTGTCGGTGAGTGAAATTTTGGGTTTAGGGATTAAAATCACACGTATACGAATCCGTATTTTTATGTATCTGGTTTAGAGTTAAAAAAAAACGTATACTAATCAGTATTTTTATGTATCTGGTTTAGAGATAAAATCACACGTATACGAATCAGTATTTTTATGTATCTGGTTTAGAGATAAAATCACACGTATACGAATCAGTATTATTATGTATCTGGTTTAGAGATAAAATCACACGTATACGAATCAGTATTATTATGTATCTGGTTTAGAGATAAAATCACACGTATACGAATCAGTATTTTTATGTATCTGGTTTAGAGATAAAATCACACGTATACGAATCAGTATTATTATGTATCTGGTTTAGAGATAAAATCACACGTATACGAATCAGTATTATTATGTATCTGGTTTAGAGATAAAATCACACGTATACGAATCAGTATTTTTATGTATCTGGTTTAGAGATAAAATCACACGTATACGAATCAGTATTATTATGTATCTGGTTTAGAGATTAAAATCACACGTATATGAATCAGTATTTTTCTTCTCTTCTGCTACTTAGAGATGTCATTCACTAGAGCGAGACGTCTATTGGCACTAATAAGCACTCATTGCGAATGCTGATCCGTACGTGCAAATTTGATTTCACCCTCAGTATTCCGTTTAGTATTCAGTTCTTCTCTTGTGTCTGCACGAATTAGGACAAAAACAATTATTAAACCTCAGCAAGTACTACACTTGCTAAGGTTTAAGTTCCAGTATTTATTTCAGGTTTGTCCGACGAAATTCAAGCACAAACGGAGTTCTTGGTCATGAGTGCTTGACGCGGCAAGGTAGCCACGCCTTATTTGTAGAATTTATGATTAAAAAACACCGTTCGAGCTCGAAACGAGTTAAAGATTGACTAGTACTTCAAGAGAGAAGAGGCGAGATTTTTATTAATATTGTATTTTATTTCCAGGTATGCTAATGGCTACGTTCTCCGCTGGTCTATCCAATTTAATCGGTGCTTCAAGAGTACTGGAAGCTTTAGCGAAAGATAACATATACGGTGAGTAACTTCATATTGTTTTATACTAAATAAAAAATGCAAAAAAACATTAAAATTCAAAATTCATTTATTGAAACTAGGCTGAGAATCAGCACTTTTCGAACGTCAAAATTACATCATACAGTCCCTCAAAAACGCCCACCCTTCACCACTTCCTAGTGCGTTTGCTGGGAAGAAGAAGTGGCGCAACAAACTCCCCAGCAGCACAGCTGTCTGTTCAGTTAGAAAAACTTGATTCTATATAAAAAAAATCTAAATAAAAATTATTTGCTATTTATGTCAGCTAGCACACGCCAATATACCAACAAAAAACATCGAAATCTATACTCAAGCGAAAAATCAACTTACATTTATTACCATCGCATCGCATCATAATCCTTTATAGTATATGTTATTATATTTTTTATATCACAAAGCCACGCGCGCTTTTCTTGTGGTAAACAATTGTACAAACACGCTGTGAATGTGAGCGTGAAGAAGAGTAGCATCAGCACATAACTCACAAACGCACACACACACACACACACTTCCGACTTCGTCGTTGTCTCGGATGGTACCGAGAGCTCCTGCGCTTACACACACATTCAAAGCGTGTTTGTTCACTTGGTCACCACAAGTAAAGCGCGCGTCGCTTCGTGAGATAAAAATACTGTACAAAATATTCAGTAGTAACAAATGTAGTTTGTATTGAGTCTCCGTGGCAGTTATGCTCATTGTTAATAAGAGGAGAACATAAAGTAAATAATGAAAATCAAGTAAATCTGCTATCATAAACATATACATGTAATGAGAAAAAATGCTTCGTATCAACACTTTATATCAATCTCTATTCCCACCTTCTCCCCCAGGGTTCCTCCTCCGCCCGATGGTGTCCCGCTCCGGTAACCCAGTGGTGGCAGTGCTGGCATCCTGGCTGCTGGTGCAGGTGGGCATCATGGCCGACTCGCTCAACGCCATCGCGCAGGTCAACTCCGTTCTCTTCATGACGAGCTACTTCGCCATTAATCTGGCTTGCCTAGGGCTGGATCTGGCTTCGGCGCCTAATTTTAGGTGAGTTTAATCAATTTTACTAGAGTATCTACGGCGTTACAAGTTTTGGCAGGCAGTTATTTGCCATTACTGAAGTAATTAAACTTGTTTATTTTTCATAACATTGAAATAATTGTACTATCCTCAGGGTGCTTGGATTTGTGCTCGGTTAATGGCAATGAGCTCGCCTCATATTAAATGTGACTTCAAACTTATTGGCGGGATGGGGCTGTACTCGACGCCTATGTTCAAGTGCCTACCTGTTTTGTAACGTATAGCTTTTATGTTGTACCGCATGGATATCGGAAAATATACCACGGGAACGTACTACCGGGATAACATACCCAACAGCCGAGAAAAAGGTCATTGACTCTTATCGTTGCGCCTGCGTTGCCGTCAACCATAATTATTTTGTTATGTGTAATTTTGAATCTGTGATATATTTTAAAGTATTCGTTTTTAATGATATGATGTCAAGGCATATTTATTTTTACATTTTTTAAATCTAAATGAAATGCGCAATTTAAATAAAAAAAATGATTGAATAAGGATAAATATAATATCGGTCAAAATATCTTCAGAAATAACAATGAAATTTTGAAAGATAGAAATGGTTATTGTCGGCAATCCTTAGAAGATGTTTTGAAGACTTTTTGAGATATACAATCCTGTAGAACATAAATTTTATTTTTCTCTCACGGTTTACGCTCCCAGTCGGTATGATTTTTTCCGACATCTTCAATAATAATCGTCATATTTCAGCCAATATACACAAAACCTTAATGAATTTTACACCAAAACCTCCGCATGAATCACTCCGTCCATTGGTGAAAACCATTTGAAAATTTGTTCGGTAGTTTTCGAGTTTATCGCGTTCAGACAGACAGACAGACGCGGTGGAGAGATTTTGGTTTATAATATGTAAGGATTGTGTGTTATTGCCATCCAGGCCGTCATTCAAGCAGTTCTCGTGGGTGACGTCCCTGCTGGGCCTGCTGGGCTGCGCGGCGCTGATGTTCGGGCTGCGCGCGCTGTACGCGCTGGGCGCGGCGCTGGCGTGCGCCTCGCTCGTGGTGGCGCTGCACCTGCTGTCGCCCGCCGCCGCCGACCCCAAGTGGGGCTCGCTCAGCCAGGCGCTGATATTCCATCAGGTGAGGAGAACTTATCAACAGCTATCGTTCAGAAAGCAAATAAAAATAGCAAAAATAAAGTGCGTTATGAATCTGAGAATGTTCAAACTCGTTCACTTTCATCTTTGTCCATTGCTTAATAACCGTAGTGTCCTATAAGTGAAGGAGTACACCGACATAATACCTGAGGGGCAATCTGTCAAAAATACAATCAATTTACCAACAAGTTTGACAGATTGCGACTTGAATGTGAACGTTTTTTAATTACGAAAATTGGCCTTCTGATGTTACCCTTTATTTATGTGTCATTTATTGTGTATATATTTTGTTAGAAATCCTAAATAAATAAATATTAATCATTGTCATCATTACAATTAAGTATCTAAACATTCCCAGGTCCGCAAATACCTGCTACTGCTGGACCCTCGCCGCGAACACGTGAAGTTCTGGCGACCACAGATGTTGTTACTGATCGCCTCGCCACGACAGTCCGCGCCGCTCATCGACTTTGTTAACGATCAGAAGAAGGTAATAACTAGTTATAACTAAACCCCAGCTACACGTGAAGTTCTGGCGACAACAGATGTTGTTACTGATCGCCTCGCCACGACAGTCCGCACCGCTCATCGACTTTGTTAACGATCAGAAGAAGGTAATAACTAGTTATAACTAAATACCAGCTACATATGAAGTTCTGGCGACAACAGATGTTGTTACTGAACGCCTCGCCGCGACAGTACGCGTCGCTCATCGACTTTGTTAACGATCAGAAGAAGGTAATAACTAGTTATAACTAAATACCAGCTACATATGAAGTTCTGGCGACAACAGATGTTGTTACTGAACGCCTCGCGACTGTCTGCGCCGCTCATGGACTTTGTTAAGGATTAGAAGAAGGTATCTAATGTTTTGAGTCAATGTAAAACATTGTTTATAAGTTTTTTTATTTATTTATTCATATAACAATTTGCATTGTGTTTGAATTAGGTAGTACATTAAAAACAATAAATTATGAATATCAAACAGTAATTTCACTAAAAATAAAATCAATAACATAATATAAATATTGTGTCAATAGAATGTAAATAGTAATTATATAAATTATTTTAAATTGTAAATATTATCATGTCAAATGCTTATAAATCTAATCTATTACCTATTACCTAAAAAAAATCGGCATACCAATCGCGTCATGAAAAATCGTTATTCAAGCTGTGTATCGAATGGGCCACTCCTACGCATCGTAACGCAATGGGCATTCAATTAAATATATAGCTTCCTCTAGTGGCTGTACTTATACAATTTGAAATTTAATTCGTTTGCATCCTCTTAAGGGGTCATTGTACTCATCATTACGAACAACTTTCACTAAGGGGCCAACCTTGAAAACGCGAAAAAGAAATCAGCTGTTCCATACATTAATGTTCGCATAGCTCGTTATAATGTAGAGAAATGCAGATTTTTTTTTCATTACATTGTATGTATGATCGGCGTTCGGCAGTGATTGCCTTATATTTTACCATTGAATGGCACCAATAAGAGGGAAGAAACCAACGTAAACTATTAAACGAGGTGCCCATCGTACGGCGCTACATTTGGCAACACCATGCGTTGTTATGCAATACAATATGGCCTAAAGTCCCCGTCACGAGAAGCTATAAATTTTGTAAACAATGAACTTCTACTAAGTTACATAGCGAAACAAATAATCCCAAATTCAATCAACTCAAAGTAACATACGTGTAATACGAAACTAACGAGCAATTGCATTTGGTCGGGTTATATTTTAGCGATATAAAGTGCTGTGGTCTAATGTTTTGTGGTACGGAACGCGTCTGAGTTCCAGTAGGTACCACAAAAGTTGAGTTTAATTTGATAGAATTTGCGATTATTTATTGTTGATTGAATTGTCGCTACGTAACTTAATAGAAGTTCTTTATTTACAAAATTTACAGCTTCTCGTGACGGGGACTTTAGCTAATACACGACTTTATTCTACCAAAATAATAAGAAATGCTATTATTTTATAAAATAACTGTTACTTTACAGGGTGGTCTCTTCGTGGTGGGTCACGTGCGAGTGGGTGAACTGGACGGCTCGGGGGATCCTTTGGCAGCTGAACACAAGTACTGGCTCAAGTTGATCGACCATCTCAAGGTTAGACACTACAACACATGACAAACCGACAGCTGTGAACCCTTTTTCATAAAGCATAAAATACTCACCTTACCATCTATCTTTAACCTAGAAACATGCAAATTTGTTAGAAAATACATGAACTTTTTCACAACACGCGGCGATAAACATAAAGACCGATCTGTCAGATATATAATATGTTAATATTACCCTCTTCGCGCATGAAACTACATTCAAATAGCTCCTACGTAATGTCCATAAAAATATTTAATAAACTACGTGATGCAATAAAAGATTAAACCAGCGATACGACATTTATAAATAAGATCAAGCAAATATTCATTTAAAAAGCATACTACAAGATAAACGAATACTTACATAACAAAAAAAAAATAACACATGCAGTTATCATACACATTTAGTCGTATAAATATAATTCATAAATATTGTAATAAATAGTTTTTTGTAACCAATCCACTATAGCCTATACTTACAAAATTTCATATCTAAGCAGTTTGATAGCAAAATCCCGTGAACACGATGACCAGATCTGTTTAACTCCCCTTTTTGCATCGACCAATGAAACAAAAATACATAGTAATATTTTGTCGTTGGTGTTTTTTTGTTGTTCGTGTGTTTAGTTACAATGATCACAGATGTCTGACCCTTTTTCGACCACTAGAAATAGATCAAAGATGAGATAGTTTTTGAAAGTTGATGAGATTTCTACAGCGGCGGCGGCGGTTCTGCAGGCAGAAACAGTCCTTACGGTGTATAGATATGAAATTCTTTGATAGTACTTCAACAACCCATCAACAGCGGGTGTTGACCAAAAAGATTTTTTTTTCTTTTTTTTTCTGGTGTTTTGATGTCGATACCCATCACGTCTGCGCAGTTTCGCTAGCTAATATAATTTGACCCTGTATAATTTATTTATTAATATATTATAAAACATTTTAAAAGAGTTACAAGTAGTAAGAAGTAAGACTTTCTTGCCCATTCTTCTCCATATAAAACCATCTTTTGGAAGGGGGCAACTAGAATAAGTTTTATTAGACTTAAAAAGTGCCTTTTTATGGACTTTGTTTTTATATATTTCAGGTAAAAGCATTCGTAGAGCTGAGTCTCTCATCGTCGGTGCGTTCCGGCGCGGCTCAGTTAGCTCGACTGGCTGGTTTAGGTGCCATGAAGCCGGACACCGTACTGTTGGGCTACAGGGATACTGCCACACCCATTGACTTCTTTAGAGAGTGAGTAGTTTAAAATGTACTACAGTATTTATAAATGATTACGGTTTCTGGACATTGCATGTGTTTATAGAGAAACAGGGTGTAAAGTCCATTCATCCTCTATAGAAAAGGGAGGATCCTACGACCAGACGGGTGTCGTGTCTGGCGGGCAACTGCCCGACAATTGATGTCGGGACGTTGTATATATGCTAGTCGCGCGGTAAACTTTGGTTGCGCGATACAGGATTTTGCGTGGCGTCAGTGTGATGCGTAGTTCGCGTGCGGCGATGTAGATGCCGAACTTATGGAGCTCAACGATTCGACGAACAATACCAAAGAAGGGACATTTGGGTAGGCCGCATAAATTACTCAAACTGCCAGACCATGATTAAAATTAACTGAGAAAAGAACAACACAAAACAAAACAAAAAAATACTTATGACCCACATTAGTTTTCACATTCACAATAATTAAAATAATACTTTACAAAGTAAATATTCATGTCATTCTTTATATAAAATTCATCAATGACAATGTGTATGTAAAAATCACAAAATGAAATAAATTAATAACTCATCTTTCTTCTTCCTCCACAGCCCCATATCCCCCTACAAAACCGATCTCTTCGACCTAGAAACAGGCGAGACGATATTCCCTCTGCGCGCGCCGACGACACCGCGACTGTCGAGCAGCGAGTACGTGCGCGTCGTGTCCGACGTGCTGTGCGTCAACAAGAACGTGGGCCTGTGCCGGCACTTCCACCTGCTGGACATGGCCAAGGTGGAGCGGTGAGTTTTGTGCTTAGATGGGTTTAAGATGTCACTTGGGTCGTCTTCCAGTCTAATCTGGTCAATGGGATAAAGAGAAAATACTTGCTGCTCTAGACTAGTGCAAGTATTGAAAGTTAAGTATTTGGAAATTACGATAAACACACAATGTAGATTGTTGTTGTGACTTATTATGTATTCTTCAAGTCATAGTGTCGAGTTCGAACACCTCTGACTTTTCAGATTCATGTGCGTATTGTATGACTTGCTTCAAAAACGGTGAAGGAACACATCTTGAGGAAACCGGAATGCCTGAGAGATATTTCTCGATGGCATGTGAAGCCAAGTCAAGTGACACCAGGTTTATTTATTTAGTAGCTGCCCGCCTCGGCTTCGCACGAGTAGCACTATGTACTTATCTACGGCGCACCTACCTAGCTACCCTACTCTGCTAAATTCACATTCATCAAACGCGCCAACTGTCCAACGCGTGTAGTTAAAATAGTCATAGAGTTTTGTGAAATTTTCCAATTTTCTGCGCAATTTTCTTAATTTTTCTTTCCGTAAAAACCTTCTCCTTACACTAACAAACACATCAAAAAAGAATTAGCGAAATTGGTCCAGCCGTGATGCCGTGACCAAGGGAAATAGGGATTCATTTTTATATAGAGATTATGGCACTCCAACGACTAGATCACAAAAACATAAATCATAATTTAACTTATAAACTACAGCGAACTTGTCACTTAAAGGTGTGCCCAACTTTTACATAGTTTGCCTATTTATAATTAAAGTGATAAAAATCATAATAAAGACTGACTTAAACATTACCCATCCTTCTTTGCAGAAAATCCCCGTCTCTCCAATACATAGACGTATGGCTGGTCGAGGTCCTCTCCCCGAACTGCGAGGAGCCTTTCACAGTCCGCGGCCTGTTCGCGCTACAGTTGGCCGCCGTAGTGCGCTCGGCTAGAGGCTGGCAGCACCTGCGCCTGCGCCTGCATGCGGTCCACGTGCCTGCGCAACATCCTACTACTATACATGGTAAGTGTGATGATATATTTATTTCTGTATCTATCCGTGACAACACTGCCTGCAAAAAAAAAAAATGTTGCAGCGCTGGTATTGTAATAGGGCCATACAATACCGGCGCTGCGACATTTTTTTTTTTTTTTTTTTAATGTCGCAGCATCATGCTGAGATACGAGCCTTTTGGCCTCGCACAGGACTTTCTGTTTTTATTTTTATTTTACTTTGATTTTTAATTTATGTTTCTATGAGTGTGTTTTCAATTTTTGATCACCTGTGCGAGACTCAATATAGTATATTATGCAATTAGTGAATAAAAGACGGATTTAAAGCGAGGGCCATAGATGAATCACGAGCAAGTGAAGGATTCTAACGACTGAATCACGACCGTAGGGAGTGATTCATGACGATTGAATCACGAGCGTAGCGAGTGATTCAAGTTTTAGAATCCTGAGCGACGCGAGTAATTCATAGCCCTCGATATAAATCCGTTTTATTCAAGAGTTGCATACTATACTTTATACCATGACTACGAGAAAAAGAAAGATTTAAGCGAAAATAGACATTTATTGAAGAAAAAAGGAAGGTTGAATTAAGCTTCGTGCAGACTGGTGCGACGCGACAGCGCGACGCGATTCTAACAAAACAATTTCAAAGAAAACTTCACGGTATAACAATGACCGGTGTCGTCGCGCTACTCTGCAAGGGGCTTTAATTAAAATGCACATTAAAATTGGAACAATTACTAAAATCAAAAGTAATTTTCTTATTATTACTAATAACAATCAACTTGTGAAACGATATTTATTTCCTGTGTATAGAGTATGTTTTCGCAAGGAGGTTGTATAGCATTGAGATGGAGGTCGCATATATAGATGTGTTCTAAATTCAAACACCAAAACAGTGATTAAAAGAGCTTTTTATTCACTGTTTTCAGTGAATAAAATAAGCTTTTTAGAGGGGGAATGGTATAAAATACTTTTTCTTTCTTTCATAACATCGCTCTTGACCGATTTTTTTATATTTTTTTTTAGCAGTCTGAGATTACTTTTAGCTCGACCTGTATCTTTATATATATGGAAATATTGCAATACATAATGTATTTCGCGTCGTTCCAGAAGCGGGTCGTACAGTGACGGTGGGAGAACATTCTGCGCTGGAGTCGCTGGGCGCCGGCCGGCCGCTCGAAGAGAGACTCGACAAACTGCTCAAGTTGCTGAGAATCAACGCTACTACACATATTGTAAGTTAATAATCTTTTAATTCAAACTCAAACTTAACGCATTTACTTCAATTAAATTATTTACAAGCACTTTTGGACGTCAAGAAGTTGGTCGTAAGCTAGTTGCCCATTCCAAAGCGTAGTAGGTTCCTATGAAGAAAAACAGACAAGAAACTCCACGGACACTCTTTTAAATCAAAATCAATCAATTTTCCCAACTATGTTGGGGTCGGCTTCCAGTCTAACCGAATGCAGCTGAATACTAGTAGTTTACATGGAGCGACTGCCTATCTGACCTCCACAAACCAGTTACTGGGTAATTCGTCACCCCTTGGTAAGACTTCAACGGATGAGTCTCGGTATGTAAAGATGGTCACTCATCCATGGACCAACCCCGGCAAGCGTATAACTTAGCCACGAACTCCTCATTAAAATCAAAATATTGTTACAAATATATTGGTTACATCATCTATGTTGAAATTATACATGTGTATATGAGAAGGATTTTTTTTAAAGAAGAGTGAAAGAACACTATTTTCCACTTCGTCATAGTTGTTTTTTTTTTTTTTTGTATTTATTATTTTATACTAAGTACATTATAATTAAGTATATATATTTTAGTGATATTTATTTTAGAAGTATGTATGTAAGTTTATTCTCATAATGTATGTTTAAGTATAGTTAATAAGTATTATAGTTAAATTAGTGAATAATTAGGTGTTTTTATTTTATTTTCTCTTCTATTACACACGTTGTCTACATCTCTACTTGTCTACTTTCCTATCGCAGGTATGCTGGAAGAGATTTCTTTAGAAATAAGCATCACCTTTGTACGTATTTTTCTGTTCCTGTTTTTCTTGTCTGTTTATATGTGTGTACATAAACCGTTAAATAAAAGGATGTAGAAATTCAACTAGCTTCAACTTTCTGACTAACTGACCGACTATTTGACGATTCAAAAGTGTCTGTTTGATTGAAATAAATGCTTTGAGTTTGAGTTTAAATACGTGCACGTTAAAAGCGTCCAGTGCCAAAAGAAATTAAAAAAAAGCCGAGGCTTCATTAGACTGCAATAACTGTTACACTCACACAATCCACGTCGAAAGCGATAGATCGATGATCGTGAATTGTTAGACAATATAATAGTTAGCTGTCGTGAATAGATCCAGCACACGACGTATTGCCCTGTGCTAGATCTATTGATTAAAAAAACAAAACCCAATGTTAATTATTAAGTTAATTAATGTTTACATGCCAAAACGGCTGATTCTATATGTAAAACTCCATCCTATTGTAAATATCTACACCCTATGCAAATAAACAAATAATTATTTAACACTTCAAGCACAAAAATTTTAAGAGGCGGACTTAATGCCATTATATTCTCATATGATCAAGATAATTCCCTCGCTGTAGTGTAAATTTTCCAAAAATTATTAAATAATAATAACAAGGCAAGATTGACGTAGGATTTGGTCACATTACAAGATCATGTGGTATCCACCAATCGATGTCAATCATGTCGATGTAATGTATATTTAGTATATAAACTACTGGTTTTTATTAAACTAACAAAATGATTTCTGTCTGTTCCAGGTAACCGAGTGGCCTAAATTAGATGAATATAGCAGATTTTCTAACGACGATGAAAACAACATGTACCAACGAGTGCCTGTCGGCTATTTACAAATGTAAGTTCTATATCATTTACTTTTTATTGTAAACTTATTATTTCTCATCAGTAACTTTACAGGACTTCTACATTTCCCTGAAAACTTCAAAATACTGACATGGTGCATATAACAATGCGATGTTCAATTGGAATTCGAAGCGTAGAGGTCTACGCAGGTGTAGTATACATACTCAATACTTTATTTGCATTCCACAACGCAAAAAAAAAGGCAATTTATTTCAAATAAACCAATTACAGGCACTTTTGAATTGTCATGGGGTCGGTCAGTCAGAAAGATGAAGCTAGTTGCCCATTCCAAAGCGTAGTAGGTTCCTATGGAGAAGAACGGGCGAGAAACTCCACGGACACTCTTTTAAATCAAAATATTCTTACAAGATATTGGTTACATCATTCATGTTGAAATTATGCATGTGAGAACAACGTAGAAAGACGTGCACGTTGCAATGTGTACTTAGGTGGTAAGTTATTGTTATATGTGATCATTATGGACCCTGTCGGGCACAGCAAAATAGTAGGAGAGAGGTAAGCTTTGAAAGAAATTAGCTTATCAGTCTTCTGAACTAAATGTAATATACACCTGTGTTTCTCCGGTTATACAGGTTCAAATTAATTTTGCTAGCGAAACTGCACAGAAGTAATGGGTATCGATATGTAAACATGATCAAACAAATGAGAAATTAATTTGATGAGTTTTTTTTTTGGGGTCATCAATCGCTGTTAGTGGAGACACTTGAAATATCGATTTTCTTTGTGTAGACTATACTGGCGTGATGGGTATCGATAACTAAACAAGAGAAAACAAAAAAAATAAATTTTCAACTGATACATAGTTCAAGTAAGAACACCATTAGCGGTCGTTGACCTTGTTTTTATTTTATCGTGTTTACTCTTATCACGTCTGCGGAGTTTCGCTAGCTAATTTGGCCCTCTATTTACCTACTTTTCATGTTATAAATGTGAACCTATTGCCAATAACAGGGCACAATGTTAGACTTCGGTCTGTTACCGATATTTTAAAGTCAGACCAGTTGTCAGACTTACTTCTGCCACCCTTTATCTGCCCCAGTTACTACTATGACCCAATAATGCAAAGGTCTTCAACCTGCGGCCCGCGGTGGCTTTCTTGGCAGCCCGGCAATTGCTTTCCTAAATAAAAATTATTTATTAATATTCTTGTCTAGAAATCAAAACAAAATAGGCCAGCAAAAATCCATCAAAATACATACCCAGATTTTTTCCTAAAATCAGAAATTATGTACTGAAAAAGACGTTACTCTTTGGCTCCACATTTTCTATGCGAGCAGTTATTTTATCGAATGAAAAACGTACAGTACATGGCAAGGACCACAACGATTCACCTTGAAAGCAGTCTGAATTGTAACACCCACTATTGGGGCAGATATTGATAAATTAGTGAAGAGTAAAGAATGTCAAACATCTCATTGATTGAATTTTATGAGTATCATGCTATTTGTAGCCTTGTAAAATTTTAAAACAAATTAACTGCTAGGTACCATCGAAGAAGTTAATACCTAACCACCGTAAGGACTATTCTTGCTTGCAGCGCTCGGCGGCTATAGCAACGCGCCGCGGCGCCGGTAACAGATGTGGTCATCTCGTTCACGGGATTTTGTTTTGAAACTGGTTAGATATGAACTTCTTTGATGGTACCTACTTATATACCTAATATAATTAACTTCCCATGTGTTGCGGCCAGCCGAAAAAAAATCAAAGTGTTCTCGGCCCTTGACTTCAAAAAGGTTGAAGACCTATGAGGGGTCTTCAACCTTTTTAAAATAAATTTTATTAAGCCAAGCAATTGCATGATATTTATTCGTTATTCCATCTCCCTTGCAGTGTAAACAGTATAATAAAGCGGCGCAGTTCCGAGGCCACCGCTGTGACATTCGTGCAGCTGCCCGCGCCGCCCAAACTGACCAACACATCTGTCGACGACTCCGTGTGTGAACATTACTTGAAGGTACGTAATATGTTAAAAATATTTTAATATAGCAGGAACATTACCTTAACTTGTCTTATGGGCGTCTTAAGGATTATTCAAAAATAATATTTAAAGTAAATGAGGTCTTAAAAAGAGTATTGCATGTATTGCGGCGTGTTCGAATCCTGCGCAGTGACAGACGTGTCAAACAGTTCCCTTTGGAAATATAAACACAAAAAAATTACATTAAGAGATTTTAGGGATGGTTTGTGAGAGCAGTGGCAACGGCCGCAACTTACGAGTTGTAGGTCGTAGATTCGAACCCTGAAAGGCGCTTTATTTTGTGTAAATTATTTTATTACCACTGCTCTCAAAACGGTGAAGGAAAACATCGTGATGAAACCGGCATGTCTTAGAACCAAAAATAATCGAAGACATGTGACATCCACCAACCCACACTGGGCCAAAGTGGTGGATTACGGCCCACTTCCTCTCATCGAGAGAAGGTCTGTGTTCCAACAGTGGGAACATTTTAGGCTGATTATGCAATACAGAGATGGTTTCTTAACTAAATACCTTGGGTATCAATGAAAAAATAAATTTAATTTATAACTATACGTGTCATCCATAAGCCACGGTAAACCAGTCGGTGTTAATTATATGGGTAAGCTTTCCCACGTAGGTACCGGCACAATTTAACCCGGCTTAGCCATTCATTCCCCACCGGGTTCCCAGCACTAACTATCTGACAGCTAGAACGAGTGAAAAGGTACTCTGCTCTATCACGACCCAGACAAAATTTTCATCTCAATATAATATTGTTTTTATTACTTTCAGGTGCTAGACGAATTTACAAAGGACCTCCCCCCTACAATCCTAGTGAGGGGGCTGAAATCCGTCACCTCGACCGCGCTATAACAAGGGAGTACCTGTGACGTATTTATTAGATCTCTAGTTATATGATCTAGATTCTAAACAAGTGGACCAATTTGTACACATACTCAATTTTGTAGGCAATTTTATAAGGGTGCAGACACAACTATAAATCTACAAGGTTATTTTGGCGCTTGGCCAAGTCGGAACTAACGCCGCCATCTTTTTTTCCGCCTCTTGTCAATGTCATTCTGGCGCCAAAAAATCCTTGCAGCACTCCAAATTTGAATTCCGAATCCTAGAAAATTATCTAGTTTTGAAATCATAATTATTTATAACAAAGTTTAAAATCCTTTCAACTGTATTTATTTAGGACCCTTTTGATGCAACCTTCGATCAACAATACCAACTGTTGATCGAACCTTGCAAAGTAGATAGTTAATTCAGTGGCAATACATGCAAATTATCTAACATTATATATTCAAGATAGAGAGAGAGAGAGATAAACGAATAGTAACATCTCTTTTTCTCAACAGAATAGTGATGATTATAACAGTTAACAATACCGTCTTTATGCTTATTTTACAAGGCTTGTTTTTGATCCAATTTCACAAAATTGCTTAAAATCTCATTTGACCGTTTATGTTTCGCAGCCTGCGCGTGCGTTCATTTGACGTAGTTTTATGCTCATCCATTAAATAGCTAATTTCTCAGGCACATTCGGTCTTGAAGTGGATATACACAAGTAATGGTATGGCGAAGAATTCTTTACCGGAAGAATGCTTAATCGATAAAACTACAATACGAATACTTTTCCGGTTCAAAAGTTCGTTTTATCGGATTTCTATAACAAGCAATTTTTTACCGATTCTTAGTTTCAACCAACGGAACTGACGAAAGGTGTATACACGATTTTTTACATTCGTTCAAGTTTGATTCGCCATACTGTTACAACTTCCATTTAAAAAAATCCCAGATTTTATTCTGATATATTGAACCTCGTTAAAACGGTGCTCTTTTTACACGACTGCTCAAAATGAGTGTAAGGTTTTTTTGATATATTTTTTCAGTTATTTTCTAACAAAAATATTTACTGATTTGTTACTCAATTACTTGGAACGTTCCTTATGAAGAAATAATCTTATGTTTGAAATTGATTAGTCTTTTAAATCAGCCATAGTGGCGCCACCTATTTAGAAAAACATCGAGATTAAAAACCTACCTAATTTATGTTTTTACTTTACACTTATTCAATTCAATTCAATTCATTTATTAAATTAGACAACTTTGATCCATAATGGTTAGTAACAACAGAAACTTATAACTATGTTAGTATGCACAATATCAAAATACAAGAATAACAACAATATTATAATAACTATAAAATAATTATAAAATAATAATACGGTAAAATGAAATGATTCATTTCACTTTACCGTGCCAACAACAATGCTCACCCAAAGCGAGTGTATCGGACACTGATAATATTTACTAGCAATTATCTTCAGAATGTCATTGCTACCGCCGCGTACTCTGCCCAGCAGCGACGCCACTCGTTTGCGTCTTAATGCATAAAAGTCGTCTGTACGCGCTTCGGCAAACATCGTGGACGCACTGCAGAACCGCGGCAACCGCAACAACATCCTGAAGATATTATTATATTGTACCCGCAGAGCGCTGTATGCCCTTTGAGTATAATTAACCCACAGGCTGCTCGTGTATAGTGATTGGCAGTAGGCTTTGAATAATGCTAACTTCACTTCAACTGAACAACGAGCAAACCTGCGAGCCAACATATTACCCCGAACAGCCAGCGCTCTGCGTTCACGTTCAATATCATCGTCGTCCTTTAGGTTGTCAGTGATAATATGCCCTAGATATTTAAATCTTTTTGCTCTAGTAAGAGGAGAACCGTTGAGACAAATAGGCGGCAGCTCATGCAAGGTTCTGCCATCAGGGCCGAAAACCATACACTCGCTCTTGGTCGCATTGTATATGAGGCCATGACTCTCAGCATATCGCTCACAAACCCTCAGTAGGTTGCGAAGCGCCCCTATTGACGGGCTCAGCAGCACCATATCATCGGCATAGCTTATATTATTTACGGCCACGCCGTCAATGTGACAGCCAGCATGCATGCTGCTGAGCTCGCCAACCAGGTCGTCCATGTACACATTAAAAAGAGTGGGTGAGGTAATTCCCCCCTGCCTCACACCGCATTCCAGTCTGTACTCCTCAGACAAGCAATTAGCCCATTTCACAACATTTAATTGATTGCCATACCAAAATTTTAATAACTCCACTAGTTCTGTGGGTACATTTTGTTTACGAAGTTTATCCCACAGGACCTCATAAGAAACCAGATCGAATGCTTTGCTCAGGTCTAGGTAGCAAGCGTAAATAGGTGTCTTACGATCTAAATAATACCTAACTGTGTGCTTCAAGCAGAGAATAGCACTCTCAGTAGAAAGGCCAGGCTGGAAGCCGAATTGCGCGTGATGTAGATTTAATTTTTTCCTGATATGAGTATTGACTAGACTATCCAATACTTTAGCTAGGATCGTAGCAAGGGAGATGGGACGATAATTACTTTTATCACCAATATCTGCAGTTTTACATTTAACAATTGGTATGACTGTAGTTTTCATGAGGTCCCGGGGAAGATACTTATGACTAATATAAAACATAAACATATACTTATGTAAAACTGTTTTATCTTTTATAAGGATATATTATCACTGTTCATTTGTAGGCTTGCATTAACCCCTGTGTCAAAGGTCCTAAGAGCCAGTTTCCATTGTTATTTAGACTTTTGGTAATTATTACAAATATTCTATGATTAAAATTAATATCGTCCATGCAAAGATTTCAACTGTTAGATTTGCCCTATCGTGTCCAAAGATGGCCTCGTTTCTGTTTCGTTTTGACATCTCTGACACACGCAATATCGCATGCTGCCATGGAAACGCCTTACGGGCAATGTGTGAGCTCAGTTTTCTCAGAAGAATGTATACTTTTTGCGCGACATAATTACGGTGAGGGCTAATCGAACGATTTAAATCTTTGCGTCCATACATATCGTGCATGTGATCTTACCTTTTGTCATCTTATTTAAAACACTAATCGGCTTAGTAGAAAACTAGGCAAATTAAATTATGAGAATGAGGCCTTATAGTCTTAAATTTAAGGTTGATATTAGCTAAATATTTTTTGTGACGTATGTCTGTTGTCTGTCCTAAATGATATTTTCATTATTCGTCCTAAGCCTCCCCACATAGGACGGGGGGCATAAAGGTCCATATTACCCCATATCCGGTGGACTACGCATGAAAGAAAGAAATAAACAAAAAAAAAAATCCCCATTTACTTCTTTAAGGTTTTTGATTTTATTTCTATTTAACCCACAAATGTCCATTGACAAAAAAATATTAATATTAATTATAAATGCGGCATTTTTGGGTTGATACACAAATTTTAAAGATTTATTATTCCTGAAACGACTTTTATTTAGTTTAGTTACGAGTATTTACCATTACTTTATAGTTGACATGACACACCATGGCCTTTCCTGCAGCAAGAGCGCTGGTCGTTTGGCACGGCACGCAAGCATTAATGACATTATCCGTCGGGCTCTTGTCACCGCCGGGGTGCCAGCTGTTTTAGAACCCAATGGCTTGGCACGTGACGATGGGAAGAGGCCAGACGGAATGACCATAATGCCTTGGAAGTTGGGTAGGCCTTTGGTGTGGGACGCAACCTGTGTCGATACCCTCGCGCCATCCCATCTTCCTAGCACGGCGGGCTGTGCCGGGGCGGCTGCTGCAGGTGCAGAAAACCTCAAACGGCGCAAATATAACAACCTTATTGGTAGCTATATTTTTGAGCCGTTTGGGGTTGAAACACTAGGGCCGTGGGGTCCGAGTGCTCATCGAGTATTTCGGGACATCGCCAAGCGGTTGGTCGACTCCTCACGTGACCAGAGGGCTGGCCAATTTTTAGGTCAAAGAATCAGCATTGCCATCCAACGTGGCAATGCTGCCAGCCTTTTGGGCACTTTTCCCACTGACAGCGACGCCGACGAATTTTTTGATGCCCAATGAGCTCTCCCTTTATTGTTTATAATTTATATATTTTAGTGTTAGTTGTATATTTTAATCTTAATGTTATTTTAATTTTATTAGAAACTAAATATAATATATTTATAATTATATAATTACACATGTTGACATGATTATGATTATTTTAAGGAGAATTTGAGAATAAATTATGTATGTTAATTAACACACTTTTAAATATATTTTTATAATCCTGTGATTTTTTCAGATTTTCTTTTACCTTCCATACATACTCGAATGTTTATTTTGAAATGTATTTAGTAGTTAGATTGTGCATGGAATGGAGTAATCTTTGAAGTATCGATCAAATCGGTAAAGATGTAGTATTCGCTTCATTTCAGTGTATAATAAAACATTATTCTGTATTTTTATTACTTAGTTAAACTAGACAGCTGTAAATCACATAATTATCATATTTAATATAAGTGCACACAAAGCAAGCACCAAATTATTTTTATATAAATCAATTATATTTGTGTATATTATAAATAATGTTTATTTATTATAATTAAATGTAATATTAAAACCAGTATTTTATAGCAAAATGTGATATGACAATAAATCATTGACTTTATTTTTAATTCGTGTTTTTTTTAAATCAATCCTCAATCTGCCTAGCCTTTTTCTCAACCATGTTGGGGTCGGCTTCCAGTCTAACCGGATGCAGCTGAATACCAGTATTTCACGTGGAGTGACTGCCTATTTGACCTCCACAACCCAGTAACTGGGTAATACGATACCCTTTGGTAAGACTGATTTGTCAGACTTTCGGGCTTTCGGCCCGTGATGACTGTCAAAGATCTACGAATGATAGCCAGGACCAACGGCTTAACGTGCTTTCTGAGGCGCGGAGAAGTCTCGGTATGTAAAGATGATCACCCATCCACGGACCAACCCCGGCAAGCGTAGCTTAACCTGATGGATCGACTCTTGCGGCTGTTATTACTTAGCCACTGTTGGAGTAAAATTGCTTAGAAATTATTTAAGGTAGAAAATTATGCTACTTGGTCATCTTCGTTCACTACACAACATCACGTCTTTATCAAGCTATGCCCAGTATAAACAGCTCACAATGTATGTGTGGCTTTCCGTACTGTGATGCTGATTTATAATAAATTCCTGTAATTTTTAAACTTATTACATTTTTATTATTTGTTGCTATAGCAGCAATTTGTGAAATTTCAACTGTAGTCCATACAAGAAATGTGTTTTTTTTATTTAACTAAAGTTTTTTTTTTCTAATTTGGTGGTAAATATTGTACGGTGGTACGAAACCCTTCGTGTTTTAGGAAATCAAAATTGGAATTATTTGAGGTTCCATTTAATTTGTTCCAAAATCTAAACTCTTATTAGCTGATGTGATTGGTTCCCTCCTGATCAGAAGGTCTAAGTAGCAAAACGTCCAACGTCGCGAAACGTCTAATGAGCAGTAAGTCTAATTAGCTAAATGTCCAAGTAGCAAAACGTACAACTATCAGATGGTCTGTATAGCAGAACGTCTATTTAGCAAAAAGTCATTTTTAAAATGTGTACACTCTTGATAGAAAGTAAAAGTCATTTGTACTTAAATTACATTAAATTACATAGTTTCCTAAAAAAATATCTGGGTAAAAAACTAGTAGCCTCTTAAGTATTATTAGGATATTAGGCGCACAAATTCCCCTGCATTTATTCACCTAATAATATCCTTTTGATATGGTCAAGGTTTATCAAAAATTCAAATGGTCCTACTTTTTGGCCCTCAAGCTTTTGCAGCTCTCTTTTGTATTTGGCATTAAACATACTATCGATCTTTCTTCTCTTATTTTGCTTCAAATATCATATTCTTGTATTTGCGATCTTGCCAAAGCGCTTCCTTTCTAATGAAAAATAGATATAGAGCTTTGAGGAATAGTAGCAGGGTTGGCTTTGATTTTATATTCGTGGTTAGCCGCCTGTGCCACCCTTCAAGTGCATTGTTTGTGCGAAAATTATAATTACTAGGACAGTTTATTATATCTGCCAGAGACTGAAGCCATTTGTTTTTTAAAGTAATTTAAAAAAGCCACCATTTCTTCGCTTTTCGTGGCGTTTTCAACAATGCTAGTCCAACATTCTATAATATATGGAGAAGGTAGCAGAGGTAAATTGGAACATACTCTGCCAATGTTTCTACTCTCTCTGTTTTCAGGAAGACCCAATGTTTATAAGTGTCAGTCACCATTAAAAAGATATGATATACGCTACAAATACGTAGACCAAAGAGTCTGTATGTGCTTGTACATATATTATAATGCCGTGTCCCTTTCCCTCCCGATGCAATGTGTGTGTTGAATTTTGTGCCTGAGTATCCAAACATTTTGAGAATCTGACGATTTGCTAAATAGACGTTCTGCTATACAGACCATCTGATAGTTGTACGTTTTGCTACTTGGACATTTAGCTAATTAGACTTACTGCTCATTAGACGTTTCGCGATGTTGGACGTTTTGCTACTTAGACCTTCTGATCAGGAGGGGATTGGTTCAATCATCAGAAGTTGATGTGATTGGTTCAATCATCAGAAGTTGATGTGATTGTTTCAATCATCAGAAGTTGATGTGATTGGTGCACTCATCAGAAGTTGATGTGATTGGTTCAATCATCAGAAGTTGATGTGATTGTTTCAATCATCAGAAGTTGATGTGATTGGTGCACTCATCAGAAGTTGATGTGATTGGTTCAATCATCAGAAGTTGATGGGATTGGTTCAATCATCAGAAGTTGATTGATTGGTTCAATCATCAGAAATTGATGTGATTGGTTCAATCATCAGAAGTTGATGTGATTGGTGCAATCATCAGAAGTTGATGTGAGTGGTGCAATCATCAGAAGTTATTGTTATTGGTTCAATCATCAGAACTTACTAAGGGGTTTGATGGTATATTTATAGATCTAAGGCTTGATTAACGTTTGAGAAATCTGGGTTAGCTTTATAAATAAAAAGCAATTATTTAGATTTCAGTTTGTCTTATATTTCTCCTGTCATAATGTCACCTTTACAATATAAATTAAATCTTAGAGCTAATTATAACTAATTAACGTAATAATAAATTATATTTACAATCTCTTTACACAGTATACAGCGTGCATCAGAAATGTGTGGTCATGTTTAAGTAACTGTTGTAAGTACCTTTAAGGTGCTTTATTTTAAACTAGTTACCATGTATAATGTCTTCTATGGACATACATGGTGAAAAAAATAATAAGTACTAGAATTGGTCTCTGTTTGATAGCCTATATTGCGATATCATTCTAACAATTCATTCCAATATCTATTTAAGGTTAAGTATTTATTAACTGGTTGTATGGTTTTGAGGGGCCCGTGGCTAAGTAATAACAGCCGCACGGGTCGATCGATCAGGTTAAGCTACGCTTGCCGCGGACCTACAGAGGCCTACTCTATCATTGCACAGCCGGATAATTACATAACACTTACAATGGCAATTGTTTTCATTTTGACAATCCAACAACATTGATCGCGAACAGACGGAGTTTTTAAATCGATTAGCAATTTCCTTAAAAATCCGTCGGACTGTGATTGAAAGTGCTTTACACAATTCAGGTGCAGGTATTCTGTCTTACAAAAGTTGTTCCATAACTATAGTTTGACCGGGACCGCTGTACCGCGCTTTTGGTATGTGCGCGGCGAGACGGGAGGGCAGTGCAGGCCGCTCATTCGTCAACGCTGCCCCCCGCCTCGTCGCGTATTCATAAGGCGGAACAGCGGTCCCGGTAAACTTTAGTCACACTATTGGTACGGTTAACGGCACGTCAGTAGTAACATTTGAACCGCGAAAATTGCCTTTGTTGTTATCAAATAAACGAATACGAAAACATTGTTACGAATCACCATGAACATGCGTTTGACTGCACCAACTTTCTTATAAAAAAATAACATTTTATTATTTTCGTAGCATCAAGGATTATGTGCTGATCCAGACATTTTACATAGGTACATGTACTTGTGGCGGCATCTACATCGCCACATGCGAACTACGCATCAAAGACCTTACGTCACACAACATCCTGACGTCACTCAAATTCTGCATCGCGCAATTAGAGTTTACCGCGCGGTGTACATATATACAAGCTCTCGACGTCAACCTCTGGGCAATTGCCCGCCAGACAGGACACCCGTCTGGTCGGAGGATGCTCCATTTTCTATGGTGGACGAGTGAACTTTACACCCTGTTCCTCATACCTCTAAATACTTTATAAAAATCTAAAATTCTTTTACTGGAAGACAGCCTAAGCCGCCACCCCCTAAAGGGGTTAAATTGGTGATGATATTTTGTATGAAAGTTCGTCATTAATTGCCGATGGAAAATCCCATCGGACAAATGGTTTGTTAATCCATAAATTACTTTTTAAATATGTCAAACATGACCCATAATGTGTCCGCAAAGTAGACTATCGCAGTAACTAATGTTATTAGTCATGGTCAATGTTATAACAATGCAAACTCTACCGTACACCATTGCGACAAACCGACTAATGCAATAACAACTGAAATTCAAACTACGTGCCTTTTAGATTCGGTTGAAATTCGTTTACCGCTAGAGAAATTTGAAGTGCCGCGTGATTTTATAATGTTCTGCGCTGTAAAGATAAGGCACATACCTACTTAAGTATTTTGTCATAGACATAGTTTTCTTGCCTTTTTGTTCTAGCTAAAACTGAGCGGGGAACTGAGTTCGATCCCCGAGTTTGTAAAGTGTCATTGGAGTAACGTTCACCATTAAGAAATTTTAAGTAATACACCAGATTCGGATTCTGGATTTTCTGTCCAATTTATATCTATATGCTTGCCCCCTAGGTACTACTTTCTACTTTTAATATCACTGTCGCGGACGTTAAAATTAACTATACCTCTGCTTACCCTTGCGGGGAATACAGATGTTTGGTTCATAGAACAACAGGATTACTACATCTCCTGTCAGTGGTAAACGCTCTCAAAGATGCCAATGACTGCACCGACTTTAACTCCTCAGGAGACAATGGCCTACCCCTAAACTCATCTTCAATATCCTGTAGGGTCCTATCCTTTGTCTCAGGCAATAAATACCATACCACAACGAAACTATACACCATCATAGACGCATAAAATATATACAACCCATATAAATCTATCGAACTCAACAGGAATGGCACAGTTTTAATAGTAACAAACAAATTTGTTGAATAAAATAATACACTAATACCGCCGGCTAAGCTACGATATTCCAAAGGAAATATCTCACCAGCTATTATAAAACATAACGGTAAAGAACCAGTGGCTACTGCAAACATATGAATATGTACTATAGAGATACCTAAACTAAATTCATCTGGAGAAATAAACCCAGTTTCTTTCGCGTACGAATAAGAAGCATTTGCTAGTAAAGCAAAAATGTTTATACACACTGTTACCCCTAATATAGTTCGTCTTTTCACTTTCTGTATCACGTATAAAGCCGTTGTATTAGCTACTATTCTATGTACATCCAAAGTAAGCACTAATAATGGTATGTTGAAGTCTTTTCCAACAATTTTGTGGAATAAATCTATAGGGTATGCTACGAGCATGTTTATCCCACTCCATTGGCCCAAAATGTATATGTGTATCATTATGATGATTGGTTTCAGAAACTCCTTTTTCTTCACAGTTATCTTGAAGTCCTCTATTTTGTTTCTGAACTTCTTTATCGAAGATTTTGTTTGCCTCATTTCTGCTTTTGCTTCCTTCAGCATAATACTAGCCTCTATGATTTTCCTTAGCTCTTCCTCTTCAGTGTCTCCTCTTAACCATCTAAAAGATTGTTTGCAAGCATCATACCTTCCTTTTTCTGCCAACCAGCTGGGGGATTCGGGCGAATATATCACTATGAACAGATCTACGAATGATACACAACCGCAGATTAAGGCAGTGGTTTGCCATGTGAGGTAGGATCCTAAGCAATGGACCGTCATCACTGCAGAAGCTATGGAGACCGATATGGTCATTAAAAATGCTCCTCTGTTCTTCGGACTGGTATATTCTCCTATTAAAAGGGACCCTAGTGAAGTACACATGCCCATACATAGTCCTTGAAGGAATCTGGCCAGCAGGAGAATGATAATGCTGTTGGCAAAGTAGATGGCAGCCCAGGCGAAGATCAGTGGCACGATGGACACAAGGTTGGCAATCCTCCTACCATATCTGGACATTGTTGGTGGTGCTATGAAGTTGCCGAAGACCAGGGAGATTCCGGGGATTGCCGCTGGAAACAAAATAGAAGATTATAATTAAATAAATTAATAAGAAACCTATAAGATCAGAACACAGTGAATCCATACAGTAGCGATAGTAAATAAAACTTTGAACGCATGTAAATATTAAATTAATAATCATATGCTGGGTAAAGTCTGGCGCCGAACTTCACAGTAAGTACCCCAGTTTCTCTCTTGCTGTCTATCTCTATCTATTCACTATCACTTGAAGTGTATTATCAATGATCACTTCACGTTTTCACATCAAGATGGCAGATGCAGTAGCATTATTTGTATTTCCATAATGTGATTAACATGCTGTAATCACCATAAGTTTACAAAGCCTGATGATTTTGAAAATACTGCTGTTTGTAGAAAGTGGAGTTTTAGAGCAAACAAGCTTATTAAAAGAGCATGCAGTAGACCGTACGGCTAAAATATGAATACAATACAATATTGATTAGATGGATTTTGACATTTTGTTCATAAAATTACTCTATGAATACGAGACAATATTTTAACTGTCAATTTTGACTTTTCATGGCTTATGAAACTCAATCACAACGTCACGTCCAAGATAAGGGGTCAAGGAGATCGTACAGATATTGAAAACGTAAACTATAACGCGCTGGTTTTAACTGCAATCTGATAGAGTACCTAGTTTAGTTACCAATACGCCTTATTTATAAACAATTAACTTATTTACTGATATAACTTATGTCCGGGTGGCAAAATTCAATAACGGAGTTTTGCGATCTCTGATTGGTCATAATTCTCAATGTCGGCTAATTGCTAGAACCGGCTAGGGATTGTAATATATACTTAAACTATAATTCCACTCGCGAGGCGTTTTTTTTTTGGTAAAATTGATAGCGTTCTCAAAACTATTTTTGATTGGGTTTTGCTTTTGGTGTAATCACACCAAAAAAGTACTGCCCGGGGAAACTCGGGGGAGCACTTTTTTGAAATACCTATGTTACTGCAGATGAATTATATCAAGAGGTGATGCCTGTCTTGTATGTAGGTAGGTACTAACAGCCTGGATCGTCCAACTGTTGGGCAGAGGCTTCTCCTCATGACTTCCAGTTACTTCGAGCAAGAGTTAAATATGGACTATTGCTGGTTGGTCTTCCCGCCACTTTAACGTGGTCTATCTCGCGGTAGACCGCTGTCTGGGTCCACATAGTAGGTAGCTATTTTTTTCCACAGCATTGTACACGCACTGATAACATGCCCAGACCCATTGTTCTCTAGACTAGTAACTGTAGTTCTCTATTATGTTATTCATTGTAATTTCATACGGACCTCTTAATGACTATTGCAAATTACTTATTTCTCATGGTTATTAAGATTTTCGTGTTTAGCAATCGAAAGTTTACATATTTGTACCTTAACAGGCGGAGCGAATGGCACGTGTAGGTATGTTCGCAAAACTCAAAAGATCAGAAAATTTACCGTCCAGAATAGACCGGGATAACTTTCCTTATCTACTTCATAGGCAGGCTTCAACTGATAATAAAAAGAGTGAATTAATCGAACGTTTACCGACGGTTTTTCTCAGACACTCGCTTTGACGATTGGTTTATTCACATCGAAAACGTAGTTAGACAACACTAACGTCTGCACTATAGAAGGCCTTTGCGAGGCCAATGATAACGCTGTCGAAGTGGCTGAATTCTGGTTGAAGCTTATTTAAAACTTACAAACGTAGGTATAGGGGAAAAATTATGAGCGTCAAGTAGTGGTTTAAGTATATTTTATCGTTATGGTCGTAATAAAAGTCACAATTATTTGAATACAAAATTTATAAAAATGACCCAATATTTCAAGGGAAAAAGGGTGTATATCAATCAAAAAGTGATGAATGTCACCAAAGATAATGAAATTACACTACTAGCTTACACTATAATCAATTACTCATCTTCACTGATATTATTTGTATTGGATAGTGCAAGAAAATATTTTTTTGCCACATGTGAGCAGAATTATGCCATGTCCAAGCAGTTATTGTATTTGGCTGCAGATATTGATAGCAGTGAATCATAAAAATTTTGAATCATAAAATAAAATATCACGAATTGCAATGCTGCAATGAAGTACTACCAAATCATAACTAGTTAAAACTTTGCCATAGACACCTTCATCATTTTTTTACTGACATCTATAATTTTTCGCCGCGCGCCGGTATCATACAAACATTTATCATTTTTAACCTGTGCCTCAATATTTAAGGGTTAATTAGTTGGTGACACTTGTGGCTCTGTTCTGCTCTACAGTGGGACAGTACCTAACAGGCATCCATATTGCATACTTATGTAGATAGTAATGGCTACCAACCTATCCAAGATCCAGATGTGTCATCAATGGGTATGATAGACCCTGGGCTTCTGAGCTGCTGCAGCAAGGCCGTGGTGAATCCCACCACCAGGCCAGACCCAGCCATGTTCAGGGATACGCCTGACGTCACGAAGCACTGGAATGTTTAGAAAAAAATCGTAATTAGAAGCAAATAAGTATGCATGGTGCATTCACAAAATAGCCTTCACGAGTGGTGATACTTTGTTCTGCCATGCAGGCGCCGGCGCAGCCTCCGCCGCCACCTTGATTACTTGATATCTAATGTTGTTACCTACCACTCATAAATATGTCGTGCCGACACAATCGCGCCTGCATTTGCCGAAGATTTAGCAAAGCTTTATAGTAATTCACCAGTTATGTTTGAGATGAAAGGACCTCAAAGGCCTCGTGCTATATTAATTTGAAGGGTCCTATGTAGCTTAATTGAGCTGACTGTTCTACGGTACACCACCATTGTCCCGTTACGGAAAAAGGTGTCACTTGTCTCGCTGGCTGTACCTACTGTGCTACTCATAGCTCCATCTCTTTCTCACTGAAACAATGGGTGCATGATGATTTAACTGACCGGGGCTTACTCTTCAAACTAATTCCATCAGTATCCCTAGCACGGACATAGAATCTACGTAACGGTTTAATTTATTGTGTATCTTGCTAGTCATTTCCATTTTATGATTACTTGGAGCTGGCATTGTGCTGTTATAATTTGTAAATTGACACTGTTGCTGTGTAGTTTCTGCATACTCTAACGGGTTTGATGGTGGATATGGTCTCCACTTTGTGCTGAGTTAAAACCCAAATTGTCCGAATAGGTCCGAGCATGAGACGCCAGTGTCTCTGGCAGTTAACGTCATCGAACTTCGAGATCATCAATTAAAACAAACTGTGATGGTAACTTGAGAGATGTTATGGCTAGGAAGCATCTAAACCTTGAGATGACGGCAAATAGATATAGGTAATGAAAGAAAAAGACTTATGTAATATGTTGCTCTTAATTAATAGGAACGGAGGATGATAAAGATTGCTCACGTTCTAGCAAATAAATACCTATATTTCGTGATTTAATTGTTTAGCAATGCAAGTTTTTCAGTGTCCATAAGTGCTTAGGCCCTCAAATAGTTTATGATAAGGCTATTATTAAACCATTCGAGTACCAATCTACTTACCAGACTTCCTACATGCACTTTGTAGAAGGTATTTAATTAATTTAGGTAGTAGAACCTACTTATGAATTAATGCACTAGGCTAGGCATTTCAATAAATACTTGGTAGGCAGTACCTATGTACTTATACCTATACGTCCTTTTTTTTTTTTAATTCCCTACCTAATATGTTCAATGCGAAACTATTTTCAATATTTTTACGTTTTTTGATAAAACTGTAGTGGCTAAATAATAATTGAAGATCAGTAAAGCGATTAACACGAAAATTAAGCTTTCTTATTCTCTTCTATTCAATTCTACGATGATTAATATGAGTTTACTTTCCTGGTTGCATTTATAGATAAATCATTAAATCGATGCCAGATTGAATGCAGTCACATGGCAAGCTGCAACGTGCATTATTTATTTACAAAAGCTTCAACCAAAAATAGAACTTAACCCGCCAATCCGAACACAGACCAACATGGCCCATGCAGGATTACCGACAGATAAAAAACAACACACGAACCTGCTTCATAAACGGCGTGATCCATGACTTTGAGCTCCCCATTTTCACACTATTTTCAACAACATTATCACACGACTTCTGTCCATGAATTCCGACGCATATTTGAAACGCTCCCGGTTGATAAAGGTTCACCTAACCTCTGAAATGATATTGATACAGATGCAAAACGTTGTAAGTACTGAATATTGGCTTCTCATTGGTTCGACCTTGGTTCAACGAGTTCTATTTTAGTATGAGCTGTCAATATAGTTTAAAAGCTTGCTTCTAATTGGTTGGCGCGTGTTTCAATTGATGGGTGGGGTTAAGTTAAATTGTTGCAGTTGGGTTTTGGATGGGTTAGCGAGCTTGTGGCTACAAAGCCCGTTCTTTTAGTAGTGGTCAACTGCCCTTAAAGAAAACTTCAACTTTTTAAAGCTTTATGTTAAAGCTCAGACAGCTGGTGAATTGTACTTGTACCAAAATACTGATTATAAAGACGGGAGTTATATATTTGCCACATTTTGTAGTACCTAAAAAATTAAAGGATTTAATTATAGAAGTACAGCTCTAATTTACGTGCAAACATAAATATTTTGTAATAACGCCTAGCAAAAATCTGATATCAATGTTGTGACTATCTCCCAATCGTGGTTCAGGAACTATGAAGTATTTCATAGGCGCTAACCTAAAAAAACATTCAGCTCATACAACGAGCAGAATATTTTTTTAAGGTGTCGTCAGTAAAATAATAGCAATAGCATTTAACATAGGTTGCAATACAGTGGACGTTTACATAACACGATTTCTTTCAGCGTCTTTTCTTAAACCAGTCATTTTTCCGTCTATGATTTTGGCATACCTAGGTACTTACTTCTACAACGTGTTCCTTTTGATGTACTATAATTCTAAGGTTTATATGATGTAAGTAAAACAAATACAATAAGTCTTAGAACAAGTTTTCCAAAAATACATCGTTCAGAAAATAAAATAACACTAGACTGTGTGTATCAAGTTTCAATAATAAGTACGAGTAAATCATTTTCATTCAAACCAATCATTCATAATTAAAGCAAATAAAATGCGACGTTGTAATTTTTATTTTTTTATGGACAAAAGAATTAAAATTGAATTTAGTATTGTTTGGCAGGTGGACGAGGGTGGGAGGTACCTATAGAGGGGGGAGGGACACACACCCATGAAAAGGTAATGCACCGTTCTTGAGAAAAACAAATAATTGTAACATAACCATGTTACAATAATTATTTGTTTTTCTCAAGAACCTTCCACCCAATGGTTTTTTAAGTGTTTTGAGGTTTCAAAACACTTAAAAAACCATTGCAAGGTTGGGAAAGATCACGTGGTGAGATTGTCTAGATTTGTTTCCAATCAATAATAGCCTCGGCGTAGTCGACGGAGCCCCGCTTGACGGGGTTCCTTTTTCTGAATGGTTTAAAAAAAAAAACAACGAAAGGGATAGCGGGGTCTATGTTCGCTCGCTCACTAGACCCCACCATCCCCTTCGAACCTAACCTGTCTGAGTCGGGGTGCCCCAAGTCCCGAGCTCGCTTCGCTCGGTCTCGCACGATGCACAGACAACTCATTCACGCAACTCGGGGAGAAATGGTATGAACGAAAACGATTGATGATGAAACGCTTTAATTGTTTTCTTTTTCCATTTTACTCTCCGTTTCATCGATTATGCACGACATTTTACACCACAGACATAATACTGTGATAGATTTGGTTGTCAATTGCCCATTTTACGTTTCATTTTCGATTTTTATCTGATTTGAGGTTATAATTTTTATTAATTTCTCGAAAAATACGCATTACCTTTTAATAAAACAACACACACAATAATGCTACAATAATGGTTTTAGAATGCTATTGGGGTTGCCTCGCTTTTGGAGTGCATCAGGTTTGTTTGCTAAAGCCAGTACTGACTGCTATAGGGCAATAGTGAGAAAAAGAGTGGCCTCCCTGAAATGAAGGAAATTGAAATGAAATGAAATTGTTTATTCTGTAAATAGGATATCGGAATCACTTTTACACGTCATATAAAAAATATATTAAAAATAAGCTAGATGATGTCGGTGTTTCCTATCTGACTACTCTGAGAAGAAAGGCCAAAACAAATCTTGGTCAGATCATGTGAAGAACATGTAGATTGGTGTCTAAAATGATCTTTTGAGGAAAGAACCACACAGATTGAGTGGACCTGTCCAGTCAGTGCACACATTTGTCAGTGACCGTGCAGCTCAATTTAGAATTTAAGGAGCTCAACGATTCGCCGAACTATACCAAAGAAAGGACATTTGGGTAAGCCGCATAAATTAAAGCTCGTACAGACCAGCGCGACGCAACGCCGCGCCGCGACTCGAACAATACAATTTCTAAGAAAACTTGACGGTATAACAAAACTGGTGTCGCGTCGCGCTGTCGCGTCGCGCTGGTCTGCACGAAGCTTTACTCAAGCTGCCAGACCATGATAAAAACTAAATGAGAAAATAAAATAAAAAGGAATGACCCACATAGTCTTAACATTCACAATTATTAAAATAATATAATACTTTAATAAGTAAATATTCATGTCATTGTATATATAAAATTCATTAATTTCAATATGTATATAAAACCCAGAAATAATCTTGGTCAAATCATTCGAGGACCATGTAGATTTGTGTCTGAAATGGAATTTTGAGGAAAGAACCCTACAGATTTGAATGGACCTGTCCAGTCAGTGCACGCATTTGTTAGTAATCAGTAGTTCAACTCAGAACTTAAGGAGCTCAACGACTCGACGAATAATACAAAGAAAGGACATTTGGGTAGGCCGCATTAAGTACTCGAACTGCTAGATTATCATTAAAAGTAACTGAATAAAAAAAAAAAAAAATGAACCACATACTGCCGTCCACTAACTAAAAAGCCGTTAAGCCACAGTTGGTCGTTTTTCACTTTTTAATGTAGGCTTATAGGTACAACTTTCGATGCTCTATCTTTTGGTCTAAGAATCATTTTTCTATGATTCATAATTTTAGAGATACAGAACATTGCTGAGCAGTTAAACCACATAAATTTCGTTACTTCCTTAATTAAAAAGTGGCTAAGTCACAATACTTCTCTAGAAAGACGTTAACATACTTTAACGGCAAATTAATGTATAATTTTTTCTAAATTTACTTAACTAAAAGTACGTCATATTCTGGACTAAAAAGCAGCTAAGCGTCTTTAACTACCTTCATGTATTGTGTCATACAAATAACCACTTGAACATCATGCCTTAACTGTAGAGCAGTTATAAAGAAAAACTACACTAGAAAGCAGTTATACGCCAATAGCGGCTTTTAAGTTATGTATTGAAATTAGTATGAGCTAAATATCAAACGCTAGAGAGCAGCTAAACGACAATACTAAACTAAATAGCAGTTAACCGCTTGTGATTTGCGTTTGCGTTTGACCAGCTCAGGCTAATAATTCCATCCTTTTCACTTCGGGTGCTGAAACCTTTAGCCGCCATATGGCATGATGGTATAGCAGGCCGTAAACAGGATGATATCATGAGTGCTTATTACAGCTTTTTACTTAAGTTTCGAGATATCCAATCAATCCATTTGTGGCTTGATAATTGTACATCTCAAAATAAAAACTGGTTATTGTTTTCTATGCTAATCGACCTCATCAATGTGACTTAATAGCCACAAAAACTATCACTCTATTTTATTTCGAACCGCTCACACATTTATGAGCTGTGCTCAATTTCACCATCAAGTCGAATTATCTATGAAGCGGAAAAATACCATATATGATTTTACAGACTTTGAAAATGCAGTGGCCTCAGCAAATAATGGTAAAGTTCTGGTTAAATCCATGCAGCCTCAAGATTTTGTAAACTACATACGTAGGTAACATATCAGATCGACGTATCATAATTCAAGTCCCAGAGCGTATCTTAAAAATATGACTCAAGTGTGTTTTAAACGAGGAAGTTTTGATCTCCATTATAAGGAAGCTTTTGATGAGGAATATGTGTCTCTTAAATTTTTAAACGATAAATACTTGAAAAACCCGCATTTTGTTTTGACATTTCGGACGCAGCCGAAAGGAATAGATGAGGAGAGAAAGCTTAATCTTTTAACAAAGTTATCGCCAATTATACCTAAACATAAGATGTTATTTTGGCAAATTTACCGATCATTGAAAGATATCATCTGAGTTGAACCAGAAGAAAAACAAAAAGGAACGTAACTTTAGAAACAGACTAGGATATGTATTAAACATAAAGACTGAAAAAGTGCCTTTAGAATAATGTTGTTTTATATATTTTATTAAATATTTTTGTTTACTTTATTTTGATAATACTACACGAGTGTTACTAGGTATAATTGCTTATTTACCTAATCTGATTTACTCATTTTGTTAAAGTTTTAAATTAGTACTTAAGCATACAAAATTGCCAAATATATATTTTTTTAATGTAAAGTCTAATATTTAATTGATTACGACGTTATGTGTTACGCACAATTATATTATTTCAACTTTTCAATTATTGATCTCTGATTGTGATAATAATATGTTTATTTCATAAGTGCATAAGAATTTGAAACCAATGTGTGTCATGTGCCCGCCCTAAAGTTTTCAAAAACGATACTTACATGTTTTGGGTATTTTTATAAAATAATAAATATCCCGGGACAATTCACACACGGCTACCTGATCCCAAACTAGGCAGAGCCTGTACTATGGTAACCAGACAGCTGATAAACATACTTATATATTTTCTAAATACATACATATTATACATAAATGACACCCAGACACAGAACAAATATTCAAGCTCATCACACAAATATTTGTCCTGGGTGGGAATCGAACCCACAACCTCACGCTTCGCAGGCGGCTATAATACAATTTGTCCTTTGTTTAATTAATAATAAGCTATTTGTAAAGTTCCAGCCTAAAGTATAATTTTATAAAATAAACCATTTAATTAGGTACTTAAATGGCTTATTTTATAAAATTACCTACTCAATTAATTAATCGTACTGATTGTCTATTATTTTTTAATAAATAAAGTTCTGATTTTCATAAAAAAGTTTTTAACTTCTCATCTTTTTACCCGCAAATGCTGACTTAAAAGGCAGTTAATTGCGAGCCAGATGTCTTTAACTGCCTTCTAGTTAATCAATAGGAGAACCAGTGTAAAAATATGTTTTGCAATACCGAGCTATAAAGCGTTTAAAATCCCATAACTGCTTTCTAAGTAAGCAAAGTTAGTCTTTCATGTGTTAGTTACTAGGCTATAAGTCTGTTAAAATCCTTTAACTGCTTTATAACTAAGTATATTTGGATAACTTTACTATAAGTACAAGACGTGGCGGCTACAAGAAATTGCTTTGCTATAACGCAGTTAAGGTATGGTTAGCGGCCTTATAGAGCAGTATATTATGTAATAATGAAAAAAAATGCTTAGCTAAAAGTTAGAAAATGAATTTAAATAAAATGTTATAAATATAAATTAATGAAATATATCACATATTGTGCACAAAGACTATGCCTACATATATAACTTACAACCTTGTTCCTAGGCAGCATAGTTTTCGAGAGACATCAATTCCCACTTATTTTTTTGTTTTCTCGAAAACTACTTTTTGCACTTAGCTGCCTTTTAGTTGGTGGACGGCAGCATAGTGCTCACGTTCACAAAAAAAATATTTATTATACTTCACAAAGTTAATATTCATATGGTTGATAATATGGTTAAAAAAAAACAGCTTAAGAGCAGCTTAATCCCAGGACTTTTCGTCCTCAACGTAATCTTTAATGGTATTAAAACGATCGACGATATAGATGTACTAAAATAATATTATTTATTATGTACAAGTATATATAGGATAAAAGGGGAAAGCTCACTGAGTATCAAAAAATTCGTCCGCATTTCTGTCAATGGGTTAAGTGCCCAAAAGACTGGCAGCGTTGCAACGTTAGATGGCGATGCGGATTTATTGCCCAAAAAATCAGCCACCCCTCTGTTCACCTGAAGAGTCGACCAACCGCTTGGCGATGTCCCAAAATACTCGATGAACTCTCGGAGACCCCAGGTTCCTAAGGCTTGATTAAAGTTTGAGAAATCTGGGTTAGCTTGATAAACAACAAAGCAATTATTTAGATTTCAGTTTGTCGTATATTTCTTTTGTCATAATGTCAACTTTACAATATTAATTAAATCTGTACATATTAAATCTTAGAACTAATAAAATTATAACTAATTATCGTAATAATAAATTATGTATACAATCTCTTTATACAGTATTCAGCTTATATCAGCAATGTGTGGTCCATACAACTGAACAACTTTCTCCATGGGAACATCATAATTTTGGTCCCATGGAGAAAGTTGTCAGTTCAGCGAAAAAATTATCAGCTCTCCCATATAAAACTTCAAAACTTACTCAACTCAAATGTATGGGACAGCTATATAGCGATAGCGAAAGCTGAACGTGGGGTTCTGGGTTCAATCCCCGAGTTTGCAAAATGTCATTGGAGTACCGTTCGTCCATTAGGAAAATCTTACTAGCAGCCCGGATTCATCATCATCACCATTTCAACCAAAAGACGTCCACTGCTGAACATAGGCCTGCCCCAAGCACCGCCTCCGCCGCCTTCGACCGATTCTATGCTTCCAGCAGCCCGGATTCGGATTTTGGATTTTCTGTTCGATTTATATCTATATGCTTGCCCCCTAGGTACAACTTTGCACTTTCAATATCACTGTCGTGGTCGTTAAAATTAACTACACCTCTGCTTACCCCTGCGGGGAATACAGACGTGATATTTCATAGAACAACTGGATGACTAGGTCTCCTGTCAGTGGTAAATGCTCTCAAAGACTGCACCGACTTTAACTCCTCAGGAGACAACGGTCTACCTCTAAACTCATCTTCAATATCCTGTAGTGTCCTATCCTTTGTCTCAGGCAATAAATACCATACCACAACAAGACTATACACCATCATAGACGCATACAATATATACAATCCATACAAATCTATGGTACTCAAAAAAAAAGGTACAGTTTTAATAGCTGCAAACAAATTTGTTGAATAAAATAATACACTAATACCGCCAGCTAAGCTACGATATTCCAAAGGAAATATCTCGCCTGCTATTATGAAACATAACGGTAATGAACCAGTAGCTACTGCAAACATATGAATGTGTACTATAAAGATACCTACACTAAATTCATCTGAAGAAATAAACCCAGTTTCCTTCGCGTAACAATAAGAAGCATTTGCTAGTAAAGCAAAAATGTTTATACACACTGTTACCCCTAATATAGTTCGTCTTTTCACTTTCTGTATCACAAATAAAGCCGTTGTATTAGCTACTATTCTATGTACATCTAAAGTAAGTACTAATAATGGTATGTTGCAGTCTTTTCCGACTATTTTGTGGAATAAGTCTATAGGGTATACTACGAGCATGTTTATCCCACTCCATTGGGCCAAAATGTATATGTGTATCATTATAATTATTGGTTTCAAAAACTCCTTTTTCTTCACAGTTATCTTGAAGTTCTCTATTCTGTTTCTGAATTTCTTTATCCAAGATTTGGTTTGCCTCATTTCTGCTTTTGCTTCCTTTAGCATTATGCTCGCTTCAATCATTTTTCTTAGTTCTTCTTCTTCCGTATCTCCTCTTAACCATCTAAAAGATTTTTTGCAAGCATCATACCTTCCTTTTTCCGCCAACCAGCTGGGGGATTCAGGCGAATATATCACTATGAACAGATCAACGAATGATACACAACCGCAGATTAAGGCAGTGGTTTGCCATGTGAGGTAGGATCCTAAGTAATGGACCGTCATCACTGCAGAAGCAATGGAGATTGATATCGTCATTAGAAATGCTCCTCTGTTCTTCGGGCTGGTATATTCTCCTATTAATAGGGACCCTAGTGAAGTACACATGCCCATACATATTCCTTGAAGGAATCTGGCCAGCAGGAGAGTGATAGCACTGTTGGCAAAGTAGATGGCAGCCCAGCCGAACATTAGTGGCACGATGGACAAAAGGTTGGCAATCCTCCTGCCATATCTGGACGTTGTTAGTGGTGCTATGCAGTTGCCGAAGACTAGGGAGATGCCGGGGATTGCAGCTGGAAACAAAATAGAAGATAATATATATACAAAATAGAGAGAATAAATAAATAGCATAATCAACTTTAGTATAATGTTGCTACTGCTGGGGCATAGGCCTCTTCTCGATGAGAGACGGGTTAGTCGGGTTGGTAGATGTCACATGTCTTCGAATTTCTGGTTCTAGGACATTACCGGCTTCCTCACTATGTTTTCCTTCATCGTTTTGAGAGCAGTGGTGATTAAATAATTTACACAAAGTAAAGCAAAGGTTGCGTATTTTCGACAACGCTCATTTATCGCTATTTAAAGATGACGAACATTGTAAAGTGTGTTAATTGTAACATTTTGAGATATACCTACACAGTTGGAGAAAATACAGATGAAGAAAGAAAGGGGTCATATTGCCTACAAGTTTTTGGTTTCCGAATTCAAATAACCATCATATTTGGATGAAAATCTTTGACCACGGGGCATTATATTCCGACGATTTGTCCATTTAATCACCAAAAATCGAACGGATCTTTATTTGTTGACGACTAACAAATAAATCATTGATAAATTACGGCCCATCTCTAACAAAATTATGAATAACGAAATTTATTCTTTGATAAGTTTTAATTGCAAGAGTGTTAAACGTACTGTATGTAGACAGTGTCAGAGAATTATGTCGGAAATCGGACATAATAGCACTATAGCACGCGTAGCATGATCACCGTAGAAACGGGTTTTTCGACGGAAGAATAGACAAAATGACAGTTAAACAATCACAATCTGTCATTTTGTCTATTCTTCCGTCGACAAAACTCGTTTCTACGTCGGTCACGCTACGCGTGCAGGAAACGTGACTTATGCCGGATGAATTACCATATCTGGGCACCATAAACCCCGAGTTTGGCACTGCCGGTACATCTGCAGTGGACACGTCGGTGGGGATGCTGCGCGGTTGATTGTACGGCGGCGTGTCTCTGATGTGGAGACACAGAGTATGCCAGAATGTGAGGACACCGGCCGTTCGTTTTCACGGTTAAACATTATAACATATTTTAATGGAATGTTTTTTATTTGAAAGTTACTCAATATAAAAAATACTGATGAAACACTACCTACATAAAAAATCGTAACATCGAAAGTATGATAAAACTATCATATCATACTACCACATCACTAAACCATAGACAATGTCTAGCGGCCATTGTTGTTTGGCTAACTTTGAAACGCAACATGGCAAACTTTGACGTTCAAAAGTGCCTTACAGGGGCCTATTTGAAATAAATGATTTGACTTTTGACTTTTGACTTTTGGCAGTATGGAATTATTAAGTACTATCATGGCAGCATGGAATATGTATATAGAAATTGACTTTGAATACATGGAACTAGTATGAAATATCTTACACTATTAAATAACACTATACATACTATTAAATGAGCATTTTCTATTTTCACCCGAGCAGAGATTTGTGCTTTTTTTTTAATATCATCAGCGTCGGGCCGCGCTCAACCCAGGCAATATAGCAGCAGCTGGTCTGAAGGCGGGTGAGCGTGGGGCCTCAATGAGGCCTTTTCCGTCTGGATCCGAAAGAAAGACTATTTTAGACCCGAAAGAAAGGCGAAATTACATAGGGGGGGCGAGTGATAGGATGGGTATCTCGGTCCCTGGAAGAACCTTGAACTGGTAGAACGAACTTAATAGTACTATAGGACAGCAGATAAGTGTCCGCTCAATAACACAAAGATTAATATAATTAGATTCACTCCATTAAGATCAGTGGGCAACTGGCGACTCTTCTCAAACAAATACCTGTATTTTTTCCTGCTTCGACAAAACCGAATTCAAAAATGTGTCAGTCGTAACAACAATTTAAGAAAAAAAAAATGTACGGACTTATTTGGCAGCGGACTGCTGCAATATGTAGTAATGGTAACCAACCTATCCAAGATCCAGATGTGTCATCAATGGGTATGATAGACCCTGGGCTTCTGAGCTGCTGCAGCAAGGCCGTGGTGAACCCCAACACCAGGCCAGACCCAGCCCTGTTCAGGGACACGCCTGACGTCACGAAGCACTGGAATGTTCAGAAAAAAAATCTTGCTAGTTATTTCCATTTGTGCGATTACTTGGAGTGGCATTGTGCTGTTATAATTCGTAAATTGACACTATGTTGCTGATTGTACGTGGTATTCCTATATTAGTTTCTGCATACTCTAAAGGGTTTGATGGTGGATATGGTCTCCACCTTGTGCTGAGTTCAAACCCAACTAATTGTCCGAATAGGTCCAAGCATGAGACGACAGCATCCCTGCTAGTTAACGTCATTGAACTTCGAGATTATGAAATAAAACAAACCTGATGATTATGGAAATAGACATTAGATAGCATTAACAAAGTAGCCTTCGAGAGTAGCTAGTGATACTTTGTTCTACCATGCAGGCCTACCCTGGGCAGTCAGCTCCGCCAACTCCTTGATTACTTGATATCTAATGTTGTTATCACTCATAAATACAACGAAATTTACGACACGTTTTCTGAAAACAACGATCACGCCGCGCCGTCCTGATTTCCGAGACTTGGCTCTAACCTGACCGGCTTTCGACAAGCTACCCGCTCCCCGATTTCGTTCTTCTTCGGAATGATACTCTTAGGAAAGGAAGAAAGTATGGTCGTATAACTGCGGTTAGGGCTCGTACTGCATTCGCACGGCGGCAATATGCTACCCAAGCTACCTTTCTTTATAATGCCAAAAGCAATAAACTTACTATTTACCAAAGAACACATTACCAATGCAAGAAAACCCTGACTGCATGGCTAAAGACCCTTACTTATGAAGAAACTAAGGCACTTCTAAATCCAGTTATATAATAATCATAAAAAACTTAATTTACTCAAGGAATTAATGAAAACGCGGAGTAATTAATTAATACACAATTGTCTATCACATCCTCCACATTTATAGCATGCTTTTGGTTCCCATTCTCTCTTCCTCACTTACAAACACACACACACATACATAGCACATACTTGAAATCGGAACTTGAAGTAATTGTCAAATGTAAAACAACAAACTCAATGACATACATGATAGGATTCAAATTGCTTTTCTCAGTATCGTTTGTAAGTGGTGATGAAATGACAATTGAGGAGGTGAAGAACAAAACCTCACTTTTCCATTTTTGTTTTAAATAATTTTTTTAGTCTATGTGCAAAAAAAATTTGAATCTCCCTCGATACTTTTCAAAAGCTCACTTTATTGGAGTACAATTTAACGGTATCATTAAGACTTCATCAAAACCACATAAAAACAATTGAGTTTAGATTAAAGGTGCTAAATCTGGTCTTTTTGCTAAATAGTTTACGGTAATTTTTATTTTTCATACGTGTGGCAACATTTTTATTTAACAACATTTAATTTAATTTGTTTGTTTTTTTTCAAAACCAAACATTTCATTTGGTCAAGTAAACTATTGCGCAGCTCGAGTTTCTTTTAATTCTTTATAAAAGCGTATTCTTTTTAAATTTCTGATTTCAGGTAGGTACTTTTTCAGGGTTATCTTTTCAGTCATTTTCAAAACCACACCTTTTTTTTTTGTTAAACATCAAAACCTCGCTTTTCCACTAGTCTTGATCAAAACCACACTTTTCCAAAAATATTTAATCAAAACCTCACATTTCCAAATTTCTTTTCAAAATATTAGCTAAGATTCTTATCATTTTTATCAGCCATTTGGTACATCAGATTGACTGTAACTCTAGCATAATATGACACAATTAAACCAAAATGCAGATGTCGTAGTCAGTTAGTTATTTACATTTTACTGTTTTCTTCAATATTAGAAAAAGTGGAAAAGTGAGGTTTTGTTCTTCACCTCCTCAATTATCTGAAATTACGAATTCAAGTACCTTACTAAAATTATTTTTAAATTATCTATTTAAGTTTTCTTATTGTACCTTTTTTTAATTTATTATAACATCAACAGGCTTTGTATGTGTACACATAGACATGGAAGAGGGAGGTCTTCTGTTACAGGTATCTCCATACTTAAAAGAAGGCCTCTAAAATCATTTGTTAAAACCTGTTAATTACGAAATAAATTAAACTTCAACATAATTGACTTCTCCAATGCTTATAATACCTTCAGTCACGAAGTCCTTTTATCCATCCTTTCTTATCGTATGGTCTCTCGGAAGGTATTGCAATGGTTTTCCTCTTATCTTCAGGGGCGTCAGCAGTCTGTTCGTGCTGGAGACTCTTCGTCGGGTTGGTGTGATCTTGCAGCTGGCGTCCCTCAGGGCGGTATATTATCTCCTCTTTTGTTCTCCATTTTTATTAATCTCATTACCACCGAGCTTCGAATTGCGTATCATCTTTATGCTGACGATTTGCAGCTTTACTGTCAGGCAAGTGTGGACAACATATCCGATGCGATTGAGAAGCTAAACCAGAGTTTAGGTGTGGTTAAAAACTGGTCTGATCGATTTTTTCATCGTACTGTACCTATATTTTGTGATTTATTGGAATGGAAGTTTTCAGTGTATATAAGTGCTTAGGCACTCAAATAGTTTATGATAAGGCTATTATTAAACCATTCGAGTACCAATCTACTTACCAGACTTCCTACATGCACTTTGTAAAAGGTATTTAACTGATTTATCATTAAAATTCGTTTTTGTAATTATTTAAGTAGTAGGACCTACATGAGAGCTAATAAATGCAATAGGCATGTCAATAAATATTATTATTATTTTAATATGTTATTAAAATTCCCTAACCAATATGTTCAATGCGAAATTATTTTCAATACTTTTACTATAGTGGCTAAATATTATTTGAAGATCTGTAAAATGGTTATTTTCACAAAAAAATAATTTTCCTATTCTATTCCATTCTACGATAATTAAATGAGTCATTTCCTGGTTGCATTTTTAGATAAATCTATAAATAAAAAATAAAAAATAAAAAAATCGATGCCAGATTGGATACAGTCATATGGCAAGCTGCAACGTGCATTATTCATTTACAAAAGCTTCAACCAAAAATAGAACTTAACCCGCCAATCCAAACACAGACCAACATGGCCCATGCAGGATTACCAAAAGATAAAAAACAACACACAAACCTGCTTCATAAACGGCGTAATCCATGTCTTTGGGCTCCCCATTTCTACACTTTTTTCAACAACATTATCACACGACTTCTGTCCATGAATTTCGACATATATTTGAAACGCTCCCGGTTGATAAAGGTTTACCTAACCTCTTCAATGATATTGACACAGGTGCAAAACGTTGTAAGTCCTGAATATAGGCTCTCATTGGTTCAACTAGTTCTATTATAGAATGAGCTGTCAATATGGTTTAAGCTTCTAATTGGTTGGCGCGTGTTTCAATTGATGGGTGGGAATATGTAAGTTAAATTGTTACGGTTGGGTTTCGGATTTTCTAGCGAGCTTGTGGCTACACAGCCCGTTCTTGTAGTAGTGGTCGCGTTTAACTGCTTTTAAAGAAAACTTCAACTTTTTCAAGATTTTTGTTAATGCTCACACAGCTGGTAAATTGTACTTGTACAGAAATACTGACTATAAGGACGGTAGTTACATATTTTCCAGATTTTGTAGTACCTAAACGAATATAATTACTTAAATTATAGAAGTACAGCTCTAATTTACGTACAAAGATAAATATTTTGTAATAACGCCTAGCAAAAATTTGATATCAGTGTTGTGACTATCTCCCAATCGTGGTTTTGGAGCTATAAGGTATTTAACAGGCGCTAAAGCTTAAACAAAACTAAATTCTGCTAGTTGTTTAAAATAATAGCAAAAGAATTTAACACAGGTTGCAGTGGACGTTTACATAACACGATTTCTTTCAGCGTCTCTTCTTAAACCAGTCAGTTCTCTGTCTATGATTTTGGCATACCTAGGTACTTCTTCAACGTGTTCCTTTTGATTTTCTATAACTCTAAGGTTTATGTGATATCCTTAAGTTAAAAAAATACAATAAGTCCAAGAACAAGTGTTCCAAAATATGTACATAGTTTCGAAGATAACATAACACTAGACTAAATCAAAAATAAAAATCATTGTAAATCATTTTCATTCAAACCAATCATTCATATTTAAAGCTAAGAAAATGCGACATTGTAATTTTTATTTTTTTATGGACAAAAGAAGTCAGAATTAAATGTTTTTTTTAATATTTCACATACCTATTGTTAGTGATATATTGAAAAAATGTGCTTTTTTACTATCGTGTACCGTATTAAATATATGGCATAGGGATTTAATATTTTAGTGTATGTTTTTTGACTATTTGGCCTAGTATCCTAAAAAAGGAATACACGATACAATGAAATTTTCTCGATACAAAAAAATTGCAAAGTTTCATCTATTTTTATATTTTTTTGAGTATCAAGGCGTAATCGCTAATTATTCAATGGAGTTTTCTTTAAAACAGTATCAAGGTTTTTGAAAAGTAGTTTTAGTTTTAATAATACTTTTTAATTATAAAAGACGGCAATTCTATTTGGCACAAACGTTGTTTTATTTCGAGCGCACACACATTATCGCCATCCCTTCTTTTGCCTATCAAAAGTATTGTCATCACTCTCGTTCATTCATTTGTTTGTAATCATTTTAGTGTTATGTGGAATCGCAGTTCTGTTATAGGAGAAATATCGGCATCATTTATCCGAAGACTTTTTACGAATTTTACGGCATACTACTGCAGGTGAAATTAAACAAAATGATGAACGCGTTCTAAAAAGTTGTCTTAATTCCTTCAATACGTGGTTATTTCCATCAGAAGCAATCCACTGATCGAGTATGGGTCACCGGCTCTATATAATCATTGGCACCACATCAAAGCCGCGGAAACAGGGAATACGCGGCCGACCCAATGAGTACCATCGTCCACGAAGACCACGTATCTATTTTCACCTCAGAGCAAAGGGACATTTTTAACACCGTTCTCCAAATTGTTGGGCTCAGCCAGGGTAAAATGCTTTTCTTCGATTTCCGGCAAAACTGTCTGTACTATGTACGAGGAAGGGCTGACGAGGTGAATAATACTTCGTTGAAAAGGTCGACTCTATGGTCGTGAGTTCATAGACTGCGCTTGACCATAAACATGCGAGCTCTGCTTGGCGGGAATCACAAGCTCGCGAATTCTCCAATGTGATTGGTTCAATCATCAGAAGATGATAAGAGATTTGACGGTATATTTATATTTTATAGCTCCTACACACTATGCCGGCGGCACATGCCGCCGGCACTGCCGCTGGCCGTGGCGCCGGGCAAGCCGCGGCTCGCTCGGCCTTGCCACACAAAGCCGCAAAAAAGGATCGCTAGGGAAATGAAGGCTCAAAAGCCGGGGGTACGAGCCACGCGGCAAAAGCCGACGGCAATGCCGCCAGCATAGTGTGTAGGAGCCATAAGGCTAACGATACTAAGTAATATAATTTTCTGGTACATTTCACAAAAATCTAAAATACAATATAAAATCTTATGTTGCAAGTTCGTGTTGCAACATTATCTAAGTGTTACAAACGCTTAAATGTTCAACTAGATTAAATATTACCACTTGACATACACAAACAAAAACAACTTGACCAAAATGGTTCCGACTCACAATTTTTTTTTATAAAAACTATTTGTTTCATAATTTTATTATTTATAATTTTTACCTACATTAAATTACCTCTCTGTTAAAAGCAGTTCTATTTTTATGATTAATTTGAGAAATAAAAATATAAATTTCCGCCTTTTTTTTTTTGCAACATCCGGAAGTAACTTCCCAGTGCCATGCATTCGTTTTGATGCTTAACATGCTGATAGAATGGCATATTTTATTGCTAGCTCTGTCTTTCGTGCTCACAATACCACAAGAACGATAGAGTTAAGGCGCTTAGTTTCATAGATAATCGTAATAAAATTGGACCATATTTTACCTGTTGTAGCAAGCCTGTTGTGGCCTCAGAACAATAACAAAGCATTGTTTGCTTTGTTATTGTTCTGAGGTTGTGGCTGTGTTGTGTGTGCATGTCAGTTGACTATGACTTGTCACCTGTCGTGGTACGGCAAGTGACATTTGAAAGGACTAAAAACTAGGACTATTATAGGACTAGGACTAAAATAATAATATGTATTATGTATAATAAAGTATATTTATATAAATGAAAAAAAGGGAAACACTTCTAATTTTTTTTTGGGTATTGATGTCTTCATCTAAAACACACTCGTAGTAAATTTGACATTTTACCACAGATATTGTACGAATTTCACTCCCACGTTGTTCCGTTTTACGTTCAGACAAAGTGACCGCGGATTTAAATGGTTTTTAGTATAAATATGGTTAGTTTTTAACTTTAATTCATTTTTAAATAGCTGCTACCGCAATGAACTCAATTATGAAGCAAATAATATAGGTAATTAATGAAAAAAAAAAAAAAAAGATTTATTTGTATTCTAAAGATCGTGGGTAACGAAACGTAATCGAATGTAGGTGCCGCAGGGTCGCTATCGTTACTCGTTTGACAGTTCTCACTCATTGTATGTATAAAAAACAATGTTAATATTGATGGTAGGAAAACTTAGGATGCAAGAGCGAGACTCGGACAGGTTAGAAGGGGATGGCGGGGTCAAGCCGAACTGGTTTTTGTAAAACCTAGATTTGAATTTGTCAATATTTGTACAAATACACAAAAACATCCTAAAATCTAGGTTTTACAAAAAACTTCAGACCTCTGGGATGCTTTTTCAGCGAGATATCGGCGAAAACGTGTTTTTCACCGTTTCAATGGCGCGGCCATGGGGTTTTAGTCTTACACCTCCTAAAATATGAGCCTAGGATTTTTTTCTATATTTTTACAATTTTTTTACAAATTCAATATGTTGTTTACCTAAATTTCAGATCTCTGCAACGCTTAGTTTTAAAGATGTCCGTGGCCGCGCGGGTCTCCGCGTTTCAATGGCGCGGCCACGTTCAAACCCTTATAACTTTTTAATCATAACTTTGACAAATTTATGGTTTTGGGAATCAACTTTTACAAATTTTTACGAAATCTTGGCACAGTTTTTTTTTTAATATCGCCGTGGCCGCGCTATCGAAACGCACATTTTTTCTGCCCCTTGAGTCTATTTTTAGGGTTCCGTAGGAAGCAAGGAACCCTTATAGTTTCGCCATGTCCGTCTGTGGCTTAGCTCAGAGATGGTTAGTACTAGAAAGCTGTAATTTGGCATGGGTATACATATTAATCACGACGACAAAGTGGTAAAACAAAATCAAGAAAAACATAAAAAAAAACGTCCCCACTTTACGTGTAGGGGAGATACCCTACACGTAATTCTCATGGTGTGGGGTATCGTTAGAAAGGATTAAAACATATTGTGAGTTTTTGAATACCATTTTTGGATTCAGGGATCCGTTTGCGAAATATTAAGCTTTTAACTGAAATTTTTTGTTAGAGTCTAGTGCTCCACGCCAACTCCTCCACGGAGCTAAACGTAACGTTACACAGCCCCTCTGCTCACCTGAAGAGTCGACCAACCGCTTGGCGATGTATCGAAATACTCGATGACATCTCGGTGACCCCAGGGTCTTAAGGCTTGATTAAGATTTGAGTAATCTTGGGTTAGCTTGATAAATAAAAAGCAATTATTAAGATTTCAGTATGTCCTGCATATCGGGGTGTTATAATGTCAACTTTATAATATTAATTAAATCTTAGAACTAATTAACGTAATAATAAATTATATTTACAATCTCTTTACACAATATTCAGCGTATATCAGCAATGTATGGACCATACAACTGTACTATTTTCTCCATGGGACCAACATCGTAATGTTGGTCCCATGGAGAAAGTTGTACAGTTTAGCGAAAAAATAATCAACTCTCCCATGCAAAACTTCAACACTTACTCGACTTAAATGTATGGGACATGTATACAGCGCTAGCGAAAGCTACGTGGGGATCTGGGGTTGTTCATTCCCCGAGTTTGCAAAATGTCATAGGAGTAACGTTTGTCCATTAGTAAATTCTTACTAGCAGCCCGGATTCTGATTTTTGATTTTCTGGCCGATTTATAACTTTTTGCCTGCCCCCTAGGTACAACCTTGGACTTTCAATATCACTATCGCGGTCGTTAAAATTAACTACACCTCTGCCTACCCCTACGGGGAACACAGACATGATGTTTGGTTCATAGAACAACTGGATGACTAGGTCTCCTGACAGTGTTAAACGCTCTCAAAGACTGCACTGACTTTAACTCCTGAGGGGACAACGGTCTACCCCTAAACTCATCTTCAATATCCTGTAGTGTCCTATCCTTTGTCTCAGGCAATAAATACCACACCACAACGAGACTATACACCATCATAGACGCATACAATATATACAATCCATGCAAATCTATGGTTCTCAACCAAAAAGATACAGTTTTAATAGTAAAAAACAAATTCGTTGAATGAAATAATACACTAATACCGCTGGCTAAGCTACGATATTCCAAAGGAAATATCTCACCAGCTATTATAAAACATAACGGTAATGAACCAGTGGCTACTGAAAACATATGAATATGTACTATAGAGATACCTAAACTAAATTCATCTGGAGAAATAAACCCAGTTTCCTTCGCGTAGGAATAAGAAGCAATTGCTAGTAAAGCAAAAATGTTAATACAAACTGTTACCCCTAATATAGTTCGTCTTTGCACTTTCTGTATCACAAATAAAGCCGTTGTATTAGCTACTATTCTATGTACATCTAAAGTAAGTACTAATAATGGTATGTTGCAGTCTTTTCCGACAATTTTGTGGAATAAATCTATAGGGTATATTACGAGCATGATTAGCCCACTCCATTGGGCCAAAATGTATATGTGTATCATTATAATGATTGGTTTAAAAAACTCCTTTTTCTTCACTGTTATCTTGAAGTTCTCTATTCTGTTTCTGAATTTCTTTATCCAAGATTTGGTTTGCCTCATTTCTACTTTTGCTTCCTTCAGAGTTATGCTCGCTTCTATAATTTTTCTTAGTTCTTCTTCTTCCGTATCTCCTCTTAACCATCTAAAAGATTGTTTGCAAGCATCATACCTTCCTTTTTCTGCCAACCAGCTGGGGGATTCGGGCGAATATATCACTATGAAAAGATCTACGAATGATATACAACCGCAGATTAAGGCAGTGTTTTGCCATGTGAGGTAGGATCCTAAGCAATGGACTGTCATCACTGCAAAAGCTATGGAGATTGATATCGTCATTAGAAATGCTCCTCTGTTCTTCGGGCTGGTATATTCTCCTATTAAAAGGGACCCTAGTGAAGTACACATGCCCATACATAGTCCTTGAAGGAATCTGGCCAGCAGGAGAATGATAGTGCTGTTGGCAAAGTAGATGGCAGCCCAGGCGAAGATTAGTGGCACGATAGAAACAAGGTTGGCAATCTTCCTGCCATATCTGGACATGGTTGGTGGCGCGATGCAGTTGCCGAAGACCAGGGAGATGCCGGGGATTGCCGCTGCAAACAAAATAGAAGATTATTAATTAATTAATAAATAGCATAATCCACTTAAGTATAATATTCCCATTGCTGGAATATAGGCTTCCTTTCGGTGAGGGGGAGTGGGCTGTAATCCACCACGCAGCCCTGTTGGGTTGGTAGACGTCATATGTCTTCGAATTTCTGGTTCTGTGACATACCGGTTTCCTCACGATGTTATCCTTCATCATTTTGAGAGCAGTGGTGATTCAATTATTTACACAAAGTAAAGCGCCTGTCTGGGTTCGAACCTACAACTTGTAAGTCGCGGTCGTTACCACTGGGTTCCTAATAAATAAATAATAAGCCTTTATTATCAGACCACTTTTAGTTATTAATTCTTAATTGGTTCATAGACATTGAAAATATCGTGAGAAAGGACCTCCTTTCTGTCCTCCATGGAAAGTACTAACCAGCATTATGGGAGACCTTTGCGAGGCCAACGATAACGCTGTCGAAGTGGCCGAATTCTGGTCGAAGCTTATTTAAAATACAATGTCGCCCATGCGCATGTGACCGCCCGTAATATTCTGAATATTCATGAAAAAATGTCGAAAATAAACTTCAAAAGGGGGGGTCTATCTATAACATTTTTCATGTTATTCATGAATATTCAGAATATTACGGGCGGTCACATGCGCATGGACGACATTGTATACAAAATGGAATCACCGATACAACGTAGAAGAAGATTGATTAAAATCGCTATAAGGCAATTCGTCAATTCTTGTTGCTACTCTGTTTGAGAGGCTTCTGTTCTGTTCTACAGTGGGACAGTAACAAGCAGCTATATTGTATACTAAATGTACACATGTAGTAATGGTAACCAACCTATCCAAGATCCAGATGTTTCATCAATGGGTATGATAGACCCTGGACTTTTGAGCTGCTCCAACAAGGCCGTGGTGAATCCCAATACCAGGCCAGAGCCGGCCTTGTTCAGGGACACGCCCGACGTCACAAAGCACTGGAATATTCAGAAAAAAAATCGTGCTAGTCATTTCCATTTGTGTGATTACTTGGAGCTGGCATTGTGCTGTTATAATTCGTGAATTGACACTATGTTGCTGACTGTACGTGGTATTCCTATAGTAGTTTCTGCGTACTCTAACGGGTTTGATGGTGGATATGGTCTCCACCTTGTACTGAGTTAAAACCCAACTAATTGTCTGAATAGGACGGCAGCGTCTCTGTCAGTTAACGTCATTGAACTTCGAGATTATCAATTAAAACAAACCGTGATGATTATGGAAATAGATATTTGCTGGTAATTATGTGAGAGACTTTATGGTAACGTGACCATACGTCCGGTGTTTAACGGGACCGTCCCTTTTTTCGATTTTTCGTCCCGGTGTCCCCCAAAAAAACCTGGAGACGAAAATTGCACCGTTTTCTTTAATTAATTAATAGTGGACGGCTGAAAAAACCCAGTTACAGGTTCCGGTCCTTATGGAGATGTTGATAACTAAGGCGAATATTAAAATAACGTGCCAAGAATTTTATTCTTACTTAAAATCATCACAATTGAGATAAATACACAGATGTCCCGGTTTGAGTGAAAAAAATAAATGGTCTCGTTAGTTATGGCTAAGAAGCATCTAAGCAGTAAGATGACGGGACATAGAGATGATAGAAGAAAAAGACGTACCGGTAATGTGACGTCACATAGCCAGCGGACGACCAAGAAGCTTCCAACGATACCTCATTTGTCAAATTATTATGAGCAGTTTAGAAGTTATGAGGTAGCAGATGTACATACGATACATACGATTACATATAAAAAAAAACGACCTCCTAGGTTAATTAATTTAGAAAATTAGTAAAAGTGTTATAATTATGTTAAATTAGTGTATTATAGTCGTACCTAGTTATTAATTAGTATATTCAGTTATTATACAATGTTTTTTGTCGCGTGAACTTCGCACTACAAGGATTTATGTAAACCGGCTGTCAACTCAACCAACCCAACGGTGACGGATTTCAAAAGTTCATCAATCCCGGGGAGTATTTTGTTTTATTAAACTTATTCTACATACTAACGCTGAACATCACAAAATACTGCTCAGGTGTCTGAGCTACGTCCATCACACACTGGCACGGTTTATGCCTCCTTTTGCTTGACAAATAGTGGAAACAAAATCGAAGACGAAAACATTTGCCCAGACAATAAACACTTCATAATTTACTACACAAAAAATAGGCTCATTAGGCCTTATTGTTTAATAGTTATTCATACTATTAAACCTGCAGCTTTGTGTCATAAACTTGTATTGTTGTTAATCTTGTTTCTTAATAAAAGCAGTGTAATTACCCCATGTAACTTCTCTTGTTTACAATTAGACATCACTGTAAATTATTACTAGACATACTTCTGTTATGTTAAATTAATGTATTAGTGCCAATTCATGAAATTAATGTTAAGAACTGGTGTTTCAATCACTTCAAAATAGTAGGTAGTACCTACCCCCAACCAATTTGTAAACTTAATTTTGTTGTTTTTCCCTTTAATTTGTTTTAGAATATTAAATTATCATTACATAATTGACATTACACACTCTTCTTAACTTCTATTCCTTTGTTTTCCGTCAATTCTAAATAATATATAATTTTATTCCCCCAATAGTCCCTTCATCTTAGTACTTACTCTCCACATCTTATCTCTCTCTCTCTCTCTTATTCTACTCAATTGGCTTTATCTTATCTCATTCCAGGGTGCCTTTAGGGTTGGCTTGTCAATATGTTGACCCGTAGAACCGCATCCTTGGAGGAAAAACTGAAGGCTACATTGAAAGAGTTGGAATGTAGTAAAAAGCAGTGCGATCAGCTTCTACAGGAAAGGGAAGACAGTGAGGTGGAAGTTCAATACATTAATAACAAGAACACTGAACTTAAGAACCAGTTGGCCGAACTACATCTTCAGCATATGGACATACTTGGCCAGCATCAACACCTCCGTCAACTTGTGTCAAATTTCCAGGAATGTAGTGACACCCACGAACTGGCTTTGAGACGGATATCTGAGTTGGAACTGGAATTAAGCAGGGCCCATAACTCAATAACCCATTTGGAAACTCTCAAAGCCAGTAAAGAGTCTGCGATCACCTGCAGTCTTTATGATGAGTTGGTTGGTAGCGGGTCTGGATCCACATGTGTTGAGCCAATGGTAACAATAGATTTAACTGATGATACTATCACTAAGTGCAATTTGTTTACTAGCCATAATAAGTTAAAAAAATATATTAAAATTAATAGATTCATTAGAAAAATTCATAAATCTTTAAAACGCCAAAAAGTTAACAAATTAAATACAAAACTTAGGCAAAAAAATCTAAATTTAATTCAAGAATTAAACAAGTGTAATAGTGATTTACAATTATGTAATACTATGTATGATACTGACACTCAGCACCTACAGGATGAATTGTTTGTCAGGGAATATGCTCTAAAGGATATCTTTAGTAAATATGAGGCTTCTCAACAAGACATGAGTAAGCGCTTGCAGGAGGCTAATGAGTTGGCTGACCTAGTCAAGTACAATGCAGAGAGGTATGAGTCTCTGACAAATAACCTCTCTTTTAGCTGTGCCTGCTCCCATGAGCCCCAACCTCAACTGGTTCCACCTACACCCTCAGTGGCTCAGCCTGTAGGTAGCTGTTTGGATGAGAATAGAATTAATAATTTGGCTAACACAACTTATGTATTCTCTGACAAATTTGGTCAAGGTTTTGGTAGTATATTTAATCAGTGTTCGCAACAATATGTAATTAATAATTGTTTACCCGGTGCCAGTATTAGCCAATTAATTCATAATATTAAATTGACAAAAATAAACCCCAGTTCCACTGTTATTTTATTATTCGGGGATAGTTTAACTGTCAAGAAAAAGGACATAATTGAATGTGTCCATTTGATGTTACATCTCAATGAGACCAATAGTTGCAAATTTATTTTCTGTGCCTTGCCTTATTCTAAGTATTTGTCTGATGAGCAAAATAGGCACATTTATAACTTAAATATGTTAATTTATAATAGGACATGTCGTCACAATGACGCTATTTTATATTTTGATTGTAATCAATTTATTACTGATTACAAACTGACAAATTATACAATGTATTTGCCACCTAGTTGTAGAAGACGAATTGCTAATCTCTTAGCATACAATATACACAGTGACACTGGTACCTGTAGTGTACCAGCGATTATTGTTAGTAGTGGTACTAACACTACTTTTGATACGCCTTATAGTTTAAACTATTAGGAGCGACAACGGGTGAGCCGCATATTTTGAATGTTGTTCATCAAAATATGCAGGGTCTGTCCGGCAAAGAGCTAGAGTTAAGTTTGTTTATAGAGAACTATGATGTTCAGGTGTTATGTTTGACTGAACACTGGTTGAAAGAACATGAAGTAGTGTTTATCAATGATGATAATTTTACTGTACAAAGTGCGTTTGTAAGGAAAAGCGCCATTCGCGGTGGATCTTTAGTTCTTGTTTCAAACAAGTTGAAATGTAAACAACGTTTAGATTTAGTTAATCTTTCCATCGAGCGCACTATTGAGTTGTCTTGTGTTGAACTCGAGCGATACGTTATAATTTGCGTGTATCGGCCCCCCTCAGGTGATTTTATTAGTTTTGAATCGGTAATGGAGGATTCACTCAATAGGTTAAAATCAAGTAATAAAAGTATAATTTTATGTGGAGATTTTAATATTAATATTTTAGATGTTACTCCATTAAGCATTAGACTTCTTAATCTGTTTAGGTCTTATAATTTAATTAACTTGTTTTTTGAACCTACTAGGATCACGGCATCTTCTTCAACTTGTCTTGATAATATATTTAGTGATTGTGATGCCAAAAATAAAATAGTGTTAAGTGACTTAACGTCTGACCACTGTGGTTTATTAGCTAGCTTCCCCATGCCATTACATAAAAAGCCGCATAAAATAGAATGCAGGCCTTATACAGCTACTCGTTGCAATAAGTTTAAAAATAATATAGCTCATAGAATTACACCATCTATAGTAGAACACGAGAATCCCAATGAAATCTATGGAGCCCTTTTTGATGTTGTGCAAAAAGAGTACCAATCTACTTTCAAGACCAAAACTATTCAAATTAATGGCACCTCCGTTGGCTTTAACCAATGGGCCACTCCGGGAATTTATAAAAGTAGAGCGAGACTATACGAGTTATATGGTTTGAAAAAATACAGGTTTGATACTCCTTTCCTAGAGTATGTCAAAAGTTATTCAAAATTATTTAAAAAGGTTAGTGTTTTTGCTAAATCTAAATTTTTAAGCGATTCAATTAAAAATTCCAATAATAAAGTTAAAACCACTTGGAAAATTATTAATAATGAAACGGGTAAGTCGGTTAAACAAGATAAACAACTTGAGATTATGGTCGACAATAAATTAGTTGATAAAGCAGCTGACGTAGCTGAGGCGTTTAATGAGTTTTTTGCAAACATACCTGTAACTACGACTCGCTCCTTAAATTCATCCCCGTCTAAAGCTGAAAACCTTTTGCTTAGTAGTGTGTCTAAAAATAGTCGCATATTTAGCTTCGAACATGTAACGCCTCGTGATGTAGTTAATGTTTTTAACACACTCAAGTCTAAAAACACTGGTGATTACTGGGGCATCTCCATTAAACTTTTAAGTAATATAATAGACATCGTAGCCCCCTATCTAGCTGTTACTTTTAATAAATGTGTTGATTTAGGAACTTTTCCTGAACTCATGAAGAATAGTAAAGTCATACCATTATTTAAATCAGGTAATAAAAATGAAGTTGGCAATTTCAGGCCTATTTCTATCTTACCAGCATTTAGCAAAATATTTGAAAAGTTAATACTCAAGCAGCTGCTAAGACATTTTAATTTAAATAGCCTCCTTCATAATGAACAATATGGATTTACAAAAGGTCGTTCGACTACAGATGCGGGTGTTGCTCTGCTGAAACACATATTTAACGCATGGGAGAACTCGCAAAATGCTATTGGGGTTTTCTGTGATCTCTCCAAAGCCTTTGATTGCGTGCACCATGACACGCTTTTGCGTAAACTGCGTCATTACGGTGTGCAAAACGAAGCTCTCAACGTTATAAATTCGTATTTACATAATAGGTCCCAATGTGTAGATGTTAATGGTGTGAAATCTTCCGGGCTACCAGTTCAGTTAGGTGTACCTCAAGGCTCAATACTGGGTCCATTCTTGTTCTTAGTGTATATCAATGACCTACCATTCTATTTAAAGGGTATCTGTGAAGTTGTACTGTTTGCAGACGATACCTCTCTTATTTTCAAAGTAGACCGGAATAGACAAGATTTTGACGATGTAAACAGTGCACTCTCAATGGTTACGGATTGGTTTACGACAAATAACCTAGTTCTCAATGCCAAGAAAACGAAATGTGTTAAGTTCGCCCTACCAAATGTTAGAAATCTAGGACCCAACATCCTCTTAGATAAAGAGGTGCTTGAATCTGTAAATTCGGCAGTTTTTCTGGGCATAACAGTAGATGCCAAACTTCAGTGGGGCCCACATATATCGAGCCTAGCGGGAAGGCTCAGTTCTGCCGCCTACGCCGTCAGGAAAGTAAGACTACACTGACGTCGATACAGCTCGATTAGTCTATTTTAGTTATTTTCATAGCGTTATGTCCTACGGTCTTCTGCTGTGGGGCAAAGCTGCTGATATTCAAAATATATTTGTCCTTCAAAAACGAGGTGTTCGAGCTATTTACCAGCTAGGCCCCAGAGTTTCTCTGAGAGATTTTTTCAAAGATATTGGTATCCTCACAGTGGCATCTCAATTCATTTTCGCCAACATCTTATATATTAGGCAAAATATACATTTATACAGTAAGAACAGTGATTTTCACAATGTTAACACTAGAAATAAGGAAAAACTAAGAGTTCCTTTTCACCGGCTTCATAAGGTTCATAACTCATTTGTTGGGCTTGGTATAACCTTTTATAACAAGTTACCCTCTTCTTTGCTAGATTTGCCTTTTAATGCGTTTAAAACGAAAGTAAAATCCAACCTTTGTTCAAAGGCATACTATTCTATCAACGACTACTTAAATGATAAGAATAGTTGGTCGCTGTGATTAACTCAAGACAATTTTTATGTTCTTTCACCAGAATTAGCTTACCTACTGACAGGTTATATGAGTTCATATAATTGTTTATTTTAATTTAATTTTAATTTATTGTTGACATAATCTACTCATTACAATGTTTTTTTTTAATGAGTTGTATTGCAATATGTAACTAGTGACCTCGACAATAGATCATATTATTTATTGTTATTAGTAATTAACTGTTTATTTATTTTACCTCGATGGTCCTAGTTTATCATTTATAACTTCCAGTTACAGCTTTATGTAAGCGGGCACGCCCTTTATGCCTGGAGGCTTTTATTAAGACGTTAAGTTTTGTTTACGTTTAGTTTTTATTTCTGCCCGAGTATAGTTCTCGATGATTTTGTTTGGTATATTGGCGTGTGCTAGCTAACATATGGATAATAATTTAAATTAGGTTAATTAAGTATGTTGAATACTATTATATAGAGTCTTTTTTTTTTCTTTCTAACTGAACAGACAGCTGTGCTGCTGGGGAGTTTGTTGCGCCACTTCTTCTTCCCAGCTAACGCACTAGGAAGTGGTGAAGGGTGGGCGTTTTGGGGGACTGTCTTATGTAATTTTGACGTTCGAAAAGTGCTGATTATCAGCCTAGTTTGAATAAATGACTTTTGAATTTTGAATACATACCGGCCAAAATCATAACCCTCCTTTTTGCTTCGCCGTAATCGGGTAAAAAATTGTAAAAACTTAACCCGCCAATCCGCACACAGACCATCATGGCCCATGCTGGATTATCAACAGAAATAAAACAACACACGAACCTGCTTCATAAACGGTGTAATCCATATCTTTGAGCTTCCCATTTTCACACTATATTTTAAAACATTATCACACGCCGTCTGTCTACGAATTCCGAAACGCTCCCGGTTGATAAAGGTTCACCTAACCTCTGAAATGATATTGATACAGATGCAAAACGATGTAAGTACTGAATATTAGCTTCTCACTGATTCGACATTGATCCAACGAGTTCTAATTTTTGGAAAGAGCTGTCAATATAGTTTTCAAAACTTGCTTCTAATTGGTTGGCGCGTGTTACATTTGTTGGGTTGGGTTAAGTCTCTTTTTTGCGGTTTGTTTTCGGATGGGTTAGCGAGTTGTTTTAGTAGTAGTGGAATTAAACTGCCTTTAACAAAAACTTCAACATTTTCAAGCTTTTTGTTAAAGCTTCAGATAGCTGGTAAATTGTTATTGTACTAAAATAATGATTATAAAGACAGGGACCTAGTACAAATATTATTTGCCTGTATTATTAGGCTGCACTGTCAATACTCATGAATTCTTGCAAATCGTTTTTATATTTAGCTAGCTCAGCTTTTGCTGCTTTTGCAGAGGGTGCTTGTGGTCTACATCGCCGACTTTTGATAAAGTCTAAGTCTCCAGGGATGTCTTATTCTGATGTCTGTTCATTACAACCATTATTCTATATCTGAATGACTTGAAGTTGTTTGAATCTAGTTGTCCTGCCCTTGATGCGTATGAAAATTTATAGGAACAGAAGAAGAAATTTATAGGACATATAATATATAAAGCTGTGGAAAGTTTTGTGTGGTTATGGAATTTTATTAAAACAGAATATTTACAATCAGATTCATAAATTTTGACTTTTTAGTTACAATGACAGTTGTTTTGCACGATACCACCTCTTGAGTAATGAAATGTTCTGTGGATACCACAGACAACAATTTTGGTAACTCTATGATAAGCGTAGATGATATATCAGTAAGAAGGCTATATGCCTTAACATCTTTATGTAAGAACAATGTAAAAAATAATCAAACATAATTCAAAGTATAACATTTAAATAAGCCCTGGCAGCTGGTTATGGGAATGAAACTCGGTCCAGCAGTGCTATTCTGTAACCATCTCACCGTGAAAACTTAGGTGAAGTGAGCGTGGAGTGAGCTGTCATTCCACAGGGATTGACACTATTGACAGCTCACTCCACCCAAGTTTTCACGGTGAGATGTTTACAGAATAGCATGGCAGTTGTAATAGATGTCTATTTGTATCACAGCACAGTATCCAAGTGACAGCGGAAGAATAAAGGTATACACAAACACGGGATAATAATCTTAGTATCATGTCATTTCGTTTAAAATTGGTTTTTATTTTTATTAATTTATTTATATTTTATATAGATTCTTTTCTATTTTGTGAATGTGAGAACGCTGTAGGCTTAGTGGACTGTAGATTTATTGACCATCTTCTATTTTGTTAAGTACCTGGTACTTGTTGAAAGACCTACACTGTCCTCCCATACTTATTAATACTGTTATTTGAAAGTATTATAAAGGCCAATTATTTTTAAAAGAGTAACCGTGGAGTTTCTTGCCGGCTTATCTCCATAGGAAACAACCAATTGGAACCGTGCACCTAGCTTCTGACGTTTCATAAGTGCCCTTGTAGGTTTATGTGAAATAAAATATTTTTAATTTGAATTTGAAGTAATATTATTATGATTTAAAATTTTACAGTCATTTAGAATCAAAATCCTCTTCGCATGAACCATCGACTAACTGCTGTACCAAAATAGTGATGTCCTCTAAATTTATTTATATCGGTGGGAACCATAGTTAATTAGTTTGGGTCGCCACACCACCCCTATATGGTGAAATACGAAGTATACATACAAAGAAAAGAAAATAAAACAATATAACAAAGACATTTAATATAAGATTAAAACTATCATATCAAATCTAAAATATCCCTAAAGGAAAATGCCCATTTTTCTACGGACCGCCGCAGCGCATCAAAAAAGTTTGTATACCTACTACCGTAAATTGGATGTAAATGAGGGGTGATATCGTACTTTCAAAGGAAATCAATATTATCCATTTATTTTGTGGGGTTGTTATTATTCTTTGATTTTCTGTTCAGTTTTGAGGTTAGTCTTGTAACAAACCTTCCACCAAAAAATCAATCCTTTACATCAATATGATTTGAATTCACTTATTAATGAAACAGAAAATATTTCCAAAAAACCAATGAATGATCCCAAATAAATAATATTACATAAATGTAGGTTTGTACCTATAGGAAGTAGAAAATAAAAATGCTTGAATATAGGAATGAAATAGTTCTATTGGTCCATAATATCATCATATTCATAAAATATATCGTCTAAAAACGGAGCCGGCGGACCAACAGACCTTTTTTTTTTTTTTTTTTTTTTTTTTTTCGCTGAGAAATGCTTTATGCATCCCCGGCTCGTGGGGGACGAGTCGGGGTATGTGGGACTCCTGACTAAATACGCAGTATACCCACTAAAACTCAGCGGTGCTCCCGCATCGCCGTGATGGGAGGGCCATGGGAATCCGGCTCAGCCTTTACGTCCACAGCCCTCCCGGCGCATGCCCGCCTAGCTGGCGGGCCCCACAGGCCCCCCACCTGCGTGGTGGGGGGCTACAGGAATAGCCGGGAGCACCTGGCCATTCCCGTCCGGCACTGGTGGAGGCCTGTGCGATGCAGGCGAGGGTGCCCCCGCACCCGTTGCCTGCTGGCCTCCACCTGGGAGGAGGAGTCGGAGATGACCGTCGAACTGACGTCTCCTTCGACCCCTCCTCCGCCTTCGGAGCGGTGCCGCGTCGGGATCGTCCTCCCGCACGCGCTCCGCCGCCTCCTTCTGGGACATGACGTGCTCGCAGAAGGAGGCGACCGCCGCCCAGGACCCCTCGTCCCTCAGCATGGCGCCCACCACGCCGGGGAGCGAGAGGTCCAACCCGATCGCCGCGACGAGACTGCGGCGCGGCTCGGACCACGACGGGCACACCTCGAGAGTGTGCTGCGCCGTGTCCTCCGCCGCGCCACAGTCGTGGCACGACGGCGTCTCCTCCCGCCCGATCCGATGCAGGTACGATCCGAAACAACCGTGTCCGGACAGCACCTGCACCAGGCGGAACGAGAGGAACCCGTGCGGCCGCTCGAGCCAGTCCCGCAGGACCGGCCCGATCGCGTCGAGGGTTCGGCGGCCGAAGACCGCGGAGGCGAGGTCCGTCGTCCAGTGGACGACGATGGCGTCCCTCGCCTCTCGCCGGACGGCCTCCCGCTGTTCCGGGGCGAAGGGCTGACCCGCCGCCCTCCGCCCCGCCTTCCACTCGTACACTCTGGCGAGCACCCACGCCTCGAGTTCCCAAGGAGGGGTGCCGGCCAGAGCGCACGCCCCGGCGAAGCTCACCGTGCGGTGAGCCCGCGCCACCCGCTGGGCTATCGCCCTTTGAGGTGCCCGCAAGGCCGCGGCGTTCTCTCGTCTGTGGAGGGACTCCTCCCAGATGGGGGCCCCGTAGAGGGCCATGCTCCTCAGGATGCCGGCGTACAGTTGCCGGCATCGCGCGCTGGGCCCCCCCAAGTTGGGAAGGAGCCACGAGAGAGCGCCCGCGGTCTTCAGCAGGCGCGTCGACAGCCCGCTGAAATGCGGGCCGAAGCGCCACCTGCTGTCGAGTACAAGGCCCAGATATTTCATCTGGGCCTTCACCTCAATCCTGACGCCCTCCACGAAGATGTGGGCGCCAGGTGGCGGGGGGCGCTGCCGGGGACCGTGGAAGAAGACGGCCTCGGTCTTCTGCAGCGCCACCGTCAACCCTAGGCGGCGGATCCTCCCTGCGACCAAGGATCCGCCCGCCGAGGCCAAGGAGGCCGCCTCCCTGAAACTCTCCCCCCGGGCGGTGAGGAGAGTGTCGTCCGCGTAGCAGACGACACTCGTGCCTCGGAGGAGAGTTCCCCGCAAGAGACCAACAGACCTAAATCGACCCTAACTAAGATACTACAAAATGGTCATAACGTGAGCACAAAACTCAAACTCAAACTCAAAGCATTTATTTCAAATAAACCAATTACAGGCACTTTTGAATTGTCAAGGGGGTCGGTCAGTCAGAAAGATGAAGCTAGATGCCCATTCCAAAGCGTAGTAGGTACCTATGGAGAAGAACGGGCAAGAAACTCCACGGACACTCTTTTAAAACATGATATGGTTACAAAATATTGGTTACATCATTCATGTTGAAGTTATACATGTGAGAACGATGCAAAACATGAAAAGCGTCCGTAACAGAAATAAACAAATAAAAATTAACAATCCAAAAAATTAAATTAAATTAAAATAAGCCGTGGCAGCTAAGAGATGACCAGTCCCTACTGACGGCGCCCGTTCACGAACATGACGCATGGATTAGCACCATTCAGCTCAACCATTTTGAAGGGAGCTAAATGATCCAACACACTCGCCACCGTCAGCGAGACATTAGAGTGAGCATGACATACTCTCAGCCGCCATGACACATTCAAGTCAATGAAAGACATACCCTGCACCTAATAGACCAGGGTCGATAATTTTTAAAACCAAAAAAAATAATAGTAGGATGAAACCCATTAGAAAAGGAGGGGAATATTATAAAAATGAAAGGAAAAATAATTTACGGGCGATCTGAGGTCGGGAAGGGGATGGGGGTGAGTTTTTAAGGGTAAAAAACGGTTTTTCTCGATATCCGGCAAAACTAAAAGTCCTATCGAAAAAAGTCAAATGGCAAAGTTGTAGGTAATAAAAAGATGTAAAACTTTTGTATTTACACTTTTTTCACATAACCTCAAAATTTATGTGAAAAATTCAAAAAACCAAGTTTTTGGTTTTTTATTTTTATCTTTAACAATTTTTTTTTTTTTTCAACGAAATTTGGTGAAAACTTACCTTTTTATGTCCCAAATACGCTGTAATTTATTTGATTAAAAATATTTATTTTTTCACCTTATTTTGAATTAATATCGAAAAAACACCCTAATTTTCAATCGAAAATTCACCCGTCAAAATATCAGCTTTTTTCAAAAAGTTGGTATGGTTTCTGTTCGTTGAAATCTCTTCTTTCCGATGGTGAAAAAAAATATATATGTTACTACAGCAAATCTTCTCAGAAAATGCAAAAAACCAAAAAAAACTCGAGATCGATTTTTTTTTTTAAATTATTATAAATAATTTTGAGCTATTTATTAAAATTTACACTTTAATTACTCGAAAAACGTTAGATTACATGTGACATTGATAACAAAAAAATTGCAAATAAAAATATACTACTATAATTAACAAACAAATAAGTTAATAAAATTAATATTTAATAAGACATCTACAATATTTGGAGAAAGTTGTCGAATCTTCTTTAAATTATATGCGTAGATGCCTATTTTATACCTATTTTAAGATAAATTATATATACCTGAGTGACCTACGAAAAATTGTAGCCCATCAAAAGGTATTTCGTGGAGAAGTGGAGAAGGGGCTAGGCGGGTCTGGGTCTTACTACATACATACCTACTATTATATACTATATATTTCGTAGCAGCTGTTACAACCGTTAGCCTAACCAGTATTCGAAATACAGTACAGTATACAACATCGTTTATAAAAATACACGTGCACGCTGAGTGTCTTGAAGATAATTGTGACAAGTTTACTTAAAAAAACTTTTCGAATCTGCATAGGAAGGTTAATACTATCTCTATTTTTATCAGTATCAATCAACTCAAACATAAAAATCGTAATATTTTCTTTAAAAAATAGTATGCTTAACGTAACATAACCTAAAGATTGAAATTAAATGATATTTTAGTACAAGATAAAAAAATAATAATCTCCTTAATTTTGCACAAACAAATTTAGTTAATCCCATGAAAAAAAAAAATATTTCAAAATACATAAAAAATATATTAAAAATCTATATAAAATATATATCGTAAATATATTTTTAATAACAAACTTTTGGCCGATTTTCATATATATTTTATACATTTTTAATAGATTTATAATATATTTTTTATACATTTTGACATTTATTTCTTTAATATTTTTTTTTTCATGGGGTTTATTCACGATAAAATAGTGAAGGCATTATTAATTCTATTTTGTCTTTTCAGATTATCAGTATGGATGAATCTGTTTGTACGAGTATCATCTGCAATAAGGCAGATGATAAGCAAGTGTATGCAATAAAATAAGCAGCTTTGAATCGTTTAGTGGTATTCAGCAAGAAAAGAATCGACAATAAATACTATAAATATATAATAATTAATACTATAAATTATTTATAATAATTTAAAAAAACTTTCGAATTCGAGTTTTTTTTTTATTGAATTCGATTTTTTGTATTTTCTGAGAAGATTTGCTGTAGTAACATATATATTTTTTTTCACCATCGGAAAGTAGAGATTTCAACGAACAGAAAACATACCAACTTTTTGTAAAAAGCTGATATTTTGACGGGTGAATTTTCGATTGAAAATTAGGGTGTTTTTTCGATATTAATTCAAAATAAGGTGAAAAAATAAATATTTTTAATCAAATAAATTACAGCGTATTCGGGACATAAAAAGGTAAGTTTTCACCAAATTTCGTTAAAAAAAAAAAAAATTGTAAAAGATAAAAATAAAAAACCAAAAACTTGGTTTTTTGAATTTTTCACATACATTTTGAGGTTATGTGAAAAAAGTGTAAATACAAAAGTTTTACATCTTTTTATTACCTACAACTTTGCCATTTGACTTTTTTCGATAGGACTTTTAGTTTTGCCGGAAATCGAGAAAAACCGTTTTAAACCCTTAAAAACTCACCCCCATCCCCTTCCCGACCTCAGATCGCCCGTAAATTATTTTTCCTTTCATTTTTATAATATTCCCCTCCTTTTCTAATGGGTTTCATCCTACTATTATTTTTTTTCACTTTTTATTATTTTTAAAGGCTTCTACCCTGGTCTATAAATGGTAGCTTTATAGTCGGTACATAGCACTCACACATGTTCTATGCAATTATACAATGCTAAGAGATTGAATTTATACAATGCAAAGATAGTTTTTTAAATCTTCAGCAGCTCCAATTGTATTTTCAAATGCTAATCAATTAGTTTATGCGCCCTTGTGGAGCAGGACCAGCGTTGGGCCAAGCATTTTTATCAGCAATATAATCTGCCAATTTATAATATGCTTGGCTGCATAGTGTGCGTTTAATATAAGATTTAAATTTCGTTTCATTCAGTTGAAGTATGTGGGGAGGTATTTTATTGTAACACTTTAAACAGTACCCCATGAAAGATGAGTCCACTTTAGCCAGCCTGAAACCCGGTTGAACTAATTGGTCCCTATTCCTAGTAATATAATTGTGGCTTGCACCTCTTTTACTAAAAAGATGTAGATTTTTCCTTACGTACATAATGTTTTCATAGATATATTGACAAGGTACCGTCATGATGTTAATATCTTTAAACAGTTCCCTTAAAGAGTCGCGCCTGCGGAGGCCATATATGGCTCTGATGGCTCTTTTCTGCAGAATAAAAATAGACTCGATGTCTGGAGCCCGTCCCCATAGTAGAATACCGTACGACATAATACTATGAAAGTAGCTAAAATAGACTAGCCTCGCGGTACCTACATCTGTAACTTGACGGATTTTTCTCACAGCATATGCTGCTGAACTTAATCGTCCTGAAAGGGATGTTAAATGAGGACCCCATTGAAGCCTTGAGTCAAGCGTGATCCCTAGGAAAACAGTTTTATCGACAAATTCTAGTTTCTCTTGATTCAATACTATCTCACAAATACTACTTTTGACATTAGGCAACGAAAATCTTATGCACTTAGTTTTTTTCCCATTTAATACTAAATTATTAGCAGTGAACCAATTTTGGACCTGCTGTAGGGCGTTATTTACGTCGTCAAGATTTGATGCACGTCTATTAATTATAAAAATTAAGGAAGTATCGTCAGCAAATAACACCATTTGTGGTTGAGTTTTTAACTAAAATATAGGGGTAGTATACCAGCTAGAAGTTCTCTAAAATAAGCAGGCCACTGAGATTGGTTTTCGCTTCAAGCTTTCTGCTAAAAATATGTAGGCGTTTTAAAATTTGTCAAAGATGCAAATTATTATTATGACGATAAGTTTTACATTCAGATTCAAAATCTTGTAGTCCTCACTTGAACCATCGACTAACTGCTCTACCAAAATAGTGTTGTCCTTTATATTTCTATGGAACCATAGATAATTATTTTGGTTCGCCACACTTTTATCGATGTGTCAATATCCTGTACGGGTCGGTCAGTGTATGTAGAGAAAGTGCTTCGAAATCGACATACAAGTCTCATTCACTCCTTACAAAATGAAAACAACAAGTAGACACAGATTATGCCATTGTGTTACTGCAATAAACAGGCAATAAAATTAGTAAGTAATCGGTGTTGTTCGAAAACAAGTTTTAGTGCAGTCATAATATTTGTCCTTGCATAATCTACCTAATACTTTAAAAGGATTCCCACTATACATTATATCTTAGCTCTAGATACAAAATACCTACGGTGCAATCAAGTCAGCTTATCGCAATACACTTCTGGAATCAGGCCTCTCCTAAACTGCGCCACAACACTGTTCTCCGCCTTCCTCATCCAGTTTGCCCCAGCCACCTTTTAGAGGTCGTCGGTCCATCTAGCTGGGGGCGTCCCACACTACTTGCCGATACGCGGCCTCGATTCCAGGATTCATCTGCTCCACCGGCCAGTGGTCCTTCGACAAACATGGCCAGCCCACTGCCACTTCAGACTGCTCACTCTGCAAGCTATGTCAGTAACTTCAGTTCTTTTCCAGATACTTTACTTTATTTCTGAGCATAACCTTCAAAGAAACTTTGAGCCGTATACCAACTGTTAATAGAGATACTCCTGTTATCCGATTATCGTACCATACGTGAAGACAGATTTGTCATTGATGTAGGTAGGGGAATTTTAGCAATTACTAGATACGCAGGCAGTGATCCTACGTGGTGGTTTTGATAGGTCTCTATGTGCCCCTCTGGGAAAGAACGTCCCGTCCTTCTACCAGTATTTTAGCCATTAAGTAGCAGTTTCAGTTCGTGAAGCATTTATCACAATTTTGTATTTTTAACCAGTACAGGCGTTAGGGTAGGTTGACGACGTGAAGTGAAGGGGCGCCCATGGGCTCTTCATTTCTACAAGGACAAAATATGTTCGGTAAGTCAGAAGCAGTTCGAAGTTGGAAATCCTGTATGTATGCGAATTTTCATAAACGTAGGGTGCCAAGGTTTTCAAACTCACTAAGCTCGCTCTTAAAGTCTTGCATCATACATTCCCTTATTTCTTAATATTTTCTGCATGACTCAATAAAGTAACTCTTTTTATATATAACGTGTAAAATTTAATCTTTCCGAGACAGCGTGCAAAAAATTATGATCGTTTCGCTCGCTCTTGCCTCCTGCCTTCTCCCTTTTCTGCATAAGTATCACCTATTATTTATATCTACTATTTTTGTATGAATGGACAAAAAAAACCTAAACCTTCCGAGGTGGGGTGTTAATCTCAACTCTCCAAGAGTGCAGGGGGACGCCATAGAAATCTCGCTCAGGGCGCCGATAGTGCTAAAACCGACACTGTTTTTAACCCAAAGGTTGGCTGATAGAAAATGCCTTGTGGCATTAACTCTGTTTACATGTATTAGTGGTACGTGTAGAGGTATTAATAATTTTTTTAGAAAATAAATGATTCTATGTTATTGTAAAGTTGTGTCATGGACTTTGAACTTGCAAACATTGTCTTTTTCTTTAAATTTTAAATTTCTATACGAAAACAAACAAAACCTTGTATTGTGTATGTTTTTACATTTAACTTCTTTTCTTTCTAGCTCTTCATCTAACGATATTTTAATCTGATTTAGGGTTAGGCAATTTGGTTTACTAACTCACTTGTTAGATTAAAGATTTCGTTTTTTAACGTTGTAACGTTCCGTTTTGTAAAATAAATAATTAATACATACCTATAATAATTACTAAAACTTTCAAATTAGGCTTTTTTTAAGCATTTTTATATTTGTTTACTTATTTATAATAAAACCAAATTGCCAATATGAAATATCAACGCAATGCTATTCTGCTTGTTCGGGATATCGAATATCTTGGTTCGGTTCTCCTGTCGGGGAACAAGCAGTTATGAAATATATCATGTAAATAAACAAAACTGAACCTGCGGTGCTATTCTGTAACAATCTCACCGTGAAAACTTAGGTGAAGTGAGTGAGCTGTCATTCCACCTAATGCTAAAGATTGACACTATTGACAGCTCACTCCACGCTCACTTCACCTAAGTTTTCACGGTGAGATGGTTACAGAATAGCACTGCTGTACATAAGGTTAGCAACGCGCTGGCAAGCCCTGCGTGATGCAGGTGTCTATAGCCGGGGGTCACCACTCTCCAAAAGGTGGCCCGTCGTTTATCTACACTTTGAGGGCTTTTTTTTCCTTGGCAACTAACGATAATAACACCTTTGTTTATATCAGTATAATAAAGAAACCTAACTCAATAATAACCCACATAAAGCAATAAAATAAATATTAGTCTAACTACTCGACACGTACTTAATCTAATATCAAAATATACAATGGTGTTTTTATTAGTCAGATTTCTTATCTGTTATCACTTATCCAGTTATTACACTTTGACACACCCCAATCAATTACTTACCTTTTCTCTTTTATGTTTGTCATTAAATTGTGTATTCTGTATCTACCATCTAAGATATTGTTGTTATCATAAATTAACGTTTATTTATTTTATAACTAGCGATCCGCTCCTGCTTCGCAGGCTTTTGTACGATTTGACTAAACAACGAATTTCTCTTATTATATCTGAGTTTAAATTATGAATGTATAATAAACATAAATTGTCTAAATTCCGTTGAAAATTCTATCAAAATCGACTGTTTAGTAAACGGTCACACAGATAGTCACGAAAAACTACTTTAATTGATAGATTTAATCAATTTTATGTAATATCAATATTTCGTTTAAATTTTGCCAAAAACTAGATGACGATGACGAATTAAAAGACCAATACAAAGAATTTTTACATTTATTTGTTCAACAAAATACTTAAAAACGACAGTATAATATAATCTTATAATAACGTCGATCACAATATATTCACTGGATGACAATGGCTCCCTTGGTCCACATTCTACATCAAATTGGATCAAAGTACAATAATAACTATTTATAGATCAAACAATAGTCAACGAGAAAGGGCCTTGATCCTACTTGATCATCTAAACACCTATGACTTTAATTATAACTATTTCCAGTCTTAATTCTAGTTCAGCGCTTCATACGCCACTATTTACAAACACCACTCTTCCAATCACAGTTCAGTTTACCATCTTAACTTTAACCTCTTCATCTACATCAACCTTATCATCTTTGAACTTCCCATAATTGAAGTAGTCTTCAATTTCCTGAAGAGTCCTATCCTTAGTCTCAGGTAACATGAAGTATAAAGCCAACTGAGCCAGTCCCATAGCAGTGCCGAAAACAGCAAAGGTACCGTATACTTTCAAATTGATAAGTAAGTATGGAGTAATCTGAAGTCCTACCATTACTCCAAGAGATATGAAGGTCCCAGCTGCAGCAGATCCAACCCCTCGATGACGTAAGGGGAACACTTCTCCTAGTAACGCCAGAGGTATGGGAGTGCAACCCAAATTGGCAAGGATGAAGTATATCACGAAAATTCCTATAGGTATCCAATTTTTGTCATTAGGAATTATTCCTTCGGCAGCCAAAAAGAGGTAAGTGCAAGCAACCATGAGGACTGCACAAGCAGAAAACCCTGTGGAGAAGAGTAAAGTTCTTCGCTTCATGACTTTGACGAGTATTGATGAGGAGACTGCACTGGAAGTGATTATCAAGTCAAAGGCCAAAGTATAATAGAAAGACTGAGACCTATTACCAGTCACTTCACCAATGATTTGTAAAGCATATGCAGGGAAGATGTGTCTTCCGCTGGTTTCTAGCAAAATGCTGCTCATGAAGATAATGAAGAGAGGTTTTAGAAAGTCTCTTTGCGTAAACCTTTTAAAGAAATCTACAGATTTGTGATTACACGAACTCTTTTGTACTGGTTTTGATCTCCGCTCCATCTGAGCTCTGATTAAATCTTCTAGTTCATTGTAAGATGCTTCTGAGTTTCCTCTTAACCAGTAGAAGGAATTCTCGCTTTTTTCGTACTCTCCTCTAGATGCTAACCATGCTGGACTTTCAGGCCATGTGTAGATGACGATCAGGGCTAGGAAATGTGGTATTAGACAGATCAAGGCTACTGTCCTCCAGTGATAGAAGTGCCCTATAATATGTACTGACATGCCTCCTAGACATACTGATGCTGTCTTCAAATTTAGGAAGACTCCTCTATACTTCGGGTTGGAGTACTCTCCTATTACAATAGCTCCTAAAGAAACTGTCGCTCCAGCAGTGACGCCACCCAAGACCCTGCCAATCATCAGTGCTGGTATGCCACGTGCGAGGTATATGCAGAGCCAGCCGATGATTCCTGGTAGAATGACAATGCCATGAGCCAATCTTCGGCCGTAGAAGTCCATGAGGAATGATGATAGAAAGAAACCTGGGATTCCGGAGAGGCCACAAGACGATGCTGAAAAAGAAAAGTTTTCTTAGTCAATATTATCACAAGATTTACCAAACGATATACTAATGAAAAAACATTATTAATGTGATTTTTGGTAGGTAGTGTAGTAGGTCGTAGGAGCGTTTATTCTGAAAGTAGGTGACATTGCAAATTGATGTCAAATTTTTCGCTTTTTTGATTAATTTGGCAATGTATGGAAATAAGAAATGTGGCTAACTAGCGAATTAATGTTGTAACCGTTTTACCTAAAACAGTTACATCATCAATTCGCCAACACACCTTTGTTACACCTGTAAAAAAGGCATTTCGAAACTTTCTAAATACTTTTTTTACATCTCAAACAAATTATTCGGGGTAATGACATTTATGGCATTTCATAATCAATACTTTAAGCTGTCACTTATTTACCTGTTTTGATTAATTTGGCATTATTACTGTATAGAAATAAGAAATGTGGCTGACTAGCGAACTAGAATGAATTGCAATTATAACACTGAATTTGACGTTGTAACCGTTTTAGGTGTAAAAAAGACATTTGGAAAGTTTCCAAATACTTTTTTTACATCTAAAACTAAATATTTGGTGTTACGATATTAATTATTGCATTCCATAATCAATATTCTAGTTCTCTAGTTAGCCACATTTCTTATTTCTACAGTAATATGGCGAAATTAATCAAAACAAGTAGGTAAATATTTGACAGCTATTTGCGACGTTGCCCACTTTTAGGCTAAACGCTCTTAAGTATTATACAGTTGTGTTAAAAGTTCTTGCCGTGTAGTTGTATGTAATTGCTGTCGTGTTCTATTGTTGTTTTTAAAGATGTCTTTATCTAAGGACATCATTTTTATTTATTTATTGAAAATTGGTACGCCAACAGTAAAAATAATATAAATTTTACTTAATATTAAAGGAACGTCTTTTAAAATTATATAAATCTCAAAATAGGTTATATGAATAATAAATGGCGAAATTTAAAATAAGTTGATGGCAATAGGCTCGCCCACTATTGACATAAACATAACTGGCGAAATGTAGGTGTTACAGATACACCTCTGCTTAAACCCTTATAGGTTACAGGCGTGATGTTACGATGTTATGAATTATAAAACATACACAGCTTAGACTTAGGTAAGTGTAAAAAAAAATGGTTGACAGAAATATCAGAATAATAATTGTTACAAAATAATCTGAAAGACTGACCATTTCTGAGTCTGAAGTCAAGAAAGAAGTATTTACCTAGCCATGATGAGGTGTGCAGATCAGTTTTGATAAGAGAGTCGGGTGCCTGTAGCCCTGGCAGGAGGCTGGTGGTGTAGCTCAGCATCATACCCTGCCCGATCATGTTGGTCCATACTGCTGATAAAGTCCAAGCCTGGAAAGAGATGAAGTGGCTATTAAAAAGGCTGTTCATTGACGAATTTTAATTCATACTATGTGAGTAAATTCAAAGAAATTTGAATCGAAGATATTTTTTTTTTATTTACCTCGGTTTCTGATGTATCTAATTAATAATTAATCTTTTGTTTTTATTTTGGTTAAAGCACAATATAGCCTTAACCACTGGGCCATCACGACATTAGAAACTTAATAAGCCTCAGAAATCTGGGGTTAAAATTGGTTCAAAATGAAAAAAATAGTTGTTGAATGATTTCAACCGTAGTATTTATCAGGCAGTTAATTAATCTTTTATTAGGTGGAGCGACGATCTTCGCAGGGTGGCTGGTACCCGGAGGACATGGTGGAGCATACGGTGTAGGTCTGCCCGGCTTGGCGGAGCACCGTCGTGTCCTCACGGAAGCGATCAGCGGCGGCGATCTCTCGTGTCCGGCCCTGGTTCAGGCCATGGTTTGGAGCGAGAGTGCATGGGAGGCCTTCACTTCCTACTGCGAAGCAGTAATGCTCGCGAATGAGGAGGCCGAACGCGTGAGGGAGAGGCAAGGTTCGCGCCCTCGCGCTCCTCCGATTTCCGGCCACCGCAGGCGCGGGCTTGCGGACGGTGAGCAATGGGTAGCTCGTCGTTCGATTAGGACCAGGCGCGGGTCCACGGCGCGATGTGTTCCACGCGCGCCTCAAAGAGATGTCAGCACCAACCGACGGGGTTAGGGCCAATGCCTGCCGGGGTTGCGAGTTGTCCGGAAAGGATATCGTGGCCCCGGCACACAGGCAATCACAGGCAGTCAGTAAAAGTCTGACACGTCCTCCCGCTCCGCCCAGACCGAGAGAAGTTATTTGATAATTTCCGAAAAAATAAAAAATAAATATGATGATGGTAATAGGTAGTAATAATACCAGCTGATATACTAGGTGCTTCCTCTAAACAGGAAAACACAACAAAATGAGGTTATATTGTATTGTACTTAGATTTGAGTTATCTTAGGAAAACATAAGAAAATGCACCTAGTTTATGACCAGGTTTAGACATTAATTGTTTTATTACTGCCTGTTGATTAGATGATGTGTAACTGCAAAAACCCAATGGGAGGAGTTTGTGCTTCCACACAATAATTTAGCCCTCGTACCCAGGGGCCAGCCATGTTTTTTAACATGTCGACGCACTACTTAACGCCAAGTGTTGAGAAGACAACATTTTTTTTTTGACGCTCTGTTGTGCTCTTTTTTGGATTTTCAATTTCTCAATGCTTGGCTGAACACCAGAGTAAAAAATCTAGTGCGCGGCAAAAAATCGTCGCGGTACGCGCATAATCAGCTTAATAATGATCCCACTGCTGAGACACAGGCCTCCTCTCTTCGAGAGGGTGTGGGCTGTAATCTACCGCGCGGACCCAGTGCGGGTTGGATGTCACATGTCTGCGAATTTTTGGTTCTAGGTCACCACTGCTCTCTCGCACCTGGGCTGGGGGCGAGCCTATTGCCATCAACCGGGCACAAATCGAGACTCCGGGCTGCTACTGAGAAATTCTTGATGAAAAAACTCAATAACACTTGCCCGATCTGAGAATGATCTAACCCAGGACCTCATGCTCAACAGTAGCGCTTGCGGCCATTAAAAGGGATTTTGGTCACAGCCCAGATAATTCCAATAAAAATAAAAATGTTTTACTATTATGCTATATTTTATCTACGCAGCTGCTGTCAGTAGTTATCTAAACATAGTTCAAATACAAGTAGGTAATTTGATCTCAATAAAATGGTTTTATTATCCAGATAAAACCATTTTGTAATCATTCTTGTTGTTTGACGACAAAATCAAGGAAAAACAATATGATTTACGTTCAAAGAAATAATTACTGTTTTATTAACGTTTTCCTACATAAATTAATCATTTCCACTTTCTAGTACTCCTCATTCTTAGACTTTTTCCTTATTTAATTTGAGTAATGTTATGGCAATAATATTTTATATTATGACTTCCTACATATTTCTTGGTTTCCTCGTTGCCACCTAGTATTACATTTAGAGGATGAGCAGCGTCGAAATACAACAGACCTAAGTACCTATTTCTATTGCGATTAATAATCCGAAAAAAAAAAAAATATAGACATACTCAAAATATAAAATTTACTGCTACCAAAAAAACAAAAAAAAAAAAACCAGTACCAAAAAAATACCAATAAAAAAAAAAAAACAATTTTCCGACAACTTATATGCGAATGCAAATAAAGAAACGAACCAATAAAATACTGAAAATTCCGAAAAACCACCAACCAGCAGCATTTGCTGGTAACATTTTTCCACCAGTTTAAAATGCGTTTTAACGAAAACTACAGTCAGTAATTTTCATCCCAAAACATCGATAAAAAAATGGTGATTAACTTTTCTGCGGGCAACTTAGAAGTAGCGCTCGCCGGCCGCTGCCGCGGCACCGCTCGCTTCGCCCGCTCGGCTCGCGTGCGGTTGGTCACAGTTCTAACCTAACCTATTTCACCCCTGCACCCGAACGCAACTACCGGTAGGACGTTATTTTCATTAAAATTGGGAGTTAAAAGGGTTATTCTTTATCCAATAGTAGAAATTAAGCTGGTTTCTATAGAGCTTAAGAAAACGATTATTTTAGCAGAACATAATATGTTTTCGGAAACTTAGTATTTTTTTCGGAAGTTTGGTATGTTTTTCGGTAATTCATTTTAACACAGCTTAGATAGTCTTACAGTCAACCACTGATCGCTGGAAGTTAATTGGTTTTTCGGAAGCTTTATTATTTCCCAATACTTATTATTAGTTTGCGAGTCGCGGTTGTGATAGTAATTTGCTATTTGTTCGTTCATCGTTCGTTTACGGCTTGAAAATAAATCGTAAACATATTTACGTAACAAAAGCAGTTGTAAGCAAAACGTGTGACATGAAGTCGTAAAAAAAATCTGCCTGGTAGACAGATTTTTTTGAACTATGTTGTGGTCGGCTTCCAATCTAACAGGATGCAGCTGAATACCAGTATTTTACATGGAGCGACTGCTTATCTAATCTCCACAACTCAGTTACTCGGTGACACGATACCCCTTGGTAAGACTGGTCAAGTCGTAAATAAAGAATAATTTTCTAATTACAATTTCTACTTAGGTAATATTGTGAACATTTTCCTCAATTTTCCTGGTCTTCGGCCAAGGTCTTATTTATCCCGACCATGATGCAAGAAGTATCTTTAGTTACAGTAAATTAATATGTAACTAGCCCTAACATGCAGTTTAATTACCCCAGGGCAAATCTGCAAAAAATCTTAAATTCACTGACAGACTACGCACGGCCTAAAACGCAAGGTCTAGAGGCATACAATATTATAAATAAATAAAGAAAACACGTTTATTTGCGGTAAACATCACGCAAAGAAAGAACACAAAACAAACAAAAAAACAAGTCGGGAGAAAATATGCGTCACATCCACGCAAAACGGCCCTCGCTCAGTATAAGGCTGCGACCCTATGCGTGGCAGAGCCCCAGCGCTGGTTTTGCACGAATTCCTTTCTTGTATACAGTGTGTCCAGTAAATAGCAGGACATACTGCAGGGGCGGTATTTCGGAAAATTTTGTAAAACTGTAAATCCGTAAGATTTTACTGAACATATATTGTGTTGTATTGATAGGTAGTGACCCTAGCTATCACCCCCTGCAGTACGTCGTGCTATTTACTGGACACACTGTATAACGAATTTGAGCGCTAAGGAAGGATTTTTGGAAATTTATCTCCTATAGGGGGGTTAATTAGGGTGAGAATGAAAGTTTGTATGTTCATCATTCCATTAGCCACACAGCTTCTATATTAAGGCGCGTTCCCGTGCGAAGCACAGCGGTAGCCGTTTTTTAGGCTGTTTTTGGGAGCCAACTTCTCTTTATTTAAAAGAACTAGCAACTAATAAAAAATACATTAAATTTCTACATAATCTTGACTCCATTAATTTGATTTGCTTCCTAAACTAATGGATAGGTAATTTAATAAAGAACATTTTACTAGTTTTACTTTTTCAAAACACGAAAATTTGATTTTATTCTTAAATCTGAGCGTACTCGCTAAGTAACTCTTGCGCAGAGTTAGTGTGCCACGAATGCTCAAGGTTATTTGGTCAGGGTAGCGCCTTTAGAAGTTGGGAAGCATTTTGAGAGTGGTGACTTGTGCCATAGAAATTATTTTAGGAAACTGCTCCAAAAGCGGCTAAATGGGCGTTTATATGAAAATAAACATTTTTTTTTTTAATAATGTCAAATGTGTGTTATCGTTTTAACACATTTACTACTAAATTATACAAAAAATCTGTTGTAATTGGTTGATTACTTTCCGAGAAACAGCGCGGTGTTTATGGATATTTATGAAAAATCAAAGCATTGTAGCTATCTCAAATTCAGCCCTACAAAACCCATTTTGTTTGTACAGACTACGCATAAATAGGTACTTACTACATAATTCTTCCAAATTTTCAAAAGTATCCGTCGGTCAGTTTTCGAGTTATAAGTGGCTTCTCAATTCAGACGTCTGGATTGAGGAGTCACCTTAGACATCCTGTAACTTTTTAAGGGTTTTACTACAAATTCCAGAATCGGGCCTACAAAATCGGCAAATTTACCATTAAATATTCTATAATATTATTCCTCAATCCATATGGACACAGTAATGTTCATTTTGTTAACTTTAAATGTTTTTTTTAGGGTTCCGTACCTCAATAGGAAAAAACGGAACCCTTATAGGATCACTCGTGTGTCTGTATGTCCGTCTGTCCGTCTGTCACAGCCAATTTGCTCCGAATTTAATGGACCGATTTAATTGAAATTTGGTTCACATATGCATTTCTGTGACCCAAACACGAACGTGTAACGTAAATAAATGAATTTTGAATATGGGGGTCACTTTTGGGGGGTAAATAAGAAATTTTAAAAAAAAGTTTTGCTAACTGTACCGTGTGACATATCAAATGAAAAAACTTATTGCGAGGATATCAAACACATTTTTTATAATTTTAAAATAAATACTTTTAAAGATATTTAAGAAAATAGATGAAAATTGACCAAAGACCTTATCTCCGAAACTACAGAGCCTAAAATTTAGAAAAAAGTACAGAAAAAATAGTTCTATGCTTACCTATAGATTACAGGAAAACTACCATAGACAAAAGAAAACAGAAACTACCAAAAGACCATAGACTTCTTATAAGAAGTCTATGGTCTTAAAATAACATAGTAAATCACTCAATATTGTGCATACAACCTTACATTTGCAGTTGGAATGTATGGGGGAACATGTTTTTGAACTACACTGTTAAGTTTGTTTTTGGGATAAATTCATCCCAACTACGGAACCCTTCATTGTGCGTGGTCCGACACGCACTTGGCCGGTTTTTTACTTCTGTGCGTGTTTCAAATATAATATTATTCCTTATTTATTTTCTTTAAAACTCAGCATTATCTAGAACTTGTAAAAACCGTTCCTTTAACGAAATCGTTCACCAAAAATAAACTAAACACTTTGATCACAAAATCCTAATTTTTCTTCACAATTTTGTCACAATACCACCGAAAATAATTATCAACAATTCAATTTCAATTTTATTAATAATTATTAATTAATTATAAACAATAATTTATTATTATTATCTCTACCTGTCTAAAAAAAGGAGACACCATGTTGACCCGTTCTTGTCAACGCCAACAGTCGGTAACAACTACTAGCAGGTAATTGTTGATAAGCAGATACAATGAACTTTAATGTGCTGATTATAGACACAAATCACTTTATTGTCTTCAGTACCTAACTGGTGATAATATTTTGTTATGATCTGTCTGTTTGTTGAACAGGTTTTAGTAAAAACTTGTCGTACAATCGTAGTTTTTTTTGTTGGATAAAAGAAATCTCATAATCGTAATCGTGGAGCTCGTGGCTAAGCAATAACTGCCGCACGGGTCGATCCATCAGGTTAAGCTACGCTTGCCGGGGTTGGTCCATGGCGAGACTACTCCGTGCCTCGGAAAGCACGTTAAGCCGTTGGTCCCGGATGTCATTTGGGGATCTTTGACAGTCGTTATGGGTCGTCAGAAGCTCGAAAGTCTGACAACCACTCTTACCGAGGGGTATCGTATTACCCAGTTACTGAGTTGTGGAGGTCAGATAGGCAGTCGCGCCATGTAAATGCATCTGGTTAGACTGGAAGCCGACCCCAATATAGTTGGGAAAAGGCTAGGCAGATTGATTGAAAAGAAATCTGATAATTGCAAAATCAGCCCTTATAAATCTAATTATTTGGTACGAACCCTACGAATAGGTCTCAATTTAACTAACTTTTACTAAAGTTCATAAGTTTCAGTCGAAAGAAGAGGAGCCGAATATTCTGTTAAGTTCGGTTTCGGCTGAAAATCGTACTTCAGTCGGACACTAGTTTTTATACAGGGTGGCAGGGACATTTGACCGCGTAGGCACTTTTCTATGAAACAGCAGATTTTTTTTTTAACCAACGAAAAATTTCATCGCGTATTCCCGCGTATTCAAAATCATGTACTGAGTTAATGGTAACAGTTTTCGCGTCGATGTCCCTGCCACCCTGTATTAAAATCCAATAAAAAACCACACCATGACAGATGACCACACCATGGTATTTAAAAACCTCTTCATCTACTCTTTGAATTTTTGACAGCTCTCCCATACAAAAACTTTACTGTCAGACGACAATTTTATTCAACAAATTAAAGATATCAGACGTTGGAAAAATCAGCCCCTTAAAAAAGTTCATATTGATTAGCAATAAATGTTTTATTATTATTCTCCTTTTTCATTTCATATTACCTACATATAAATTACTTTTTTTTTATTGAAACCCACCGGTATCGGGAGCAGGATCCAAGCTACCGGCGGTCAGAGCCCCAGAGAGGCACCAATTATTATGATAACCCACGATATCCCACAGTCCAGAGTTATATCATGAAAGGGAAGGCAGTACGGACCGCTGAAGCAAGAACTAAGGAAGACAAAAAGCTATTCCGTTTATTCAACACCAGCTTCTGCCCGCGGCTTGGTCCGCGAGCCACGCAAAAAGAATTTTTCAAATCAGATTCGTAGTTCCGGAGGTTTCCTCTACATACAGACTTACAAACAAACAGATAGAAAAGAAATAAAGAATAAAGTTTATTTGGACATAGTTCGTGAAACACATTATACAAGTAACAAAATAAAAATTGAATATAATATAATATAGTTTTAACAACAATGAAAAAAATGTAACCTCAAAAAACAAATGTTACATCTTTATTATATTATTAGTAGAGATTTAGACTAGCTGCGGCCCTTGGACCCTAGGTCCTAACCTAGTCCTTGGTCTACCCATGTGCCAAATTTTATCAAAATCCGTTCCGCCGTTTTAGTATGAAAGCGTAACAAACATACAAATATTCAAAAAAATCACTTTCGCATAATATTAGTTAGGATTTGAATTTTTCGAGAGTAAAACCAATCAACAACATTTACCTATAATTTCACTTAAACCTAGAAAAAAAAAAAAAAATAGACGAAAAGTCGACGGCAATAACTCGTTATCACAATAAAATAAAAAGATGAACATAAGAAATTAATCATATATATAGGACTGAGTTAGTCGCACTGCCGAGCGCCTGCTCAACTGCTCACTGCAACCCTACCGCTTCTGCAGACAGCAAACTGTTTAGTTGGAATTGTACAGTCTTTATCTATCAAAATGTCAACGACAAAAGAAAGAAAGAAAGAAAGAAAGAAATCATTTATTTGCAAAGAATGTAGGTAACAAAACATAGTTTTGATGGTGTTCAAAAAGAAAAACAAAAGATCCAGTACATTCTACCGTATGGCATGCAACATTAAGCACTATCATAAATTATAATTACTGCAAATCTATATTAATCAATAAATGTCAGGTAATCAGTTTTTAATGTCATCATCTTGAAAGTTAAATTCTCCGGCAAAATAATAGTCATAGTATATAAAATTAGAATCGAACTTAATAAATTGAAATATTATTGAGCAATGTCATAGGGTGTCGTCATTTAAAAACTCACTGACAGCGTAATAGCATTTTTCAACTAGTAGTTTCGTTAATTTCTTTTTGAAAGAATGAGATGTTTCATTTTTAATGTCATTAGGTATTTTATTGTAAATAACTGGTCCCATATGCATAATATACTTTCGTAATAATGCTGTTTTGAAACAGCCTGTATGTAATAGACCTTTGTATTGGGATCTCAGTAATGCCTGTCTTGAAGAATGATTTATCATTGTTTCAAAAAGATTTCGATTTGTTTTAACAAATAATGCTACCTCCAGAATATAAAGCGATGGAAAGGTTAATAATTTAAGGGATTTAAACATAGGAATACAGCTGTCTGTTGAATGAATGCCGGTCATTGATCTAATGCAATATTTTTGGGCTCTGAATAGCCTTTCTCGTTCACTGCAGTTCCCCCAAAATATTACTCCGTATCTTAAGATAGAGGCAACCAGACCATGGTAAGCTATAATGATGGTGTCAATATTAACTTTTTTCGACAAGTTGTAGAGAATATAAGCTCCTCTACTTAATTTTTTGCAGACTTCTTCTGCCTGCTGTTTCCAAGATAATTGGCTGTCCTAAGAATTTAGCAACATTTGTTTTGTCAATATTTTGGCCATTGTATTAAATTTTTAAAGGTTCTGGGTGCAAACGTTGAAAGAAATGCATTATCTTTGTCTTTTGTAAATTAATAATTAGATTATTAGTATTTAGCCAATTAATGATTGATTTTATGTGTCATTAATGTCTTTTTCATAAATTGCTTTTTCCACGCATTTTACTATCGCTGTGCTATCATCAGCGTATAACACCATCGGCTGTTGCACTTTTATTGGAAGATCTTTATTTATTTATTCATAACAATTTTTACATTGTGTCGAATACCTATTAAAAATGATTTTATACAAAAAAAAAAAATATAACAAAATACATGCCACTTAATTAAAGAACAAATACTTACAAGATTTTTAGACTACTAGTAGCAGAACCAACAATAATGATAAACTAGTATAATGTATGTTTACAATTTAAATATCATCAAGAGAATAATAGCAGCCTTCCAGTAGGTAAAGCTTCAATGTAGTTTTGAAGTCCCTTTTGTATAGTGATAATTTTATATCAACGGGAAGTTTATTGAACATTTTAACTGACATGTGGTAGGTACCGTGTTCTACTATATTAAGTTTAGGAATATTAGTGGATTTAAACTCCTTTCTTCTCGTACTCTCTCTAAGCTTTCTTTCCTCTTCAGTCTCATATTGATGTACATATTTAGAAAAATGTGTTAGGAGCACCAATACATATAGGGAAGGTACAGTAAGAATATTCAAATTTACAAAGTGCTCCTTACAAGATTCCTGCTGACGAATGCAAACCATGGTGCGAATGGCCCTTTTTTGTAAAACAAATGCTCTCTGTATATTGTAACCGTAGCTGCCTCCCCAGCATAAGATGCTGTATCGTAACCTTGACTCGATTAACGCGTAATAGACTTTTTTTAACTGTGTAATGTCAATATCATCTCGTAGGCTTCTCAGTACATAACATGCTGAGCTGATGGAGTTTTTTAAACTTTCAAGTTCTGGTTTCCAGTTTAAATAACAATCAACATGTACTCCCAAAAACTTTACTGCCTCAACCATACTGACATGGACTCCATCCAAAGAACAATTTAGTTCACTTTTATTTTTGGCAGTGGTACGAAATAGGATTAAGTTGGTTTTACTAGCGTTCACTTTCAGTCCATTGATAGTGAACCAATTGTGAAATACCTCTAAAGCTTCGTTTAGGCGCAAATTAAGGGATTGAATGTTATCTGCTGAAATGACAGCATTAGTATCATCTGCAAATACCACTAACTTTGTATGTTCCCCTAAAAGATGTTCCACATAATCTATTACATCGTTAATAAATATAATAAAGAGAATAGGACCCAATATAGATCCCTGTGGAACTCCTACACTCGTGTTTTTTAATTTAGACCTAATTGCTTGCTGATGAAATGCATTGTCTGAAACATTCCTCTCATTGTTATTTTCAACGCGAATTTGTTGTTTCACTTCCACGAACATTTTTCTATTTTTTAAGTAGGATGTCAGAAATTGTATAGCTTTGCCTCTCACGCCATAATGCTCAAGCTTAATTATTTACAGGTCGTGGTTTATTAAGTCAAAAGCAGAACTTAGATCTAAAAAGAGCCCGGCTACCATTTGCTTTGAATTTAGTTTACTTCTGACCTCCTTAAGTAGTGTATCAATAGCATCTTGCGTTCCTACGCCAGATTGATAACCAAACTGTTTATAATTCAAGACCCTGTTTCTGTTTAAATGTGTAATTAGTCTAGTTTTTATTAACTTTTCGAAAATCTTTGATAAGGTTGGCAAGAGAGATATAGGTCTATACATTTTAGGATCCTGAGTGGAGCCTTTTTTGTGGACAGGGATCACCTTGGCTATTTTCAGTTGATCAGGAAAAATACTGTCCCTGAAGCAATTATTATAAAAAAATTTTAGAGGTCCTGCTAAAATATCTATGTTATCTTTAAATATCATTATAGGTAATTCATCAAAACCGCACGATAACTTAAATTCCATTTTATTTATTAATTTAACAATCTCACTAGTTGTGACGGGTTCCCAAGTAATTTCTTTATCTACTCTTTTTGTACTTTGCTGTAATAATTCTAATGCCGAATTGCTTCCTATGCTTTTAGTGATGTTTATATTTGTGTCTTCTGCAAATTGTTTTGCAAAGATATTGGCAACTTCAATAGGCTCTGTCACGAGTTTATTGCCTACTCTTAACATTATACTTTTATGTTCTTTTTTTGTTTTGTTCCTATGTTTATTTATGATTTTCCATACATCCCTAGAAATATTTTTAGAACGTGATATTTGAGACAGCACTGCTAATTTTTTTGCTTTTTTAATTATTTTCCTGTATAAACTTATATATGTTTTTCCGTAATTTGTAACGCTACCATGAACGTTACAATTTTTGCTTGTAACCAGAAAACGCTTCATTTTACTAGACATCTTGATGCCCTGTGTGACCCATGCTAAGGAAGTTCGTTCTGAATGCATCTGTCTGGTTTTAATTTTAAAAGCTGTCTTAAATGTGTCGTTAAGCTTTTTAACAAACTCGTTGATGCCTAAAATGCTCCATTCCTGTTTTAACAGTAACTGTCTAAATACATTTTTATTACTTACACTGAATAATCTTTTTCTTATATATATTGCTGGTTTTTTATGTTTGTTATTTTGATTACTTGGCATAGTTAAGCAGCACAGTAAACCAGCGTGCCCATCAGCTAAACCATTATGGTCAACATTACAGGATATTATATGGTCATTTGAAATGTTGGTAAATATATTATCGATGCATGATTCAGAATTATTCCTTACAAAGGTTATGGTATTTATAAGAGCTCCAAAGTTATAACAAGTCATAAGATTAACAAAATCATGTTTCTTATTATTCTCGGCTAGTAGATTTATATTAAAGTCACCACAAACACAACAGTTATATTTAAAAAGATGTTCAAGCAATTGTTCCAGACTATTCATAAAAATTGACAGGTTTTTATCGTAAGGGCTACGGTATACACAACATATACACACACCAGTGGGTTTATCCTTTACAGCACAAACCTCGAAAGATTCCATCTTGTATAATTTTTTGGCTATCTTTAACTCCTCGAAATCTCTATCTTTTCTTGCGAGTATGACTGTACCTCCTCTTTGCTTCTTTACTCGGGTATTGCAAGATGCTACTCTGTAATGGTTGAGATTTAACAGGTTAATTGAATTATCATTAAGAAAATGCTCGCTAATACATAAGTAATGGAATCTATTTTGTAGACTTTCTAAGTATAATTCAATCAAAGATCATTGATATACAAAAGAAATAATGGAGCCGCAATGACGCTCCCCTGTGGAACTCCGAACTTGACTTCTCTACTATCAGATAGGTATTTGATTTCCAATTTACGTCTAGAACATACTCTTGAGATTTCTGTATGTTGCTTACGATTACTAAGGTACGATTTTATAAGGCTCAACACATTTCCTCTAATGCCGTAGCTGTCAAGTTTTTGTAGTAGGATATTATGATTAACGTAGTCGAAGGCTTTGGTCATGTCAGTAAATATAGCACAAACTGGTGTTTCTTTGTCAACATTCGTCATTACATGTATTAAGTCATATATCGCCATGTTAATGTTTTTATTATTTCTGAAACCCTTTTGCTCATCGCTAAGAATATTATATTTATCTAAAAATGAAAAAATTGATTCATATATTATTTTTTCAAAGATCTTGGAGAATACCGAGACAAGGGCAACTGGTCTATAGTTTGACATGTCTTCTTTACTATTTTTTTTATGTAAAGGTTTTATAATTACTGTTTTTAGGCTATTTGGAAAAATTCCTGCGTTTATGCAGATATTCATTATATGACACAAGGGAAGAGCTATAATATCAGAAACAAATTTTACTACTGAAATTGCTATTCCGTCATATCCAAAACTCTTTTTATTTTTCAATATTTTAATAATTCTTATTATGTCAGCCGGAATTACCGGAGACATAAATATTGAATTTGGATTCTTGTCTATCCTAATGACCTCGTTATTATTATTATTTGCAGAGTTTTGGACTTGATCGACAAAGAAATTATTGAATGAATCTGCAATTTCCTTCGCATCCCTAATAATAGAGTTGCCTATCTTGATTTGTATGATGGGCTCTTTAGTCTGATTACTACCATTAATTATTTGCCAAGAGGCTTTAGACTTATTCGGTGCTTTTTTTATAATGTGGTTATTTTGTGCTTTTTGTGTTAGTTTTACGATTTTTTTGAATCGTGGTGAATATAATTTGAAACTATTTTTGTTTTCTATTGAAGGCGATTTTCTATACTTCCATAGTAATTGTCTTTGTTTGTGACTACAAATTCTAATCCCTCGAGAAATCCACTTGATTTTCTTGTCCGATTTTATGTTAATTAATTTAATTGGAAAACATAGGTTGTATAAAAGACGAAATAGCTCTATAAAATTGTCATATGCCTCATTCGGATTCGTAGTCTCTAATACTTCCGAAAATGATAATTTTTTTACATGATTTTTGAAATTGATCAAGTTAACTTTAGACAAATCTCTTTTATTAACGCGCCACGAGTTGACAATACATGTTTTATTAACATGTATTTTCAATAATTGTGCAGAATGGTCTGACAGGGCAAAGTCGATTACCTCACTATCACATTTTTTCTGAGCGTTATGCGCAAAGTTATCCAGACAAGATTTGCTTCTTGGTCTAGTCGGTTGCCTTATTTCTAACTTTAGATTGTGATTGAGAAGTAGCAGTTCAAAGTCCAAAGTGTACCGATTTTGTTTAAGAATATCTATGTTGAAATCCCCGCATAACACCACTCTCCTATCCCTCCTAAAACACAGTTTCCTAAGCCCAGATTCTAATCTCTCGCAGAATACATTGAAATTAGCCACCTTTGGCACTCTATACATACATATAATTACCAAGTTCTGTCTCACCAATTCTATTGCGCAACATTCTATTACTCCGGAAATGGATAATCTTGCTATATCTGTTAATACCGTGAATTCGTAGCATTTTCGTATTAATATACAGGTGCCACCTCGTCTTTGTTCCTTTCTTGAGTATATTGCGGCGAGTTTAAAATTAGGAATGTTAATCAGATCCTCTTGTCCAGAAATAACAAAATGTTCCGTGATGCAGATTATGTCAATGTCTACCTTTTTCTTAAACTGTTCTTGGATATGTATGAGTAATGTATCTGTTTTGTTTAGAAGTCCAGCTATGTTCTGGTGTAAAATTGTCATCTTATTATAATAGAAAAAACTCAGAATTATTCAAAGTCGCTGGTAGACTGTTATTCTCACAGTCGGAACTTGTTGCAGGAGGATTTATTCTGCCATTTGCATTTGCTGGGTATTCTAAGGAACGGAATAGGTCGTAGTCTATCTTAATGTTAGTCATGATCTGATTGTAAATATTTTTCCATCCGTCTTTGTTAATTTTCCCTGTATTCCAGGAAAACATCTCATGTGCCAGCATTCTATTACTATCAAAAAAGTAGGCATATTCATTGTTGTTTAATTCCAAACAGAGAAGATTGTTAAACAGTTCCACTTTATAATTATATATTAATGCACCTTTTATGTATGTTGGGGCACAAATAATATTGTTTGTGTGTGTGGCATTTTTCAAAGCATTCCTTAAATTTTCCAGTATGTTAATGTAATTGCCATCCTTCAAATCATCTCTTCCAATAAATATTAAGCAGTAGTCGTTCATTGTAAAATCCTTTATCTTGCTATCAATAGTATTTAATAAATCTTTTGTGTAATTGTTCGGTAGAATGTAATGACAGTAATTAAATGTTTTTGAGAAGACTTCTTCAATTTCCGTCAGAGTTCCCTTTGTGCAGTTGCTACTTATGATGCATAATTTATTTAGTGGATTAGAAAGCAATGTAGAACAATCTTCATGTCCTTCTCTGTAAGGCAAGAGGTATTTGACCTGCCGAGGATTACTTCGCTACCTATGATGTTGTTATAGTTATAATATTAAAAGTATTAAATATACTGATAATATTAAAGCCCTAGATATCACATTTCTCTTTATTTCGTTGTCCTTGAGAACACGTTCCGATATAGTTTTATGGTATGATTAAAGAAAGAAAAAAATAAAGAATTAGGAACTACTAATTAAGAGTAGTTAGATATAATAAAATTGTTGATTATAGTTTCTCTGATAGGAGCACTCAGCAGACGGCCCAATTTAAGAAAATGGACTGCGATTCTCTAATCCAGATTCTACCATCTCTCGTACGAGATATAAACAATGCGCGGCAAGACACATTTCTGCTGCGCTCTAGTTAAAACGTAGGTTTTTTTTTCTTTATTTTCCCGCCTCTGCCTCAAATAACGTGGTCCATAAAGAATATGAATAAAAAATAAAAATAATGTATCCGCGAAATTTCGCTGGTTAAAGCTAGTAACTCACACAGCAATAGCTGTACGGACTGGGCTATCGGTAAGATAATCTTGATGGTCCAGAAAAACAGCAGACTTTTATCAGCACGCGGTTGTTTTCAAACAAATGAGGACAGTGGGTTATCAGAATCTATCTTCATTTATTGTCTACAAGGTCAAATTGAACTAGCTAGCGAAACTGCGCAGAATCCATCTTCATATAAGTAATATTTTTCTACAAGGTAAAACATTTTCATTTTGGTTTTATCGTGTTAAGATTGTGTGTTTAGATATCAATACCCATCAGATCTGCGGAGTTTTGCTAGGTAATTTAATTTGACTCTCAAACTTACGTATAACAAACCCACCCTCACACATAGGTATGTAGGTAATTATACTTACAAGGTGTTGGTACCAACCTAATAACAATAACTGAAAATTTAAAATTAAAAAAAAAAACAGTTTAGGCACAGTACTCCACACATTTGTCAAGTTATGTGAACATAAATGACAAAATAATGAAACAGCTGATTTTTTCCCCGATTTCTGGGTTGGTCCCATGATAATAGTTGCTCATAACGATGAGTTCAATGACCTCTTAATTTCAGATTTTCAGTTGTAAACGAAACAATTTGAAAAACACAGTTTAGGTGAAGCAACGTGAACCAGATGTTTTTGGTATTAAATTGTTGGGTCGTAAAACTAAAAACCAGCTTTATCTATGTATATTTAAGCATTTTAATGAGTCATTATGAATCAGAATATCACACCGAAAAGTTATATTAATAATGAAAAGGTTTTCCTCAAATAAGGGATAGTGTTTATACAACCTTAGTTTTTGTTTACACTAATCCTCTATAGGGGTCATTGTACTCATTATTATGAACAAATCGCGAAAAAAAAATCAACTGTTCCCTACGTTTCGACGAGATAGACAAACATAAATGTACGGAACAGCAGATTTTTTTTCGCGATTTCAGCTTTGTTCCCATAGTGAAAGTTATTCATAATGATGAGTACAATGACCCCTTAAGAGGTTTAAGAAGAAAGAAAGAAAGAAGTAGGAATATAACGTGTTTTTATTTAACTTTCCACTAGACTCTCGATATAAGTTTCATTGATAAGTACGAGATAATCATTTTCATTCAAAACAATCATTCATATTTAAAGCTAAGAAAATACGACGTTGTCATATTTTCTTTGTATGAACAAAAATAGTTTGAATTAAATGTTTTTCATTTTTTTATATTTCTCCTAAGGGTTTTGACATAAATAATCGTAACTTTGTCGAATAATTCCGAAAATTGAAAAACGAAAAAAAAAAAAAAAGTTTCCCATTTGATTCTTCGATATGGTCTCATTCATAACCTGGATAAAAAAAACTCCTTGCTTAAAAAACTTAATTTATTAATAAACTTACACAATAATAAAAGCGAAAGAACACTCACTCACTTCATGTCATATCACAAATTGTTAAAAAGTATAAAGTCTTCAAACTTATTTGGCAGGCAGATTACCATACAGGTAACGTTGACTGCATCCTCTAGCAAAACCAAAATCCAAATAAGGTCTTATTACCACGATTGTTCGTGGTCTTATTTGGTAATTGTCAAAATCCCTGTCACGATCAACGAGTACTTAGGTACTTACGTATAAAAACTTATCATTAGTCTCCAGTCTTACTCATTTATCATCTTAACATTAGCTTCCTGATCATCATCATCGACATTCGCAAACCTTCCATATTTGAAATAATTCTCAATCTCCTGCAGAGTCCTGTCTTTCGTTTCTGGCAATATAAAATACAGGATAAACAGAGACACTCCCATAATGATTCCATACACAGCAAAGAAACCATACACTTTGATGCTATCAATCAAATGTGGGGTCGATTTGAGTCCTCCCATTAAACATATTGATATCCAGACTCCTGATAAGGCTAGACCTGCTCCTCTATGAGATAAGGGAAACACTTCCCCAACTAAAGCTAGGGGTATAGGTGCACAACCCAAATTGGCAAGAATGAAGTATAAAACTAACATAGACATGGGTATCCAAGGCCGCTCTCCAGGTATTATTCCTCTAGCTTCCAAGAAAAGATACGTACAGACTGACATAAGTACTCCAAAAGCTGCAAAACCAGTGGAGAAAAGAAGTGTTCTTCTATTCACCATCTTGACTAAGGCCGAAGCGAATAAAGCACTCGCAGTGATGATGATATCTGAACCAAGAGTGTAGTAAAAAGACTGTGACCTTTCTCCCGATATCTCAGTCATAATATGAAGAAGGTACGCTGGAAAGATGTGCCTTCCACTCATTTCTAACACTATAGTCGCCAGCACCATTATAAACACTGGTTTCACAAAGTCTTTTTGTGTGAATTTCTTGAAAAAGTCCGAGATTTTCTCCGACTGAGTTAATTTTAGTTTAGGTTTTGCCATTCGTTCTTTCTGAGCTTTGATGGTCTCTGTTATTTCTCTACGGGAGGCTTCGCTCCTGCCTCGGAGCCAGTAGAAGGCTTTTTCGCTTTTGACGTACTGTTGTTTCGAGAGCAGCCATGCGGGGCTCTCCGGCCACGTGTAGACGATGATCAGGGCGAGAAGGAGAGGAGCTAAAGCAACTAATGCTATGGTTCTCCAGTGGAGAAACCGGCTTATTATGTGAATGAACATAGCCCCCATACATACTGAAGCATTCTTCAGATATAAAAAAACTCCTCTGTATTTCGGGCTGGTATATTCTCCTATCACAATCGCTCCTAAAGAAACCGTGGCGGCAGAAGACAGTCCGCCCAGGAACCGTCCTGTCATTAGAATGGTGACGTCATTTGAGAAGTAGATCATCAGCCAGCCGACTATTGCTGGCAAGATTACCAGGCCGTGGGTAATCTTTCTCCCAAAGAGGTCCATCAGGAGTGAGGATATGAGGAACCCTGGTATTCCTGCGACACCGACGATAGATCCTGGAAGAAGAAAAAATGATTTCGGTTAACTTTCAAATTAACTACTTGGTTATTCTTTGACATTTTATTTGTCTTTTATACAGGGTGTAAAAAGACCTATCACGAAACCGTCATCTACGCATTTTGTACTACACGAAGCACGCAACACATTGTGGATATGGGTGCATGCAACAGTAAAGGGATAGTGGGAGTATTTAAAATTAACTTACAAAGTTATAAAAAAGAAATAATAAAATATCCAAATAATACACACAGACACAATTCAAATGAAAGTGGCAGAAATTCAATGAGCATAATAATATAGCTTTGAGCACAAAAGATTTAAGTCTACAAGAAATAGTCTATGTATACAAAAATAATATTAACCCTGTCTCTTAAACTAGGAGCCCTGTATCTTAAGATTGGGCCTAAAGCAAAATCTTCAATCTTTGATTAGATTTTCACAGTAGTAAATCATGTCCAAATTGGGAAAAAAGTATATGTAAGGAAACTTCATTATAAATGTAAAGGTCGACCCTGACGAAAAACATAGTAGAATAAAATTTTCTCGATAGAAAACCATCACAAAGTTACCTCTAATTTTCAACTTTTTTGGCTTTTATTCTGTTTTGGTGCATATTACTGAACTATAAATTAGATTTTTTATTTTATTTCTTAAGAAAACTTACAGCTAGGACACGATAGTTGACAGTTAGTGAAAGAAGGCGAATTAAAAGTTTTCACTGACAATATTAGAGTAGCACAAGAAACAGCAGACAGGCAAGCGAAAGTAAGAATAAGTAAGTAAGTCAGAGAAAAATAATATCACTCATATAAAACCTAGAGCTGACTGATTTTCAACTCTTGGTGTTACGCCGAGCGTTGTGAATTCAACAGAGTGCATTCCAGCGCGTCGAAAAGACACACTGTTGGATTTTCAACTCTCGTCGCTAAGCAGAGCGTTGAAAATCCAGTGCGCGAAAATATACCGCCGCGATATTTTTACGTCCGTGCGAACGTGGGCTTAGTGCATAGGCGTATAGTGTACGCAAAATAAACAGATGATTTATTTGACCGCTGGGATCGTGTATTGTTTTCGTTCGAAAGTATATAATTATATATCTATATGTAGGCATATCATAAATTAATTATACTAGTTAAAACTAGATATCGATGAACGATATGTCATTTATTTTGAATTACGTGAATATTCTCCACACTTCCTCGCTAAAATTAGAAATGCAAAAGTATTGCGATCTCCCTCTCTCTTTGTTTGTTACCTTTTGACAACTAGTCGAGTGAGGTTTTGGAATTAGGAATTAAAGATTTATGAAAGACTGTTCCATAAACTCGCTTCTTTTAGGTATCAGTTCCCAGAAAAAAAGCGTAATCGAGGTATCGAGTTTGTCGATGGTTCGATCGGTGGTACCATGGACGCTGAAAATAATTTGAATGGTGGCCATGATTTGATGTTTATCTATTTCTTCTACCCAAATCTCACATATGTAGTGTATATAGTATATACCTATGCTTTCATTAAAAATTATGAATATTTTCCTTTTCCTGCCCAACTTTCAGACCTATCTTGGAGAATGTTAGCTGTAACACTTCAGCCACTCAGCATGAACAGCCAGATATTTATAGCTCGAGCAATAAAGAAGGATTTCTAGCTGAAACTCTTACAAAGTATTTTCGTCACTTTTTTTTTTCGGTAATATAACTTACACATATAACAAAATTCCTTTTAAATGTTTTTATTTATTTCAGTAAAGATTTAACAAAAAAAATTGGCGGTTCTTTGGTACCTTGAGTAGTTACAACGTAACGGAGCTTGAGTTTGATTCAGTATAATTAGTTTGACCAGATATCCAAAAATAATTTTGAAGTAGTATAGTTACAAAGCAGTTAGTACTTATGTTAAAAAAAAAAAATCAGCCCTTAATAAAACCAGCCGTAAAAGATACTTGACGTAATTTTTTTAATTACAGAAACTCCAATCTACGTGTGTATAAAGCACCAAAGAATAATAATTAAAAAAAATAAGAGCAAGAAAGTCAAGAGAATTTTATTTTATATGGAGCACATATTGCATAAAAAAATATATTATATATTGTGATGATTATAAGATATTTCTTAACATCGTATTTTATTTATAGAAAAATAATTGAATTGTAAAGTAAAACCAATGCAGGAATTCTTAATAAATTGCTGTGAACAAGTAAAAGATCAGTGTATCCATACTACATAATATCACAATTTATGAAAGGACAATGACAAGAATAGGCTCAAATCATGTAGCGTCCGACAGACTTTCTGTAATAATGATAATTCATAACAGAAAATAGTAACAATTATACCATTTATATAAAATCTGTAGAAGTACACCGCTGAAAACCCATTTAAAAAAGTTATTCAACTAATTGTCAATTTAACAACACATTTCATAGCTACAATTTCAAGAAGAAATGTTGCCAATACCAAAATAAAATAATATCGATACAAAATTGCATATGCAAATAGATTACAATAATATAAATATGAATAAAGATAAAGTCCTGCCCCTTTTGTGACGTTTTAACTGTCAAGTTAGCGTTAGCGTCAACGTACAGGCGAGTGAAGGAACACGGGTGGGTTTTAGTCAGTAAGAGTCTGACACGCCCTTCTGCTCCGCCTAGAGCGGGAGAAGTCATTTGATGAAAAATACGTCATTTATCATTTTAGATTTCTTTTATTATTTATCCTTGAATGTCGCATGATACCCCATAGGTGCATAAGGAAAAACGCACATAAGGTGGATAAGTATGAGATCTAACCCGCGTGACTCACCGTCGTCGATTCGGTGGGGTTTGACGGTTTTGGCAAACTGTCTCCGGTTCGGAGACAAAGAGCCTGTGTGTTCTTTTAATAATAAATACCGTTTAGTTATATTTATGAATAATATTATAAAGAGATGTAACAATTTTATTAAAAATAATCCGATGATCGATACTGTTTAGAATAGTTTATTCCTTATAATGTTATTATAGTAGTGGCAACACTTGATGTAAAACAACTTGTGTTTTGTCTGTGGTCCTTGTCATTGTCAAAAAGTTTGACTTCACTTCATCGGCGTGTTGTTGTGTTTTTTTTTTCATAAATTCTAATCTAAGTATGTTTTATGTATATTTTTTATATAAAAACATTTATATACCACGATAATCTGCTAAAAGTCATTCATTTAATTAATCACTTAATAGTTTATTTCATGTTATCGTTAAAATCAGAAGTATTAAGTGGTCAACTTTAAAGCACTATAACTGTTTTTGGTGTACTTCCAATATAAATCTAATTATATTATCAAATTCTATAATTATTTTCCCTTTTTATGAAATATAGTTCATCTCTGTCGGTTCTGGCCGAGTCTTGTAGGAAACTTTGGCATTCTCCTTTGTATAGCTTTTAGATTTTTTTATCAATTATTTCATCACTCACAATATTTAAGAACTTTTATTAATTCATAACATAGTATTATATTGTAGATAATTGTTACATACGTAAAGAAATTCTTATGCCACCACACATAATACAGCACAATGACTACACTCTTATTAGAAGTATATTTTGCCAATTGATGATTCTGTGAAACCGATAGCATATCATCGCTGCGCTTTCCGTAATCGCTATGTGATTTTACCCACTTTACAGGAGACGCAAAAAACTGATTTTCTCAAAAATACCCAGAGTATTCAAATAATAGACTTTTACTTTAATACATATTTAGCGTGTTTATATGGAACTTTCGATGTATGAATGTCATATGTCATATACCTTCCGTAACTCTTTAAATATTGCATTTATCACATACGCTGGTCCTGCTCCACAACCACAACTAATTGATTAACATCTGAAAATACTGTTGGAGCTGCTGAAGATTTTAAGACCATCTTTGCATTGTATAAAGTCAATCTCCTTTGTATTATATAATTCCAGAGCACAGGTGTGAGTACTATGTACGAAAGAGCTACCATTTACCGGGTAATAATTTTTTTTATTGACTTGAATGTGCCCTGGCGGCTGTGAGTATGTCATGCTCACTCAAATGTCTCGCTGATGGTGGCGCGTGTGTTGGATCATTTAGCTCCCTTCAAAATGGTTGAGCTGAATGGTGCTGATCCATACGTCATGTTCGTGAACGGGCGCCGTCAGTTGGGACTGGTCAACTCTTAGCGGCCATGGCTGATTTTTAATTTTTGAATTGTTCTTTGTTTTTATCTTTGTATTACGGACGCTTCTAACGTGCACGTCTTTCTACATTGTTCTCACATGTATAATTTCAACATGAATGATGTAACCAATACTTTGTAACAATTTATTTTATTTAAAAGAGTGTCCGTGGAGTTTCTTGCCCGTTCTTCTCCATAGGTACCTACTACGCTTTGGAATGGGCAACTAGCTTCATATTTTTGAATGACCGATTCCTTGACAATTCAAAAGTGCCTGTAATGGTTTAATTGAAATAAATTATTTGAGTTTGAGTTTGAGTTTGACATAGCTGTTTTTACAGTATGTGTGTATTGAAATAACGATTCAAACTGCATAAAAAACCGAAAATCACGAAATAACACATAGCGACTTTTGCACGCGCAACGACGATATGTGCCATTTGTACAGTAGGTACTGTTTTATCCAAAGAAACTTAATATTAGAATTTTAAAAAAGTCTGTGGTTTTATCTGACTATATTGCATAGACTACGCACTGCAGTTGACCGCTCAATGACTTCGAGTACGCGAGTTTGGTAGCGCGCGTCGACGCGCTGCCCGTGGTTGTTTTCCGCACTAATGCGGGGGGGGGTTGCGAGACTCGCAGGTGAAATCAGAATTTATTCTGGCATTAGGCCCGAAGCCTAATTCCGTAATGCACGATCAATAATAAATTGAAATGAATTGAAACAGATTGCTAGTCCATTGCTTCATAAGTTCGAAAAAAAAATCTGCTCAATTATTTTTTCGAACTCGTAATTAGGCTGCTGCTCTTAAGAGACAGTGATCGGCTAAAATTTGTATTTAATCAAGCTGAGCTTTACACGAGTGAAAGTGTGTCGATTTACCATTTAATGCTTATTAATATATTAGTATACACTAAGTATCAGTAAGTGTCAGTATTTTATACTTATAAGTTAATAATAAATACTTATAAGTTAATAACATTTTAAAACTTGTTTTCGTAAAAAACCGGCCAATTCCAACTCACACGAAAGGTTCCTTACCGTCGTACAATAAAGTAAAAAACGCCGAAAAAAAAACCACATTTCTTTTATGAGGCCCCCTTAATTTTTACTTTATTTTTATTATTTGTTTTTATAGCGAATCCCTTGCTGCTAAACTGTCCAGCGGTAACGGCTTGAGTTATTAGTTGTAGTTCTTGTTCGTACCCAAGCCACGGATTAATACAAAAATGGTTCACTCCGCAAAATCATTTAAATAAAAAGCGACTCTTGAAACGACACAATAAAGTGCAATTCAGATCGCACAGCGCTAATTACCTAAAGTTATACCTTTGCCGCTCTTTCTATTGTGTAATTCTTATATCTTCTGACTCCGTTCCGCTCGCTAAATTGGCCCGTCAAGACGACCCCGCCGCGCCGCGTACTTGTAGCTTCATATCTAAAATGAGGACGTGAGCGTAAAAACAAAATGGCCTAACATTGATTTTTTGAGCCACCAAAAGATGGCGTTAGTAACACATTTATTTAATTAAAATTTGTATTCATTTTCTTTTATTATCTCAATAAGACTAATTAGTAGTAGGCCGTTCTTGCTCTCGTGGCCTCAAATGAGGAGTGAACCATCGGTATTCATCAGTGCTTAATGCAATTTTATCACCACTGCTCTTAAAACGGTGTAGAACCTAGACCTCTTGGCCCACGTGGTAGATGAGGAACAGCGATTTCAGCCCAATCCTTCTCACAGATATAGGAAGCCTGTGTTACAGCAGTGGGAACATTATAAGCGGATCATTATGCTTCAATCCTTCCCCCAAATGTGGTGATTACTGATAAAGTATAGAAATTTCTTCTTTCACCGTTCATTGTACTTAGTGGTTATTGTTTGGCGGTGTGTTCAGCAGTGAACAATAACGCTATTCTTGATTCATAATTATTTGTTCATTTGACTGGGGACTTTATTTAGTCAGGTGTCTTTTTTGCGTTTATGTCTAGGTATTTCTGGTTTATGTGTAAAGCTGGTTTTGAGTTGAGCCGGTAAATAAGACGACAGAGCGTTTAAAGTGCAATAACTGAAAATTCGAAAAGGGGGTCATTGAACTCATAATTATGGAAATCTTTTAGTTTGTGAGAACAAGGGTCCGGTACCGTGAAACCTGGCAACTTTGCCAAAGGTTGTCTAATTTGCCATAAACCGTTATAATTTGTTACATCAAAACTGTAATTTTTTTACTTTGTAATAGCCTTAAATCAAATTTGAATATTTGATTATGACAACCCAGCTCACATAGAGCTGTAATTTTTTGGCGGTTACTTTTGTCCTGTGCTAACAGTGAGTTACTTCTTGCTCCGAAACTTCAATGAAAATAAGTGCGGTAAACGTTGTGTAGCTAAGTCAAATCTTAATACTACGTTCTTAATGGTATTTTTTAATTAAAATCACGATATTATATGTTTCTTTAAACAATTTAACCTAAGAAATCACTGTTGGCAAATATAACAACCCAATGCAAAGTTTGAGTGAAGTCGACTTTGCCATGTTTTATTAGAGGCTCACAAAAAAGAAACTAAAATAATCTTATTAAGTTTTGTCTCCGACTTACCTACCCCTAATTTTATTGACACAACCCTGACAGTTATTTCTATTTAGTTTGAAAAAATCGAAACAAGGCGGATGAATATGCCACATTTTGGAAATTCCATTGCCAGTGTAAAATATTATACAACTCTAGTATATTTTTACTGTGACCAAGCATGCGGCAATGATGACTGCAATTTTTTATGGTAATTCTTTCAATTTTATCCTATATTTTGGGATGGCAATCTTACCACAAGTGATAGTAGACTTTGCCATAAAAGGTTTTTGGACTCAAATATAATTATAGAATGAGAAAACAATAGATATAAGATTGTGTTTCAATAATGCATACAATTTAATATATAACTGATTAGTTGCTTTGTATATCATCATAGTTTTTTTTTTTTTTTTTTTCAATGAGCATTCTAGCGAATGTTACATTACAGAAAAATAAACGGAAGCGTTTTAGCGAACATTCTAGTGAGCATTCTTGTGAGCGTTCTAGCGAGCATTCTAGCGAAAAGACAGTAAATTTTCTTCGAGCTTTTTGGCGATACGAACCATTCTGTGATTGTTCCCTTTCCATCTTCGTGAAGAATATTTTTTTGGCGAGCATTGACTAAGGTAAATCTGCTGTCGTGTCTCATGTTAGGTACGTGTGAAGCTGACATAACAAGAACATAAGGTCTTAAACATAACTCGCGAAATGTAGGTGTACCATAGTACACTCTGCGTAACTCTTCGGGGCTTACAGGCGTGATGTTATATTATGTAAAGACATACAAACTTATTTATTATTTATTTATTCAACGGTTTATGTACATACTTATAAACAGACAAGAAGAAAGGAACAGAAAAATACGTACAAAGGTGACGCTTATTTCTAAAGAAATCTCTTCCAGCATAGCTGCGATAGGAAAGTAGTTAAAGAGATGTAGACAACGTGTGTTAGAGTAGATGAGAAAATAAAATACATAAAATAAAAACACTTAATTATTCACTAATTTAACTATAATATTAACTATAAACATACATTATGAGAATAAACTTACATACATACTATGATGGTGGTGTTGATATTTCATTATTTACAAAACCAGATTAGTTATATTGCAATAAATATAATAAATATTATGAAGGAGGATTAAATTCGTCTCACTGACTGTCCTTACCTACCTACTGGTAAAACGAAAATATCAGGAAGTGTTGTAAAAGAACATTAAAAATAATCCGCCATCATACAAATTCATCTTTAAAAAATTATTAAATTATCTTGGGGTATCTTTTTTTTTGTAATGTGCTTATTATGCCCTTTCATTTGATACCCAACACGACATCATTAAATTTCTTTTTTTAGCTATATTCAATTTAATGTGATGTCACATAGTATATACATATATACAACGGACGATCAAGACTAACGATACCTCATTTGTCAAATTATGATGAGTAGCTTACATAGAAGTTATGAGATAACAGATGCACTTAAATACATACCGGTCAAAATCATAACCTTCCATTTTGCTTCGCCGTAGTCGGGTAAAAACAGTTTTGTATCTTACCTAGCCATGATGCCGTGTGCAGGTCAGCTTTGATGGGCGAGTCAGGCTGGTTGAGGGCTGGCAGCAGACTGGACGGGAAGCTCAGCACCAGCCCCTGACCGAACATGTTGATCAGCACCGCTGACATCGTCCATGACTGGAAATAATGGTAGTTAATTAAGGACCGGTTTGAAAGGAAAATAATTACGTATTTGAAACTCAAACGGATTTCTAACAAAACAAGGTTTAAGGAAAAAACGAAACATTTTTAAGATCACTTCGTTGTCCGTCCGTTAGTCTGTCAAGACCCTTTTCCTCAGGAACGCGTGGAGGTATCAAGTTGAAATTTATATCAAACACGAGTAAGTTCTAAGTCAACGCAATAAAAAAATACGGCCATTTATGCGACATACGAGTATTTTGATACTGGCAAATAAATCAAAACCTACAGGGTACTTCCCGTTGACCTAGAATCATGAAATTTGGCAGGAAGCAAGGTCTCACAGCACATGTAAAGAAAAAAGATCGAAAATAGTTCATTTGTAGTTTTATTACATATATTTCTTTTTGTGCGATTACAAACTTACATTTGCAGTTAGAGAATTGACCGTGACGTATATCGATGTATGGGAAAACATGTTTTTCAACAACAATGTTCGACTTTTGGGAAAACATTATTAGTTACTACTTAATATACAAAAACAAAAAGCATTTAGGTTTCTGTCGCAAAAATAGGGACGAAATTTTTCTAAAAAATTTTGTTCATTTTTTGTTAAAATATGTTTTGTTGAAAATATTTATTTTTTGACAATACATGTTTCAAAATAATTAATAAAATAAGCATTTACCTGTCTTAATAATGGGGACAACATTGTTCTAAACTCCCGTCACGTCGTGCTGATCACAAGTCACCACCCATAGCCACCACTGGCCGCGCATTGACACCGCTGCCGCTGCCATGTAACAAGACGTTAAATTATTGTCCTGCCGACGCAAACACAACTGTATGAACAGTGTTTCCACTTTTAGGGATTTCCCCTTTTGAGGAAAAAAATACCTATATTTATGCATTTTTTAGGGATATTTTATTTTGACAGGGATTTAGGGGATTTTGGGGAAAAATTTAATTTGAGTAGGTAGCCCTATTATATACAGGATGATTGGAAGATGGGTGCAAAGCTTTAAGGCGAAGATAGTACAGACAATTTAGAACCATTTAAGCCATGGTTGTCTTAGACGAAGTCTTACCAAATATTTTTAACCAAATTTTTAAGTTTTTTTTCGGAAATTCTCAAAATTTAATGTAAACTGCATAATTATGGCCAAATTGAATGATAAATGAATTCATTTTTTATTTATTTAATTAAAGTAATGTGTAAGCAATCAAGCAAAACATGTTTTAGGCATCTGTGTCATTAGATTTTTTTTTTACAGACATTTAAAGCTCAGAAAAAATAAAAAAATTGTACAATACGTCTTTTAAAACTTATTTAAAAAAAAAATTGGTAAGACTTCGTCTAAGACAACCATGGCTTAAATGGTTCTAAATTGTCTATACTATCTTCACCTTAAAGCTTTGCACCCATCTTCCAATCAACCTGTATAGTAGGAAGCAGCCAATGTATTACTATACACTAATGTATTACCACCGATTTATTAAAGGGGATTCTTTCAAACTCGTAATGAATGTAATCCGTCTAATTTTCAACATAGGAACTAAGTCGCATTACCTAGAGTTGGTTTGTTTCGTCTCTCTCGATTATAATGAATGTTTTGTAGGTAATATTTAATGCTATTAAATATGTGGAAAGATTTGTTATTATTTATTTGAGATTTGTAAATATTATATTATTATTAATTAAAAAAAAAAAAAAAATGCTATAATTCGTTAAGAAACTGGGGAAAAACCGAAAACGTAAGTGGAAACACTGGTGTGAACCTGTGTAGTAAAATCTTAAATTGAACCAAACGCAACGTATTTTTCTGCGTATTTTCTCATTTTATTTAGTTTTTCTACAAATATAAAAATAGAGTAAATAAAAAAAATATTCCTTTTCCTTGTATAAGGAATTTTATAATCGCAATCCGTACCTGTGAGAGTTCCGTCATACCTTAACAGCTTGACAGCTTAAATAAGACCCGTAATAATAACAATTAAGGTGGATGTATAGACAGGCCTCGCCATACATTTTTCAGGCGTTCTAATCTCCGTAAATAAACGGTTTCTGCAGAATAAAAGCAAGTATAATGAGACTTTATAATGTATTATGTTCGCCTAACGCCAAAATTTTATAAAAAAAACTGTATTTCTAGGAGAATTAGACCCAATAAAAAACGATAAATCTTTACATGTGTGAGTGACCTGAATCGCGCCATCTAACAGAAATTTAAAGAACCACGGAGAAAGAGTTATTTACATTGTGTTACGAGTTTTCGTTCGGTAAACATTTATAATAGATGGCGCTGGTTCGAAAATTCGAACGTAACGAAGGTTACACGTCGAATGACGCGGCGATGCAACGGGCGACGTTGCCATTCAAGACGCACCGCGCGTTGTTGCCAAATTTCTCCAGTCAGTACATGCGTGATTGTCTTGACAACTTGCTAATCGTTTCCAAAATTGTGTTTCTAGAAAGTTAGCGCCGGCGCGCGGGTTTGCCCGCGGGTTTTACATTTTATGATTGATAAAATGTTTTTTATTAGGGAATGAGAAAGAATGCTAGAAAGTGAAAAAAAATATCTGCGATCTGCATTTGGTTCACACAGATACAATACTAATGTAATTATTGTAATATCTACTTTAAATATAAAGTACCTAAAGATTTAAAAATCTTTCTACTGTATGTAAGTAGGTACTGATAATACATTTTCTGACACGGTTAGGTACTAATTCATTGGTTTGGTTTGAATAAAACCAGAGAATAGAAGTTCATGTAAACTTAGGGTATACCTAAATCAGGCGATCAGCGTAGGCAAATTTACCTATTTTTTTTCTAATTACCTACCTACGCAATGGTGACACGTAGGTACTACTTACATCTATTGATTGAATCATATTTAATTTATGTGAAACCATCAAGATAAGTGAATACACAGACAAACCACATTGATTTTTCATAACAATTGCACATTTTAGTATTATTAGCACACGTCAAAGTGCGTCTAGATAAATTGGTCTTGCCATCTAAGAAGTTTACCAAGAAAAAGGGGAAATAAAACATAGGGCAGTATTTTAGTAGTAAGTTGTAGGATGTTCTGATATTTAAAACGATGAATGATATAGGTACATACATCATTCATTTATGGTTTCGGGGTTTTTAACTGTCAGCGAAATGACGTTCTCAAAATGGTAGCTGTAGTTCCAATTTCGCTCGTCTGAACAGCTAAGTAATGAGTTTTTATTTAAAAGTGAAGTGTTTTTGTGTTTTATTGACGGTAAGTGTTATTTTTATGTCCAAAGGATGCTTTTCTGCTTGAAGGTGATACAGAGTTATATTATAATAGTAATTACCCTTAAAACTTAAAATAGTGTAAGATTTAGAAGAGGAAATACAAAATCAAACGTTAGCAACACTCGTTGATTGTCATCACATCACATACCTACCTACTCTAAATTTCAAATATTTCACCCTAATAGGGACGTCAATTATTATTCTCTCTAAAAACTCACTTTGCCTGTCCCAGAGGAACGAAAGGAACCAAAAAAAAACTCTCTGAAAAAGATCCGTTACTGATTTGATTCGAAAGGAAATATGAAAAATCGATTCACAAATAAAGAAATGATTTTCCAAAAATCAATCATTCGTTTTCGATGAAATTCGCAATGTAGGGGTTTACGGGGTGTACGTTACCCTAGCAAGAAAGTGTCTCCTATAGTTATATGAGTGAGTGGAACGTATAGTTGGTGCCTAATCTGCTGTAAATGTGCCCCTACATAAAAAATTGGTGCCCCTTGTCGTTTTGAAAAAAAAACCGAAAAACGATTCCTGCTAGGGTAACGTACACGTTTACGAGGGCGAAAAAACGATCGATGAGCGAAAAGAATTTAACTAGTCTCATATCTGGAAAAAATCCGTATTTTTACGCAAAAGGATTTGCACTGGATATGCTTCGTAATTTTCCCGCCACCACAATTCTTAACAATTCAAACAAACAAAAAACTGATGTTCTAGGGTGAAATATCGATTCCCTGTATCGATTCAGTACTAGATATCGATTTGAAAAAACGTTTTTATTTGTTCCAAAAAATCGATTCTTTGCTCAATCGATCTCAGATTGACATCTCTATTTGGTCTGTTTCTCATGTTCTGTCAGTTGTTTTGCAAATTTTCACACACACACACAGCTTGACAGCTTGATTGATGGTGACAAATGGTGGTGTTATTTCTGACTAATACAAATTTCTTGAAGCATTTCATAATTACGATACTTTTGCTGTTGTGTTTAATTATTCTTTTTGATTACAGATTGAATTGCAACTCTGCCTAAGATGAATCCGACTAATAAACTTGCCTATATACGACATATGTATTCAGGGCCGCGAAAATCGCGAAAAAAAGTGCAAGCAACATTGAAAAGACATCATGACAATTCTTCTAATGATTTTTAGTGAGTAAAGGCTTGTGCAGACCAGCGCGACTTGTCGCGCTACGCGATATTGCGATATTTTATCCGTAGAACAATTTCTATGAAAACGCGCGCGACACTTCACACAGGGGCGACCTGTAGCGCCGCGACACAGATAATTCGCGTCACGTGATGCGAAACCCGAATAAAGCTTCGTGCAGATCAGAGCGACGCGACGCCGCGACGCGACTCGAACAATACAATTTCTAAGAAAACTTGACGGTATAACAATAGCTGGTGTCGCGTCGCGCTGTCGCGTCGCGCTGGTCTGCACGAAGCTTTACAGAGCGGCATCAACAAAGGAGCATATTTCTTAGTATTCGTGGATCTTTGACAGTCGTTACGGGTCGTCAGAAGCCCGAAAGTGACCACCAGTCTTACCAAGGGGTACCTATCGTATTACCCAGTTACTGGGTTGTAGAGGTCAGATAGGCAGTCACTTCATGTATAATACTGGTATTCAGCTGCAGGACACCGACCCCAACACAATTGGGAAAGGGCTAGGCAGACTGACAGACTATTCCAAAGTGAAATAAAATCATAAGCAAAATAGTAAGTCATTGCAATGTGACTCTTTTCTCATTGTTTTAAGGTATAAATCAGGATGATTGACTTCCTTTACAAAAAAATTATCATTTCTCTATTTCAAACTAAAAAACTCCTCGCAAATGTCAATCATTCTAATTTATACCTTATCGCCATTACTTAAGAATTACATTGCACTGACTTACTAATGGTTTTGGCGGCACGCGGCGGCGTGGTCAAAGGACCTTTTGTAGCGGCCGCGCCGCACTCGAGTTGCCACTGCCACCTAGGTACCAGGTACCTATATTATTCGCGGATTTTGACATTATGTTTCTATCTAGCTGGCACACCTGAGTCAAACACATTATGTATGATGCACAGAGCGGCGGTGTAGTTTTGGCATGCTTCACTGTACTGTTCGCAGCGCGTTCCCTACATTCAAGACCTCACGCGCAGTTGTAGGTACCTACTTGTAACCACTAGACCAACGAGGCTGTTTGTTAGTAGTTACCTACTATCCTAACTAATATTATAAATATGATTTGAAAGTGAACTTGTTTGTTACGCCTTCACGATAAAACGGCTGAATGGATTTGGATGAAATTTGGCGCATGGGTAGACCATGAGCTAGACTAGGACATAGGATATATATACGGGATCGAGACTTATGCGGGTGAAACCGCGGGGCGCACCTACTTACATATAATTGGATCACTCATTATCATTAGAAGTTATCATCGAGCATTTCTTAAACATCAGAGTATTTCTTAAACATCACGCCTGTCATCCCAAAGGATTAGGCAGAGGTGTAGGTACATACGGCTACACATGACATCAAGCTTTACATTTCCAGTTTATGCTGATCTCGCATTGTATAGGATTTCCGTACAATGCGAGGTCTGTATAAACTGGAAATGTATAGCTTGATGTGTACCTACCTATAGTACACCCGTATTTCACCAGTTATGCGTATTTATTCATCTGTGGTACCTACCTATTATACTTATTGAACACAATTTTATTAGAGAAGATTCTCGGAGATAGGTAGGTACTTACGGAATTAGTTTGGTAAGTAAATTAAAAGTAAGTAGGTACCTACCTAGGTTAGTTCCAATACTTCCAATATATCTACCCAAGCGTACCTATACTCCATTTGAAATAAGATTAGACATTTAACTAAACCTTTTTTACTGTTCGTTTAACCGATTTTGACTTCTATTGCGTTGATGGCATGACACGGCAGCTGCAGTAAGCAGTTGGTTTTGTCACCACTGTTTTGCTTTTGAGGCCATCCTTATTCCTACGGTACAGAAGTCAGAATCGGTTGAACGGACTGTAAAAAAGTTTTGTTTAAATGTCTAATCTTATTTCAAATGGTGTATTATGTAGTCAAATTTACGGGTTTGTAAATTAAGATGATTTCAAAATGATAACTACGTAAGCTCCTACCTACTCATAAAAAGGCCATAAAAACGTGTTGCAGCCGAAAGTACACCATGTAGAAATTGTAATTTTTCCGAAATCACATAAATTGGAAACTAAATTTAAAAAATCTTGACTTGTAATTACGTACGTAATAATTCTACGTACATAATTCATTCTAATACTAAATTCAGAATCATAATTATTGTAATATCAAAATATTGAAAAAAGTACTTATGTTATCTTTGTGTGGTGGTACCTACGAGTCGACGGTTCGAATCCAACCAAAAAATATTTAGGTAAATGCAGTGAGAGTAAATAAAACGATATTTGTATGAAAATATTAACCATAGATAAATATTATTAATTTATAGTAAGATACAATAAAACGCTTTACAATTGAATACATAATCTTTTATTTATTTAGTACAGGTCACAATTTATTTACACGTTAGGTACTATTTAGGTTCAGTCACATTACAACAACCTATATAGGTACAATATACTCGTACCTTTATTACCCAAAATAATTTATCTGAATAATTTGTTATGGTGAAAAGGTACCTATCTGATATCGAGCCTAGAAACAAAAGTATGCATATCCCAATAAGTAATTATATTATTAAGAAATAGATTGGAACATAACAATCCTCTAGTAATTTAAAGTATGCTTAATTAGTAAATTAATATTTGTTTTCAGTTTTTGCTATAATGTAAGGATATTCATCTTATAAATAATTTGGTCCTCTTTCTTTAAATTAACGCCATCTGGACATTTTAATTTCCAACCATGTTTTAATAAAACGACATCTAGTGGAGTCGGAAGTTACTACTATTTACTTTGCATGTGTGTGTAAAGAGTAAATTCATGCGGCTAAATCATTAAACTGTTCTAATCTTTGTATGATACCAGTTAACAAGCACAGTGATGATCTAAAAAAATCAAGTTAATGCCCTAGGTTCCGCTTATAATAAAGTTGTTTATTAAAAATTTCTATGTTAGGTGTAAAAATTGAAAATGTTCGAAATTGTGGATGTGTCGCCATCTAGCGACAAAATGGCAGTGAGATCATCTATGCATCCGCCTTAAAACAAATAACAAAATAAAAAATAGAAAGAAATAGGAACTTTCAGTTAATAATCAAGAAAATAAGACTGTAACGCTTGTTACACAGCAAAGCTGCTTACTGGGAGAATTAGGAATCGTAGTTGTAGAGCTTTTGTGAACAACTCGGCCCGTGGAAGTACTACTACCATTCCTGTTTCTCCCGGTAGGCAGCTTTGCTGTGTGCCGTTTTGAAGGGTTTGGGTGGCGGGTGTAATTACTCGCACATAGGACATTTTAACTTTCTCCCAAGGTGACATTTTCTTTGTGACAATATCCAACAAATATCGCTCGTAAAATTGTCACGTTTTTTTATTTACTTTTTCTTGTTGTACATAATGATTTTTAACTTAACTTAAAACATATCTTTTTTATATTCACATTAACTTTTAAACAAATTGTACAACCATTTGTGCAAAGTTGACGTTAATAATTTTTTTAGAAACAATAAATGATTCTATGTTATTGTAAAGTTGTGTCATGGACTTTGAACTTGCAAACATTGTCTTTTTCTTTAAATTTTAAATTTCTATACGAAAACAAACAAAACCTATGTTACGTAGGTATGTTTTTACATTTAACTTCTTTTCTTTCTAGCTTTTCATCTAACGATATTTTAATCTGATTTAGGGTTCGGCAATTTGGTTTACTAACTCACTTGTTAGATTAAAGATTTCGTTTTTTAACGTTGTAACGTTCCATTTTGTAAAATAATTACTAAAACTTTCAAATTAGGCTTTTTGAAGCATTTTTATATTCATTTACTTATTTATAATAAAACCAAATTGCCAATATAATATCAACGCAATTATGAAAAATATCATGAGAATTATGAAAAATATCATGACAATTATGAAAAATATCATGACAATTATGAAAAATATCATGTAAATAAACAAAACTGAACCAGATATTCAATTAATAAAGATTTAAAAAATATAATCATGGGTGAAAAATATAAACAAAAATCGATGATTTAATGTGCTATTCTAAAACTGTGATTTTTTTACTATGCTAAAGTCTATTTTAGTCTAAGATTGAGATGATTTATTGTGATTATTTTGAAAATGTGATTTTATTGCTGGCTGTACCAAACATTCTCATGGACCCGTAGGAGGAAAAGGAGGGAAAATATTTTATTTTTAAAAATGTCGTGGACCTGTTGGGAAGTAAAGTATGAATTTTCATTTTTCGAGAACAATAGAGTCGTGGACCTCTGGGAACAATCTAACAAGGAAAACCGTGACACCAATTATTATTTATTTGAAGGATTTACTCTATGTGTAATATAAGACTAACACCCGAATACTGAAACGCCACTCAAAACTTAAGCGTTACTTATGACTCGTTTAAAGCCTTTTGATTGGTTGAAACTAGTTTTAAGTAACGCTTAAGTTTTGAGTGGCGTTTCAGTATTCGGGTGTAAAGCTTTGGTTTCCTAAGAAACCGGACAACGGTCACACAATAACGGCTGTATAAATACAGTGCGTTTTTTGACGGGTGCGTCTCATATCATATAAAGTTATTTGATACCTATATGTTCATTTCAAGAACGTTCACAAGATGTAATAAACGTGAGATAAACTGTGGATATAATTTCGTAGAGAGAAAGATACGTTCGTGAGATAAACTTATTTCTTTTAACGTTATTGGATATAACGTTTATTTAATCGAAAACCGTTAAAAAAAACGGTCTATCGGTCTATCGTTTAAAATATATATTGATGGTTAATACCATCAATATGGTTAACTGCCCAATTCAGAGCAATGACTGACTCGGATAGGTTAGGTCAAAAGGCTAAGGTGCCGAGCGCCAGATCCCCTCTTTCGTTGGTGAATTATTTGGGTTAGATTTAGAACAGTGACCATTAAACGCGCCAAGGCGAGCGAGCGAAGCGAGCGTGCGGTGGCAGCGGCCGCCGAGCGCAATAAGATTGTTGATAAATCTTGCTCAGTTAAATAAATTATTATATAACTGAGCAAGATTATGCACACAAAGTGACAACGAACAATGATGTTTGTTAAGCTACCTACAGGCTATAACTTATGAATAATTAGACTAAGTTATAAAGTGTATGTATGCAATTTTGCTTTGTGTTTTTAACTAGGCGTTTTTATCATATTAGACTAAACAGGTTTTATGTCTTTTGCGTGGTATATCAAAACGATTTTATATTCAATTTATGTTATGCTTATAAAAATTAGTTATTTTAAAATTATATTAATCGTTTATTATATTAACTGATCATTATATCAAATAAAATTATAGATTCAGTTGTTATATCTTGTTAATATTAGAGATTTTGTAATTATATCATATATTACTTATCCTTTTTTGACACCTTAATGTCAAATACTGGTGAATATGACAGATTTTCAAGACGACCGTTTTATTATGATGGAACCGATTTCCTACGAAACCCTAGCTTCATGAAGAAATAACTGACTGGTCTAGTGACTGACTGTCAGATAACAGATAGCGTAAATCACTGAAGAAAAAAACATAAAGAAGGGTTCTTAAATCCTACTGCATTTTAACTAGGGATGCATCCGATACCGATATATTGGCGATGCTCAAAGTTTGTCGACATATGCGGCATCAGCGATATTTTTATGGCCGATTCAACGATACTTTACAAATTTCGCGCTTTAAAAATTTAATGTAAACGCGCGTGTTGTCTCGTCTGTTTCGTTGCAAACGAGGCACGAACTAACTATGCTCGGAGAAACCCTGCGCTTTATTCAGTGTCTTGTTTCGCCCGCCCACTTTGGCCTCGCACTCGCTTAACTATCTCATTTCGCTAGGTTGTAGCGTTGTTATTGATACGGCAATTGCCGTATTATACGGCAATCCACGATTTATTTTCTGAAAATACGGTATACGGCAGGCCACTCATTGCCATATACACACGCCACAAAATACGGCAATTGACTATAGGTGAAACAAAACGTTTATTTAATAGCGTATTGAATTAATCGAAAATAAAACTCAAATATCTGTCACCTGAAGAGGCTGTGCGCCACACAATTTTTCGTCAATGTTGCCACTAACCTAGAAACTACCACGAATTGTCAAACTTGAAAATGACCTTCAAGAAATCGATGGCAACTGATTCAAAATCAAGTATACTGTACCAAGTTTAAGGTGTGGCGCCACATGTGCGACAAAATGGGAAGGAAAGACAAGTACACATTAGATAAACATGAATCTAAAGTACTTAATAGAAACTATAAGAAACCTTCATGGAGAAGAAACAAATAAAGAATAGACCTTCTTAAAATAAATACGGCAATTTTTTTTTTTTTTTTTTCCTAAAATACGGCAAACCAGACTGTGACATACGGTAGCTCAGATTTTTATGATAACAACACTGCTAGGTTGACTGTAATGTTGTCATGCGTAGTATTTTTTCATGCAAATAAAATTAAGAATTACATAATTGAGATTAGTTTGTGTATGCATATCATTTGAAACTAGTCGTTTGAGTCAAATAAATAGTAGTCATGTCAACTTCAAAACACAGAAGTGCTAATATGGAATCATTTTAAAATTTCGATCTAATCTCAACCTGTCTATAGTTTTAAACGGTTATATTTCGTTTGTCCTGTTATTTGTTCTTTTTATATTAATTAAGAAAATAACCTGACATGTGTTTTATTTATTTTACCTTCATTTATGAATTCAATAAGCGTATCGGCATCGGTATCGGTATCGCCGATATTTTTATAAGAGCATCGATATCGTATCGGCAAAAAGGCGTATCGAGGCATCCCTAATTTTAACACCCAGTCTAGGATTTTACCGCGAAAACTTAGGTGAAGAAAAAATATTCATGCTGGTACCAAAACGGTAGAAGAAAAATCACGATACTTTTGTTCTACACTTTGTACTTTGGTGTGCGATAAGGAAATTAACAATAAAAAAAACTAATTATTCTCTGTGACCGCGTAAAAGAACCGCAGCCTTAACTGTGCGAAAGTAAGTATTATGAATTTTTATTGACACTAATTAATTTTAACGGAAATGTTTCACATTCACAAACAAACTAATGCTGCGCTTGCGCATACTTACCGTTACCTAAGCTTACTTAATGATTATATAGAAGGTTTTGAAATCTAGAATTCATTACAAACTGAACGTAGCATAGAAGACATTATACTAGATAAATATCAATAAATTAGGATTCAAATATAAAGGTGATAACTGGATGACGAAGTAATTGGTAAAGTTAGAATGGACGAAATATTTAAGTGCGCATGCGGATTTCAACGATTTATTTAATTTCGTATGTTTATTTTACAATGTAGGTCTAGGTATGTTTATTGTGCAATGCGTAAGCATGTCTTTGCAATGAAATAATCTAGCTACTAGATAATGAGCATTAATTATCTTTGAATATTTTTACAAAAAGTGGTTGTGATTGATCATGCATTTCTATTGCTGTTATAACCACAAATAATAAAAATTTAAAACAATTTAAAATTAAAGGGAGAGTCTCTATACAATAAACTTTTGATATTGCAAAAAAAATATCTAACCCTTGGCATCTGGGGTGTCATTGTCTAGAGCTCATGGAGTAGCAAATAAATGCACATTTTTTTTTTGTCTTCAACAATGATGAAATAAGGTGTCGTAAAAGTTGTCAGTTTTAGACCATTTTTGTACGAGCTCTATTTCAACAACTAAACAAGTTAAGAATGAGAAACTTCTGTATAACAAGTATCATACATTGTTTATAATCAACGAATACTAAAAACGTCAATTCATAAGGTATTTTATTTATATATAGGTGATTTTCTGCAACTCCAAAAATAACTTTGTAATTCATAGTATCATTATGAAATACAAAGGACATGTCCAGTTTCTGCCCTCTGGTCGTGGTCTGAATCGATAAATGTTCATGATTTAAGATTTTACAGTAAATAAGGTCCTTTTCAGTGAGTTACTTTCTTAGTCCATTGGTTGACATCCGCCTAATGTGGCCAAACCATTTCTATTTGCACTTTATGCAGTGGTCTAGTAGTCGTAAGCGCTACTGCTGAGAATGAGATCCTGAGTTTGATTCCCAAAGTGTTATTGGGTTTTTCCATCTGGAACTTCTCAGTAGCAGCCCGGAGTCTGGATTTGTGCCCGGTTGATGACAATAGGCCCCTTATTACATGCGACTTAGGTAAACATAACTGGAGAAATGTGGATGTACTTATAGGTACACCCCTGCATAAGCCTTCAAGGATTACAGGCGTGATGTTTATGTTTATTAAAAGAGAACAGTACTGGCCTAGTAACAGCCCCGACTTACGAGATGTAGGTCGTAGGTTCAAAGCCAGGCCAGTAAGTAAGCACTTTGTGCAATTTATTTCATCACGACTGGTCTCAAAACGGTAACAGAAAAATATATTGCGAGGAAACCGGCATGTCCTAGAACCAAACATTCATAGACATGTGACATCCACCAACCCGCAATATCCGCGTGGTGGATCAGGGTGGTGGGCGGGTCCACTCCCTCTCACAAAGAGGAGGCCTGTGCCCCAAGCAGTAGGAATAACGTAGGTAAATCAGAGGCACAAACGTTGGGGTCGGCTTCCAGTCTAACCGGATGCCGCTGAATACATGGAGCGACTGCCTATCTGACCTCCACAACCCAGTAACTGGGTAATACGATACCCCTTAGTAAGACTGGTTGTCAGACTTTCGGGCTTGTGACGACCCGTAACAACTGTCAAAGATCCACGAATGACAGCCGGGACCAACGGCTTAACGTGCTTTCTGAGACACTAACTGGATGCACTTGAACATCAGTATTTGACATGAAGCCATTGCTATATCTGTCCTCCACAACCCAGGCACAGGGTAACACGATCAGTCCTTCCTTTTGCAAATAAAGTTACTCGCCTCACCTCTCATGCACGAGGTTGTGTTTTCAAAACCGGGCAAGTACCAATGACATTTTCAATTCTTACGAGTATGTAGGTACTTTCTAAGTTTATCTTGGATATCACTGACATCGGTATACTAACATCGACCTGTACCCCAATTACGTAATACACGATCAATCAGAATCTGAATCGTTTTGAAAACGATTGCTAATCCATTGCTTCATAAGTTCGAAAAACAATCTGGACAACAACGTAAATAACGCAATGAATGTTGTTGAATTGTCAAAATGAAACAGATTAGTCGAAATTGTTTACGATAATAATGTTACGTAATTAGATAACTGGACTTCTAGTCTGAAATTGCCAACCGGCCTTCGGCAAGCGTGTTTGATTTTGATCAATGCTCGTGCCTTCTCTGGATAAGAAGAGCCCTTTGCCCTGCAGCGTGAGACTTATAATAGACTGCTAGTATATATTTTATTTATTTATAGTAGTATTGACTTGAACTATATTTAATGAGGATAATTGTAATTAATGCAAAATAACCAGTTATCGTTTTTCGAACAAGTTTTTATGCAAATGGCGATTGATATGATTGGTAGGTACCTAGGTATTTGGAATCTACCTCGATACGAATATTATTACCTGTAAGACCGACCTACTGCTAGGTTCTCTCGGATCGGTGTTAATTTCAAAATAGCACTGTAGGTAATCATCACTTCGACTGGTTTTTAGCCGCCGACGCTAAAAGGGGGGTGTTATAAGTTTAACCTCTATGTGTGTGTGTCTCTTAACCGGGTGAACCGATTTGAATGCGGTTTTCTTTATTTGAAAGCAGATTTTCTAGTAGTTCTTAGACATATTTTATTAAAATCGGTTCAGCCGTTTGAAGATTAATCAGCTCTTTTCTAGTTGATGAATGGATGTGAGCGTCTTCCACAGGTCTGATCGATTTGAAATTTGGTATTCTGTTACTACAATGGTATTAGAAGCACATAGTAACCTTGAACTGATGCTGCAGCATCACCTGGAAATTGCAGGATACTCAACTCCCTTGCCAAATTACAGCACAGATATCGTGTTTGGGCTCATTGGAATGGTCTCAATGAATAGGTTTTAGATAGTTGATCAACGGGGTCTGGTGATGGAGTAAGAAAGAGAAATGAGGAAATGTTTGTGTCGGGGTTTTTTTTAATTTTAATTTTATTTCACTTGTAATAAAGTAACTTTTAGACCGATGTTGGTGTAGACAAGAATACGGGTAGCCTATTATTGTCTGACTCCAGGGCAAATACCTCTTCTGATTCAGTGCAGGTACGAGTATTGATCACCATACTTGCTCCGGTTTTCTGGTTCCCAAAGATTGGTTGGTTTTATATATAAAACCGGTATATTATATACACTTTGCGGGTGTTTTATGTAGGTACCGTAACAATGACTAATGTTCACCAATATATTATGAGAATCACTTCCGGCATCAGTATCTATTAAATGAATAACTTTTGCATTTATAATTATGTAATACCATTTAGAAAGATATGATACAGATTGATTATGTAAACAAACGGCTTGCTTAAAGTAGGCGTTTGCGCAGTGTGGCATTTTGCGAAAGTGTTTTACATGAAGACAACTAAGATACGCTATAAAATTGTAAAGCTTCGCACGAGCGGCTTATAAACTGCAGTGGAGCCAAGAAGGATAATTACTATTTTGGTTTAAATGTTACTAGGCCTAAACAATTTGTTACTTAAGAGGCTTACAACAGCTAAAGCGCGGTCACTGTTGGACTGCATAGAAATGAAAGAGAAGCGCGATGACACGACGCAGGTAATTTATTTGAAAATATGAAGCAGTTAGCGATTTACAAAAAATCTATTGATTGGACTGGAAAATTAAAACACTATTATGCTAATATGTAGCTTGTAGAATAATCTGACAAAAAATCAGAATGATTGCATGTAAATTAATATGATTTTTAATCGTTAAAAGAAATTTTTAGAGGTATCTTCATGATTTTTTTCTATCGTATCAAATTAGTTGTATTATGTTTTCAACACACTATCTTACTAGCATATATCCTGAATAATATCATATATTTTTCTGATTTTGTTCACTGCAGTGGATCATATACTTTTACGCATTATAAAACTTGCGTTTAGGCACGTTTAGGTCCTGTAGTCCCCTTAATGAATGAATATCACTTATAGCTGACATTGATTATTTTTCAACAGTAATACACATACATGTAATTTTCTTTCACTAAATAGATATAGTACAGAAATATAAACGTCAAATAAAAGTTAAATTCAATTACTGCTTGTTGAAAACTTATGAAACTAAGTACAACAATTTTTTACTACAGTTCAAACGTCCATTTCTGTCGTGGTCATGATGTGACATCATTTACCATGATACTGCTTTGTTAACATCTGTTTTTTTGTTTGTTTAGCCCTAAATCTATTTTTTAATTGTGCTTTATTCAAGCAGAAATCGCACTTAATTACTTACCTTCGTAAGATTTCAAGCACATTTCAAACATTACATTTTTATTCACATAGTTTTTTTACGTCACTTCCGGCATTGTCGAAGGAGACGCGTTTTGAGTTGCGTTCCATTCCACCAAAAAAACTAAACATCAAATAATGAATAATTGTACAAAAAGTACGCAGTAAAAAAATAAAAAAAAATAAGATATGTATGTATCTTGACCCCTATACAATATATACTTATTTAAATAATGAATAAGTTTTAAATTACTTATTATTCCCTATTGCTTTTAATTATCAGCTCGTTGATCACAGTTACAATTAATAATTAATTTAAATATTTTCTCCTAATTTTTCGCACCCTTTAAAACCTTTAAATATTTCGTTAATTTAAGTTTACTTTCTTTTACAATTTCGCACACAATAAAATTAATTACTATTGACTGATCACCACACCTATTCACGAAATCTTGGAAATAGGATGTATTCTTGATTTCTCGGTTCTTATCATTGAGGTATTTTATCGCAAGTATAATTAATTGAATTCAGTTCACCGTTTCTAACACTAAAATATATATATTATGTACAAGTGTGTAAAGGAAAAAATAAAATTAAAATAAGGGAAAGATCTCACTGGGCATTATAAAATTCGTCCGCATCGCTGTCAGTGGGAAAAGTGCCCAAAAGGCTGACAGCATTGCCACGTTGGTTGGTTGATTAATTACTTGAATAGACTACCTAATCATTAAGTAGGTAGCTACTAATACAAGGTGCTAACTAATATTATAATATACGCGCGCGCGCTTTCGCGTTTATAAACGCGAAAGTGAGTTTGTTACGATTTCACGCTAAAACGGCTGAACGGATTTGGATGAAATTTGGCACATGGGTAGACCATGACCTGGTTTAGAACATAGGATACTTTTTATCTCAGTAGTACGTTTTCGTGGGCTAATTTCCGACCTGCTCGCGGGCGAAGCTGCGGACAAAATCTAGATTTTCAAAACACAATACATGCCTGAAATCTGTGCACTTCAATCCATAACACTTTGGTACCAGCTTTCCACACAAAATTACTTAAGATAACCACTACACCATAGACACCTATACACAGACGATCCTTCGAACGAAACTGCTCGACAAAATGGTAGAATAAAACTTTCACACATCTACACTTGGTACTATATAGTGCCTACCCCCACTTTAACCAAGACCAAAGATTCGCAGTTCAGATCTTGGTGGGCAGACCCAGGGTTGACAGACCTTACCAGCTTATATTATCGTATTGGTAAAAATATTGTTTTTTAACATTAATTTGTTAGAGAAAAAGTGTTATGATTAGATTATATTTTTCGGTATTTTGTATAAAAAGTATGTCAGTATATTAAATTCGTTTTGAAGTTTATTATAATTCGAATCTTACATACGTTTAGTGGAGAGCCTGGAGCGTTAAAAACATGAAAATCTCGGATTTCAGTTACAGTGAATGAAATTTAAAAATTCTAAATGCAATGTTTAGCTAATGATATTTATAAAAAAGTTTACATATTCAATTCATTTTATAGGTTTGAAAAAAAAAAAGAACATTTTTGGAACAATTCAAGTACCTAGTAGGTATACTGTATATTAGGCAGTACCTACATAATATGTAGAATATTTTTGTATATCAAATTTAAGTTTACGTATCTATTTTTATAGAGATAGTAATCGAGAAAAAGAAGTTAATTAGGGAAAATTAAAATAAGAAGAAAAATATTAATAAAATATTTGTTCATTTAAACAATTAGGTACATCGTTGTCTATATCAAATATTTTCTTCGACTTCATTTATTTGAATGGTAGGTGGAGGTAAGATGGTATCAAAAAATGCTTTACTGAAAGGGCTACAAACCTGCATTTTTTTTTGTGTAAAATATTTATATTTTTTTGGCCATCCCTGGCGTAGCCTTTATAAATAAATAATTAATGATAAGATTCGACTGTAGGTCATGCGCTGGACAAAGCATGTTCGAAATCTTCACAGAGCCATGACTTTCATTATGTACCTAAGTAACGTAACGTGTATTACATACTCGCGGTTGTCCACGACTGGGCTCGCCTGTATTTTTAACCTACTTCAAAAAGGAGGAGGTTAACAATTCGACATAATATTTTTTTTTTTTAGGTTTGCAACCCTTATTCAACCATATCTTTGCCCAGATTTGCACGGACGTTATTTTAACGCGGCGATTTTTTTTCGTGCACTGGATTTTCAACTCTCGATATTGAGCCGAGAATCCAACAGAGCGCATTCCGGCGTCAAGAAAACACACTGTTGGATTTTCAACTCTCGATGTTAAACAGCGTTAAAATCCAGAGCGCGATAAAATAACGCCCGTGCTACCTGGACGTAACAGGTATTGACCATTCTTTTGTGTTTCATCATTTTTAAATACAAATATCCAGGATGAAAAGTAGCCTATGAACAGAATACCAGCGCTGCGGTATTTTTTTTAATATATCGCCGCATAAAGCTTCGTGCAGACCAGCGCGACGCGATGCCGCGACGCGACTCGAACAATACAATTTCTAAGAAAACTTGACGGTATAACAATAACCGGTGTCGCGTCGCGCTGGTCTGCACGAAGCTTTATGCTGAGATCGGAGCGTTTATGGCCTCACACAGGTCGTTATTATTCTTTTTTTTTTTAATGGTCCTTTTTTGTTTTTTATTTTATAGTGTATTTTTTATTTTTATGTCTCTTGACATTTCTCGGGACCCTGGGGTCCCGGACCTTTGGAAGACGTACGAGGGGCCAAAGCCAACTCGCAGAGGCCCGTTAGACGTTTTTAATGAAATGAGGCACCAACCGACGATTATCCCTGTATGCATTATGCAAGTGCACCCAAGGACAACCCCCGGTTGGTGTAGGACTATTGCAGGATATGGAAACAAAGATATTGGACTATGGGTTTGGGTGGCTAAAGTTGACTGGTGACCTGGAACTATGGAAGGACTATGGCCCCTGCCTGATCAATGTTTTATAAGTACACGGATAAAATGGCAGGGGGTGACTTGCACACTCAATAATGGGCCCCTGAAAACTGTCGCTAGCACATAGTGACGTAGCGACAAGGGGGCAACACGTCCTGAGGTGCTTGAGGAGTGGAGAGGTATTCCACGGCTTTCAGAACAATCCCAGAGCCCGGAAGATGGTCAAATTTACTGTTTGTATTTCCTGTGCGTGTCCCAAATAAAATATTTTTCTTTCTTCTTTCTTTATTTGTTTCTTTCATGTCCTTCTCCAGGTGATCCAGATCTATCTGTCAAATTTCATAACGATCGGTTCAGTGGTTCGGCGTGAAAAGTAACTGATAAACAGACATTTATCTACTATAGCATTTATAATATTAAAAGTACGGTTTTGTTTTTTATTTCTGTCTGTAACTATTGACAGGTGAATATTGATTTAATGACCGGACAAGTAGGTGTCTTCATAACCACGTTTGGCAGCCGGATTGGTGATTGCAGGTCTTTTCATTTTCTGTAGTTTTGTTGTAGCCGTTCACTTGCATCTGATATAACTATAAGATAATAGTTACTTAACCTTAGATTACTAAACTATCCTGCAATTGACTTTGTTACTAAACATTAGCAAAAAATACGACATGGATATTAAACAGAATAAAACGAAGCAAAAATGAAGATTTTTTTTTGAGGTTAAGTGCAGTTACAAACTCAAACTCAAACTCAAAGCATTTATTTCAATTAAACCATTTACAGGCACTTTTGAATTGTCAAATAATCGGTCAGTTAGTCAGAAAGTTGAAGCTAGTTGCCCAGTTCCAAAACGTAGATCTTCATGGAGAAGAACGGGCAAGAAACTCCAAGGACACTCTTTTAAATATAGAAAATTACACAATCCTGAGTACATTATTCTTGTTGCTTCTATATGTGAGAACAATGTACAATAAAAAAAAATTAAAACAATTCAAAATATAACATTAAAAATAAGCCCTGGCAGATAAGAGATGACCAGTCACAACTGACGGCGCCCGTTCACGAACATGACGCGTGGATCAGCACCATCCAGCTCAACCATTTTGTAGGGAACCTAATGATCCAACACACTCGCCACCATCAGCGAGACATTTAAGAGGGCATGACAAACTCTCAACTGCCGTGCTCTTTCAAGTCAACAAACATCTTAATAACATAAAATACGGCTCCATGGTACTCACATTCACAAAAATTGAAAAAATGCTTCTAAATTATACAAAACTATAGTATGCAATGTATTTGAGAGATTAATAGAATGATACTACCAAAAAGAAAGAAAATCATTATCCATTGGAACATTCAACAATTAAACTTGTTTAAATAAAAAATAAACATTAAGTTCGTAATGTCAGAAAAATAAAAACGGGAAGCAACTCTTCCAAACATTAAATTTTTTAACTAGTGAGCCCAAGTGGCTGTGGAGCAGGACCAGCATTAAGCCAAGCATTTTTATCATCGATATAATCATCCAACTTATAATATGCTTGTCTACATAGTGTGCGTTTAATGCATGTTTTAAATTTCTTCTCATTTAGTTGAAGAACATCGAGTGGTATTTTATTATAACATTTTACACAGTACCCCATAAAAGAAGTGTGCACTTTAGACAATCTAAAACGTGGTTGATCTAATTTGTTCCTATTTCTAGTGTTAAAATTATGCCTGTCACTTATCTTACTAAAAAGATGTCGATTTTTTCGAACATACATAATGTTTTCATATATATACTGACAAGGTACCGTCATGATGTTAATTTTCTTAAACAGTTCCCTTAGAGATTCGCGTCTGCGGAGGTTATATATGGCTCTGACAGCCCTCTTTTGCAGAATAAAGATAGAATTAATATCTGCAGCCCGTCCCCACAGCAAAATACCGTAAGACATGATGCTATGAAAGTAACTAAAATAGACCAGTCTCGCGGTATCCACGTTTGTTAGTTGGCGGATTTTCCAAACAGCGTAAGCGGCTGAACTTAGCCGCCCTGCAAGTGATGTTAAGTGAGGACCCCACTGTAGTTTTGAGCAGTACCGGCGTTAGGGTAGGGCGCGGTTGGGCGACCGCCCAGGGGCGCCGGACTTTAAGGGGCGCCGTGAAGCGGCGCCCCTTTATATTCCCATCTCTGTAAGTGAAAAAAAAAAACGATGTGTTGGCAACACTAGAATGGAACGCAGTGCTCAATCCGTTAAAACTGGGAATCCCCGACCACAGAGAAACACATTATCTATCTCTTTTTAACATTTTAGTTCAGAAGAGTTGACGTTATTTTTGATGGAGCGGAACACAGCTCATTCTTATTCATTCAATCGGTGCACGCACTTAAAAACAGTTATCGTAATTACATATTTTAAAACAAACAGACGCAGTAATCAGGCGGTCCACGCTAAGTTACGAAGTGCATGTTTTTTACTTTTTGTCGCCGACTACAGAGTGACATAGGTTTTATCCAAAAAGTTGAAATTCAAATAGTGTTTAAGTAGGTATTTGCTTCATGACGGATTATTTCACTAATTAGGTAAGTACAATTTTATTTTAACTATCTTTACTTATTATACTAAAGAGGTAACATTTGTTTGTTTGTTATGTTTGGAGTGGGGTAATCTATTTAAAGTAAATTATCCATACTAATATTATAAATGGAAAAGTGTGTTTGTTTGTTTGTTCGTTTGTCTTCCCTTCACGCCTAAACCACTAAACCGATTGTGATGAAATTTGACATATGTATAGTTGGAACTCATGAGACTGCTATAGGCTACTTTTTAACCGATTGCGATGCGACAAAAAAGGGTTATATATAGGTTTAAATAGGGATACCACGCGAGCGTAGCTGCGCGGGCAACAGCTAGTATATTATAAAATATCTCTAGAACTGACTATATAATGTTGATGAAATTTTAACACGGAGATAATAAATGAATGTCGAGGAGGTACGGTCAAGTGTAAAAGTGGATGAAGCCTGTTCATTCGTAAGCCTTTGTGTTAAAGGTGAAAAGTGTCCACCGACTTTTGCATCTGACTGTACATAGAAGTCATTTTTTCGGGAACGAGTGGATGATCGTGATTTTTTTCATACAAATCTAAGCACTATCACGTAACACAAGCTTTTAAATATAACATTTCACAATTATTCCGCTGCCATGACAATATTACCTTACCTAGATTTTTCGATCGTAGTTCACGTGTATGCTAACGCTTTCCTGTGGCCTTACCATGAGTTTGAAAAAACGTTCTCGCTATCGAAAACTATAGCTTTGTCTCTTTCACGTGCACCACAATGACAGGGACAAAGCGATAGTTTTCGATAGCGAGAAGAGAACGTTTTTACAAACTCATGGTAAGGCTACTGAATATAAAGCGTTTTTGGTCGTCCTCCCTCAATAGCGCTATATTTAATTAATTTATAGAAATGATCGGACTTACGCAGATTTAATTTGTTGCAGATTTGATTAGTACAAAATGTCTGAACACGTTGATCCTTTCAAAAGAAAACCATCTGGATCAAAATATAGAAAGCGAAAAGCAGAAAAAGAGAAGGAATTTGAAAAAACAAAAAAGTTTATGAATATAGGCAAATATATCACAACAAAAAATCAAGACCTTAATGTGGCATCTACATCTGAAATACAAGCGAATGCATCGGTAGTGGAGTCTCTGTCTGACAAGTCAGATCAGTTAGCTGTTGAAGAGATTGTGGACGAAGTTTCCCGAAGTGAGGAGACAAGTTGTGTTACAATTACAGATGCTGCTCAGGATGACACTATTGGTGATGTACAACAAATACAAATTCTAGATGACATTAGTTCTCTTGCTCCAAATATATCGGATCCAGCCACTTGGCCACTCACTCGAAATAGCAAAGTTATTGATCATATAATAACTAATGGCCCAGTGCAAACTCACATTGATAATTATCCAAAAAATGATACAGGGCGACATTTCTCAAATTCTCATTTTACAAAAAAACTTGCAAACAATGAAATAATTCAGCGTCGTTGGTTAATATACTCAGTTTCTAAAAATCGAGTTTACTGTTTTTGTTGCCGGCTATTTGATAGCAGCTCAACGTCGAATTTAGCATCTGAAGGATATAACGACTGGAAACACTTATCAGAAATGTTAAAAGTTCATGAAAGTAGCACTTTTCATAAGAAGTTTTACCTCTCATGGATTGAGGCTGAACTAAGATTAAAAACGGGAAAAACAATAGATTGTCAAGAGCAACATTTGATTAGAAAGGAAACTACAAGGTGGAATAATATTTTGTCTAGATTAATGCATATTACACTGTATTTAGCTGAAAACAATATGGCGTTTAGAGGTACTTCCGACAAACTATATACGCCAAATAATGGAAAGTTCTTGGGTTTAGTACAACTACTAGCCAAATTTGATCCAGTTATGGAGGAGCACTTGCGTTTAGCTGTAAAGGGTGATGTTTCTGACCACTACTGCGGAAAAGACATTCAAAATGAATTAATAGAGCTGATGGGTGAAAAAGTGAAGTCAGAAATCATATCACGTGCAAAGAAATCGAAATATTATTCTATTATAGCTGACTGTACTCCGGACATTAGTCATATAGAACAGCTTTCACTGACAATACGATTTGTTGATTTATCATCAGATGTCGATAAAATATCAGTAAAAGAGCATTTCATAGAATTTATACCTGTTAATGAGTCGACTGGTGAAAGGCTGACTGAAGTTATTATTGATATTTTAAATAAATACGGACTGGAATTGAACGATTGTAGAGGTCAGGGCTATGACAACGGAGCAAACATGAAAGGAAAAAATATTGGAGTTCAAAGAAGAATTCTGGACATAAATCCTTTAGCTGTATATGTGCCGTGTGGCTGTCATAGCTACAATCTCGTACTATGCGATGCCGCTAAGTCATCTGTAAAATCTGTCACTTTGTTTGGAGTACTTCAGAGGTTGTTTACGTTGTTTTCAGCTTCTGTTCATCGATGGAAAATTCTGACCGATCACTTGGGATTGTACACTATAAAAAAACTCAGTGACACGCGTTGGGAAGCAAGAATAGGCAGTGTTAAAGCAGTCCGTTATCAAATTAGCGCCGTCCATGACGCTTTAATCACTTTGGCTATCGAAACTCAGCAAACTGATGTTCAAGTCTCTCACGAGGCTACTACTCTAGCCGAACAACTAAAAGATTTCGGCTTCATAGTTTCATTGGTTGTCTGGTATGACATACTTTTTCAAATTAATGTCGTTAGTAAATCTCTACAATCAACAGACATGGATCTCGGTAAATGCACAGACATGCTGAAAAAATGCTGCAATTTCTTGGAAGAATATAGAAATACAGGCTTTAAAAGCGCCATTCTAACTGCGAAGGAATTGGCTGAAGAGTTAGAAATAGAACCTGTGTTTAGAGCGACAACAAGAATTCGACGTGTTAAGCGCCAAGCTGGTGAAATTGCCCAAGATGAGCCTATAACTTCTCCAGAAAAAAAATTTGAGGTTGAATTTTTCAACTGTCTTTTGGACACGACGTTAACTTCACTCAACGAAAGATTTGAACAGTTATGTGAGTACTCGGAATCTTGGTCTTTTTTGTACAATTTAAAACAGATTCCAGAAAAACACGACCTTATCAAACTCTGTAGTGATCTTCAATTGAAATTAAATGTAAATTCCAAATCAGATATAGATGGATGTATGTTGTGCGATGAACTCATAAGTCTGAAATCGTTTTTGCCTGATCAGAAAGTGGTTACTCCTGTTTTTGTTTTAAATTTTATTAAAGACCGCAACTTAAAAGAACTATATCCAAATGTTTGGATAGCATTACGAATATTATTAACTATTCCCGTAACGGTTGCTAGTGGAGAGAGGAGTTTTTCTAAGCTTAAGCTAATAAAAACCTATCTGCGATCGACGATATCACAATGTAGATTGACAAACTTGGCAACTTTGTCGATCGAAAATGAAATAGCTGAAAACATCGACTTTGATAACTTAATAAAAGAGTTCGCCGATAAAAAGGCTAGAAAAGTAAAATTTTATTAGTTTTTTTAATAAATGTTTATTTCTTTTCATAAATGGTTATTTCATTATTATCCTTCGCCTTTTTTCGTATGGGTTTGAATTGCAATTAGGGGGCGCCGTAGAAATCTCGCCCAGGGCGCTGTTAGTACTAAAACCGGCACTGGTTTTGAGTCAAGCGATCCCCAGGAAAACCGTTTTTTCGACGAATTCTAGTGTCTCCCTATTCAGTACAACATGACATTCACTACTTCTAACATTTGGTAACGCGAATCTTATGCATTTAGTTTTCTTCTCATTTAATACCAAATTATTTACAGTAAACCAATTATGGACCTTAAGCATAGCGTTATTTACTTCGTCAAGCTCTTGTGCATGTCTGTTTACCTTAAAAATTAGTGATGTGTCATCAGCAAATAACACCATTTGTGGTCGGTTTTTCAGTACACTCTTTGGGATTAAGCAATCACAATATTAGGTACCTAATGAATGCCTGCCAGAGTTGCGAGTTTGTCCGAAAGGGATATCGTGGCCCCGGCACACAGGAAACGGAAGGAACACGGGTGGGTTTTAGTCAGTAAAAGTCTGACACACCCTCCCGATCCGCCCAGAGCGGAAAAAAAAAAAAAAGATACTTAATGAAAATAGTACCTATAGGATATTATTTTTTTACTCTACACAGGTCGAACACATATTTATGTTGTGCGCCCTACATAATTATGGTTCTTTTGCATTACACGCAACAATTTTTTTTTTTTTTTACTTAATTTTCTTGCAGACTAGCGCGCCGCGACACCAGTTATTGTTATACCGCGAAATGTTCTTAGAAATTGTAATATTCGAGTCGCGTCGCACCGCTCTGGTCTGCACGAGCCTCTAAACGGGCACAAGGCGCATTTCGCTTGCTAAACTTAATACACAGATGACACCCGAGTTCACCCGACACAATGACATGATGATTGCATTCGATTCGTTTTCAATCTGCGTAAATATGATCATGTTTCTGCGCATCGGTCGCTTCTAAAGTGGTTGCCCATACGCCAGCGCAGAGAGCAGAGGGCGCTGACTACCTTGTTTTCATTTCTTGTCTCTCCCACTTCCCCTAGTTATCTAGCCCCCCACTTTCAATACATTTGTGACAGCCACAGTAAAAATCTACGGTCTTCAAATAATCGTGTTCTTCTATGTCCCACTCACCGCACAGACTTCATTCACTCCTCCTTCTTCATTCAATCTATCTCCCTGTGGAATGCGCTCCCCCAGGAAATCAGGATGGCAACCAACCGGTTATCCTTTAAAGTTAAAGTTCGCGAGCACATTCGTAAGAAGCTGGCAGTATCATCACATCGTTAATGTTTTCCCATTGTTTGTCATAAGCTACGTGCAGACTAGCGCGACGCGACAGCGCGACGCGACACCGGTTATTGTTATACCGTGAAGTTTTCTCAGAAATTGTATTGTTCGAGTCGCGTCGCGCCGTCGCGTCGCGCTGGTCTGCACGAGCCTTTATTTGTTTTATTATATTTATTTGTGCTTATATTTATATATAATCAGACATATATATTATGTAAATTGTTTGTAATAGGTATATGTGTATCTTTAAGTATGTATTACTTAAGTTTTTTTATTTTTATTCCTCAATTTTTCGTAATTGCACCTACCACTGTTTGTCTCTCCATCACCCAAAGGTTGACTGGTAGAAAATGCCTATGGCATTAAGTCCACCTCTGTACATTTTTGTGCTTGAAGTATTAAATAAATAATAAATAAATAAATGACAACACGTGGCATACCTGAACTTGAACTAATTAGGAAGGTATATCTACAGTGAAGCGGGGAACGCGGGAAAGACGCGAATTATATTTTTTCTAGGATTCGTAATTTTGCCGTCGTATTTTTTACGATAGTTTAGTAATCTAGGGCAATAGGTATTGAGCTACCTTTTATTTTATTGTGAGTCTAAATTCAACATAACTTTTCGAAATTTCTTTCTCTAAAGGAATATCGCCTGGTAACCTAACTGGTATTTTCTTAGGGCATCGTTTTTATGAGACAGTCTTGCAAAAATCCGCTGACCCATTTGAAAGACACTGGTTGACGCCCCTTAGAAACTTGTGCCTGTAGTTTCATCGGCATAATTTAAACCGGAACAAACCCTTTTGCAGCATAATCTGATTACTACATAACACAACACGACATCCCGCCTGTAACCACCGACGGGTTGGCAGAGGTGAGCCTATTGCAGCAGTATATGAACAGTGGTGTGGTGACCCGTGGTAGCAGCCGTAGGTTTGAGCCCAGACAGGCGGTTTACTCTGTGGAAATGATTTCATCACCGCTGCTCTCAAAACGGTGAAGGAAGACATCGTGAGGACACCGGCATGTCCTAGAACCTAAAATTCTAAGACATGTAAGATCTACCAAACTGGGCCCGCGTAGTGGATTACAGCCCACTCTCTCTCACTGAGAGGAGGCGTGTGTCCCAGCAGTGGGAACATTATAGGCTAATTATGTGTACTAGCCTATTGCGATCAACCGGACACAAATCCAGATTTCGGGCTGCTACTGAAAAAATCCTGATGGAAAACTTAATAATACTGCCCGACCTGAGAATGGAACCCTGGACCTCATGCTCAGCAGTAGCGCTAGACCTACGAGGCAGTCTAGACGTACACACGGCTACATGTGGCGGATTTCACTTTCCTTTTAAAAATTATGTCGAACAAGATTGACTGTCCTGATCTCTTACATAAACTACGTTTCAATGTTCCTCAGAGATCAGTTAGATTTAATCCGCCTATCTCCATTCCTTTTTCCTCTTCTAACTACAGGCAAAACTCATACATGGTGCGAGCGAGTAAGGACTTTAATATTCTTTGTAAAGAGTTCTCATTTGACCCATTTACCATCAATACCTATTCTGCACGCGCTCAGCTGAACGCTGACTTCTTTAAAAGTGCATAGTGCTTATTGTACCTTATTCATGTCTGTATATATATGTATATATGTGTGTATGTATATATATATATATGTGTATGTATGTGTATGTGTATGTATATGTATACATACTTTATCTTTTTTATAGTGCTTGTTAGTGATCCTAAGATTTCTATTACTTATTATGTTTTTATCCGTGAGAACCTGTAATTGGCTGTATGTTTCATTTTCAACTGTTATCCATTTGTTATAGCTGTTGGTTCTCCTATCAATAAATAAATAAATAAATAAATACATATCAAACTACACATGTCCAGTATAAGCTGACCTCTCATTGTACGAAATCCTATACAATGCGAGATCAGCTTATACGGGAAAGATATAGCTTGATATATAGCCATGTTCAAGTTCCAGTTCAAAATATTTTATTTCACATAAACCTACAAGGGCACTTAGGAAACGTCAGAAGCTAGGTGCACGGTTCCAATTGGTCGTTTCCTATGGAGAAGAGCTGGCAAGAAACTCCACGGTTACTCTTTTAAAAATAATTGGCCTTTATAATATTTTTAAATAACAGTATTAAGAGGTATGGGAGGACAGTTTAGGTCTTTCAACTAGTACCAGGTACTTAAGAAAATAGAAGATGGTCAGTAAATCTACAGTCCACTAAGCCTACAGCGGCGTTCTCACATTCACAAATTAGAATAGAATCTATATAAAATATGAATAAATTAATAAAAATAAAAACCAATTTTAAACGAAATGACATGATTGCTATTACAACTGTAACAAATCTGAATAATTATCATGTACACAAAAGTCACTAATAAAATGTTGAAATTAAATTGTAGGTTATGTAATGTCAAATATTAGGATGATTATGTCAAGGAAGAATGTAAAAAAAAATACATATATTTATATATAAACAAGGTCATTTGGAAGCAGTTAATAGACTCTTACATAATATGCCGTTAATGATGTACCACATGTGCAGAAGGAATTATTGCCAAATTCCCTTTTCTTCAACGTAGTCCATGTGTACACTTCCACAAGGAAACTATATTAAATGTCAGCGACACAGAGCCTATCGAAGGCCCCTGTGGTTTATGAGTCTCTATCACCTGGTTGTTATTACGGATCTGAAGTTACATACAGACGCGGGTTGAACTGACTTCCTCATTTCATAATAACTCAGAATAGGTTTTTTTATAATGGTTTTAACGGCTAGACACTGTAGTGCTCCACAGTGTGTCCTGGAGTGGACACCGCATATCGGCAAGGGTAGTGTGGGCCGCCCCCAGCTAGATGGAGAGGGAGCCCTGCACGCGTAGCATGATCACCGTAGAAACGGGTTTTGTCGACGGAAGAATAGACAAAATTACAGATTGTGATTGTTTAACTGTCATTTTGTCTATTCTTCCGTCGACAAAACTCGTTTCTACGGCGGTCATGCTATGCATGCTGGGAGAGGCCTATGTCCAGCAGTGGACTACGATAGATTTTGTGTATGTACATCTTACCTTTTCTTAGATAATTACGTTGTAGTCTTTATTGTAAATGCTGCATATACCGGTAATAGGCATGCATACCAGCACTTTTATTTTATTATTGTTTACTATTAATTCCTTTTATGTACTGCTGTTGGTGTACCAGATAAATAAATAAACAGACACCATTCATACCAAAAGAAAAAGTAGACTGCAAAGAACTTTGGTCAAAAATAAATACACTCTGAGCTACAAGTGACCTCCCACAAAAATGTATTGTTACACAGTTGCATTTAGTTGCTAGTAGTTTTCTGATCTGTAAATTAATTAAATAAGTATCGAATGAGTGAGACCTACCTACATAATTATTGGGTTAAGTTTTTTCTCCTGACATAGTTTATATGTACGAGTATGTATCTATGTATGCCTGTCTCTGTGACAGGCTTTAGTATTTATTATTTTTCAAATTATGTATCCCTTATGTTGCATCTTTTGTCTCTGCATCACCCTTTTTTTTTTTTTTTTTTGAGTTTGGGAAATTATCAAATAACTTCTCCCGCTCTGGGCGGAGCGGGAGGGACTTTTACTGACTAAAACCCACCCGTGTTCCTTCCGTTGCCTGTGTGCCGGGGTCGCGATATCCCTTTCGGACAAACCCGAAACCCTCTCTGCATCACCCTAAGGTTGGCTGGTAGAAATTGCCCCAGGCATTAAGTCCGCCTTTGAACAGCACTATTTTTATTTGTGCATAAAGTAATGAATAATAAATAATTATTAGTAATTCATAAAATGTCCGAATCAGTGTCAACTACCGAGTGATGTTTTACGTTTTCGCTACAGAATGCTCAGCATATTTTGTCAGGCGGCAAAATTGTGTAGACAATTTTAAGCTTTTTTTACGCTTAGACTGTCTACCCTTCCTATCATCAGGCCTACCGGTCTCCGTTAGTCTTGCCGGAAGAAAGCGAGTAGGAGGAACACTTTTGGGTACTCCCTTCCTTGGTATTGCCGCTCGCTCTAGTACTGAACGAAAGTCGGCGCGAATGGGTGCGAGTATCGATGTTACCCACAGTTTTTATTCTTTTTATAGTGAAACGCCAGGAATTGTTGTGCCTTAAAATCGTGAATGTGAAATAGCGTTAGACCCAAGTCTTGTTCTGACTACAACAATATACTATGATAATAAGTATAGGGGCTTAAGGCGATATAGTATAATGTCTGGGACCAAAATATCGTGCGTAAATTCACAATGTAATGGTGTACAGTGGTGTATTGATTTTCTTGTCATAGGGGAGTGGCTACACTGGCTACCGCTTCAGTGGGTAGAAATGGAGGGTAGGTTAGTAAGTTTGTGTTTCAGTTGTTTTTGTCTGCAAACGTCAAACTTAGTTAACGATTTTCTCAATCATACCTTTATTGAAATCTCTGACCATTTAAAAAACCAAGACAGTGCTGCCAACAGTGACTTGAGGCCCATTTCGTAAATGTGTGTGCACTTAGTGAGGTGTTGTTTGATTGTAAATGGTTGTAAATGGATGCGTGTGACCGTGTATGCATAGAGCGGTGGTGTAGTTATTGTTCGCAGCGCTTTGTCTTGGTTTTTCATTTGGTCTGAGATACAAAACTATTGAGGTTAAAAGTGATTTAAAGATTTTAACTACGTTTTCTTTTATATTTAATTATTGTATTCTAAAATAAGCAGTAATTTATTTTAATTAGAATCATCACTTTTTTGCTAAATTATACATATAGTTTTTTTAAGCAATGTTCTGACGCAAATTGTAAATGTTTACGTAGAGGATAAACCTAAGTAGGTAAATACTTAAATATAGGAATTATAGTTTAGCTAAGCAATCGTAAACTAGCAACTGCAGATTGAAGTAAACCTCACGAGAAATAACTCAGCAATTTATAGATTTGTTATGATACATGGACGTGTGTTTACGGAGCGTACTTATAGGATTCTAACATACTTTGCAAACAGCCGAACTGCAGTGAAGCTATCTTCATTCCGTTTGAAAACAGTAAGATGGCATTTTGCCACCAACTCTTCTATTAATACGTCGGAAATATACAGCTCATATTTTCAATCACTGCCCAGCTCCTAACAATGCTAGCGTGATTGTCTGTATAGTGAAAATTTTTGGAAAAAAAAATCTATTAATTGGTGTAATTTTCGTCAAAATATGTGTAGTGGTTTCAGAGTTATGTGCGCGTAAACTTTGGTCAATGTCAGTGTTTCATTGTCAGATTTCAGGAAGTTGTGTGACATTTTTATAGTCTGTGGTAATATTTAGGAAGTAAGTTATGGAACTTAATATTCCTATTGTGATACCTCCGTGTTCTTTGTACTAAGATGAGAAAAAAACCCTTGTAAACTGAAATTGAACGAACGAATGAACTTTGATGATATTTTTCATCGTCATACTCATCACACATGAGGTCTTTATCAAATTATTGTAAGTACCTAACATCTGGATTAGGTATCCGTTCACATTTTAAATAGTTTGAAAGCTACACTAACGAGCAATGAAAAAAAGCTACTAACTTATCATGAAATATTTCAGAAACCACCCAAGATAGCTTCTTGAAGTAAAAAGTAACATTCAAGTATATTTAATAGTGCATAAAAATACCTATAAAACGGTTTTCAAGATTTTTTTACTTCATGTAGCTAAGTTGTGTGGTTTAGGAGATATTTAGATTTTTGTGGCTTTTTTATATTGCTCTTCAGTGTATATAATAAGTAGGTGCCTACCTACTCCCGCCAAACATAGGTATTGTCTTATTTCCATAAAATTATTTGTACTATTATTGTTTTCCATAATCGCCCCCTCTTATTATTTACTTGCACTATTATCATTTATACTTGTCATATTAACTTATTAGTCATAACTTTTATTTGCCATAAAATAAGTTTCCACAATAACATGTGTTATAATCATTAGTTTCTATAAGTAACACATTACATAATCGATACTTGACATAAGCCACATTTAATATAATTTAGAAACGTTTATTGTTTTGTACAAAAAATAATGTCATTAAGGTATTTGGTCTGTAATCAAATGATTTATTGCAGCAAACTATCTTTAGATAATAAACAGTTTGTCAAATTCGAAACGGCTAGGTTAGGTTAGAACTGTGACCACGCAACGCGCGAAGGCGAGCGAGCGAAGCGAGCGTGCCGCGGCAGCGACCGCCGAGCGCTAGATTTCCTCTTTTGCAAAGCAAGCATGCATGGTAGACTAGGTTATTTTTTAGGTTTCCTTGTGAATAAAAAAAACTGTATCGTATAATCATTTATTGATCAACTGAACTAGCATTGTTGTGCTAGTATTTGCAAATGAATATTATGGCCAGTGTTTTTAATTTTTCATGCAATCTTTGAGTATTTCTAATTACTTCCCTAAACAAATAACCTTGAGATAAGAATGTATTACGTATAATACGTAATTTTTAATCTCTTAGGTAATCACACTGACTCGGCAATGTACTACTGTTAAAGTATTAACTACACTTGCGTGCAAGAAAATACAGCCACCCCGTAGTCTTCGATTTGAAACAAGATAACAAGTTTTATTGACAATAAGCTAATATATTTTATACTGAAACCTTCCTGATAGTATGTAGATTGCGTTAGTGAAAAAGTTTCAAAACAGATTCATTCGTTTTTGAGAAAATAGTGGACTTACAAACATAGGGGTCGACTAAAGAACCTCTTTTGTTGAAGTCAGTTAAAAACGCAAGTTAAATGATCAATGATAGTATGTAGATTGCGTTAGTGAAAAAGTTTCAAAACAGATTCATTCGTTTTTGAGAAAATAGTGGACTTACAAACATAGGGGTCGACTAAAGAACCTCTTTTGTTGAAGTCAGTTAAAAACGCAAGTTAAATGATCAATAAACTGAAAGAAATAAACAAAATTAAGCTTTTGTCAACTCCACTGACAATAAGTCACGCAGTTTTTCCGAGCAACAGAGAATAATAGAAGATAAGATGAGATATCGAATCGATCTTTTCAAGAATATTGATTTTATCAAAGTAGCAGTAGTAGTAGGGCATGTATAAATAATCTTTATGCTACCTACCTTCACACAATTTTAAACAATTAAATTTCATTAAAAAATTTGAGATATCGTCTCTCAAATAGAGAGCACAGCGTGGACCAATTTTTTTGCACGCAAGTCAAAGTCACAAGCAAGTCGCAAGTCGTTTGTCGCAAGTTTTAGTCATCAGAAGATAGCCCTATATCTTAACATTACAATCTAGACAGTGTAAATTAAAAAAAAATACGCAGTCATGGACTGACAGTAGTGATAACTTAAGAGCTTGAATTCTGAAAGTGGGCAACGTCGCAAATAAATGTCAAATATTTCGCTGTTTTTGATTAATTTGGCAATATTACTGTATGGAAATATGAAATGTGGCTAACTAGTGAACTAGAATATTAATAATGAATTGCAATTATTATAACACTGAATTTGATGTTGTAACCGTTTTAGGTGTAAAAAAGGGATTTGGAAAGTTTCCAAATACTTTTTTTACGTCTTTAGTTTTAGATGTAAAAAAAGTATTTAGAAACTATATATATTCGGTGTTACGACTTACGATTTTAATTATTACATATCATAATTAATATTTTAGTTCACTAACTAGTTCACATTAGTCATATTTCCATACAGTAATTTTGCCAAATTAATAAAAACAGGTAAATATTTGACAGCTATTTGCGACGTTGCCAACTTTTAGGATATTGATGACAAGAATAATATTTGTCACGGAAGAACTCAGATGATTTTGGGGGGGGGGGGGGGGGGCTTGAGCCCCTTAGCCCCTGGATCCGCCACTGATGGCTTACGAAAAATTCGTTTCTATGACGTTAAGCTACATCGCGTCATACTAAACGATGCTCCACGATGCTAGGTGTCAGTATGCATGCTTAATTAAAACACGCGTCTCGAATAGATGACGAACTTATCTAAATTAGTCTAGCATTCTATCACGTGATGTTACGCAGTTCCTGTACTATTTGTAGTTATTCCTCGATCTTTTACATTAGCAGTGATTAGTCTAAGAGCAAAATACTTATTGTTTTTAATTGATTTTAATTATCCACTTGTCACTGTTTGTAAGTCTTTTACACAGGGACATGGAAACCAAATGAATTTCGTTCCGTTACACTAAATGTTATCTTATATCGTTCCAAAGTTTTTAATGTTACTAGTACTAAAAAATTCAATAACGTTACAAAAAAAAACGTTATAGAATATCATTTTTGTAGAACAATATTTTAAATCATATTATAGGTATCAGTAACATTATGCTTATAACTGCTTGTAATAAGGTAACAAATTCATTTTGTAACGCTATTTTTAAGAACTTTTCCTGCTGAGCACTGCTCCGTCGTCGCCCACCACCACCATCACCACCGGCCACCCCTGAACGAGCCGGGGTGGCCAACTGGTGGTATAGTATAAGTCACCGTCGTATTCAAACAACACAACAGTAAGTTCGTTCAAGAGTGTGCATCTATTACAGACAGTATTGAGAATGAATAGTTGTGCTAACCAGCTTACTTTTATAATTATGTGATTGTGTCAACTTAATTTATTTTTCGAAACGTTAGGTATCTAAATGAATAGGTAACGTTATTATTTCGTTATACCAATATATTATTAAAATATTGTTATTAAACAGTTTAAGATTTCGTTGAATTCGTTAATGAAAGAGACTTTAATATATGAATAATATTGTAAAGTCAACCGCACGTACAGTCAACCGCACCAGTGGTAACACTTCCATTCAAAATTCAAAAGTCGTTTATTCAAACTAGGCTGAGAATCAGCACTTTTCGAACGTCGAAATTACATAAGACAGTCCCCCAAAAACGCCCGCCCTTCATTACGAAAATAACCCTTCCTGCTACGACATAAAGATTCTGTCAATTTCAAATTGTTAATGAATAAACAGTTCTAAAAATAAGTCGAAGGTTAATGTTCATTGTAAAAAGATACTTCGATGTAGCGACAATAGAATACAACAACGCACGCATATTTCCCAAGTGGTTTACATTATTATACATAATCATCCATGTACCTACAGACCTACCCATTTAACTCTAACGTTTATTATGAACTATTTCTACTTGACTTTTATTGTAGGTACCTACCCCACTAGAAAAACGAATAAAGTAATCTTAAATATTACCACAGACTATCTATCGAATAACTAAATTCAGTGTACCAATGGAATTTGAGTCCCAGTGCTTAGAGTACTTAGGTTATATGAAGAGCTTTCTAAAAATGTCTTCGAGTGATCTAAATTATTTGGTCTGCGCAAATAATTTAGATCGCCTTTACTATAAACAGAAAAAAAAAAACCGAAGTTACCGACATAGCTTGCAGAGTAAGCAAGCCGAAGTGGCAGTGGGCTAGCCGTGTTTGTCGAAGGACCGATGGCCGGTGGAGCAGTAGAGTCCTTTTTTTTTTTTTGGCGCGTACCTACTGGCCAGCGTAATGTGGGACGCCCCCCAGCTAGATGAACCGACGACTTTAAGAAAGTGGCTGGGACAGACTGGATGCGGAAGGCGGAGGACAGGGTGTTGTGACGCAGCCTGGGAGAGGCCTATGTCCAGCAGTGGACTGTGATAAAGCCTGAATTTAATGATTAATAAATTTAAACAGTGAATTAAAAAATAGAATCCACTTTGTAGGTACTATTAATCAATCAACTAAGCTAATGGCAGTCCACTGCTGAACATAGGCCTCTCCCAGGCTGCTCCACAACACCGTGCCCTCCACCGTCCGCATCCAGTCTATCCCAGCAACATTTGAAAGTCACGGCACGGTCCATCAAGCCGGGGGCGTCCCACACTTTACTTGCTTACTTTGTATTATATCACACTGTTACTATGTCCCAAGACTGTTTACTTGTCAACCTACACACATTATGACACCTTTGTTTTTTCATTACTCAATATTTAATTATGTGCTAACTCATTTGGTATACTGACTTTAGCTATTCTGTGACACAGTACTCTTTATCGCTCCCTCGTACCACGTGTGAATATAGGTAGAAATAAAACTGCAATTCATAATAAAAATCTAACAGTAAGTTACGTATGATTATCATTGGTATCGTATTGATAATGTTTACGAGTGGACACAGACATGGTGATGTCGCCATCGATACTAAACGTGCGCAAGTGAACTAAAGTGAGTTTTAAAATTAATACAAAAATGGCGAAGAAAACCTCGGGATGGATTACACCGTTCAAAAAGCAGGTGAGTTCGTGTTTAAATAAAAATATATTAATATTTCAGAGGTACATAGTTTTAGGCGAAAATTATACCACCTTTGAGATCACCAAGATACCGTTTGGAATAAATGGTGATCAAGCAGTTAATGCCAGTTGGCTATAGGCTATTAGGCTAAGGTCAAGTCGGGAGCTGCTATGAAGAGTTTAAGTTATAAAATAGGGTACCCTCGTGGATTGCGTGTTTATGTCATATTACAAAAGACCGCAAAACCAAAATGCTGTCATGTTTTTTATCTTTGGCTTCCTTTTACACTGGACTTTATTAAAGGAATATATGAACATGATTTCATTCATGAATAAAGCTTTCAGTAGGTGTTCATTGTTAATTATTATAATACTAGCTGCACCCCACGGTTTCACCCGCATAAGTCTCGAACTCGTAGTAATATAGGGATAAAAAGTATCTTACGTCCTAATCTAGGTTATGGTCTACCCCATATGCCAAATTTCATCCAAATCCGGTTAGCAGTTTTAGCGTGAAAGCGTAACAAACAAACTCACTTTCGCATTTATAATTGTAGTTAGAATTTAACCGCTTCTGGTTAAGCTGGAAGTTAATTCTCACCTACTTATAAGGTGAAACAAGGCAGTCTACATATAAAAGATCTTTTGTTTTTTGTAAAGTAGGTAGGTACACTATAAGGTCATAATAATTAATAACTATAAGTATGAGTGATAAAAAACTCAAGGTTGTACAACAAAAAAGCTGAATCTTCCCAAACTTACTGAACAAAAAGTTTTTCAAGGTTAAAATAAAACCGTACATGTTATTTAATGTGCACTTCAATTTTTGAGTGAAACTTATTAATATGTGGTAGGTATATTGAATTTACTTGATGTCACAAAAACGTGAAACCGTGACACCTTTTCCGACTAAGACAAAAAATACTACAAAAAGTCGCTCGTATAAATGTATAGAATTTGAATCGGCCAGATAATCGGCTCTACAAAAATTCTGACATGTGTGAACATGCTTATTCGACACCAGTGCATACGGGCGCTTCGTTCTCCGTCTCACTTACAAACATACCGTAATTGAGAAGGAGAGCGAAGCGCCCGTAACGATCGCGACGGCCGAAACTACGGATTTCGCTTAGGGAGTAGGCTCCCAGACCCGGATTAGCCACGTAGCATATGATACAGACCTCGCGCTCTAGGCTCGAGCGCACATGGACGGAAGGTCCAATAAAATATTATGTAAGAACAGTCAAAACAAATCGAATCTCCGAGCCCCGTACCTATGCAAAAAAATTTCGCTCACCTAAAAAAATTGCTGCAGGCCCCGCGCTGTCTTAATCCGGCACTGATTGCCATATTTAAACATCTATTTATAGGCTATAAGTAGATGTTTAAATATCTAAATATCGCTATAAGTTATAGCGACATTCAAGTGCAAAGACAACGTATCTTGAAAACATAGTATTCTTATTAATATAAACACAAGTAGTTATTGCACAAAGCTAAGCGTGTTAGTATATTTCCTTGCAATAGTTTTCCTCAAAACTTGCACCTGCATCTCGTTTTACTCATCGTTGCATCTATTTTCGGCTGTATAGGTACTAAAGTTCAGACCAATAAATTTGGTACCTACAACAAAGTTCCACAGGTACACTAGACTCGGTCTAGTTATATATTATTTTATGTGCACATCTTGTTAATTTATGTACTGTTGAAGGTACTAAATACGTTGTTCTCAGAATTTGATACTTGGAGAAGATCTCAAAGAGATCTGAGGAGATCCCTATTATTTGTAAAGTTTAAGTTTGTTTATTGCATGGCAGGAAATAAGAAAAATTCAATTCATAATAGGTTAAAGCTTCGTGCAGACTAGAGCAACGCGACACCGGTTATTGTTATACCGTGAAGTTTTCTTAGAAATTGTATTGTTCGTGTCGCGTCGCGCTGGTCTGCACGAGCTTTAACACGCCAGTATTCCTTGATGGGTTAGGCAAAGGTGTATAGGTACCTAAAGTAGGTACACCCACATAACACCAGTTATGTTTAAGTCGCATGTAACAGGAGGCGAGCTTATTGCCATCAACCGGGCACAAATCCAGAGTCCGGGCTGCTACTGTGAAATTCCAGATAGAAAAACCCAATAAAACTTTGCCCGACCCGGGAATTTACACCAGGACCTCATGCTCAGCAGTAGCGACTTGCAACGACAAGACCAACGAGGCAATTTATGTTAGTATATTCTAATAATAATTAGATAAGTATAATTATTTGTGAGTAATTATTATTTATATAAAATCATCACATATAAACCCATTCACCTATATTTAGATTACAAGAACTGTGCATACTGGTATACTTTTACGCAATGTATTTATCTGTCGTAGAATCGTGATAAGATTACAAATCCTTGTAAAAGTGATAGTGGGCCTACCATATCCGCCTCTATTCAGTTTTGAGAGAAAAAGTTATGTATGAAACCTCGTTACATAGTGGTTTATAGAGACTAACACCACAGTTTAATCAAAACTGTGTTTAACAAACAAACTATCCGCGTGTAGCAAATATGTACCGTCATCGAAAACTGTTGCCAGAGCTGAATCTCCAGTGTGTCGTACTTTGAAGATGCTCAACGCCCTTCTGACTGCCAACCCTGAATGCGATGTGTTTGCGGATGAATGGAATAAAATTATGCGTATTGTCTGGTGTTCTGTGAGAGAACGTATGCAAGGGAGTCCACTGTTCCATGTTATTATATACAAAAAATTGACATTATTAAACTTTTTATATTTCTATGTTAATTAATGTAATTGGTGTTTTACCGTTTTAATTAACTATAAATAGATAAATGTATTCTATTTTTCTTTATGGCAATGGTGCCGATGTCGACAATTCTGCCATAGATAAATGTAGATGTAGGCTTTATGGCAAATTCGATTGTCAATTAGAGACATTTTTTTTTTTACATTAAAATCTTTTATTGGGAACAAAAAACAAATACATACAAGACAAAAATGTTAAACGATGATAGCTGCAAAAGTTAAAACTGTGGCGCAGCTACCAACGCCCGACTCCTAGTGAGGGGGTAAGTTGTTCCAAGACGAATACATAACAATGGTATTTTAGAAAATATTTAAAGAAAAGAAATAATATAATAATACATTTAGAGAAAAACTGCTGTGTGTGTGAGTACCTAATGTTGAGTGAGAGAGGGTGAGGGTGTGGTGAGTTGTGTGTCGTGAGTGTGTGTTTTACCGAGATGTTAAATTTCCACAAGTTTTTCTGTTGCATCATAATTAAGCTGGACTAATTTTTTCTCTTATATAATACCCCTCAGTGTGTTGCCTTTTCATTTTGATTTGTCGTTACAATTCTGTCATAAAGTGTCTCTACTTTTAGTTTAAAATCTAGAATACAATGAGATTCTCCATAACTGTTCACTCTATAACTAGTTTAATTTATTAAGTAGGGAAGAGCAATCATCATTAAAATTCTAAGCATATTATTAGTGCCCTTGTTTAGGTCAGCTAGGTTATACTGTACGTATAATGTGGATCTTAATGAAGTGGTTTGTCTTGGCATGTAATATAGAGGAAATACTAGATATTATAAACTTGATTTATTGTCTTCAACTTGAGTTGTCCCAGGAGAGGGCAAGCTCAAAGGCTCTGAGACTATACTTAGGTTTGGTGATTTAATTTTTCAATTATATTCATTCAAGTCTCTTTCTCTCTTGAAGTACAACTAATAAGAACTAACTGACTGAACTACTAAGTAGAACTAATTTCAGCATTGCCATCCAACGTGGCAACGCTGCCAGCCTTTTGGGCACTTTTCCCACTGACAGCGATGCGGATGAATTTTTTGATGCCCATATGAGCTCTTCCCTTTATCATTATTTTTTCCTATATATATATTTGTACATAATATAATATATTTTAGTGTTAGATTGTATATTATATTTAAGATTTGTCAAGTGTACTTAAATCCTACGTTTAAAGAATTTTATTCTCATAGAACACAAAACAGTGTGGCGGCATCTACACCGCCACATGCGAACTACGCATCAAAGACCTGACGTCACACAACATCCTGACGTCACTCAAATCCTGCATCGCGCAATTACAGTTGACCGCGCGGTGGACATATATACAAGCTCACGACTTCAACCTCTGGGCAATTGCCCGCCAGACATGACACCCGTCTAGTCGGAGGATCCTCCCTTTTCTATGGTGGATGAGTGAACTTTACACCCTGTTCCTCATACACCTAAAACAATTCACTTAATATATGAAATATACAAATAAATCTTGCAGTTAAAAGGTAAGGTAACCTATGACTCTTAGTTTTTTAACATTGCATTTGAGTCTGAAGTTAGGCTTGGTTTGCGTCGCCTTATCTACAAGCCGTGCGCTCGATGGGATTTCTAATCGGAAAAATCAAACTTTCGTCCCTTATGTAACTCCTTCAGGGGATGAATGTTCAAAACTCCTTCCATAGCGCTCACCTTCTTTAAAGAACTTCTTGTGCATTTCATGCTTCTAGAACGTACCGGCTTCGGCTGTACGTTGTCTGTAAATGAATTTGAGTTTTTTATTAGGTAAGTACATTTTCAGTCAAGCTCTCTCTTGTCTAGTAGTCATCCATCATCAGTATCTGAACTCAGCCTCGGTTTCCCTCTCTTAATGATATCTACAACAAACAATTACAAATAATGTTGAGCTTGTTAGTATAAATTAAAGAAATGCTTTTCTAAAATAATAAATATTCGCTGTGTATTTTAATTTATGTCCCTGTGGATTCATGTAGCCAATAAGTACCTACTTAATAATTAAACGTGTTATCTGATTTCCATTTCACGCCAATTTGTAAGAGAGAAAATTGCCGGATTCGCATCATTATGAGAACCATTGTGTGACTATTAGGTATACCTATTTCTGTACATATTACAGGCGTAGCTATAATATATAAAAATATACTTTGCTTTTGTTTTTTTTTTTGCGTAGTTTTTGTTGCGTACTAGAAATATATATTATAGCTCTGTCTGAGGTCACCCAAAGATTACTATGGAAAATATATCGTAATATATCTTGCTATAATATAGCTTGTGGGGGGCTTTAATAACTTATATACTATATGAGCTGATATAATGGTTTGTATTATTCTATTTGACTGTAAGTCAATTTATTTTAATTTTGTTTTCATTTATTGTTGACATAATCTACTCATTAAAATGTTATTATTTTATGAGTTGTATTGCTATTTGTAGTAATGTAAATTATTTTTGCATATAGAATCAAGTTTTTCCAACTGAACAGACAGCTGTGCTGCTGGGGAGTTTGTTGCGCCACTTCTTCTTCCCAACTTAAGCACTAGGAAGTGGTTAATTGTGGGCGTTTTTGGGGGACTGTCTTATGTAATTTTGACGTTCGAAAAGTGCTGATTCTCTGCCTACTTTGAATAAATGACTTTTCTATTTTGAATTTTATTAATAAAAACACAGCTGTGTCGTCTTTGCACTTGAATATCGCTAAGTAGATGTATAAATATGGCAATGGATGTTGCTGATCCGTTATCTTGATATATCCAGTCACCTTTTATAACATATCGACCTTTGTGTGAACATATACAGGAATCATGATCAATCAGTGTGTCTAGCCTTTTCCCAACTATGTTAGGGTCGGCTTCCAGTCTAACCGGATCCAGCTAAATACCAGTGTTTTACAAGGAGCGACTTCTCTGACCTCCACAGCCCAGTTACTGGGTAATACGACATCTAGGTAAGACTGTCTGATTTTCGGGCTTGTGACTACTGTGATAACGATCGTCAATGACAGCCGAGACCAACCGGAGGCACGGAGGGGTCTCGATATGTAATGATTAGTCGCCCATCAGCGGACCAACCGCTGCAAGCGTAACTTTACTTTCGATCGACCCGTGCGGCCGTTATTATTTAGCCACGATTTAAATACTATAATATGTACTTACATAATTATCTAAAGTTTTTCTTTCATACACGTTTTCTTCAGCAGTTCCTGAAATGTAATCGTTATCATTTGCTGGTGGCATTAAACGCAATAAATTGTTAAATAATTGCTGCAGATAAATGACAATAGACTGTCCATTCTAAGGTTGCCAAGTTGTTGTGTGGTTGTTGGAAGAGATCGCGGAAAGCGATAAGGTCGCCCATTGTATATTTTGTAGTGCATAATTATTATTTTTTGTAATGTATTTTTGTGATGTACAATAAAGTATATATAAATAAATAAATAATAAAAAACCGGCCAAGTGCATGTCGGACCACGCACAATGAAGGGTTTCGTAGTTGAGATAAATTTATCCCAAGAACAAAATTAACATTGTAGTTGAAAAACATGTTCTCCCGTACGGAATGTATGGAAATAATGTTTTTCAATCTGCAAATTTAAGTTGGTTGGTTATTACTCGTTAACCTGTAAAGCCTACTTAGCTCTGATAGTTTTCCTTTTAATTCGTTATATATACTACTGCTGTGATTTTTTTCACAAATCCAAGTACAACCATTTAGCTGGCAGGGGGGGGACACTTGACTCTAACAAAAAAATTCTGTTAAAAGCTTAATATTTCGCAAACGGATCCCTGAATCCAAAAATGATTATCACAAACTCACAATATTTTTGAACGACCTTTCTAACGATACAACATGGGGTAGATTAGAAAAAAAAAACCAGCCCCACTTTACGTGTAGGGAAAATACCCTAAAAAAAAAAAAAACTTCATTTTATTTTACCACTTTTTCGGCATGATTAATATGTATACAAATGCCAAATTACTCCTTCTCTGAGCTAAGCCGCGGACAGACAGACTATAAGGGTTCCTTGTTTACTACGGAACCCTAAAAACGAAAACCTGACCTTGAAAGCATATTATTTATCTATATGCAGAATATACCGGAAATAACTAACAACAGTAGTGCCATTCTGTCCATGATTATTGACTTTGTAATTTTCAGCAGCAGTAAGATATTTTAATTATTTGATTACAATAATGATAGAGCCATTCTCTTTCTTGTAAGTTGGATTTACACATTCAAATTTTTCTTGACGTGTAATTTACTATAAATATTTTACGAACTCTGTTTACTTAATTCATCATCATCATTTCTGTCGAAAGGCGTCCACTGCTGAGCATAGGCCTCCCCCAAATGGGGGGGGGGGGGTTGCAATAATCGCCACGCTTGGCAGGCGAGTTGGCGATCGCAGTATGGCGTTAAAATGCGTAAAGATCGCTGCTGCCCATTGTCTAATAAGTCTCTTAGTCGCCTTCTACGACATCCACAGGAAGAAATGGGATAGTACTATTCTTTACGTCCGGCACCACACGGAACACTTACTTTACTTAATTACAACGTCAAATATAATCAATTTGCGTAAAGAATTTAATAGGACTCATACGACACAGTAATCGGCCCTCAAAGTTAAAGTTGTTCGGATAAGCATTTGTTATCGCTAAAATAATATAACGCTCTCAATAACGCATAGTAGTTTTGATAACCTTATCTTTTGTATCTTATCATTATCAAATGTGATGTAAACAAGATTTGAACATCTGATCAGAGATTATAAAATCAAGGACATCTTAAGCACCGTAATGCACAATACTACCAAATATTATAATTTTATTCAGCGGTTTTACCGATACCCATTTTTTAGTTGTTGCATAAAAATAAAAATAGAATAGAAAATAATAGAATACTTTATTTAATTTTTTACCACAATGGGTAAGCTCTTGGCTCATCTCACCTGATGGTAAGTGATGATCAGGCCGGAGGCGGAAGCGAGCTCCACCCCGAATCCTTAACCACAGAGGAACTGGCTATCTTACCTCTAACTGCCGAAACACAACAATGCTGTTAACATTGTTGTTTTAGCGACAGACTTACATAAGATGGTGGTAGCTAGCCAGGCGGAGTTAGAACAAGCCCTACCACCAACCAAACCGAGCAGAAAATTTTGCCCCCACTGGTAATCGAACCCGGGACCTCTGGGTCTGGGACAGGTGGTCTAACCACTAGACCACAGAGGTGGTTATACTCTTCCTAACTATCCTAACTAATACTAAAAATGCGAAAGTGTGTTTGTCTGTTTGGCACATGGGTAGACCATGACCATACCTTTGATCCCGATATTCCTACGGGATCCAGACTTATGCGGGTGAAACCGCGGGGCGCAGCTAATCTATCTATATATATAAAAGAAAGTCGTGTTGGTTACACCATTAATTTATAACTCAAGAACGGCTGAACCAATTTGGCTGAAAATTGGTGGGGAGGTAGCTTAGAACCAGGAGACGGACATAGGATTTTTAGGGTAGGTAGGGTAGATATTATTGTAGGTAGGGTAGGGTAGGTAGGGTAGGCAAGTAGGTGCGCCGTAGATAAGTACTTATTGCTACTCGAGCGGACCCGGGGCGGGCAGCTAGTACAGTATTAAATATAATTAATTTATAGATTGAAGTAAAACGGTACTCGTCTTGAAAACGGTACTTGTTTACTCAGTTTCCTGGGTTGCATCATTAGTGTACGGCATTGCTGCAACTGCTGAGCATGAACTCCTAGATTCGATTCCCAGGTCGGGCAGAGTTGTTGGGATATTTTTTCATCAGGAATTTGTCAGTAGCAGCCCGGAGTCTAGATTTGTGCCCGATTGATGTCAATAGGCTCGCCCCCTATTACATGGGACTTAAACATAACTGGCGAAATGTGGGTGTACTATAGGTACACCTCTGCCCAACCCGGGAAGACAGGCGTGATGTTATGTTCTGTGTTGCGATAAACAGGGATTTATAGATTCAAACAATATTACATTCATGTTGAGAGTTACTAGAATATAAGAATGTTAATGCTAAGGCTACTGCCCACACGAACGCAAAATGTTGCGTTTGCGTCAGATGTGCTTTAACGAATTAGTTAGGCGCCTAACACGAAAACATCACAAAACCACCACAAGTCAGTGAATCACTTCAGCCCGTCAGCGTAAACGTTAACTTACGGCATGTTTACGATCAGCCCAACTAGTTTACGGTTTTATTCATATGTTTGTTTCTGAATTGCACTACTAACTTCTGCAGGCCTAAATAGATTTGGTCGATGCACAATCACATAATCGACTTCATTTGCGGGCGAGACGTCTTAGACATCTCTAATGTGTATTACAATGTACTGTCCTTCTAGGTATTCCAGACATTTCCGGATACCCAGAACCTGAATTTATATGGTTTTGGTGTGGAATTATTTAGGATAGCTTGAAATGGGTTATAGCGTTTTTTGGTGTAGAGCATAAAGGTCTTATTGGTGATCGTAGGAAGCTGCTTCCTTTTTCGTTATATCTCTTGAACAAATTCCTTCCTCTCCCTGTCGGATTGCATTCCCATCGAACTGAGAGTGAGGGAAGAGAGAGTGCCGCGTCTCCCGCGTCGAAGGCTAGTCACCGCTGGGTTTGGCCGTCATGGCTGTAATTCGGTCTGGAGGACTATTATTATTATTAGAAGTAATCCCTGGTTTCCCTTGTCCTACGAAATTAAGTTTCTTGAATTAAATGCTTCCATCTGTATGCCATCTATAAAAAATCTAACATATTATTGTTGTCATGTTCCAGTGTTTCGTGACGATCGGTGTGTGCCTCAACATGGCTGCGCACGGCCTCGTCATGGGCTTCAACGCCATCCTGCTGCCACAGCTCAGGAAACCCGACTCCATCATACCCATTGATGACTCTTCTGGCTCTTGGATTGGTAAGTCCAATATTTCCACAAAAAATATGAGAAGAGTTCATGCCAAGTGGTGGCGAGACTGACTGAGGGTGCTTAGGTGGGAGGCACTTCTGTATCACCGGATGCCGACCTACCTCTGTCGTGTGGTCGAGGCTTATTTGACGGACAGGGCCGTCATCTACCCCGGTCACCAGGGAGAATGGAACCGGCGACAGATTTCGTGCGGCGTCCCGCGGGGATCGGTCCTGGGGCCGCATCTGTGGGATATCGGATACGATTGGGTGCTGCGCACCACCCTAGCGGCGTCACCGTGGTTTGCTACGCTGAAGACACGTTGGTCCAGTTGGCCACAGTTGAAAAAAAAAAAAAAGACCGCTGGTTGCACGTTTTGTCACTCGTGGAGGATTACTATTATTTATATATTTTTTTGTATTAACTCAGCTGATGTAAGATAGTTTGATCCATGAGTGAGTAAAGTACAATACCAAACTTTTAACTTCATCTGTCTTGTCGACACGACTTCAAAGCTTGTTCAAAGATAAGTAACTAAACTTGATTGAGTTTACCAGAGGTACTCGATTGTCATTACTCGCAGAGGCATGACGAAGTATGAAATCATAAGTCGGTCTTAGTTACGACGAGAAAATAATAATTTCCCTTGTGTATTTAATTCTATTTCTTATTAACATAAACATAATGCGTTCCTAGTTTTAAACAATAACCAGTCATGACAGTCCCAATAGGCAAAGACAAATACTGATTGTTCACGCTTTTCCATCTTTTATTAACTTGATGTTTTATCTCCTTCCAGCATCAATTATCGGCTTCGCTCTCTTGGCCGGCAACTTCATCGTACCTCCCGTCATGGCGAACTACGGCAGAAGAACCGCGAACATCATCAGCATCATGCCCCTCATCACTGGCTGGTTCTCTATCATCCTGGCTAAGAGTGTTCCTGTTCTACTCGTTGCTAGATTCCTTCAAGGGTTATCTATGGGCATGAGTGCTTCTCTAGGACCTGTTCTCATTGGAGAGTATACGAGCCCTCATAATAGAGGAGCATTTTTGACCATGATTTCGCTATGTATAGCCACGGGAGTGTTAACAGTTCATACTATGGGGTCTTACCTACATTGGCAAACCACTGCCTTAGTATGTGCGTGCATTGCCTTTGTTGATCTAGTCATTATTATATATTCTCCCGAGTCCCCAAGTTGGCTTGCAGATCAAGGGCGGTATGAAGACAGTAAGAGAGTTTTCCGTTGGCTAAGAAATGAGAATGAGGAAGAGGAATTGCACAAGATGATTGAAGCCAGTATTATAGTCAGAGAATCTAAAGCAGATGCGAATATATCCCAGTCTTTTGGCAAGAAAGTCAAAACTGGTATTGTCTACTTTAGTACTATTATAAAGAAGAAGGAGTTCTACAAACCTATTTTTATTATGATGCATATTTATACTTTAGGACAATGGTCAGGAGCTAACATTCTAGCTGCATACACGATTGATATTTTCCATAATGTCATTGGTACTGATGTTAACATAGCTCTCTTAGTTATAACTCTTGATACCCAAAGAATATTTTCGAATGTCATGGCAGTATTAGTTATAAAGAAGATTAATAGAAGGACAATGCTGTTTGCTACTGTCCTCATCAATATTATTGCTTTCTTGCTCATAGCAGCTTACACTTACTGTAAAGGCCAGGGCATGCTGCCTCCATTCCTTGACCACCCAGCTGTTGGTGTGGCGTTGATCCATCTTCACATGTTTACAATCGCAACTGGTACCGTCCCGTTGCCTTTCATCATCGCTGGTGAAGTCTTCCCTCTAGAATACAGAAGCTTGGCTGGAGGTATCAGTGTCCTATTCCTGTCTTCCAATCTGTTTATTACCGTTAAGACAGTTCCATTTATGTTTGGCACTATAGGTATCTATGGAGCCTACTGCATCTATGCTGCTATAGTCGGCTACTGTCTTGTGATAGCATACTTCTTCCTGCCTGAAACGAAGGATAGAACTCTTCAAGATATTGAAGATGAGTTCAGAGGTAGACCGTTATCTCCTGAGGAGTTAAAGTCCACTCAATCTTTGACGTCATGGAAGTTACATAGTAGAGACAGAAGATGCAGTAGTCCTGTAGTATAAATAAATGTAAAGTGATAACTTATATGTGATACTTGGATGAAATTCTATGCACTTATAGTGGATAACAAGAACAGTATTTTTTTAGATTAGAATAGCTTTTTTGATAATAAAAAGCTAAAAGTGTGAACAAGGGAAATACGAGGATTGTCTTGTAAATAGTGTTTGACAAGGTAGTTATAACTAATTTATATAAAACTTGATATTATAGTTAAGTCAATAACGTAATAAATATTGTTTGTATAATATTGAAAAGTTTTATTTCAACATTGTTAACCTAATTCTACACAATGACTTTAGTTTCACTAAATGGGGGTTTCGCAAGGTTTAAAATTTGGTCCCATATATATTTTTTTTTGTAAAATAAAATTTATAGTATAATTTATTAGAAAATTCATATTTTGACAGTTTATTTTATTTTAATTGAGAAATACGCCTTTTATTCTAATGATATAAATTAGAACCGAACATCAATGGTAACAATTTCATATTGGCAGCGTCTTTATGTCATAGCTGTAAGGGTGATTTTCGTCGTGCTAGTGTTATCACTGATGTGCGGTTGACAGTACTTTTCATGATTTTTTCCCTGATGAAGTGTAATTGAAGTATTTATAAGTCACCTTGGGCAAAATCATTGAAAGAAAGATATATATTACAAGGAAAAATCAAACGACCTAGTTTTCGACCTAGTTCTTGACCGAAGAGCTGTGTTTTTTTTTGCATTGTGGTTTCCCCCTGTAAAGTTAGTTTTATTTTATATTTCATTAACCCCTTTTAGTTAGAATAAGTTAAATGTTTTTCAAAGATAAGCTGGGCCATTGCCGACTAGAAAACATAAATTAACCTAAAAAATGTTGGCTTATTAACATTTTTAAACACGATTCCTGAATATTCTGAAATTTCTTTTAGTTAAAGATACCGTTGAAGTGAACGGTAATTGATTAGGAATTAAAAATACAGAAAAAATATTTAAAATAATAATATTTAAAATATTTACTTATTAATATAAAAATAAAATGACCCTTAAGGCAATAATAATAGCAGTAGTGATTGTATTTATAATATCTGCAATAGTTGATAATGCTGATGTTAGTGTTCTGGAGAGACTGTTGACCGTGTACCCTTGGATGACACAGTTCAACGCCATGATAAGGAACCAAACGCGGCAGTCACAATATTTTTATTAAGTAAGTATATATTTTAATATCTTCCAAAAAAATGTGATGGGTAAGTGGCTATAGTCCCCACTGCAAGCGACAATGTATATTTTGATGCAAGTGTGATAAGTATACCAGTTTTCATTAGTTTATTTGGCTGTTTGGCGGCTTCGAGTCGCTGCTTCTCCTTCAAAAGGCAGTGTCATTTTTGACAAACATTTGTTACAACATTTGAATGTGTGAATTTGTCAGTAGCAGCCCGGAGTCTGTTTTAAGAAAATGAATAAGATTTTTTTAAATGTGGGTGTACTATAGACATAACTTCGCCTGCTGGGCAGTGCTGGGCATAGGTCTATCTCTGCTAGTGCCAATACCGACGCTCTTAAGGCGCTACCCTGACCAAATAACCTTGAGCATTCGTGGCATACTAACTCTGCGCAAGAGTTACTTAGCGAGTACGCTCAGATTTTAGAATAAAATCTTTATAAAATCAAATTTTCGTGTTTTGAAAAAAACAAAACTAGCAAAATGATCTTTATTAAATTACCTACCTATCCATTAGTTTAGGAAGCAAATCAAAATAATGGTTATTTTAGGAGGAGACGCATGTTATAAATCATTATTTCTCATTTCTGTGGCTATTTTGTGGCCCTTTAATAAAAAAAAAAACTACCATTTTGGAGTCAAGATTATGTAGAAATTTAATGTATTTTTTATTAGTTGCTAGTTCTTTTAGTTAAAGAGAAGTTGGCTCCCAAAAACAGCCTAAAAACGGTTACCGCTGTGTTTCGCACGGGAACGCGCCTTAAGCTGTACCTAACTCATCGGCCGCAGTCAAGTTTTACGATTATAATTACTCTATGACAATTTATAGGTAGGCACTTAAAACAAAGGCGCACCAGATGAATAGTAATTATATAGCGTTGCTCATAAAAAACCCAAGGTTGACTGGAAAGAAATGAAAATACCTAGTATAGTAATTTACTAGTTTCTGCCTAGTGGAGCCTAGTGGAGTTTCTTGCCGGCTGTGGTGTTTCTTGCCGGCTCTTCTCCATAGGAAACTACTCGGGGAAAACAAAGCAATTTCTCCCCATCTCCCACGTAGTGTAGGACAGCTGCATTCTCCTCAAGGTAAGCACCATCGTCCTCTGTAAGTAGGGAAGGAAGTCTTGGCATTTGAGAAGCTATAAAGATAGGTAGTAATGGGCATGCGCATTATTATTACCCCTAAATACCGGTTTGCAGCAATAACTTCTCAGAACTGATAACCTGGTTACATTGTAACTGCAAATTTTTACAGTTGGTTGTAAGTTAAGTTAAATTATTGTGACATTTTTTACTAAAATTGTGAAGTAACTAAAATTGATAACAAATGAAATGCTATTTAATAAAATACGAAATTGCACTCGTAATCTTTTAATACTACATATTTTAGTAAAAAATAATAATCGTTTATTCATTAATTCAGCTTTTGGCGTTCTGTAGTTTGTGCCTGGGAAGAAGGCGTGAATTTATGTATGTCTTTATGGAATTGTTTATTTTCTATGTAAAAAACCAAATTAAAGTTTAATAAACGTGAAGGTGGCAACACTTAACAATCCAATGTCATGATTTTGCTTATACAAGGTTCTTTTTGATATCCCATAACTCTAGGATATTAATGAGACCATTTCGAAGAATCAATTGGCATATGAATTATTAAAAAAAAAAAAAACATTCTAAATTATTCGACCAATTTACGATTATTTATTTCAAGCAATATAAAAAATAAAATATTAAAAAAACAATTAATTCAGACTCCACTGTCCATAAAAAAAAAAAGTTAATGTGGCATTTTCTTAGCTTTAAATGAATGATTGGTTTGAATGAAAATGATTTACTCGTACTTATCAATTAAATACAAACATCGAGGGTCTAGAGTTATGTTATCATAAAAAATAGATTATATGCCAGTTGAATTTTTGACATAGTCTCATTAAGAGCGTTTGTTCTGAAAGTGGGCAACGTCGCAAATAAATGTCAAATATTTCGCTGTTATGATTAATTTGGTAATATTACTGTACGCAAATATGAAATGTGGCTAACTAGCGAACTAGAATTTGATGTTGTAACTGTTTTAGGTGTAAAAAAGGCATTTAGAAAGTTTCCAAATACTTTTTTTACATCTAAAACTAAAAATTCAGTGTTAGGATATTAATTATTGCATTTCATAATCAATATTTTAGTTCACTAGTTAGCCACATTTCAAATTTCCATACAGTAATATTGCCAAATTAATCAAAACAGGTAAGTATTTGACAGCTATTTGCGACGTTGCCGCAATACGCTTTACGGCAAAGAGCAAACCTACTGCTTCTGGGTTGCCCGATCTATCAGTCGTATGAAAGGACTAAGTTAGTAACATCATAAACAGTGGTGTGTAAGTAAGTATGTACTACATACTAGACTAAATCTTACAGCACTTATAGAAGACAGTGATCGTGGGATTTCATTTAGATAAAAGGCCATCATAACCCTCCATAACCCCAGGCGAAAAATACCTATTTTTGCCTGAAATAAAATAAAGAAAGTTTATTTCGGCGCCCACAAATGAGTCAATCGTACGGGCGCCAGAAAAAACCGGGCGCCCGAACGACCGCTTCGCAGATTCTCTGTACAAATTGCATCTCAGGTACTATTACATATTACAATAAGGAAGTTATGCAAGCATTATCGAATCATACAAACAACAATAAGTAAGTTTATTTAAATGAAATATAAACAATGGTAAGTACAACATTCCTGCAACTTGTGATGTAAGATGGCGGATGTAATTAAAATAAAACGAAGTTTATGACTTCAATTTATAAGGCGATGCAATCCCTTGACACACAGTTGTGGTGCCACACTGTAGTTGCGAGTACTTCGTGTTCTAAAGTAAGTTCAAAGTGCACTTTTCTGTTTATTGTTAATTTTTGTTATGTGGCGGCGTGCGTGCCATTGGCGGTTGGGGCTCTAATTTTAATCAGGGTTGACTTGAGGGGGTGAAACCAACAAGTTGGTTGTCAACTGATTATATCAACCTAGTTCTTGTATACATGGTTACAAAGTAGTTACTGAGCGCCTTGAGGTTTTGGTCTTTCTCATAGATTTCGTCAGCTGAGAGAATACATGAGGATTTATCAGTGTTAAAAGATATTTACGTTGATATATTTCCCTATTCCCTTAGTGAGTCTTAGACGTTTAAGCCCCCACAGGCGAGTTTTTTTTTGGGCAATAATAAAGCTTCGTGCAGACCAGCGCGACGCGACGCGGCGACGCGACTCGAACAATACAATTTCTAAGAAAACTTACGGTATAACAATAACCGTTGTCGCGTCGCGCGACAAGTCGCGCTGGTCTGCACAAAGTTTAACGCTAGCGTTATTGCGATAAAGGCTCGTTCAGACCAGCGCGACGCGACGGCGCAACGCGACACGAACAATACAGTTTCTAAGAAAACTTCACGGTATAACAATAACCGTTGTCGCGTCGCGCTGTCGCGTCGCCCTAGTCTGCAGAAAGCTTAATGCGTTCCGATTCTTTGCACACAGCTGCGTTTTTATCGTCCGATATTTCTAACGACTGCATGTCAAATTCAAATTTCAAATTCAAATTCAAATTCAAATTCAAATTCATTTATTTCGTGAACACAGGGTACATACAGTAGATGTGCGTGTGCGTGCATGTGCGTGTGTTTGTACGTGTGCGTGTGTATCCACGATAAAGAATGCTTGGAAACATGCTGGTCCTGCTCCATAGGATAATCTAGACAAAATCAAACAGGTTGCTAATTTAATTGTATAATTTAATTTTATTTTATTGTATGGCATTGATGACTAATAATTATTGATTGATTTAATAATTTAATAAATAATTAAATCAATAATTAAATTTATTGTTGTTTTTTTTTTTTTTTTTTGTTTTTTTTTTTGATTTTTATGAATTGTAAAGTTTTAGGAAAATCATCTTTTACAATGTTTGCAAAAATGTGAGCACTATGGTAAAAATATTTTGTATAGGTACCTACATTGATTATATTATATTATAATCAATGTACCTAAATATTTTTAAACTTTTTAATACAGTAACGGTGGAGTTTCTTGCCCATTCTTCTCCATACGAAAATTACCTTTTGGAAGGGGCGACTAAAATCAATTCTATATTTTTAGTAAATCTTGACGTTCAAAAGTGCCATATATGCCTATTTGATATAAATGATTTGACTTCGACTTTGTGTAACCTACACTACACCGTACTAGTGTTATTAACGCACGTGTGGTAAGATCGTATGCATCCTAATACAAAATGTTCTAAGAACACATATCGGAATATTGCAGGACGGAGGAACGCAGGCGTCCTACTTCTATTGGTCGTTATTATCGCAGCAGTGTGTAACTTCGTGGCCGTCCTAGTACAAAATGAACTGAAAACAGATATCGCAATAACGCTTGCATTATTTATTTATTTATTTATTTATTTATCATCTTACATCTACCCTTACAGCTAACCAATGCGGTAAATGTGCCTTAATTAATACTTCCACATAATTGTTCCTTATAACTAATACCTATAACTAATATATCACGCGCCTATTATTATCACGCGATAAAAAACGCGCCTGTTCGGGAGAGGTTTTTTTCAGATTCAGATTCAGATTCTTTATTTGTTAACATAGGTAGTTACAAACAGGTGTTACATTGTCATATGCGCTCTATGTTTTGCCATTTGGCGTACAAATATAATGATCAATTTTACATTTAATTATTAATTATCTACGTGCAACAAATACTTTTATGGGTTTAAATTATAAAAAACAAGAATGGTAAAGTGTAAGCGATTCATAAATATTTTCAAATTGTCAACAATAAAATTTAAGAAATACGAGTAACAAAAATAAAATTTAAAGCTTTATAGTTGTTATGGTAACTTTGTGACGTAGCACTATTCTTGGGTCGTGATCAAATTTAATATTATTGTGATTGAATTAAATTATTGGCCATAGCTGACAGTAGTGGATTGTGGAACTAACAGTCACGACCTCTTTGTGACATCTCCGACGTGATACTTAATATTTATGATAATGTTTGACGTTTATTATCAACTATTATCAACACCTCTCTAATTTACATGTTTGTATTTAGTCTTAGCCTAATATAAATTTGTAGGTACCACTCCTAACTTATAACCCCTTTCCTTCTTACTCCTCGAAGATATTCCAATTCTAAACGTTGCCATTCCTCAACAGTATCTCCCAAAGAAACCACAATGAACCAAGTCAGCCGCAGTGTCTCCAGAGTCCTCACTATGGTGGTGCTGATGATGTGCTGGTTCAGCGCCATGGCCTTCAGGAACAGCTCCCGGATCCCCAGCAAGAGACCTAAGATCAACTACCCCGACTTTGATTGATTCGGCTTGATTAATTAAAATTGTTTTATCAAAACCTATCATTTACTTTCTCCAGCCCTGACTTTAAAGAACACTTGGAATATGTTTAGATGGCTAATGAGTATCAATAACATTTTCGGAAACTCGCTTAAATTGATATTTCTAAAGGCTACCTAAAGAATTTCTCAAATTTTAAAACAACCATTAGGTACCGCCTTCTTTGCGATTAGGTAAAAAAAGACGAGAGTATCCAAATCAAAACCAAAATCTTACTATCATTATTTCACGTTTATTACTTATTCTATTTCATTTATTTATTTACAAATCATACTTATCATTATCACTATTTAGTGTCTATTTTCACTATAACACTTAATCCATAATCCTAAAATGGAATAGTACTGCTACATCTTCTCTCGGACAATCTTCTCTTATATGCGACAATAGGATCGGCCTGTAAAGACTTCCTGACTTCAATCTCCTCAGGAGCTAACGGTCTACCTCTGAAGTCATCTTCTATCTGCTGCAGAGTCCTGTCTTTAGTCTCTGGTAGAAGGAACCAGATGACCACCATACAGTAAGTGATGATGCTTCCATACACCATATAGGTTCCATGCATGCCTACACTCTCAACTAGCCCAGTGAAAGTTTTGAGGACTATGAAGAATGTTGCTGAGAAAGTTACAAGACTGATAGTTCCTCCAATACTTCTATATTCCAAAGGAAACACCTCTCCACCAATAACATTTGGTAAAGGTAATATGCCTGTGGCTACAGCAAATATTTTTAAATTAATCAGTAATATAGGTATCCATAAAGCATCGTATGGTAAAGTTCCTTGTTGCTTAAAGTATACATAAGCAGCTAAAGCGAACTGGATGAAGATTGCAAGGCCTCCAGTCGCAGACATCATTGTTCGTCTCTTGAATTTGTTGATAGCATAGACTGCTAGCGCATTTGAAATAAATCTTTGGGCCCCTAAAAAGATCATCCAGAAATGTGCATTTACTTGTGGTCCCATCACTACTCCTATGATCAAAGTTGAGTATGCAGACATGGTAGTACCACCAGCAAAGTTTACTAATACATGAGCATGCATCATCAGTATAATTGGCTTATAAAATTCTTTCTTGGTGATCGTCGTTACCATATTTCGAATACGATTATTTCTTTTGCCAAAACTCTCTGAGATCATCGCCTTCTCAAAGAGTAATCTACTTTCTATCATTTCGTCCAACTCGTCGTCTTCATCATTACCTCTGAGCCAGCGGAACACCCTCCGACAGTCCTCATGTCTTCCTTTTGTGACAAGCCAACTCGGTGATTCTGGAGAGTATATGGTCATGACGAGGCTTATGAAAGGGAAGAATGCGCAGACCAGAGCCGTCTGCTGCCAACTCAGGAGGGATCCAGTGAGGTGAGCGAAGAATACGCCGAAGGATTGTGACAAGGAGACGGTGGTGAGGAAAGCTCCGCGGTTCTTTGGACTTGCGTATTCACCGATGAGGACTGATCGTAGGGGCGACAGCATGCCGATTGACAGACCTTGCAGTACTCGACCAGCGAAGAGGATCTGGAAATTAAAAGATAATAAGAAGTGTTAAATAAATTGCAAAACTAGAACAACAATAAGCAGGGTTCCTGATCTGCAACCTAAATGTTATAATTAATATTTGAGAGGCCTATTTGCGGCAGTGATTATGGCAGTGACAAAGTTGAATTATAACTTCCGCGTTTTGTTAAAACACATAACTATTGATACATGTCAACTCTCTGTAATTTATTATATTTTGTTAAACTTTTAAATAAACACGAAACTGATGGAGATCGGTTAGAATAATCATTATACATATATCTTTACATTTCATGGTGGTTCTGCATGACTTAAACATTATTTTAACAATTGCATCAGCTTTATTTAAAACTATTTCACTTCTTCTTTAATTCACTAATATTCTTCAAGATTCCTACCTCAAAGTTCGTAGCCATAGTGATGATGAACCACCCCACCAGGTTGGGCACGGTGGCGGTGAAGTGCGCCATCTTTCTGCCATACTTCTCCATGATAGGAGGCGAGATGAAACTGCCGACCAGCTGCGTGATACCCAGGATTGATGCTGTAAGAGAAAGTGGATGAGAATGTAAAAACTTATTTGTCTTTCAACAACTAAAGTTAAAGACAAATCCTATATTTAGTTTGCAGCGTTTTTAAATAGCCAAAACTATCATGAATTTTAGAAACTAATGAGAAACAATGTCATAAGACACATCGATCTCAAGAGGTTACACACAATTTTTTCTATGCGTCAAATAGTTGGTTACCGTCTCCTAATATAAACAACGAAGCATTCGAGAACAGCAATGCTGCTTGGTGACAAAAATATGTCGCGTTTCGCAAACTTTCAACTTTATGCATGCTCTTTAAAAGGTGATAGAAAAAAAACGAGATATTTCGAGGGATACCCGTTCGGAACGACCTTTCTGTCAAACTCAAACTCAAAGCATTTATTTCAATTAAACTATTTACAGGCACTTTTGAATTGTCAAAGAGTCGATCAGTTAGTCAGGAAGTTGAAGCTAGCCATTCCAAAACGTAGATCTTTATGGAGCAGAAAGGCAAGGACCTCCAAGGACAGTCTTTAAAATCAAGATATGTATTACAAAATCCTGGGTACATTATTGTGAGAACAATGTTTAAAAAAAACTAAGCATTTTAAAATTAAAAATAAGAGATGTCTCAACTGACGGCGCCCGTTCTCGAACATGACGCGTAGATCAGCAGTTCAGACCATCCAGATCAACCATTTTGTAGGGGACCGAATGATCCAACACACGCGCCACCATCAGTGAGACATTTAAGTGAGCATGACAAACTCTCAACTGCCATGCTCTTTCAAGTCAACATACATATTAATAACATAATCGCTTTAGCACACTTGGCGAACCAGAGCATTTTGTTGTGTGCACAGTATAATGTGTGTTATAGATCTTCGTTCCAAAACTTTCTTTGTACACATTTGCATGGACTAATTCTCAAGGAACTTGTCTAAATTAGTGATGCCTGAAATTCTACGCAAAGTGAGGATGTTAAAAATCTTAAAAAGTTTCTCAAATTTAATATTTAATTCTGTATACTGACCAATCCATGACGCAGATACAGGGTCTAGCTTAAACTCGGAGTCGACCAGATGCAGCTGCGGCAGCAAGATGGCGGGGTAGCCGATCACGCAGCCGTGCCCGATGATGTTGCTGCCCACTGATGCCGTCACGAAACACTGGAAGAATTAGAAAATAATATATTTATTTTGCATAAAATATGGTATATAAAAGTTCGTAAATATAAATGGTTCCGCATAGTTTAATACCATCAAATAAAACAATCAACAAAAACACTTATATTATATTATTTCTTAAAAAACGATTTTTCTTTCTTTCGTTTGATCAAATTATATTCAATTATTAAAATTTCAAAAATATATATGTATAATAAATTAAATTTTTTGTCTATTACTGACATCGTAAGATCAAAAATGCTTAAAAATTAAGTTACATAATTATCCTACACTATTAAATGAACAATATTTGTATATCTATAATCACGTTGTCGCAAACGACTAACGATTTTGATGAATGTTGTAATATAGGACTTTCAGGGGGCATAAAATTTATCTAGCTAGGTCTCTAATCTAAGAAAATACGTTTTCTCCATTTTCACCCGAGCAGTGCTCGGTTATGTAGGTAGGCAGTCTTGGAAATAATACAACATAAAATCACATCTACGAGGATCCGAATGGACCGCATTGGTGTTATGAAGAACACACATAATAACACAACAATACATAACCTCGTTGGTCTTTTATGGATGGTCGCAAGCGCAACTGCTAAGCATAAAGTTCTGGGTTCGATTCCCGGGTCGGCGAAAGTGTTATCGGGTTTTCCATCTAGAATTTCTCAGTAGCAGCCTGGATTCTGGATTTGTGTCCGGTTGATGGCGATAGGCTCGCCCCCTATTACATGGGACTTTAAACATAACTAGCGAAATATTGGGGTGTATACCTCTTTTATCTGTTCTGTGGGGTGTACAGCTTGTCCACCCACCCCACCACCGCATTACCCATAGAAATCCGCATTAAGCTTTGTGCAGACTAGCGCGACGCGACACCGGTTATTGTTATACAGTCAAGTTTTCTTAGAAATTGTATTGTTCGAGTCGCGTCCCGCCGTCGCGTCACGCTGGCCTGCATGAGCCTTTACCGTGTGCGTAAATACCGGTAGTGGGGCGGGTCATTTCAGAGTGGGCAAGCTTTACTATAGGTAAACCTCTGCCCGTCCCTTGGCGTTATATTATGTGTTTATAACATAACATAACGACGAGCCGATTGCCATCAATCGGACACAAATCCAGTCTCTGAGCATCAGGTATATTAACCCACCCACAATAGGGATGTTGACAAAAAAACATTTTTTGTCCGTCGCTTGGATTATTAATTTGTTTGTTACGTAACCAAAAGATTACGGCAATGTATTGTATAAAATATATGTTAAAATTTGGCATGACGGCAGTCTCCGGCAGATTTAATATTGACTTGTGACGTAGCGCGCCCCCACTCACCTACTTTAATGAGTAACCCATAATTTAATAATATGAAAAAGCTAAAAATACGTGTCTAATATTTTTTCATTATCTGGCTGGCGGGCTAAATATTTATTTTTTCCGTTGACATTCCTGTTCGCCAGTTATGTTTCGATATAAGTTCAATTTTTTATGGAAGTCGCATTTGTAAATGGCAGGAACGAGCTATCTGGGTTCATTCACCTCCGACAATTTTCTGTGATGAAATAAAGTTTCAGTTAAAAATACTCACTTGTTTCCAAAACGGGGAAAATCTGCTTTTCTTTTTTGAGGACATCACTGAATTATTTTCCTACACTTTTCACTACATCTAGTTATTTATTTTAAAGATTATCAATTTGTTATCGAAATATTGTCTCGAAATTCACACATCCGTTGAATACAACGCTAACTTCTCAATAAAAAAATAAATTATTATTGGTTAACAATAAATTTTACTTAGTCATAAATAAAAGTTCAAACTCTAAACTACGCTTATCAATATTATGTACGGTACTCTCTCACTAATCCGCCAACACAAAATACCAACCTTCGGCGGATTACTGAAAACGGCGGATTAAGGAACAATAAATTACGAACTAGAATTGCTGCTTCCGACCGTGCGGCAAAGTATTCATGTACAGTCATATGAAAGAGATGGAAGAAGATTTAGAATGACGGCGGGTTACAGAGCGAACAGTCTCGATTCGCTAAAAACGGCGGATTATAGTACCTAGTTGTCGGATAAATGAGCGGCGGATTAGCGAGAGAGTACTGTAATTGTCTGATTTTACAACGCAAACTTATGATTGGGTATTTCTCTAACCCTATGTGTAAAATACTTAACGATATTTTTGAACAGGAATAACACTGGAATATTGTTTTTTTAAATAATATAATGTATTTTATATACTAAAATAATTAATTATACATTTGTTACTATTGATTTTATGTAGTTATTAAGACTTTTTTTAAACAGTTTATAAATCAAAATAATTTCAGCATTATTCGAAAACGAAACATTCAGAAAATAAAATTTAAAATTAAGAAGTTGTCATTACAGTTTGAACAGCTATCATCAACTATTTATTATTATATCACATTTAAGAGCTCTAATTTATAGCCAATAATAATAATCGAATTCACATAAAACTAAGTCTCGTGTTCATTGATAAAACAAATTGTCTGCTATCAGTCATTCGTGCTATCAGAACACGTTTTATGACAAAAAAGGGTTCGGTTTTAACCGGGCAAAGGTTAAGAGTACCTACATCAGAAGACGGTAAGGTTATTTATTGAACAACATTGGTTTCTTGGCTATTTTTTTTTAATGATAATTTCTAATTATTTGAGATGTTATTTGAGTATGCGTAGTTCTCAAGTTACACAACGGACGAACAGACAAAGATTTTACGTTTAGAAAACGACATGACTGTGGTAATTACATTTATATAGTCCATATCACTTAATTCATCACTTCGCAATCACAAATCACTTTAAATTACTTATCGAACCCAGTTTAAGTCACTAACCCGCCGTCTCCTACATTACTGTAACATTATATACATATATGCCTCACAGGTGCGACAGTTCGTGACTTAGCCATTATGTAAATAAGTTATAAGTGGCTAAACTTAACCTTCGATCCGCACTTGTGTCCATATAAGTCATATGATTTATCACGTGAGCGTCCTGGTGAATATGAGATTAATTTTAGAACAATTCTTTGATTTGGGAATTATTAATTAGAATGTTGGGCCCCAAAAGGAATGAATGAAAGGAATGCAGCTGAGATGAGAATGCTAAGAGGAATTGTTGTTTTACGCGAATGAATGACATAAGACTATGTAAATGATTATATGCACAAGAGCAAGTCTGAAAGTGGCACCGATGACTGAAAAGTTGGGTTGAAATCGGTTGTCATGGCATGATAAGCGGAGGAGTGAGGAAAATGTCGTGAGGAAAGTTTTGAGTATGAGAGTCGATGGCTATAAGAGTAGGTGAAGACCGAAGAAACGATGGATGGACTGTGTGGAAGGTGATGGTGACTACCTGAGATGACGACTTATAGAGAAATATGGAAGAAGACAACATGTTGCGCGGAACCCAAATAAATAATTAAGATAAGAGCAAGAGAATGATAATCCTATACTATTAAATGAGCAATATTTATATACCTCTATGTATATTTGTAATCACGTTCTCGAAAACGGCTCTAACGATTTCGATTACAGTTGTTATATAGGGGAGAAAAATCGATCTAGCTTCGGTCTCATATTTGGGAAAATTCGTTTTCTCTATTTTCAAAGCCTCGGGAATGTGATACAACGTTGGTATAGGTACATGGATGATGTGTTTATCTATTTTCATCCGAGCAGAATTTGGTCGACCAAGTACTGATCCTTTAATTATGGAGATCGTATTTCTATAATTATTACCTTTAGCAAAGTCGCCAGTTGTTTCGGTAATTGCTGTTCTATCAGTGGTATTTTTGTTCGCGATTCGAAAGCAATCTAAATTCTGTCCGCATAGAACTTAGCTATACTAAGCATATGAATAAATAATGCATAAAAGCGCAGCATTATAAGTCCTTATTGCATAAAAGCGCAGCATTATAAGTCCTTATTGCATTAAAACGCAGCATTATAAGTCCTTATTGCATTAAAACGCAGTATTACCTATAAGTCCTTATTGCATAAAAGCGCAGCATTATAAGTCCTTATTGCTTATTGCTTACTTAGTGCTTATTGTTAACTTTCCACAGAGACAGCCATCTTGTGTGTGAAGCAAACTATCAAGTACTACACAGAAAGACGAACGCCAATTTATGCATGTTTTCTCGACTTGTCGAGGGCTTTTGACCTGGTCAACTACGATATCCTGTGGCAGAAACTGAAAGATATATCCTTGCCAACAGAACTCACCAGGCTCCTTAAATTTTGGTATCGTAACCAGGTCAATGTCGTGCGATGGTCGAGTGCATATTCCGATCCGTACAGGTTGGAATGTGGGGTGAGGCAGGGGGGGCTAACTTCGCCCAAACTTTTCAACTTGTACGTCAACGCGCTGATAGAGGAGCTCAGCAGCACCCGTGTCGGCTGCTATATTGATGATGTATGTCTCAATAATATCAGTTACGCGGACGACATGGTGCTGCTGAGTGCTTCTGTATGTGGCCTTTCAAAACTGATGAGCATCTGTGAAAACTACGCTCACAGCCATGGCTTGATTTACAATGTCAAAAAAAGTGAATGCATGGTCTTTCAGGCCAGAGGAAAATGTCCAACAACAATACCAGCCATAAAATTATGTGGAACACCACTGAAGAGGGTGGAACATTTTAAATATCTTGGACATATGATGTCCTCTGATCTGAAGGATGATGCAGACATAGAGAGAGAACGCAGGGCGTTGTCTGTTAGGGCGAATATGATGGCCCGCAGGTTTGCTCGTTGTACCACTGAAGTGAAAACTACATTGTTCAGAGCATATTGTACATCTTTCTACACGAGCAGCCTGTGGGTCTCATACACGCGCAGACAGTACAACGCCTTGCGTGTGCAATATAATAATGCATTCAGGGTGCTGATGGGGCTGCCCCGATTCTGTAGCGCATCAGGTATGTTCGCCGAGTCGCAAGTAGACTGTTTTTATGCTACTATGCGAAAACGATGCACATCCCTGGTTCGCAGGGTTCGGGCTAGCTCCAGCGGCATCCTGAGGGCATTCGCGCAGAGGTTCGATTGCCAGTACCTGAACCATTGCTGTATGGTTCACATACTAGGCAATCGAGATATGTAATATGTTTTGTCTTTTTTTATTGTATATGTTTTTATTTTGTGTGTTTTTATTTTGAGTTATTTTGTAATTTTGTATTTTGTGTAATTTTGTATATGATCCACTGTTGGTCGAAATAAAAGATTATTATTATTATTATTATTATTATTGCATTAAAACGCAGCATTATAAGTCCTTATTGCATTAAAACGCAGTATTACCTATAAGTCCTTATTGCATAAAGGCGCAGCATTATAAGTCCTTATTGCATAAAAACGCAGCATTATAAGTACAAAATAGCTTCCATAACTTACTTTAACGTGCAGGTACGCCTATCAGGGCACGTAGTGCATGATGTTGAGTGTCCTATCGTTTGTAGAACCGGCACCATAATTGCACTCCATGGACTCTTCTATGACTGAGCCCCGAGCAATGGTATTAATTTCAGCGTCGTTATTAACGAAGTGGCGTATTGTGGTGACACCATAATATGGCACAGCTCAGTTGCAGTAATAGAACGGTCGAAAAAATATAAAATACCTAATACCCTTGTGTACCCATTTGTATTCAGCGCTAGGTGTATTGCTAAAACATGTATCAGGACGTTGTTGCTATTGATTATTTTGAAGGCATTTGCCGCCAAATGCTTTTTATTTTTTTGTAAATCTATGTGTTCATAATCATATCTTATGTTTCTATCTTGCCATATTACTTAGAATCATTCTTTTACATACATAGTTTAGTTTTCTGTTTAACCATGTTAGAATAAGTACCTATTCTTTTGATTTAATTTCTTATAACAACTAACTATTTACACTAGGTACTAAATTAAAAGACTTACAAACTATCTGTACAGATAAATACAAAAACAAACTTAGACTAAGGCGTCGAAGTATTCGTCGGCAACGCTGATTTATTTATTTAACACTTTAAACACACAATGAGTCATAGGCATTTTCTACCAGTCAACCTTTGGGTGATGCAGAGATAAACAGTGGTAGGTGCAATATCGAAAATTGTGGAATAAATATTTATTTAAATATAAGGATATACATATACCTATTAACCTATATATATAATACTATATAAATAAATACAAGAACAGATAAATACACATAAATAAACGAATATACTAAAACAAATAAGACAAACAATGGGAAAACATTACCGTTGTGATGATACTGCCAGCTTCTTGCGAATATGCTCGCGAACTTTAACTTTATAGGATAATCGGTGGGTTGCCATCCTGATTTCCTGGGGGAGCGCATTCCACAGGGAGATGGATTGAATCAAGAAGGAAGAGTGAATGAAGTCAGTGCGGTGAGTGGGATATTGAAGAAGACGATTGTGTGATGAACGTAGAGATCTATTGTGGTTTGCGCAAATGTATTGAAAGTGGGGGGCTAGATAACTAGGGGAAGAGGGAGAGTCAAGAAATGAAAACAAGGTGGCCAGTGCCCTTTGCTCTCTGTGCTGCCGTATGGGCAACCACTTTAGAAGGGATCGATGCGCAGAGACGGGATCATATTTACGAAGATTGAAAACGAATCGAAAGCAGTTATTGAGAAGACGGTCAAGTTTGTCGAGGAGATCTGCATTCAGGTCATAGTAGCACACATCACCATAATCGATGATAGAAAATTAAGGACTGCACAAGCATTGTCTTGGTACTTGATGGTAATACATTTTTTAGTCGGTAGCCCGCAGCGTTCCAGTAACCTTCTGGCTGACCCTAGCGACTTGAGTACGCCAGTTCAGGGTACTATCGATGTGCAAGCCTAGGTTCTTCACGTCAGTGCTAAATGGAACGATCGAACCGTTGAAGAGAACTGGTGGCAAGGTTGACTCATCCACCTTACTAATACTACGAGGACTGATGTCATCCGGAAACGTGTCTAGAAGACTGGAGCATTGCCACGTTGAATGGCAATGCCAATTCTTTGGCCAAAGAACGAACCAGCCTTAAGGTCACGTGAAGTGTCGACCAGTCGATGAGAAATTTCCGTAAAAAGGAGACGTGCACTCGGGCCCCATGACCCGAGCGCTTCGACCCCAAACGGCTCAAAACTGTAATAACCCATAAGTTACAGTATTTGCGCCGCTTGAGGTTCTCAGCAGCCGCAGCAGTGGCGCTAGCGCAGCTGCACCACACATTTTCTTATTATGTACACCCAAGAGTTATGTTGTAATAAGTAGAGACACGGTTTTTAATTTTGTACTACATTTTTTAATAACCACCGTCAGTAACATTAAATAATATTTTATTCTATTCATATACAGGTTCACATTAAATTACGTAGCGAAACTCCTCAGGCATGATGGGTATCAGTTAGATATGTCAGTTATGTCACTTGGAATATTTTTTTACATGTTTCACGTTTTATTTTATCGTGTTCCTTTCCTTTTTTATGTGGTTAGTAACTAACCTGATGTCAGAGGTTTATAGCCGCCCATGGGCCTCTGACTTGGCTTCACATGCCGTCGAGAAATATCTGTCAGGCACGCCGTTTCCTCACGATGTTTTCCTTCACCGTTTTTGTAGCAAGCAAGTGATAATTATACAATACGCACATGAATCCGAAAAGTCATATGTACCCTTGGGTTCGAACTCCAGCAGTGCTATTCTGTAACCATCTCACCGTGAAAACTTAGGTGAAGTGAGCGTGGAGTGAGCTGTCATTCCACCTAATGCTAGAGATTGACACTATTGACAGCTCACTTCACCTAAGTCTTCACGGTGAGTTTTTTATTTACAGAATAAGTCGGCAGAACTATGACTTGGCAGTCCGACGGTCACATCACTGAGCTATCACTGCTCCTGGATAGCTACTATCGCTGCTATAGCTGCTATTGCTGCTGGCCAGCAATGCTTTATCGTGTTAAGAGATATTGATACCTACCCATCACGTCCGCAGTTTGGCTAGCTAATTTAATTTGACCCTGTGTATCTACCTGAAAACGAATCAACGCTGCTTAGCAGCAGAATTAGGAACGTTGGTAGTTCTTCCAAGGAAGAATTTCTTTCTTACAGAGCTACTAAAAAGCTCATTGCTACGAGATACGTCACTCTTGAAAATAAAATTTAATCAGATCAAGATCACGCCACACTTACATTAGTAACACAGTTCTTTAAATGAGTGGATCGGTCTAGGATCTGGAGCACACATGGTGGAATAGAATTAGGTCAATGGCTGTTACTCGTGTTGTGAAACTTGAGACGGTTAATTAGAAATACAAAGTTCATCTGGTTTGTTTTGTGATTCAAATCATTTTGTATTTGTGAAATAGGTAGTTCAGAACTACCACTATTAAATTACCTGCTTTTTAGCAGACATCCATGTCCTGTTACTTTTTGTTGAATTTGGGAGTCCAATATAATAACAGCCACATGGAATTTGTGGACAACCAGATTGGTCTAGTGATCGCAAGCGTGAGACTACTGAGCATGAGTTCCTGGGTTCGATCCCTGGTTATTGGGTCTATCCTTGATGAAATTCTTTGTACGTACCAGCCCGGAGACTTAATTTTTTGCTTGATTAAAGGCAAAAAGACGACTGACTTGGGGTCGGTGCAAGATGTCTTTCACAGTTTACACCGACCCAATCCTTCCATTTTCCTAAGTCAAACGCCACTCCGCCTACTTATCCATATTCTTAGAATTGAAATAGTTGTCCATCTTTTATAGCTCCTTCAATCTAACAAAATGTTTGAGTCACCAAATGAATTTAAATAAGTTTAAAATGGTGAATGGTTAACATGTATATGTCACGTCTGACACTAAAACCATTCGAAGAAATATGGTAACCTTATTATTTTCGTCGACTGGAATTCCCCAAAGAAATCATGTCATTGAATAATAATTGATACAATATTTATTCAACAGGAAACACATTTACGTATACGTAGGCATAAAAGATTAATCATTGTATGACAAAATTAGGTAACAATATTTTTGGTAACCAATTTCGTTAGTCTGAAGAAGAAACTTCCATCATTTCAATCGAAAGATACAAGTGTACTGCTGGATATAGGATGGGACTGTCCCAAGTATCGGCACCATAATGTCCGTACCTGCGCTGACTTCATTCAGCGGACCTAGAATATGAAAAAAAAAAACCAGCCAAGTGCGTGTCGGACCACGCACAATCAAGGGAGCCGTAGTTGGAATGAATTTATTCCATGAACAAACTTAACATTGTAGTTGAAAAACATGTTTTCGCATATATTCCAACTGCTAATGTAAGTTTGTATGCACAATATTGAGAAACTTACCATGTTATTTTAAGACCATAGCCTTCTTATAGGTTTTCCTCTAATCTATGAGGAAAGAACCACTATAATACCAGTAAAATGTTGAAAAAATTCAAAATATTAGGCTCAGTAGTTTCGGAGGTAACTGTAATTGTAAATTTTCATCTATTTCTCTTAAATATCTTTAAAAGTATGTATTTATTTTAAGTCCAAAAGGGATACCGTGGCCCCTGGCAATATACAGGCAACTGAAGGAAAACGGTCGGGTTTTAGTCAGTAAGAGTCTGATACGCCCTCCCGCTCCGCCCAGAGTAGAAGTTATTTGACAATTTCAACAGAAACAAAAAAAAAATGTTCAGTTTTTTTTCTTTTGAGGTACGTTGTATGTATAATACTAGCGACCCGCCCTTGCTTCTCTAAGTTTGATAAAAATGTATTATACACCTATGTGTATAATACATTTTAGGTACATTACCTATTTAATTATTATAATTATACAAACTTTTCTAAATAGTGGTAAACACCGCATCAAAATCCGTAACACCGTCAGACACGAAAAGTGACTTCAATTTATAATAAGTATAGAAGAGTCACGCATTATTTTAATTCAGCATTATTTATATTGCCCGCAACACAGGAATATCTATTATTAGAAATAGTAAACAATTATGCAAATACAAATGCCTATAATTTCAAACATCTGAACTCGGAGAAAGTCGATGTGATTGCGCAAGAGTTGCGCTTGGGGGGAGAGGACTAGTGATGTGTTTAACATCGATACATCCAGTCACTTTATTTTTCCTGTTCATCAAAATTACATGATGTAGGTATATATAATTATATAAACTTAGTATATTATATCAGACTACGAAGTCGAAGTGTTTTAAATTTTTTGTGAAGTTTCTATGTATTTCTTATTTTAATTTTCATGAAGATGAACGTTGATTTAAAGTCAGTAACGAATAAATATAAAAAAACAAAATCATGCCGTAATTATGAATTTATAATTTTTATTGTCACACCTGACATCTGAGATATTTCAGGCTTGTCTTAAACGCAATGTTTCATATGAATTTTTGATGTCGATGCGGAACTGCGTACGTTGATGTAAGTAAATGTTTACTACAAACGTTGAATTGTCTATTATTATTCCATTACGATACATTAATCACATAAAAATTATAATCCATTCTTGACAGTGCATTTACACATGAACACGTGGAAAATTACTTATTATATTAAATTATAATAATGTGGAGACTTACAAATGATTTGTAAATGCAAACAGCCATGTCGTTTTCTGTATAACTTAAAGAAAATACCTTTAAAGTTTCCCATACAGAACACTATGACTTACTGAGCCTTTCAAAATCATAGGCCGTGGAAGGCGTCGAGATTTTTTTATAGATAGAAAAGTTGTGCACATCACTACCTCAACTTTTCCTTCCAATACTAAAATTGCAGTACCAAATATTATTGATTTTGATGTAATAGCAACGTGTTGCGTTCTTGAGAATAAATGTGAAGTAAAAAACATAGTGCTTGGTTTTAAAAGTGATTTTTTGTGCAAGTGAGCGGGGGGGGGGCTCAAACGCTTAACAAGTTTTTAGCTAAAAGTATTGAATCAAAGTGTGTTTTCAGTGTTATATTTTGGATTATATATATAAATCGCTATAAGTGAGTAAGCCAGAGCCTGTACTACTTGTTTATTTGGTCAATGTTTATTAGTATATAAGCATTTCTCGCGTTTTGAGGTTTTAATAGTCCAATGGTTACATAATTTTCTTGGACAAGAAAACAAGTGCCATCCTAAGCCTTTCACCTAAAGTTTTACCAACCTGGCCAGCTTGACCAAGTTTGGTCTAATTACCTACGACCTCATCTGGTTTTAAAATATCCTTATTTCTTTTAAAACTATTTTACAATTAAAAACACCATTATGCGGTGGTGTCCCAGTGGTAATGGCCGCGACTTACGAGTTGTAGGTCGTAGGTTCGAACCCTGACAGGCGCTTTACTTAGTGTAAATTACTTCATGACCACTGCTCTCAAAACGGTGAAGGAAAACATCGTGAGGAAACCGGCATTTCCTAGAACCGAAAATTCGAAGACAATTATGTGACATCCACCAACCCGCACTGAGCCCACGCGGTGGATTGCGGCCCACTCCCTCTCACAGAGGGGAGGCCTGTGTCCCAGCAGTGGGAACATTATAGGCTGTTTATGCTAAAACATAATTTATCACTTTCCACCGGTTTATTATCCTTAATGGACATCTATGAACACGTTGGTTACTTGCCATCAAGAATAAACAAATATAAAAGTAATAAACTAAAAGAATTACGAGTAACTAAGTTCATAGTTATTTAATTTACAGCGTGTTTCTTCCTGGTAATATCACATTAACTTAAAAATATATCAATAAATAATTAATAGTTCCGTGTTTCGAGAAATTATTATGATATTGGTCAAGGATGTGACTAGTGATGTTCCAATATCGATAAAACTTCCAATTAGTACCTACTAGGTACTTTATTAAAATAATCATAAAACATACAACCATTCGTTTAAACAGTTTTACAATTCTTCAGAGTCGATTTTATAGTTTGTTTGATTATACTATCATAATTATACTAATAGAATAGAATTATACTAACGTTATTCTAAAGTATCACCCTTCAAAAGATGCCCTCAAACGATGAAGGATCATATCGTGATTTGTGAGGTTCTAGAACCAAAAATTCTAAGATAAATGTGATATCCACCAACCCGCACTACACACACCGCAGACAGGATGCCTGTGTCCCAGCAGCAGGTTTTTTCTTAGCCTAAATTTGTGTCCCACTGCTGGGCAAAGGCCAATCCTTGCATTAGCATTATAGGCTGATTATAGTTTAGGTACCTATACCCTTCAAAAAGATAGAATGTCTATGGTGATTTTACATTTGACCAGTCATGTATTGTGCTCCTTGTTTATAGCAATATTTCGCCTACAGTAAGTGATGCTTACGTGACCTTTTACATATATTCCCATCATAAGGAAAACCAAATAGGCGGACGATAAAATTCTAAGAATTTGCGAACTTAAAATATAACAGGAAAAATACTAAACCAAATATAGGTATAAGCTACGCTTTTAAAAACATTCTCTTTCCTAGAATCTACTACTTAACTGTTTAAATCCAGATTTAGATCCATCGATATTTAAACCAGCTGTAATTATCGATAAATGATGCTTCATTTTAGCAACAACAACTTCAATACCTATGTACATAATCAAAATAATATAAATCCGTTTCGAATTTAAATAACACTTAAGTAATTAAACAAGTGAATCCATCTAACAGCTCCAAGTTTTAGTGAAAGTAGATACTGTTGCTCAACGATCATCGAACTGATAGCCACACTTACCATGACCGAGTGGTTACTACCCGGAACCACAGCGCAAAAAGTTAATTCGAAGAACCGAGAAAAGCTTTAGCTTTTTTTTGTATTTCTGTTCTGTGCTCATGATTATACATTTATTTTGTTTCCAGTTGATTATCTTTTTGTATGCACGTGTTTCTGTCACAAATCCTACCATTTTTACAATATTTTATTTAACTTGCCTTGTTGTTTTTTTTTTTTTGTATATACACCAAATTTTTAAGCTCCAAGTCTAGTTAGGTAGGTACTTGTTTTGGTGGTTAAAAGGTCAAGGTAAGGCTTGAATAGACTTTTTAACCTGGCTAAACAGAACAGATAAGCAGATTTTTTTCTAGTCTATAACGTTTAAAAGCTCGAGCAAACTATTAATAAACAATTTAAAGTTCATCAAAAACAAGGTGTTTTTTAAAACCATAATATACCTAAATCTCCTTTTTTTATTGATCTCCTGATTTCATTATATTATTCTTTTGTTGACCCACCATTTTGAAACAAAGAATAATGTTTACTTGGACACAGTTCGTGAAACACAAAATACAAAATAACAAAATAAAAAAGTGAGAAATAAGAACCTATTCAATAGTTTGAGAGCATAAAATAAACATACATAATAATAAATAATATGTACAAATAATAATATACATGTACATAATTATAATATGTATATATCGTTCATATTATACCTACCATATATCGCATAAAAAGAGGTACACAATTTCAATAATCACGTAAATTTTTTAAATCAGCCCCTATTTTCCCCCCTGGCGATGATTGTACAAAAACGCTGAAACCGTAATTTTTTATTTTTTACCAAAAGGATAAAATGTTTTAATTTTCATATCCCTAACTTGAGAAATGCTTTCCCATACAAACTTTCAAACCCCATAGCATTATTTTTTTGATAAAATGTCCTTCCCCAGGATGCCACCTATATCCTTGCCAAATTTTATCGAAATCTGTTCAGTGGTTTAAGCGTGAAAAGGTAACATACAGACAGAGTTACCTACTTTCGAATTTATAATAATAAATACTAGCTGCGCCCCGCGGTTTCACCCGCGTAAGTCTCGATATGTGGTATGATCGGGATAAAAACTACCCTTTGTCCCAAATTTAATCCAAATCTGTTCAGCCGTTTTAGCGTGAAAGCGTAACAAACAAACTACTTTCGCATTTATAATACTAGTTAGGATAAGTATGGCTAATGCGGTTGTCTCGAAACTGCTAAATGATCACTAAACTCTATAATATGTTCGTCATACAAAAAGTTAAGACGATAAACGTTCAATATGAACGTATAATTTTTTATTTTTTATTTATGACTTCAAAAAAATTGAAATAAAAAACGCATTTCCCACGATTTATTTTATTTTAATACACAGACGTCAGTGATACAAAGTCATGTAGACTTTGTATTACTGACGTCTGCTATATAATAAACCGGCCAAGTGCGTGTCCGACCAAGCACAACGAAGGGTTCCGTAGTTGGGATGAATTTATCCCAAGAACAAACTTAACATTCGAACAAACTGCAAATTTAAGTTGGTCGATTATTACTCGTTAACCTGTAAAGCCTACTTAGCTGTGAGAGTTTCCCTTTTAATTTCGTTATATATACTACTGCTGTGAACTTTTCACAAATCCAAGTACAACCATTTAGCTGGCAGGGCAATTGGGTAGCACTTGACTCTATCAAAAATTAATACTTTAAAGCTTAATATTTCTTAAACGTATTCCTGAATTGAAAAATGATTTTCACACACCCACTATTTTTGAACGACCTTTCCAACGATATACCACACTATGGGATAGGCGAGAAAAAAAAGATATCCCCACTTTACGTGTAGGAGAGGTATAGGCAATAAAAAAAATAAAACAAAAATATTTTACCACTCGGCGTGATTAATATGTAACCCATGCCAAATTACAGCTATCTAGTACTGACCGTCTCTGAGCTAAGCCGCGGATAGACAGACAGACAGACGGTCATGGCGAAACTATAAGGGTTCCTTGTTTACAACGGAACCCTAAAAAATTATCAAAGTAATTATCCTAACGGTTATTAAGACAAGATGAACCGGTTTACAAGTAAAAACTATAGTAAAACATTTAAACTTGTTTTAAATTTTTCAAATATTGACAGTAGAATTAAACTGGACATAGTGTAAAATAATTATTGTCCTTGCGCATTATTATTACCAGCCTATAATTTTCCTACTGCAGGGCAACGGCCTCTTCTCACACAGAGAAGGCACGCGCATTGATCACCACGCTTGCTCAAGACGGGTTGGCGATTTAAGACTTATACAAACTATAAGTCCACGTTTCCTCACGATGGAAAACACCGATGTCAGTAATGTTCAAGATAAATTCAGAAAGTACATAATGCAATGACAAAGTCACAATATTGGAATGCTTAAGAGGGAGAGGAGATGAGAGGCCTTAACGACTGGGCTATTAATGTAGATACAACCATCTTAGACCAAATAAAAACCAAGACAGTGCGATGCGAACAATACAATGAAACATGCCAAAACTACACCGCCGCTCTGTGCATACACGCTCACACGCACACATTTACAACCTTTTACAATGACACTACATTCAAACTACACCACACAAAGTGCACACATGTTTACGAAACCGGCTTCACTTCACTGTCTTGGTTTTTTATTTGGTCTGAGACAACCATAACAAACGATCTACTGCTAAAAGTAGCAAGCCTTTGCCCTGCACTGGGTCAACATAGGCTAAAATAAAATGAAATAAATAAATAAAAGTAGAAATCAGTAAATCTACTTGATATATCATAAACCTATTGGATTGACATACCTATATAGAGGTTTTTTATCCACACATTATATCGTTCCGGTTAATTCTACCCATAGAAAAAACTTATTGGTATGGCAGTAAATAACGAGTGACGCAAGTAAATAGATATAAAAACTGTTTTGATATATAAACGAGACTGTTTTGATATTGAAATAAATATCGCTTGACTTGATAATCAAGTCAGCCTATATTTGTTGCGCCTGATTTGGTTTCATCATATTTTATCGGAAATTTGATGGATTGCTCGTTGGTCTAGTGGTCACAAGCGCTACTGCTGAGCATGAGCTCCTGGGTTCGGATCCGGGATCGGGCAAAGTATTATTGTGTTTTCACAATTGGAATATCTCAGTAGCAGCCCGGAGCCTGGATTTGTGCCCGGTTGATGGCAATAGGCTCGCCCCTATTACATGAAACTTAAACAAAACTGGCGAAATGTGGGTGTACTATAGGTACACCACTGCCTAACCCTTCGAGGATTACAGGCGTGATGTTATTGTATGTGTGGATGTGCATTACTTAAAAATAAAATAAATTGCACAAAAGGCGTTAATATATGCAATAATAAATACATTTCACAACTGAGTGACATCTAGAACTAGAGGCTTAAAACAGCCGCTTTGGCAGAATCATAATGTGTTAGTGTTATGGCTCCTATTCACTATGCTGGCGGCATGGCCTTTTGCCGCGCGGCACGTACCCCCGGATTTTGCGCCTTCATTTCCTTTGCGATCCTTTATGCGGCTTTGTGCGGCAGGGCCGGGCGCGCAGCGGCTTGCCCGGCGGCATGGCCACTAAATAATTCTGAGTGGAGACAATGATTTATTACTTTATTTAATTTTGGATAAAACATAGCACAAAGTGCCTTAAATATTTAACTGTATTACATGTTAATAATGATACAAGAATCATGACGCAATCCCAGAGGGAACACTATCAACCACAGTAAAAAAATTGTGACAAATACCGATTGCCTTGAGCTGATAGAGCGCACGCGCCACCCGCCATCTTGGATAATACGTCACTTACGTCACAGATCAATTGTGTTATTTGTCAAGAATAAATTGTTTATTGTTATTATATTGTTTGCGTTCCAATTGATACCAGGAATTGATATATTATATGTAACGGACGCCGAGCATGTACCTGCACATATGTGTAACGGACGCCGAGCATGTAATATACATATGTGCAGGACGTCCAATGATAGTTATAAGTAGTAATATAAGAACCCTGTAATGATCGTACGTAATTCTAGGTCAAGTCGAGAGCAAGTTTGGACTTGACAAAACGCGTCAGAACTTGTCCGAACTTGTCCGACATCGAGACGCCATCCGCTTGTCTCTGATTGGTGGACCTAGGATTGCGTGCGATCACCATTTTGATTCCGAACGTGTATTGGATGACATGTTTTTAATAAAACACGATACCGCCGCTATTTGCGCTATCGTAGATTTATATAAGTATAGGGCAATCTTATTCATTTGTCGTAGTCATTCGTAGTCGATCATAGTCGTTTGTCGTCATTAGTAGTTTGTAGATCAAAGTAAAACAGTGTCGTAGTTCGAAATAAAACAGTGTGGATCGAAGTCGATCAAATCCAGTTAAGCTCTCTCAGTGTATAACGTGTATAAATAAACAAGAACGAATCAAACCAAGACATCTTTTATTGGGGAAATCCTGAAAAGAAAGAAAAATCAATACAGTCCACTTCAGTCTGGTCCTTCGAGCCGGATAATATTAAGAAGAAAGAACCCGCCTTCACCTGGTCACCGAGCCGACGTCAACGATCCGTCAACAGGATTAAACCTGCCCGTCAGTATTGCAGGCTTAAACCCGACGACACTGAACAGACGTCACCGAACCGACGTCAACGATCCATCAACAGGATTAAACCTGCCCGTCAGTATTGCAGGCTTAAACCCGACGACACTGAACAGACGTCACCGAGCCGACGTCAACGATCCGTCAACAGGATTAAACCTGCCCGTCAGTATTGCAGGCTTAAACCCGACGACACTGAACAGACGTCACCGAACCGACGTCAACGATCCATCAACAGGATTAAACCTGCCCGTCAGTATTGCAGGCTTAAACCCGACGTCACCGAACCGACGTTAAGGATCTGTCAGTAACAGGATTAAACCTGCCCGTCAGTATTGCAGGCTTAAACCCGACGTCACCGAACCGACGTCACTGAACCGACGTCACCGAACCGACGTCATCGATCCGTCAGTAACAGGATTAAACCTGCCCGTCAGTATCGCAGGCTTAAACCCGACGTCACCGAACCGACGTCACTGAACCGACGTCACCGAACCGACGTCACCGAAGCCAAAGAGTCGCCGACTGAAGCCGTGCCGGACGTGCCGATCCGAACCAGTACGGGATCGACCGAGCCGAGCCGAAGTGTCGCCGACTGGTAGACGAACCGACGTCACTGAACCGACGTCACCAAACCGACGTCACCAAACCGACGTCACCGATCCGTCAGTAACAAGATTAAACCTGCCCGTCAATATCGCAGGCTTAAACCCGACGTCACCGAACCGACGTCACCGAACCGACGTCACCGAAGCCGAAGAGTCGCCGACTGAAGCCGTGCCGGACGTGCCGATCCGAACTAGTACAGGATCGACCGAGCCGAGCCGAAGTGTCGCCGACTGGTAGCCGAACCGACCCGAACGTGCCGACCCGTACGTGCCGACCCGATCGTGCCGACCCGAATTGAACGAAAATTTATAAAAAGGGACTTAGAAGATGGTGGTAACAAGGAGCCAAGGGGACACAGCAGAGATGGAGGAACAGCGCCGCATCCAGTTGCAGCAAGAAACGCGACGCAGGGACCAGGAGCTAATTGAACGAGAGCGCCAAAGAAGACTCTCACTGGACCCGCCGGCGTCACCATTCTCCAAGCCAGCAGCCACCAGCACAGCAGGACCTTCTGGGATTCAAGTAACAACAACTGCAGTTCAACGATTGGGATCACCAACCAGGTCAGTCAGGTCACAACGGTCGACCACTAGTGTAACCACGCGGCTACGGATAGTGGAACTGGAGGCAGCCGAGAAACTAGCCACCATAACAAGAAGGGAGTTGGAGCTGGAAGCGGACCTAGTCAAGAAACGACTAGCCGTTGAAGTGTCAGCTATCAACGACGATGAGAGCGTGCATGAGCCGGGACCCGCCCCTCCTCGTGAAGAACCACATCAGAAGGTGGATGAATGGCTGAGGACAAACCCCCTCAGCACACGGGGGGAGGAGGCACGGGTTGAAGAAGGAACTCACGAAGAACAGAAACAGCTGCGATTCGAAGTTCAACGTGCGAGATCGCTGACTCCGACAAGGAACAGGAACAGCATCGAGCACCTGGCAGCCACGTTAGAGAAGATGGCGAGGCCCAGGCCTCGACACATGGACCTGCCAACGTTTTCCGGAGCGGCCAACGAGTGGTTGCCGTTCAAGGCAGCAGTACGAGACACGACCGGTATGTACCAGATATCAGCAGCAGAAAACATCCAGCGACTGAGGAGCTGCCTCAGGGGAGACGCAAGAGACGCCGTGGCAGCCCTTCTGCATACGGCCACAGATCCAGATATCATAATGAAGACCCTTGAGCAGTGCTTCGGAAGACCCGAAGTAATCATCGACAAAGCGCTGGAAGACCTCAAGAAGCTGCCAAAACCGGGTGCATCAGCGGCCGAACTCAATAGCTTCGCGATCAAGCTGCAGAACATCATCTGCGTGCTGACAACGATCGACCGAAGAGGATACTTATTCAACCCCCTGATGACAAGAGAAGTGTTGGACAAGCTGAGCCCGCATATCCGATCCCGATGGTGCGACTACGCCTACGATCATGAAGGGACAACGGACCCAGAGATTGTCGTCATGTCTCGCTTCCTGATACGCGAAGCGGACAGAGCATTACGGTACACGTACGCTCCGGCTACGTGCGCTGCGCCACAGAAGAAAGAAACCAGGCCAACCATAATGCTGAAGAAAAAGGCGAGCGTGTTCAACACTACTGCAGGAGCGGAAGAACAAAGTGATAAGTGCCCCAAATGTGAACAAGCTCACATCCTGACGCAGTGCCCCAAGTATAAGGCGCTAGCGATAGAAGAACGTTGGAGGTTCTTAAAAGAAAAAGGGATATGCTTCAAGTGCATCCAGAGGCGACACAGGCGCATAAGCTGCAAAGCCAAACTATGCGGAGTGGATCAGTGCAGCCGACCACATCATGCGACCCTCCATCAAGTGAAGAAGGAAGATCCAAAGCCAGCGGAACCACCAAAAGAGGAAGCGGTCATGTCAATAGCGCCGCGCCTGGCTGCTGGATCAAAAACAGTCCTGCTTAAGATGTGCCCTATCGTCATGGCCGGACCACGAGGGGAGGCGAGGACATATGCTCTCCTGGATGAAGGAGCCACCATCACCCTCGTCGACAAGGACCTGGCGGAGAGCATCGGAGCAGTAGGACCGTCGCAACCACTTCACCTAAACGGGGTCAACATGTCGCAGCAAGAAATGGAGAGTCAGCTGGTGAACGTGCAAGTCAGAGGGCTGAAGAACAATGACAGCTACAAGGTCAGAGCGAGGACCATGAAGGACCTTCGACTGCACCAACAGTCTATTCCAGACACGCTATTGGACTACGAGCATCTAAGGGACCTGACACCAGAAGAGGTGTGTTATGAGAAGGCACGCCCCGGGCTTCTAGTGGGGACAGACCACTGGGAGTGCATCGTGTCCCGCGAGCTCCGAGTCGGCGGCCCTAACCAACCAGCCGCATCAAGAACACTGCTAGGATGGGTGGTGCACGGAACAGCACCACGCAACGCCATCTACCAAGAAGGGAACGTGCTGCACATCTACGAACCCGACCGAACGACGGGAGCGTGCAGCCAGGAACTCCACGACTTAGTCGAAGGCCATTTCAAGATTGACTCACTCTGCATACAGGGGAAGCCGAGAATCAAGGAGGCGGATCTACGGGCCATCGAGATAGTCGAGACAACCACAAAGAAGACTAACGCCGGGTATGAGATAGGACTGCCATGGCGACGGGACGACGTCACCATGCCGCCGAGCTACGGGCAAGCATTCCGACGGCTGAGAAGAATCGAGCAGAAGATGGACGCAGATGCAGAGTTCGCGGTCGAGTACTCCAAGCAGATCGCCAACCTGTTGGACAAGGGGTACGCGACGCGGTGCGACGGATCTGAAGAGAGCAGCGCCATCTGCTGGTACCTGCCACACTTTGCCGTGCAAAATCCGAACAAGCCCGGCAAGCACAGGCTGGTGTTCGACGCAGCAGCGAAGAGCAACGGCGTGTGTCTGAACGACGAACTGCTGGAAGGACCCGATCTACTACTGTCGCTGCCAGGAATCCTCTTCCGATTCCGAGAGAAGGCGGTGGCGATCACAGCGGACATACAGGAGATGTTCCTAAGGATCAAGATCAGGCCGGAAGATCAACCAGCGCAGCAGTTCCTGTGGAGGGGCAACGAACGAGAACAGCCTCCGAAGAAATACAAGATGATCAGCATGATCTTCGGCGCCGCAAGCTCCCCGTACATGGCCCACTACGTTCGCAACCACAACGCGGATGTATACGGGCAGGAGTGTCCACGTGCGCTGGAAGCCATCAAGAGGAGTCATTATATGGATGACCTAGTGGCCAGCTACGAAAATACCGAGGAAGCTTGGAAGACGGTCGAAGAGACAAGAGTGGTACACGCACACGCGGGATTCACGCTACGAGGATGGAGCTCCAACGACAAGACGGTGCTACGCGACGTGCCTACGGAGCTACACGCCACCTCTCCCACACAACTGGGGGGAGAACAGCCCGAGAGCAAGATCCTGGGGCTGTATTGGAACGCGGAACGAGATGAGCTGGGATTCAACACATCGATGAATCGAGTTCCAGCCGAAGTACGATCAAGAACCCGCGCACCGACCAAGCGTGAAGCCCTCAGCGCTGTAATGTCCATCTACGACCCGCTGGGATTGCTGAGCCACTACACCATACGATCGAAGATAATACTGCAGAGCTTGTGGCGACTCCAAATAACGTGGGATGAGCAGGTACCGGAGGAAGAAAACGAGCTGTTCGCGTCTTGGCTCGCCCACCTGAACGAGCTCACCCAGCTTCGACTGCCGAGATGTTACCTGACGAAGAAATATGAGCGCATCGACCTACACATCCTGTGCGACGCCAGTGAACAGGCCTACGCGACCGTGGCCTATTGGAGAGTGAAGAACGTCGATGGAAGCGTGAACGTCACATTGGTGGCCGCCAAGGCCAAGGTAGCGCCTCGTCGGGTCCAGACGATACCCCGTCTGGAGCTGCAAGCAGCGGTCATCGGAGCGAGACTGGCCGATACCATCAGGAAGGAGCATCGCATCGACATCGGCCAGACGACCTACTGGACGGACTCTACGACCGTGGTACACTGGATTCACCACGACGTGCGACGATACACGCCATTCGTCGCGCACCGGCTAGGAGAGATCGCCGAGCTGACCAAGAAAGAAGAATGGCGCTGGCTGCCCACAGCTAGCAACATTGCCGACGATGCCACCCGGCTTGTCGACACAGCCATTAATGAAACAGACCGTTGGTTCCAGGGGCCGGACTTCCTGTTCCTACCTGAAGAACAGTGGCCCACGGCGACGGCGAACGAACAAGAGGATGAAGAGGTCCTCCACATCACCGAGAAGGCGGAACAAGACAGCTGGCTGCCAACCCCAGCCCGTTTTTCCAAATACGAGATTTTGGTAAGGGCTACCGCACGAGCAATCGCCTTCACCGACATCTGCAGGAAGAAAGCAACAGCGATGGAACATCGTCATATCCAGCGCGCCGAGGCCGAGCTGATAAAGCAAGCTCAAGAAGACAGCTTCGGGGATGAATTAAAGAAAATCCGGTCTGCTCGTCCACTGATGAAGACGAGTCGATTGTATCGACTGGATCCAGTGCTGGAAGATGGTGTCCTGAAGGTGCGAGGCCGGATCGAGGCCTCTTCCGCGCCGACCGAAACAAAGCGACCAATCATACTGGATGGCCGCCATCAGTTAACCAAGCTCCTCGTTCTGCGGGAGCACTGCGCTGCGGGTCACGCCAACAGGGAGCGCGTGACGAACGACCTACGGCAGCGGTACTGGGTCATCCATTTGCGACCCACGGTACGCGCCGTAGAGAAAAACTGCGCCTTCTGCCGGAGACGCCGAGCAACGCCGCAGCCACCAGCTACAGGGGACCTGCCACACGCCCGCCTTGACCCGTTCCACCGCCCGTTTACTAACTGCGGGGTGGACTACTTTGGGCCAATGATGGTCAAGGTGGGGCGCCGCCGAGAGAAGAGGTGGGGCGCACTTTACACGTGCCTCACTTCCCGCGCCGTGCACATCGAGCTCGTCACATCACTCTCCACCGACTCAGCAATCATGGCGCTGAGACGTATGGCTGCGCGCAGAGGCTGGCCAAGGCTGATGTACTCCGACAACGCGACCAACTTCCGCGGGGCAGATCAAGAGCTTCGCAACGCCTACACCGAGTGGATGCCTGCCCTGCAAGACGAGGGGCTACTGCATCGAATGGAGTGGCGCTTCATACCTCCTGGCGCGCCCAACCAAGGCGGCGCGTGGGAGCGAATGGTTCGCTCCGTGAAGACAGCTCTCAGCGTCACTCTGCGAGAGAAGGCACCGGCAGAAGAAGTCCTGAGAACTCTACTAACAGAAGCCGAGTTCTCCATCAATGCAAGACCGCTGACCCACGTCAGCGTGAACCCCAGCGACCCGGAGGCCCTGACCCCAAACCACTTCTTGTTGGGGTCATCAGACGGGCTACCGACGACGGGACCCTGCGACGAGGCCGACAGAAGAACATGGCGAGTTAGTCAAGCACTCGCTGACCACTTCTGGCGACGCTGGCTACGCGAGTACCTTCCCACCCTGGTACCTCGCGGCGAGCCACAGAACGACGTGCGACCGATGCAGGCTGGCGACGTGGTCCTCGTGGTCGACAACACGCTGCCCCGGAACACCTGGCCGATGGGAGTCGTCGAGCGCACACACCGCGGACCAGACGGCGGCATCCGAGTCGTCGAGGTGCGCACCAGAACCGGCACCTTCCGGCGTCCCGTGAGCAAGCTCGTCGTCGTGATGAAGAATGAAGAGGCTACGCGGGCTGCGCCGGGGGGAGGAATGTAACGGACGCCGAGCATGTACCTGCACATATGTGTAACGGACGCCGAGCATGTAATATACATATGTGCAGGACGTCCAATGATAGTTATAAGTAGTAATATAAGAACCCTGTAATGATCGTACGTAATTCTAGGTCAAGTCGAGAGCAAGTTTGGACTTGACAAAACGCGTCAGAACTTGTCCGAACTTGTCCGACATCGAGACGCCATCCGCTTGTCTCTGATTGGTGGACCTAGGATTGCGTGCGATCACCATTTTGATTCCGAACGTGTATTGGATGACATGTTTTTAATAAAACACGATACCGCCGCTATTTGCGCTATCGTAGATTTATATAAGTATAGGGCAATCTTATTCATTTGTCGTAGTCATTCGTAGTCGATCATAGTCGTTTGTCGTCATTAGTAGTTTGTAGATCAAAGTAAAACAGTGTCGTAGTTCGAAATAAAACAGTGTGGATCGAAGTCGATCAAATCCAGTTAAGCTCTCTCAGTGTATAACGTGTATAAATAAACAAGAACGAATCAAACCAAGACATCTTTTATTGGGGAAATCCTGAAAAGAAAGAAAAATCAATACAGTCCACTTCATTATATATGCGTTGTTTTTTTTTTTTTGTGAAGCTGTGTTTTTTCGTATTCCTTCTTGTTATCATAGCCATCGTTATCACTGGCAGCTTTGTTCCACCCAGTATTGGCTGAAGGCCTACTCCCTTTTGTGTCATGCTTCCCTGCTATCTAATTACGCAACATATTTTCGTAAACGATAACGACTAATCTGTTTCATTTTGACGGTTCAACAATATTCATTGCGTTGATTACGTTGTTAAGCAGATTTTTTTTTCGAACTTATGAAGCAATGGTTTAGCAATCTGTTTCAAAACGATCCAAATTCTGATAGATCGTGTATTACGTAATTAGAGTACTGGTCTTTGAGAGTCTTATCCAGGTGTGAGTTCAAAACTCCTCTACTGTCTCGGGCAATAATTTATTAAACATTTCTTTAAGTTTAAAGTTCGTTAAAATATTGGCCAAGTGCGAGTCGGACTCGGTTCTTGTATGGGGATCCCCTTTAATTTTTAATTTCATTTTAGTTTAATTTTTTTTTTATTATAGCAGCAATAGAAATAGACAATCTGTGAAATTTTCTATTGTCTATCTATTAAAGTTCATGAGATTCAGCCCGCTGACGGACAGACAGCGGAGGCTTAGTAATAGAAAGGTTCCGTTGGGCACCCTTCCCTGAAAAAGAAATCATAAATATTATGACTTCACCCTAGTCATAGTTTTCGTTTTCGAATTCTTAAAGGCATTAATTCGACATCGAAGACATACTAATATGTGATCTCATTTATCAGATGACAAACGCAAATTGTTAACTGGTCGTAATCAATCCAAATCAGGCATCAGCCTGGCTGATCATGTGACGTGTTCAAATTAGCACCCGTTAGGACTAGGTGTTTCTTGTAAAATAGAAGATTTGTGCAAAAATCGTAAATACCTATATCATAGCCTGGATATTGCCTTGAGCTTACGTGCGTACGGCTCAAGGCAATATCCACGCTATGATTAAATTTATATCGACTATTTTACACAAATCTTTTGTTTTTAGGTATTTACGATTTTTTACTAGTAAGTAACCAAGTATGACTTGATAGGGTATACTATTTCTTTAATAACTAGTAGAAGGTATTTATTCGTATTCTACTCACTTAACCTAACTTTATTGAATCTTAGTTGTCACCTGTATTCCCAACTAGCTTCTGCTCGCGACTTCGTCCGCGTGAAATTTCTTGTTCTCCTGTCGCATCGCATCGCCCGCCCGTGCTATTAACTTTTCAGCTTTATTATTAATATTAGATAGAGGTAGGCTTGGAAGAGGTGTATAGTAGGACGTATAATTTACAACCACATTTTACCAGCTGTGTTAAAATCCCATGAAATAGGGAGCGAGCCTATTGCCAGTAATCTAGCACAAATCCATACACTGCTGGTACTAAGAATTTCGTAATGTCTAACCCGTACACCCCACGTTTGCTGAGTACTAGAGTCAATTAATAATTGTATGATCCGTTCCCAGACATACCAGGTATTTTTTTGATAATTCGATTAGTGATTACAGAATCATACATTCGGGAAGCTGCATCTTCATGACATAATCTTGCAAAAGATATATACGGTAATCTTTACGGAAACTGTTCCCCAAGGTCTTGCAAAAAGATTAGATTAAGGTGTACTTCTTTGACTTGTAACTTTACATGACATACATGACATAACATGAAGAATCTAACTTAGTCGGCATTGAAATATGTGATAGGATATCAATCTATTGCATTTTGCAAGGACTTAGCAATCGTAACACTTAGACAGACCTTTTGTTTACAGATAAGATATTTTATTTGGTAATCGAATGTAGGGTATGTTCGTGTGGCCGCCCTGTGGCCACAAAAGTGTAATTCTACAATTCTACAAAATGGTCAAATTGTAGAAAATATTGCGTAACACAGAAATTATAAATAATTATGTAAATTGTAGACTTGTCACTACAATTTACATAATTATTTGTAAGGTTAATTCGTCATAATTATGTGGCTAAGGCCCACTTGCGCATTAACAGCTAACTCGGAGTTAACAGCTAACTCAGGGTTAATCCAATAATTCTCTTTGAATTAACCCTGAGTTAGCTATTAACTCCGAGTTATTTAGCTAACCCATAATCTCGCAAGTGGGCTTAAGAGTGTTGTGGTACAGACACTTGTAAGATTTATTTGGTTAATTGTAACTTGTAAATTGTAATTGTAAAGTTTTGTGATATTTAGCTTTGATTTTTTATTTTTTTTCTGATTGCTGCCTTCACGGTCTACTTAATTTGGTTTATATGCTTGTGCTAATTAAAATATGTTGCCGATTTTCATTCGAAATCCTGAGATGGTGGAATAAAATTCTTATCTTTTTACGAGGTTTATACAGAACAGTAAACAGAATTTCTAAAACCAATGAATCCCTATTTCTTGGCCAAACAGACTATTGATGTATACAACTATGTTCTTACTGTCCGTCGGCAAACTTCGTGTTTCGTCAGTCGTCGGATTTCTATCAGTTGCTCTTTGCACTTGGTGTTTGTACGTATGACTCCTACCGCTGCGCCCGCGTTGCCGTCACCCATAATTAACAAAGACAAAAGTTGTACTGTACCTATTTTTGCCATCAAGTAGGGTTGAAATTAAAGCTCGTACAGACCAGCGCGACGCGACGCCGCGCCGCGACACGAACAATACAATTTCTAAAAAAACTTGACGGTATAACAATAACCGGTGTCGCGTCGCGCTGTCGCGTCGCGCTGGTCTGCACGAAGCTTTAGGGTCTGAAATTGCAGGAAACATACACTTAAGATTCATCAACTTTGACTTACGGTGGTAGTCACAATCCATATATGTAAGGCTCGATTTAGGCGACTAGATTTGATATTATATTTGGACCATCTGACATTCCTGATATAAAAGTTTATATTCATTAAACGACCACAGTTTCTCTGACCATGTTGAGTAGGTATTGAAAAAGATGGCAACAAGTATCCCATCGAAGACTTAATAAGATATTACTCAACTATTCTCTTTGAATCAGTAGTAAAAGGAATTGGTGTCAAACGACAAACCTGAACGGCGATCACATGACTTGCCGTTTCACAATACATATCCTGACTGTGATATTATAAATGCGACAGAGAGTTTGTTTGTTACGCTTTCACGCTAAAACGGCTAAACGAATTTAGATGAAAATTAGCACATGGGTAGACCATGACCTAGATTGTGATATAGGATTCTTTTTATCCCGATATTACCACGGGATCGAGACTTATGCGGGTGAAACCGCGGGGTGCAGCTAGTTACCTATAGTCTGATCAATACAAATATATAGGTGCATTTAATAAGCACTAATTTATTTTAAAAGGCTTACTAACTAAATGCAAACACAGCATTAGTACGACAACACTAATCTACTGCCGAGCCTGAGGTCCTGGTTTCGATTCTCGGGTAGTGTTATTGGGTTTTGCTATCTGGAATTTTTCAGTAGCAACCTGGCATCTGGATTTGTGCCCGGTTGATGGCAATAGGGTCGCCCCATATAACTGGCGAACTGTGAGTGTGCTATAGATACACCTCTGTCTAACCCTTAGGGGAATACAGGAGTGATGTTATGTTACTTCCACCACCATCATCCACACGTCTGCGGAGTTTTGCTGGAGCTAATTTAATTTGACCCTGTGCGACCGAGCTCTGCTCTGGTGAAAATAGAGGTTGCTCATTTAATCGTACAGGATAGTTCATACTAATTCCATGCTGCCATGATAGTAGGTACTTACTAATTCCATGCTGCCATGTAATGACATTCTTGAGACATATTATTCTAAAGTTTGGGCGACCGAGCTCTGCTCGGATGAAAATACGGAGAAAACGAATTTTCCCAGATATGAGACCTGGCTAGATTGATTTTTCGCCCCCGTAAACCCCTTGCAATGCAACTTTCATTAAAATCGTTAGAACCGTTTTCCAGAACGTGATTACAAATATATATTTACACAAATATTGCTCGTTTAATAGTATAGGATAACTACCTGCCCGCCCCGAGTTCGCACGGGTAGCACTAAGTACCTCACTAAGTACCTACCCTAATACCTACCCTACCCACCCTACCCACCCCACCTACAATAAACCTACCCTACCCACCCTACCTACCCTACATTTCGCAGGTTCTGTTTAAGTCCCATGTAATAGGGGGCGCGCCTATTGCCATTAACCGAGCACAAATCCAGAATCCGGGTTGCTACTGAGAAATTCTAGATGGAAAAAACCAATAACACTTTGCTCGACTCGGTAATCGACTACAGAACGTCATACTCAGCAGTAGCACTTGTGACCACTGGACCAACGAGACAGTTAATTACAAGCAAAATCTATAAATCAGTATAACATACCTACAATAACATGTACTCACTTTTGATTATTGCATGTTTATGAATTAATAGGTAAATAAACGTTTCACCGTGTGAATCCACGTGATAGTTTATATTATCATAATATTATCACTGGCTACACGTTTTAAAGGAATGCCGTTAAATAAAACAGTTATGTTAACCGCCGTCATAGGACCGGTACCAAAAGGGCCGGAAAACGTTATAAAAATTGTTATTTATTCAGTCATAAATCTAAACAAATATTATAAAAAGAAAAGATTAGATTTTTTGAATGATTTAATTTTTGTTTGTAATGAAATAACTCAAAAACTACTGGACCGTTTGTAAAAATACTTTCACCATAGAATGCTTTATTATCACTGAGTAACATAGGCTATTCATAAAGATATCACTAGTAAGAAATTATTAAATGATAGGTTGGTAGGTAGACCGGTTTAAGGAAGCACCCAGAATTGAATACAATACCTACCTATTCTTGTTTATAAATGCTGTTTTCTTTATTCCAAAATTGTAAACAAAATCAATAAAAATTGTTCAGTACCTATTTAAAAATTAAACGTAATTTTTTTCTTCATCTCTTTAATTAAAAAATACTTAATTGTTCTGTTTAATCTGCAAATATCAAATCACTATTACAGGACACTAAAATAACAAAATGGCCATGTTCTTTGAAAAATAATAAACATAAAAACATAATTTTCTACAGAATTTCCAAACTGGTCGGAGCCGATTCTCAGATATTTAGTGGCCAGTAGCGAGTCATGCGCAAATTAAAGGCTTAAGAACTCAAGGCTCTATTTTAATATTAAAGTTATCTATATTTTTGTTAAGAAAACAGTTAGTTGTTTTATTGCCAAACTTAAATGGCAGTGGGCAGGGCACATTGCTTGCAGAACAGATGGCCGATTGGTCCGAAATGAGCTGGTGAAGGGCGCAGGAATCCGCTGGATGCGGGAAGCACAGAACCGGTCGAAGTGGCGATGCTTGGGGGGGCCTATGTCCAGCAGTGGACGTCTTTAGGGTAAAATTTTGATGATGACGATGATAGTTTTGTAACTCTAGCCACGTAGTACCACCTACACTACTTATTGTAATTAATTAATCAATCTTTGTTTTAAATACAATCGGATTGTGTGTTCCACTTTCTTCTCATTTGTAAATAGAGTCAAGGTAGCTCAAAGCTTAAAGTGACTCCTTTTTTGATCCTTAGAAGCACAGAAGAGGAAAGATTCCGAATCACTAACATTCCTAAATGTTCCTAATGTAGAAAATAACTTTGTGTTTTAGTCTTCTTCTTCTTTTCGTGTGGTTAGTGACTAAAATGGTGTCAGAGCTTTAAAGCCGCTCATAGGCCTCTGACTTGGCTTCGTATGCCGTCGAGAAATATCTCTCAGGCATGCCGGTTTCCTTACTATCTTTCTCCATTTTTGAAGCAAGAGAAATTATACAATACGCACATATCCGACCCCATTTTATGTCCAGAAAATCACTGTCCATTCCAAGGTTGTCTGGAAGAGATCGCGTAAGCGATAAGGCCGCCCATTGTAAATTTTTAGTGTATTACTTTTTCTTTATGTAATGTATAATCTGGTGTACAATAAAGTATATATAAATAAATAAATAATAAATATCCGAAAAGTCAGAGGTGCGTGCCTTGGGGGCGAACTCGAAGCTGTAATCCAAAAGAGTATTATTTTTCGTATTATCTCCGTTAGTAACAAGTTTTTACCTTATTACCTGTCAATAACAAATAAAAAAATACAATACGGAAGTCTATAGCAACTAGCAATATACAACGATACAACGTATTATAACTACATAATTTTTTTAGACGCACGACGCTAAAAACAAATCAAATTATTGCAATAAATTTTTGAACTAACAAAAAAAAGCACTTAACAGGTCAATGATTCGGCAAGTCATCTATACAGGAAAACGAAATACTGCCAAGATAGAAAGGGCTTAGTTAATAAGGTTGAATTTGCCCTGTTTTAGCTTTAAATATTGAGTAACATACTAGGCAAAGTTAATGGCACGTCATCATTCTCATAATTTCAGCCGAAAAACGTCCACTGCTGGACATGGCCTCCCCCAAGCACCGCGATTCCTGCGTCACGTAGTCTGTGTCACGGATGACCAAGGAACTTAATGTAGTACATACAAATTCCATGCGTATAACTTTATAGTTGAACATTTTAAAACCATCTTTGCATTGTATTAAATCAATCTCCTTTGTATTATATAATTGCAGAGCACAGGTGTGAGTAGTACTCACTAAAGAGCTAACATTTACCGGATAATACGTCTTTTATTGACTTGAATGTGCCCTGGCGGCTATGAGTATGTCATGCTCACTCAGATATCTCGCTGACGGTGGCGCGTGTGTTGGATCATTTAGCTCCCTTCAAAATGGTTGAGCTGAATGGTGCTGATCCATGCGTCATGTTCGTGAACGGGCGCCGTCAGTTGGGACTGGTCAACTCTTAGCGGCCATGGCTGATTAATTTTTTTGAATTGTTCTTTGTTTTATCTTTCTATTACGGACGCTTCTAACGTGCACGTCTTTCTACATTGTTCTCACATGTATAATTTCAACATGAATGATGTAACCAATACTTTGAAACAATTTATTTTATTTAAAAGAGTGTCCGTGGAGTTTCTTGCCCGTTCTTCTCCATAGGTACCTACGCTTTGGAATGGGCAACTAGCTTCATATTTTTGACTGGCCGATTCCTTGACAATTCAAAAGTGCCTATAATGGTTTAATTGAAATAAATGCTTTGAGTTCTTTGAGTTTTTGAGTTTTGAGTTATTTTGATATTACTAGCTTCTGTCCGTGACCTCATAACCTTCCTCAAGGATTGGGTTATCCAATGCAAAAATAATTTTCAAATCTGACGGGTAGTTCCGGAGATTAACCCCTACATACTAACATACAAATTACTAAAGGTATCTGTTTAAAATATTAGTATAGATTGTTTCAGATGACAAAGTTTCAGAAGAATACTTGCAAAAAAAGTTTCTAATACTTTAAATATTAGAGTTTTTATAAATTTTACTCGTTATTTATTTTTACACACACCCAAAATCACGCCTGTAATCCTCGAAAGGTCAGACAGTTGGGGGATGGTTGGTGGGTGTTGGGATTTAGTCAGTTAAGTTTAAGTCCCATGTAAGGGTCGTACAGACTAGCGCGACTTGTAGCGCGTCGCGACACCGGAAATATTTCTACCGTGAATTTTTCTTCGAAATTGTTTTGTTACAGTCGCGTCGCGCCAATCTGCACGACGCTTTTAATAGCGGACGAGCGAATTTTTTAAATGTCTATTTACGTACTTAGCTATATTTCAATGGGCCAATGAACAGTATTGACACTTCCCATAGGTTCAAAAAACAAGTTGTTAATCTTGACGGATTAACAACTTGTTTCGCTCGATCGTCATGCGAACATCAATGTTATTTCGTCTCGGACAGTGCGCAGCGTGAAGTAAGAAATTATGGCATCGTCTCAATCAATACATTATACAAATAATTATATCTAATAATATATTTGGTCCTTACTCACTCAATCATTCATTCACTCACTGACTGGAGTCAGTCAGTGAGTGGGTGAGATGGAGTCAACGCCCAGGCCTAAACCTTGGACCTAGAAAGCTAAAACTTCGCATAGAGTTACCCATTATGATGTAGACAAGGAATAAGAATTTTTCGAAATTCCCACGACATAGGTTATATAGGGCGGATGAAGTTGCTGACAAATAATTAGTCATACCTTAACGATATTTCCACTATGGAAAATGATTATCAAAATAACAAACAACCTGAACCATGGTCGCATTATCGATGGTTCAAAAAAGCAATCTCTTGGTCAAAGAAGCATAAACAAAATACTTAATTCATATTTATTTATTTTGTCTTTTATTTGGTATTATAGGTGCTAATAGTTAAAACTAAAGCTTTTAAAACAATCGTAGAAAAAACTGTTTACTTCATAGATATTTTTTGCCTTGACGCACTCTGAGAAAAATATGTCAATTAGTTTTATAAAATCAATAATAGTAATTGCAAAATATAGCTGTCAATAACTGAGTCACATTGTTTAATAAAGATTATGCAACACGTGGTATTAGTGGGGTTATAGAAACTAAGATAGGTGCCTACGTTTCAACCGTCCAGTTCGTATCTTATAGGACGTTCAAAAAACATAATCATATAATAACGAATACCTACTACTATACTCATAATGCAAGCACAAATCTATTCTCGAATAACTACGCAAAAGAGATAGGCTATCTACGATCTGATACAAAAGGTTTCTCGGTTACTTTGGACATTGACTGTCGGGAACCGAATAACATTGAAAAGCGGTGATGTGAAAAGACCTCGCGGCCGGTCACCTCACCGCTGCACGCTGGTCAGACCAAGTAACCGCCCTCACTGGACTCTCTGTTACGACAGCCCTAAGAGAAGCGGAGAACCGAACGAAGTGGGAGAACATCATACATAAAGTCACGAAGGCCTTTCAGGAACACGACCTTCAGTAAAGAAGGACGCGACCAAGAAGAGATACTCGTATTTCAAGTGTTACCACTGACATCACCTGTTTTAAACGATAATATCTTAAACATTTTATTATCAACACTTCCCATTTATCTTCAGTTCATTCGTCACGCTATCGGTCAATCACGTTCATTCACTGACAAGAATCGGTCACGTACTACGCAGCACGCACCGATAGTGTAAAAAAAGTATGCAAATTGTTTGTGGTTTTACTTGCATTGCTTCCTTTTCCTGCTTTTTTTTTCTTGAGTCGTAACTAGCATGTGCCTTTTCAATATCATTTAGTATCTTTGTACTTTCTCGACTGCTCCGTTGGTCTGGTGGTCGCAAACGTAACTGCTGAGAATGGGGTCCTCGGTACAGTTCCGAGGTCGGCCAAAAGTGTTATTACGTTTTTCCATTAGGAATTTCTCAGTAGCAGCCCGTAGTTTGGAAGTTGGCGGTGTGATACCCCCGTGCTACGGAACGCACGCCATTGGACCTACGCTTGATCTCTCTCCGGTCTTGTTGGATGGAAAGTGCTCTGCGTCTGCGCACACACTTGAGCACTATAATAACTCCCGCATCGATGTTGGAGACATGAGATTGATCGCCGTGGCCGAAATGGACCTTGAGCAGAAGACTAGCACAGGTATGAGTGAGGGAGAAGACAGTCTACATAGCCGAACTTCGTCTTATACATAACACCAGGCCTGTGTGTCCCCGAAGGATAACACTTTTTACAAGTTACAATTCACAAATTTGTAAATCTTACAAGTGTCTGTACCACAAAACTCTGCAACAATTGTAACGGAAAAACCTTACAAATATGTAAATTGTAGTGAAAAGTCTACAATTCACGTGTTTGTAATTTCTGAGTTACGCAATATTTTCTACAATTTAACCATTTTGTAGAATTGTAGACTTGTAAAGTAGTACCGATAGTAGGTACACCCACATTTCGTCAGGATAATAGACATCAACTGGGCACAAACGCGGGCTTTGGGCTGCTACAAGAAATTCCTGATGTAATAACACTTTTCGGACAAAGTATTATGACATCAGGAATTTCTCAGTAGCAACCCAAAGTCCGTATTTGTTGTTCAGATTGAAATCTGGGAATCGAACTCAAGTTCTCACGATCAGCAACCGCGTTTGCGACCACTACACTAATGAAACAGATACAACTTGATGTGACATAATCTATCTATTTATCTATATACTTAAATGAAAATTAAATTTTGTTCGTTGGTAAGCGCATCTTGAGAAAGGCAGGACCCGTTTGAGGAGGATTGTGCAATTTTTTGTTTTAAAATATTCGTAATAAATAGTCCGAATTAAGTTTTTATGGAAAGAAAAAATTGAAATATTTCCATTTCGGGAAAAACTGAATGTCCTTTTTCTATGGGATTTTGTATAAAGTATAGCAATTTGGACAGGACGAAGAGTCAGTCAGCTAGTAGATTAAAACATGTCAAAATAAGTTTTATTGTTACCCCCAAATCTAATTATTTCTATTTATACTTGGAATTGACAGATTTCCTTATTGCTTTAGGCATTGTTTTTTTTACAATCTTTTTTTATGTTTGGGAAAACTTCAAATCTATTATTAAATTATCGCTCACTAAAATGCTGTCCTATCAGATTGACTTGAAAATCGAATCACTTTCCATTCAAGTTTCATTTATTTTCCATTTGCTTTCGAATGCATTTATACTATATACTATATTACTATAATAATTATTTCAATATTTATTTAACGGATTATGTACACACATATAAACAGACAAGAAAAAAAGGAACGGAAAAATACGTACACAAGGTGATGCTTATTTCTAAAGAAATCTCTTCCAGCATACCTGCGATAGGAAAGTAGACAAGTAGAGATGTAGACAACGTGTGTAAGAGTAGAAGAGAAAATAAAATACATAAAATAAAAACACCTAATCATTCACTAATTTAACTATAATACTTATTAACTAAAAACATAGGTACATTATGAGAATAAACTTAATGATTTTTATAAAAATATTTAAAAATGTGTTTAATAAGCATAAAAATTAATAAACGAAATTTAATATTTTAATATAATATTATAAAGAGGTAAAACTTGTTTCTATATTTCTTTGTAAGTTTGTATGTGTTGGGTAATCTCCGGAACTACCAGTCGTATTTGAAAAAATCTTTTTGCATTGGATAGCCCAAATCTTGAGGAAGCTTATAGGCTATGTAACATCACGCTACGACCATTCGCAGCCGAGCAACAATAAAAAAACAACGGTAAGCGAAAATAAAGCAACAGCGCGGGCGAGCGATGCGACTCGCTGGGTTGGGGCCGAAATACACATTTGGATCGAGTAGATATTGAAATTTTGTATCGCACAGCTAATATTTTTTTTCGCGATTACGATGTTATTCCTATGGAGAAAGTTGTTCAGTTTGGACCACACCCTTAAATATGACCACACATTTTTGATACTAATATTATTATATACATAGATTCAATACGTACCTAATATTATTGTATACATAGATTCAATTTTTTTTAGTAGAGTTACAAACTTACCTAAAAGTTCCAATCTCCTTTCTACTCAAGCGTAACATTAGATGACTTTCATGACTATTTTCATCATGCCCTTTTCTATTATAAAACCTTGAACAATAGAACTCTATTTCAACAATATTATTTGTTCAATATTTGCAAGAAACCCACAGCTTCCTGTGTTATCATCTCTTACATACATTTCTCTTGTTGACAGCAACATGTTATTGATAACAAAGTGATACGTTTGATTTCTTGTTCTTCATAATAATGAAGAAATAATAATTTATATGATCGATCCTATTTCGTTCGTAACTATATTATCTGTACTCCATAGGTTTAGTTATTTAATAAAAGGTAAACAAAAAAAAACACGTAAAGTGACAGGTGTCAAGTAACCGACTAAACGTAATACCTGTCACTTCAGTTGTCGTGCTTCACCACAGTTGTACTTTTCAATTTAGCAACGTTTATAATTCGCTAACGTTTAGAATTTGGGATCTTTACAATGATATAGATAGATTACAAAATATTATATTATTACTAGCTGCCCGTCCCGGCTTCGCACGGGTACTTATCTACGACGCACTTACCTACCTACCCTACCCTACCTACCCTACCTACCCTACCTACCCTACCTACCCTACCTACCCTACCTACCCTACCCTACCTACCCTACCTACCCTACCTACCCTACCTACCCTACCTACCCTACCTACCCTACCTACCCTACCTACCCTACCTACCCTACCTACCCTACCTACCCTACCTACCCTACCTACCCTACCTACCCTACCTACCCTACCTACCCTACCTACCCTACCTACCCTACCTACCCTACCTACCCTACCTACCCTACCTACCCTACCTACCCTACCCTACCTACCCTACCCTACCTACCCTACCTACCCTACCCTACCTACCCTACCCTACCTACCCTACCCTACCCTACCCTACCTACCCTACCTACCCTACCTACCCTACCTACCCTACCTACCCTACCTACCCTACCTACCCTACCTACCCTACCTACCCTACCCTACCTACCCTACCTACCCTACCCTACCTATTTAGGGGGATGAAAAATAGATGTTGGCCGATTCTCATAGATACTGGATAAGCACAAAAAATTTCATCAAAAACGGTCAAGCCGTTTCGGAGGAGTATGGAGACTAACATTGTGACACGAGAATTTTATATATAAGATTATAAATTTAACATAAAAATTGTGCTGAAACATTTACATCTACGAACGGTAGTTTAAAACTAAATGATAAAGTTTAACATTCATACATACTAAAAGAGGAAACTATTGTAAAAATCTAAAAAAAAATTAGTTTAGTCATTTATCTTATTTTAGTGGTAAATTATCTTATTTTTAAACAAGAAAGTGGCTGCTATAAAGACAATTTTTTTTACCCTTATTTAACTAACTAAACCTATGGAGTGTAGTAAAATAATAATAGGGAAAGTTAATTAACATCAAAATAGAGATGTTATCAGGTGCACTTGCAGTTAATATTAAATCATTTTGTTCAGTTAACTATTACTGTTCGTTAAATGTCATAAATATTTTGGTATCTTGATTATTAGCGCTTGCGGCTTGTAGCAGTGAAAGTATCGATGGAAAAACCCATTTTACTGACTTTAAGAATGCTGTAGATCTCCTTTTCAAGATAGTTTTGGTACCTATGGTATAAAATAGCTAGGAAAGCTATTTTATGGTATGGTGGATTCCTAGATGGATTGATAGTTTACTACAAGGATTTATCCTCAGTGGTAGACCAGAGTCAGAATTTGTACCTGGTTAACGGGAATAGACACGCTCCCTTATTAAGTAGTAACATAGGCGGGATTAGGTAAAGTTCCGGATTTAGGCTTTACCCGAAAACTAGAACTTTTCTCCGCTGTTAATTTTCCTGTAGGCTCGTTACCACAGATTAATACAGATGGGATACTCATCAAAATCATTTACTTAAATCAAAAGAGACTCTTGCTACGACACAATAAAGTGCAATTCAGGTCGCACAGCGCTAATCACCTACAGTTATACCTAGAAGTTGCCTCTCTTTCTGTCGCGCGACACGTTACATGTATTCAGAAGATTATAGATCTTCTGACTACGTTACTCTTACAGAATAGACCCAGCAAGACGGAGTCGCCGCGTTCTTGTAGCTTCATGTTCTTTGTGAACGGGAAAGCATTTTCAAAGCGCAAAAGCGCTGCCTGAGAGCTATATTTGGTCTTAAAATTTAGAGACAGTTGCGTACCTATATTTTAGTCTCATAAATTCCGATGCCTATACATCCTTGAATTAGCAATATTTGTAATAACAAATCGATGTCTATTTGCAACTTTAATAGAAACTAGAAAACGAAGTACAGCTATAAGATCTCAATACCAGAATCTATGAAGCACGGGCGTATTTAAAACTAGCTTATTAAAAAGAAATGTGATTTGTATGGCTCCTGTATTCTTTAATAAAATACCTGACCAAATTAAAAACTTATCGTTGCAAAAAATTTAAAACCGTTTCACAGAACTACTTGTAGATAAATGTTATTATTCTGTGCAGGATTTCTTAAATGCCAATTTTTTGTAATATCTTTACTTTGTATGAATGTACTCGGATCCTATTATACAATTTAACAACTTATTTTGATGTACCTACATTCTAAGCAAATAAAGACCTATTCTATTCTATTTTATTCATACCTAATCAGCGGAGGGTCCCATCTGTATTACTGTGTCGTTACTCGAGATTTCAACGGTTTTCTAGCTGTTCATACAGCCTCATGCTTTAGAACATGTGCGTCAACATACCTAGTACCTACCTATTTAAACACAACACCAGTCATAATTTACACTCGGAGATAACTTTTCAATGATATTGTCAACCTTATCAAATAATTTGAGAAAACAATTTAATCTCGGAAATGAACAAGTAAAGACGTCATTAAATTACTCATAACACGTGATTTCTGAATAATCAGTTGACATGATAACCGTTTGGTCCCCTGCAGAGAGTAAGTGATCCCTGCCCATCTTTGCTCACATGCTTAAGAGTGTGCACCTTGGGTTGTCTTAAAATAGTCCGAGAAAGATGTGGGGTAATTCCGTAACACACTTACAATACAATAGCAATGCTTTTTAACAATTCATCAACATTTATTGCGTGGTTAACGTTGACGAGCAGATGGATTTTCAAAAAAAAAAAGCTAAATGTATTAACAATGGTGCCGTTTCTCTTGTACACCGAACTAAACTATCTAAACTATCACTAAAATTCCTTACTTTTGGCTATGAGAATCTTAGAGCTATTCTGCAAATAAAATTCTCTAAATCGAAAAATAATTTTGACACAACTAAAATCGAATTTGACAATCACGAATCCACGTGGTACCCGTGGTTTGCCCTAATCCGTGATTTTTTTTAGAGCCGGAGGCGCGCAAGTGGTGCAGCTTCGACGTGTTTTAAGTATATGGAATTTTTCAGTTTTTGTATGGAACATATGAAAAAATATTACCTTCATGTTGAGTTTTAGGGATTTTATAAAGGGGGTCAAAATTTTCATTATTTTTTCGATAGGACGCACCGTTTTCGAGGTATATAAGCAAAAGAAAAAATTTATACAGTACTGTTTTTGCACGTGAAGTCGACAACTTATTTTATCCCACACCTTTTTAATTGCGATTAAAAATTGTCAGGTGTAGTCTGGTTTGGTTTCTTACAATCAAAATTTTAGGTGAAAAACGTCAAATACAGAATAGCAAAATTGCCACATTCGCTTAACTAAAAACTCAGAGGTACTATCTTAGTGCTGTCAAACTAAAATATAGATAAATTGGGTTACTTTAGTCTATTTCAGAATGGGAAATCGTCGTTTGACAGGAATAAACTAAATTTTAGTGATAATGTATTTTCTATTATTGTATTTAAGATTATCCTACTAATATTAAAAATGTGAAAGTTTGTATGTTTGTTACTCTATCACGCAAAAACGGCTGACCGGATTTGGATGAAATTGCACACAGATAATTTATAACCTGGATTAACACATAGGATACTTTTATTCCAGTACGTTCCCGTAGGATAAATTCCAACCTCCACGCGGCCGAAGCCGCGGGCGAAAGCTAGTAATTTATAAATAACAAATTCCATATAATGCTAGATTAGTTTCCGAGTTCACGAGCTCTATTCATGCTCTATTCAATAATATCTAATAATATTAGTCCAGAAATAGTTTAACAAAGATTTAATCAAATGCCAGACGAACAAAAACTAGATCTCTAATTATTATATACCTACACCAATTCAGGTTCCTAATACCAATATAGACTTAATTATCTGTTATATATATTTAAAACCCGGCCAAGTGCATGTCTGACCACGCACAATGAAGAGTTCCGTAGTTTGAATTTATCCGAAAAACAAACTTAACATTGTGGTTGAAAAACATGTTTTGTTTTCCCATACATCGATATACGTCACAGTCAATTCTCCAACTGCAAATGTAAGATTGTAACCGCATAAAATAATTTTCTTATGTGATAAAATTACAAACTACCGATTTTCGGACATTTTCATTTATTTGTGCTGTGAGAACTTGCTTCTTCCCAAATTTCATGATTCTAGGTCAACGGGAAGTAGTCTGGTTTTGATTTATTTGCGAAAACCTCAAATATAACAATCAAAATAATTTTGCATAAATGGCCGTATTTTTTTATTGCGTTATTGACTTAGTAGCTTAATTTTTTTAGAGCTTAGAGACCGTAGAATTAAATACCTATTTGATATTAATTTCAACTCGATACCTCCACGCGTTCCTGAGAAAAAGAGACGGACAACGAAGTGATCCTATATGGGATCCGTTTTTCCTTTTGCGGTACGGAACCCTTAAAAGGCAGTCCACAAAAAAAAAACAGCTCGCTCTTTTATAGTAAATTATTATCAATTTATTCAATGTATTTATCTTAAATGTTGATTTTTGAATTTTAAATCGAAGCAGCTGGTGTTTGGTATGAAAAGTTGTGAATAGGTATTTCATCATTCACTTTTTTTGCAAATCTCCTTGTGAAAGAAATTATCCGAATAAATACAACCACGTGAAAAATCACTACTTACCGTAGTGCGCAATGTAACCCACACAAAACATTGTGCATGAGGGCGCATGCAACCGTACAGGGATCGTCGGAAGATCGCTGTAACCAGAAGGTTACCAGGTATGATTAAAAAAATTACATAATAACGGAAAGAACAAGTGACTACTACTGGTATTGATACCTAATGTGTTTTGTTGCTGCGACTATTTAGCTCACCCATCGTTAATATATATAATAAGTTACGTTTTGAGTTTAACATACCAATACTAAAAGTGCAGATACAATTCAGACCACAGCTGTTAATTTAAATAACTTTAATAGCACTTTCGTTTGTAAGTTAAGTAATCAGGACGTTACAATAAACAATGTTGAAATTTTGTATAAAGAATTCTTTTCGGTAGTCCAAACTGAGTTCAATTCTTTTAAAAAGAGTACTAAAATTATCAGCCCTAAGTTTTTGTTTAGTGACTGGACAACTAAAGGACTCAGAAAAAGTAGGGATAGACTTTTCGAGCTGTATGGCCTTAAGCATTATATTGACACGGAAACTTTTAATAGATATGCTGTTACTTACTCTAGAACTATTAAGAACACTTGTAAGGCAGCTAAAGCCTCATTCATACATTTATACATTAGCAACAAGGTTAAATCAGCAGACAATAAAATGCAGACGGTTTGGAAAATTATCAATAATATATTGAAACGAACAGAAACAAAAAGCATAATTCTGATTACACACTGAAGACGTCATGTGGTGGTCTTATTTGCGATTACAAAGAAGTTGATCAAGAATTCGTAAATTTCTTTACCAGTATCCCACTTAAAACTACCGAAACCTTAAATTTCTCGCCCTCGCCCTCTTTTGATTTAGTAAGGGCGAACGTTTCAGGCTGCTCGATTGAATTTAATAAAATCTTTGAAACAAATCGTCCTCTCCACGGTAAACTTACGAATCGACATTTTGATGAAAACTATACCTAATGTAGTACTACAACAGTGGAAAATTTACGAATTTTTATCATTGGCGGTTACAGAATTCAAATTGTTTGAACCTGCGTTTTATGTTAATACACCACACACATATTAAACTTACGAAATTCACATACGCTGTTTTATCGTAGTAAACTTAAAATAAAAGAAGTTAATAGATATTTATTCATACCCTGGCAAACTCACGAAAGTGGTACTTTCGTAAGTTACCGAAGTTTCTATTGGATATTTTTATTATTTAGTATCGAAAGTACCACTTTCGTAAGTTCGCCAGGGTATGAATAAATATCTATAAACTTCTATGTTCCTTGAAGTAAACTTACGAATGTGCATTTATTTCTGATTCTTGAAAAATATCGACAATCCGTTGATAATATAAAAGGTTCCACTGTTTAAAATGTTACAATAAAATTCCTCCCCACATACTTCAACATAATGAGAGGAAATTCAAATCTTGTATAAAACGCACACTATGCAGGTAACCCCATATTATGAGCTGGGGGATTACATCACTGATTTAATAAACATGCTTGGCTCAATCCTGGTCCTGCTCCACAACCACAACTAATTGATTAACATTTACAAATACTGTTGGAGCTGCTGAAGATTGTAAGACCTTCTTAGCAATGTATAGACTCAATCTCCTTTGTATTGTTTAATTGCATAAGCACAGGTGTGAGTATTATGTCCCATAAAGCTACCATTTACCGAGTAATATGTCTTTCATTGACTTGAATGTGGTCTGGCGGCTAAGAGTACCTATGTCATGCTCACTCAGATGTCTGGCTGATGGTGGCGCGTGTATTGGAATATTTAGCTCCCTTCAAAATGGTTGAGCTGAATGGTACTAATCCATGCGTCTTCGTGAATGGGCGCCGTCAGTTGACACTAGTCATTCTTAGCTGCCATAGCTTATTTTAATCTTTGATTTGTTTTTTTTTGTTTTTATCTTTTTATTACGGACGCTTTTAACGTCCATGTCTTTCTACATCGTTTTCACATGTATAATTTCAACATGAATGACGTAACCAATATTTTGAAACAATTTTCTTATTTAAAAGAGTGTCCGTGGAGTTTCTTGCCCGTTGTTCTCCATAGGTACCTGCTACGTTTTGGAATGAGCAACTAGCTTCATATTTCTGACTGACCGATTCCTTGACAATTTAAATTGCCTGTGAGTGGTTTAATTGAAATAAATGCTTTGAGTCTGAGTCTCGGCTTCGTTAAGGGTATTTTTACATCCGTTATTAAAAACCTAAATTATCTACGGCTCCGTTTTTAACTTATAAATATGTCAGGTTATTTAATAATTACGTGATATTATTTGTTAAATACTATTTATATATTAATTGAAGCGCAATTTAAACACGTAACATGTTTTTAAATAAAGAGGCTTAATTTTAGCAACGCATGTAAGATAAAAATTAACTAAACAATAGTAACAGCTGATTGTGTCACTGTGATAACCCGTGAGTACGTAAGTATCATTAAAATAAAGATAAACTATATTATGACGTCATAGTTACTAGGCTGAGCTGAATCCAGGCGGAAAGCTTATCAGTTGGTTATAAAGGAGTATAGAATTCTACGTCACAGAGTAGGCAGAATGGGGGCGTGCCTCTGAATGGAAGATGCTTTCTACAAAAAAATCATGAAAACCTTCCCGGTGTAGAATTATTCGATTTAGCATTTTGTTAAACTTGACAACATGGAGACTGCTTCATTACTTTTAGTGGTTACAAGGCTGACTACAAACGTATGAACCTGGGTTTTAACTGGGTGGAGTTGAACACAGGGTCTTGGGTTGCCTTTTTGGCGCAGCCGTGAGGCACACACTATTGTTGTTAAAATATTATTTTCACTTTTTTAGTGTTCCGTAGTTAACAAGGAACCCTTATAGTTAGTTTCGCCATGTCCGTCTGTCTGTCCGAGGCTTAGCTCAGAGCCGGTTAGTAGTAGAAAGCTGTAATTTGGTATGGGTATACATATTAATAATGCCGATAAAGTGGTAAAATAAAATTAAGATTTTTTTTTTTATGGTACCTCCCCTACACGTAAAGAGGGGATGTTTTCTTTTTGTCGCCTATCCCAAAGTGTGGGGTGTCGTTGGAAAGGTAGTTTAAAAATATTGTGGGTGTGAGAAAATAATTTTTCAATTTAGGAATCCATTCGCGAAATATTAGGCTTTAAAGTGCAAATTTTTGTTAGAGTCAAGTGTCCCCCCCCCCACTGCCAGCTAAATGGTTGTACTTGGATTTGTGAAAAAATCACACCAGTAGTATATATAACGAATTTAAAAAAAATAAAAGGAAAACTATCACAGCTAAGTAGGCTTTACAGGTTAACGACTAATAATCGACCAATTAAATTTGGAGTTTGAAAAACAGATCTCCCATACATTCCTTATGGGAGAACATGTTTTTCAACTACAATGTTAAGTTTGTTCTTGGGATAAATTCATCCCAACTACGGAACCCTTCATTGTGCGTGGTCCGACACGCACTTGGCCGGTTTTTTATTTTGCATTTTGTGTTTCACGAACTGTGTCCAAATAAACATTATTCTTTCTTTTTTTTCTTTTCAGGGTTATTCGTTTTCACCATTAGGATTTTTTTGCATCTAGTTAAAGGCAATATACACTACTCGCTCGCTGGCTCGCCACCGTTAACATTCTTAAATGACACCTAAACCATCTCGCGAACTGTGGGTTGTCCCGACCCGAGCATGGAAGTCTGGACCCTACGCTCAGCAGTCGTGCTGGTGACTACTAGACCCAAGAGGCAGGTTACAATCTGATAAGATTATATACATAAATGACAGTGGAAAACTAACGAGTAAAATTTCTTATTAACCTACGCCAATGGCTTCGGATTTTCCCAAAAGCTATGCAGTGACAAGATAAAGTACCTACTATTTAACAGTCATGACATGTGTTGTCTTAAATCTTACTGTCATCAAAACAAGTCTATTTTTAAGAACAATTATGTACTTAATTTAAGACAAAGGTCTCATACCTACACAAATATTCTCCAGTAAAATACAGTAGTTTTATAATGTTGATAATAATTATTATTATTTAACTAAAAATATACTTGACTATCTCGTTGGTCCAGTGCGATTGCTCAACGTGGAAACCTGGATTCGATGCCTTGGTTGGCAAAAGAGTTATTTGCTATTTCATTAAAAAAATCTCCTTTACAACCCGGTTCCCGGAGTCTGCATTTATGCCCGGATAATGGAAATAGGCTCGCCTGGAGTTTGTCTGGATAATGGCAATAGCCCAGCTTTTAGGAATTTATAATAAACAAGCCATGTGATGGTATTCCCATCAGTTAAAATTAAGAATTTCCATACAAACTGTCATCTCTTATTTAACCCTTAAGGCCCACTTGCACGTTCATGAATTAACTTAAATAACTCGGAGCTAACAACTAACTCAGAGTTAGTCAAATAATTCATGCTGCACCACCAAGAGTTAGAGTTAACCTAGGGTTAAACTTCTAAATATTTAACCCACCGATGTGGGGAAGTTAAGTCGCTAAACTCTGAGTGTAAGTAATGTCAAAATATATTTAGAAGCAGTTGTGAATAGAGGTTAATGAACAAATTTAAGATATTAAAATTTCAACATTAATATCTTAAATTTGTTCTGGTATCAGTTTTCGCGTCGATGTCCCTGACACCCTGTATATAATAGTTAATGGTAAATAAAATAAAATAAATAAAACTTTATAAAATATTTTCAAGTAGGTATGATATGGTTCATGTGGTGACGGTACACGAATAAATATTGTTCAAACTCAAAAAAAAAAAGATTTTTATCAACTGATGTTATTAACAAATTATACTTAGGTAAATAAATAAATTCCCAATTCAGTTCAAAGTTGATTAGAGCATTATTAACAAATATTTAAATAATTGATAGGTTTAGCCAATGTTTTCATTGACATAATTGGGGCCACCTCATTTATAAAGTGGTCTAGCTAGGTATGAATGTATATATAGATACATAATGCAATAGCGAACTAGATACCGGTCTGTTGCCGGGCCATTTGTGTCAAGACAACAACTATTCGTTTAAATAGTAACGAATTATTGAAAGGAAATTAACGGAGTATGACTGAGCAGTGAGAATACCTATCGAGTGGTTAAAAATAGAAGAAAAACACAATCCTCCATTTGGGCTCCGCTGCAGTCGGGTAAAAAAAAGGAAAAGGCGAATACGTGATTATAACCGTTAAGAGAATAGGCAGCAGAGTCTTGTCTGTTCACTGCATTCTACAAATTTAAAAAGTCCGTTCAGGGCTTTTTACTGGAAAAGTGCTATTACAGCGTAGATGACTTTTTAAATGATAATCTTCTGCAATAGGATTTGGAATGTGTACCTGTGTTATTATTTTTTCTAATCTGTATTTTACTTAAATTGAATTTAAATTGTTGACATTTTAATTTAATCCTATGTTTTTTTCTTTTCTTTGTAAGTCATTGTTTTAATTTATTAAGTATTAACGATTTTATAATTATCTTTTTGTAATAGTTGTCTAACACCCGAATACTGAAACGCCACTCAAGACTTAAGCATTACTTAAAACTCGTTTAAAGCCCTTTGATTGGTTGACACTAGTTTTAAGTAATGCTTAAGTCTTGAGTGGCGTATCAGTATTCGGGTGTTAGTGCGACTAATTTTGTACGCCATGATTGGAAAAATATGTAGCTACCTCTTATTATTTTTAAGACCTGTATAATAATACACTCATGTTTTACAAAATAAATACCTATCTTGTATCTTGTACAATCACCAACCTCCTTCCGAGTGTGATGGCAGAGACTACATCATTTTAGGGAGAACCGTCTCACTGCCAAGTCCCTATGACTTGGCAGTCCGACGGTCACACCACTAGGCTATCACTGCTATATTCTCTATCTTCTCGAGTTCGAACCTAAGGTACGCACCTCTGACTATTCGGATTCATGTGGGTATTGTATAATTATCACTTGCTTCGAAACCGGTGAAGGAAAACATCGTGAGGAAACAGCAATGCAAAGATATTTTTTCGACGGCATGTGACGCCACGTCAGAGGCCCGTGAAAGGCATAAAAACTCAGGTTACTCACTAACTACACAACTAGGGAGAAGATTAATAAGAGTTCCAGCGTCCTCGTTGCCTCGTGTTTCGGGCATTTCGTGGACTGATCTTTTGATCAGTGCTCGAAATGTCAGTTGCTAAATATGAACGTCTCAGACACCACTGAAATAATATCAAAGGGTATATTGACCACCCTTGACACACAAATTGATAATTGCAGAGATGATTGTTATTTGCAGTAATGAAGACTGCAAGCCATCCTCCTTCCGGGGTCGCGGGAAAGTCCGAAAGGGATACCGTGACCCCTGGCAATGTACAGGCAACTGAAGAAACACGGGTGGGTTATAGTTAGTAAGAGTCTGACACGCCCTTCCGCTCCGCCCAGAGCGGGAGAAGTTATTTGATAATTTCCCACCCTCAAAAAACGATGACTAAGGGCGTTCAGGAGCTGTTAGTGTCAATATTGTGGTTTAGACATGCTGATCGCGTTCAGTTTCATTGGCCCTAAAAAGATGGACATTTTCTTGTTTAGTTACTGAGTCGAAGTTGACTATTTTGCCAGCATCAAAATGAATTTTAAATTCTCACGATAAAAGATTGAGTTTAAATTCTTTGTCAAAACCACAACGTACGAAAGGCTGGATAAAAATAGATAAAACATGGTTCCCAAAAGTCTCACGGCCCAAAACAAGACTAGTTTTACTCGTAAATAAACTTAATTATACCAGTTTTCTATAAATTATGTATTAAGTTTGTTTTAAAGGCAACTTGCGCGTAAATTAAAGCACAGCTTATGTCGAACAGGGCTCGGACTTTGAACTCGATATTGACATTTTTCTATCGATAATAATATCGATATCGATACTAACTGACAGGTTACGGTTTGAAATAGGCTGTTCGTCTCTTGTTTGTGTCATAAAAGTTGAATGAAATACATAAACCTTGACAATGGGTCGTGAATGTATTAAGAGTGTGTATGTTCACCCAGTTTGTAATTGTTTGTCTGGACGTCACCCAAAAATATTTTAGAAATTACGAAAGCAACATGATACACATTTAAAAAATTCTAACAATTCTGTCTAGGTACTTGTACTAAAGGATTAATAATTTCTAGTATATTTACCTAGTTCCAATATGACGTGCTCATCAAAAATAAAAAGAACCCTTTATAATATTTTATAGTATTTTGTGGTTTATTTTATTTTATTTTGTTATTGTATCTATGTATGTAGTAAGTTATTAGTAGGTATAAATAGTTAGTTATAAATATTTCTTTAATCAATTAAATAAATTTTAACCATTTTTATTTATAACAATAATTTTTCCCCCATTTTTTTGCATTTTTCATTCACTCACTATTTTGTTGTAGTGATCGTGGAATACTAGGTATCCATTGTACCTATCGAATCTATTGTGAGACTATGAGACTTTTATTAGCAATGACCCTGATTAATTTAGTAGGTAGGTACCAAGTTACCAAGACACGGAGAAGTTTTCTCGTGTCAACAGCGTTCATTCAACCACGACTGGACGTGACTAAGTTACTTAACTTCCCGGAATAATCGATGTATATGGTAGCCATTATAAATGTTAAGTACTTGGGTGTAATCAAAATATTCATAGACTTTTACTTACTCTACCGGTTCTGTCCATTATTTCAAAATTCTTCATATTATCTCGTCTCGGCAGGAACTGCATAGGAATAGCTCATGTCGTTGTAAAAATATTGGGCAGTCAGCAAGATGGAAGAAAGGCTACAGCCCAGGGTGCGCAGAACATAGATTTAAATATCGCCACTCGTGGAGGCTATCTTACAAACTATGTAAATAAGTTTCTAGTTTCACTAGATGCAGCTGGCAACGTAATTTACGCAATAACGATAACCTAAACCTCGATAGTATTTCTTACAAACTTGTGCAGTTACAGGTATTCTAAGTTAGCATTTAAAGATACTCGAGTTACTATACTTAGTTTTAAGTGACTTTGGCACACCCTAGATGTGCAGTCTCGTAACCAACCTCACTATGAAACTGTCCAACGACCCTGACGTTGGTTAATTTTAGGCTGGTATCTCCTAAAACATTGAAGAAACGAGGGTTGATCTTATTAGACGTTTTCTCACTATGTTTTAATTCACCCCCCAGTCAGTGATGTCAAAGAATATTCCTGACTTCCAATTAAAAAACGCATCATTGTTACTCGACAAACGAATCTATTTTCCTCTGACTAGCAAATCTCTTCACCAGAGTTCATACCACTCATGTCGATGTTTTAATTATGGCTTAAACTCGTACCGGTACGAGTATCTGCCAATTAAAACATCGACATAACTCGTGTCATCGTGTCCCATCTCTATTCCCCGTTCGCCGCGTGCACCGCTAGGGCCTACCTACGCTGTGCGCTAGTTCCTAGCGTCAGTTATACTCTGAACTGTATACGCTCAAGTCATCGCGCAGTTGTCCGCAGTTGTTCGCAGATACGCAGTCGTAGTTTAAAAGTATTCGTGTATGAGTATAGTGGATTTATTAAAAATATAATGTATATATAATTTGTATGCTGGTTGAGTGCAGTGTTGATATTAACTGGTAGGTTATAATTTAAATAATAGTTTTGTTTTAAATTGGGGGTGTGTCCTTTTTTTGGGATGTGTTTTTTTGTGAATGGATAATATTTAGAACACAGTTTATTATTTAAAAAAATCTGTTACCTATTATTATAACTCATGTTTTAAGTTGAATGAGAGTGTAAAAGTTAAACACTTACAGATAACCTATGTAATGTACTCTCTCCACTCATTCATATCAACTTTTTACTGTCTGTTAGTAATAAATAAACAAAACATTTTTATGTAATCAATTCCTGCCATGTCAGTATTAATTTCTTGGCATTTTATTTTAGTAACCCCAAGCTGACATTTTAGAGAGAGCTAGCTAGACCTTATAAATTAACCCTTGCATGCTAATAGTAAGCTAGCAAGTTTTTTATAGCCCCTAGTCAGTTATTACAAATATTAAAATTATGTACGACAGTTTGTACAGATATGTATATTTCCTAGGTCCTAGATCTAGTTTTGAGTGGGCTCGCTTACAGACATAAACACCCAAAGCTAGACAAACTTCTATAGGCTACATAAGTACGGGAATCAAACTCGCTACGCTACCCATCGTGCAGAATTTTCTTACATCTAGGGCAGTGCGAATTTTCATAATGTTATTTAAGTTTTTGTTTTCTTCTTGACAACAACTACCTAATTTATAATGCGTATATTATACATAAATTACTATCCATAAATTATAATCACAATTCATAAAATGCAAATATCACAACATCACATCACTGATTGATGCTAGTGATGTTGCTAACTGCGAAGAAATTATACATCATTATTATAATATGTATAATTTATTTTAAACATTGTATATTTTATGAGCGATGTTCGTCGAGTTGAGTGCCCGAACGATATCGATATCGCCCAGTGATTGGTGCGCCGAGGTCAGATGGCAGTGGCTTCGTATATGTATAACTGTCTCACTAAATAGAATACAAAGTAAAACAAAACAAGATTTGATGCAGGTCGTAGAGATTCAATAGCTAGGGTTGCCAACCCTACCATATAATATAGCATCCTGCCATATTAGAGGCCTAAAACCTATATTTCTAATAAAAAATATAGTAGGCGAAACTACTATATTTTCGATGAAAAATTGAATAACACACTACACAAAATATAAACGAAACACAGCCGTTATCGGTTCTGCTCTGGTTGCTGGAACGAAACTTGACAAGTTTCGTTCCAGCAACCAGCAACTTCAGCTTTTATTAAGCGCATATTTTGGGTGATGAATTCAAAATGGCGAGATGATGGCAGTATTAATCTCATAAACGTAACCTTTATTTCAAGTGTTATAATAGTTATGAGACAACATAAAAAACCTGTTAATAAAGGCTCAAAGTATTAGCAAAAAATATACATTTAAAAAACTAAATATCTTTGAAATTATCATTTTTTTTTTGTTTTTTCTCCATCTACTTTATTTTTACAGGCAAAAATACTATATTTGATATAAAAAGAGTTGGCAACCCTATGAATGAAACGCTGTAAGCTAATATATCCAATTACATCTGCTTGTACTGGAAACTATCCCTACATAGTTTGGTTAAAAATCTAGGCTGAGGAAGAGTTTTCTAACTAATCCTATTCTATTTTACGGGTCTGTAGTGTTAAGGCAAAGCCCGTATCACCCTATTTTCCTCTTTCACGATCTTCTGCCATCTAAAACCATCTAAGCCCAGCTTGTCCCAACAACTTCTTCTAGGGCCTCCACAGTGTCTTGCATGTTAAATAAACCGTTCTTATTGCCTTTCTTTAAGAGGTACCTATTATGTTATATATTTATTTGAAAACTAGGTTATGCCCGCGAATTCGTACGCGTGGAAGTCGTAAGAACTAAAAACTACAATACAGGGAGGTTTTATTAAATTGTGGTCTACAATATACTTAAATAACAGCCACATTTTTATAAAACCTTCCTTCGTATTGTAGTTTTTAGCTTTGTTCTCAACAGCCAAAATATGCAGAGAGTCAGGACTGGTGACGCGGGAGCAAGCGACGTACAGTTGTTCGTATAAGCAGCAGCTCATCCTGAGGTTGACACTAGTCCTCGCAATTTCCTTTTGTTTGCGAACTTTTCGTTTTTAATGTTTAGGGGTATGAGGAACAGGGTGTAAAGTTCACTCATCCACTATGGTGGATCCTCCTCTGGAAAAGGGAGGATCCTCCGACCCAGACGGGTGTCGTGTCTGCCGGGCAACTGCTCAGCGGTTGAAGTCGGGAGCTTGTATACATATAAGTCCATAGCGCGGTAAACTCTAATTGCGCGATGCAGGATTTGTGTGACGTCAGGATGTTGTGTGACGTCAGGTCTTTGATGCGTAGTTCGCATGTGGCGATGTAGATGCCGCCACAAGTGTATTAATGACACTGGACAAATATCCCATTTTCTTGCTGGCTGTACATTTTTTCAAGATCTCAGAATGCAGATCAAAGTTTCTCAAAAAGTTAAGGGCAGTCTCCTTAGACCGTTTTTCTGTAGGTACAACAGTTAAGGTGCCTAGCCTGACTGCCGCGTTCCAAAAATCCACCCTGTATATCATGATTGACTTCTAAGCTCAATAAAGGTACAGTGTGATGATAATCCTATAAAAGGTTAAACCTGCAATATTCGAACCTTAGGCTCGTCTTTTTACAATTTGCGGTATACTATAGAAGAATACGAACAGTGTAATATTGCTCATCGTCCTGGCAAATAGCGTGATAATTTAAATACCATACTTCCCTATAAGTATAATAATATATGCAATAATATAATATCTATGCAAAATAACAAAATCTACCCGGTAGTATTTACGTGATGCTGGATTTACATACATTCAGATAAACAGACAAAAATTCAAAAGAAAATATTTTTGGTATAACAGTTCCAGTCCCAGTCCTCGTAGAAATTACATTTTTTCAAAAATGTTCTATGTACAGAACGAAAAAGAAATTCTAATTATTCAAAACTTTAGCAAATCTATTTAATAGATAGATAAACCAGTTATTCAGTACACACAAGACAATTATTTATAGAAATTACATGAATATAACGAAAAAAAACAAGATGCCAATTTATAAAAACAAATAATTAAGAAATAAAGTGGCACTATGACTGTCTCACACACTCGAATAAAAGTAAATAATTACGTAATTTATTATACGAGTATCTTTCGTATAACAGTCAAATGTCAATGAACTTAATATAACACATTTCAAATACTTTACATTTTCTATACATTCCTCGGAAAATGTACAAAAAAATAATTGAAGATACATAAATTTAATACCTATTTATAAATATCTTTGTCACTCAAACAAAATATCTACAAAGTAGGTCCATGATATATTTAATTAATTATGTATGTATATACCTAAACATATTATTGCGTATTTAGTTTGACCTAATTGCAATAAAAAGAGTGATAAAATTTACTGTAACACAAGCGTAGTTTGTGTCAGACATATTAAAATTTGTTTAAAATAAGATAAGATCTAACCGTATAGGTACCAAGTGAAATTATAAGAAACTGTTGCATCATCATGTGTTTACAGTTACATCAGAAACTGTTTAGTTTTTTGGTCGGGTTATGTTATGAGGTTTTGCCAATAAGAAGGAATTTGTCAGTAGGAATCACGGAGTCTGGATTGTGTCCAGCTAATGTCGATAGTGATCCCTATTAAGGCGACGATAACCGACTTTTAATGATTTTATACTGAAGATAACGTCTAAACGAGTAGTGTTAATGATTTGGAAAAAATATATGATAAATTAGAGCATTTTCTTAATAACTTAATATATAAATATTTTAGATTATATGTTTATTACATAGTGAAATTAATTTGTAAAGTTACGTCTAAAGCTTTCTGCAGACAAGCGCGACGCGACAGCGCGAAGCGACATCGGTTATTGTTATACCGTCAAGTTTTCTTAGAAATTGTATTGTTCGAGTCGCGTCGCATCGTCGCGTCGTGCTGGTCTGTACGATAAATTGAGAATTATGCAAAATCTATCAAGCGTATTTTTCTAAAACCTAAACCATTTTAAAGATAATTTAATTATTGATCTTTTGGTGTACGTGTTTTATTAAAATACCTTTTGTTTTATATATTATAAATTAATAATGCATCTAATTTGGGACAGCGCTCCTTGATGGGCGATTCCTATTACTGGCTGGACGTACGACGCGTTGCGTGAGCTCAGCACAGAACACGTAAGCACTCAAGGTCACTGGCTATATATCTGCGTCTTAATCTGGAATTGACATAATTGATGAAATTTATGTAGGTGTTCATATACACCTTGAGCTGTACGATTACTGAAAAATGAGTGACCTGACTGGACAGGTCCACTCAATCTATGTGGTTCTTTCCTCAAAAGACAATTTCAGACACCAATCTACATGGTTATCACATGATCTGAACAAGATTATGCCTGGATTTTAAAAGAGACTGTGAGCTCTGAGGTTGTTTCGGCCTTTCTTCTCAGAGTAGTCAGACAGGAAACGCCGACCTCATCAATTTTTTAGTAAAAATATGATTGACGTGTAAAAGTGTTGCATAAACCTAGTTACAGAAATAAAATGATTTATCATTTACCTCTGCTGACCCCTTAGGCCACAGACAGATTAATATGCAAAATTCCTTGACATGAACCCGATTTCTCAAAGCTTGAACAGATAATTTGCTGAGATTTAATTAACAAGGTTTCCGCTCTCCAGAAACGGGCGGTAGACTTTGTTACGAATCACAACTAACAAAATTAAACTAATCGAACTATTTGCTGTTAAGTCATGTTGTGTTGTCATTCATTTCGTTTTTTTCTGCACTACGGTTACACCACTCTGTTACATGCCATTTACAGATGATTAACTAACTCTGATAGTTTTGAAATAATCACCACGTTTTACAAATAAATTGGAGATCGTAGTTACATACAGCGCTACAATGTAATTTGTGGCGCGTGGCCAAAATCGGAACTAACGCAGCTATCTTGTTTTCTGAATACATTTCAAGTGACATTTCACAAAACAATTGCTTCTATGTTTACCAACAGTTCCTGTCATCAACGTCATTCGAGTGCCGAAAGATCCTAGAAGCAGTATTAATTATTCCCGACTGAAGGCTCCCGAAGACAGGCGCGACGCGAGGATGCGAAAAGATTCTGCAATTCTGGTAGAACAATTTCCATAAAGTTTTCATAGAAATTGTTATACTAAAGACGCATCGCGCTGTCGCGTTGCGCCTGTCAAGTCAGTTGCATATCTCAAACTGACAGATTACCATATTAATCTCAATTCAAATCATGTGACTTAGTTCTAGTTCATTCTAGCTTGTACCGATACCATAGAAATAAATTCTTGAAATCATTCGATTAGTCGCACGCGTTTATTTTATAATTTCTATTTATGTCCTATGAATTCAATTGAATGATTCGACAATCTTCCTTATTTGTATACGTTCCGTAATAACGTAGGTAAGCGTGACTATAATGTACTTATTTGACGTCTCATTATATACTTACAAAAAAACGTTGCGTGTGCGCACGGTTGCCGGCTGTTATGATTGTGATGACAAGTCTGCGTTCCTTAATTAATATTCTTTTAAACATGCAAAGAATTAATTATCGATGGAATTCTTGTTGTGAACTTTGACTGAATTTATTTTGTGTAATTGAATAATAGTTGGGTACAATATTTAACTGATTTTACTAGTTGAAAGACCGGAACTATTTGAAAAATGCAAGTAGAAAAATTACTGAAATATAAAAAAAAGCATTTGTATTCAAATATATTTGTTTGACATGGTTGCTTGACATGTGTGGCAGTTGACTAGATTTTTTGTCATAAGCGCAGATAATTTCAAATTCTCAAAATGGCAAGTGAGTCTCTGATGGACTAATTCTCAAAATACCTAATTCTCAAAACGAGTAATTCGCAAAACGGGAAAATCTATAAATACCTAATTGTCGAAAAGGTAAATTATTGTGGACATGATAAAAAGATAATATTTGAGATTAGAGAAATTACGATTAAAAAGTAAAGCTCAATAAAAAGTTTTCCACTACTCCCAGCTAAATCCAGGGTCGCTCGTTATACAAAATGATAGCTAAAGAACTATTTTAGAGTCATTATTCTTACGCAAACATGTAGTCTTGTTACAAAAGTCACGATTACCAGTCGTTTACAGTTTGTCAGTTATTTTTATTTCACCCCGACATTGAACAAGGCCGAAAGCTCGCACGAGGTGGTCGAGCTTTGCGTTACATTATTTGTCTGTAGTTTGCAATTGCGGATCTTAATTATTGTCCTACGTGTCTTCAGATATTCCAGTAGCACTCTTTGATTAATTGACTTAATTATAACCTGAAACACACACATATTGGTGATCAGAAAGGTCAGATGCGTAGTACTCGCAACCGGCATGCGTGTGGGATCTTCTTCTTCTTCTTTTCGTGTGGTTAGTGACTAACGTGGTGTAAGAGTTTTAAAGCCGCCCATGGGCCTCTGACTTCGCTTCACATGCCGTCGGGAAATATCTCTCAGGCATGCCAGTGTCCTCACGATGTTTTCCTTCGCCGTTTTTGAAGCAAGTGATAATTCGTCGTATAATACCTAAATGGTAAGTATAGTAAACTTATTAACAGTTTACTATACTTACCATTTAGGTATATTAGAACACAGTGCTTCGGGACTTCGAGAGTGAGACTATCAAGAGGAATTAGGAGATAGTTATTATGCGCAGTAGTGTTTTGCAATGTATTGTTCGGTCTTATCATTAGAGATACTGGTGAATCATCTTAATAAGATAATAGTTTTTATTTGCCAAATTGGACGTAAGTTTGAGACGGCAGGCGGAAATTGGCAACAATAACAATGGAACACGCCAGAAACTAGCTTTTATTAAGTACATATAACAATAACTAAATTGATTATTTTGATGACATATTTTGGTTCACACGGAAACAAGCAATGAAAGTTAATGAGTCATTAACTCATGTTTACTTAGTATACAGGGTGTTCAGGTTTGTTAATGCTTCATTTACGTTAAAAAGTATCTAATAATGCGGGGCTTATATTAAATTAACTCCAAAAAAAATTAAAGAGTATCTATCTAAATTAAATAAAGATGACTTATAAAGTATTTAATTGACACATTTCATTGAACACTGTGTAGGATGCATTGGTTTAATGTTTAATTCACCATCAACCAAGCAAAGTGACCTTTCCGTGTCTATTCAGTATGTTTTCATGATTGAAAGCGTAGGAATTTGTTATAAACAGCTGATTCCACGTTAGTAGCTATCAAAGTATTTATCAGATCGCGTAAATTTGGCAGTTATCCAGCTCCTCAAGGCCACACATTCAAACAAATTGTATAAATATTATGACTAAGATTTGTGAAAATTATGTTATCTTGATCACGTTTACTCGTTGTCAATGCATTTTATAGTAAAAATAAATAACAAGTTGGCGAATTCATTAGTAAGTAAGTACTGTCATTCACTTTTGGTTCATTTTTGCCTTTCATTCTACATCTTTCAGTCGAAGTAAAACGTTTAAACACGAAATGAAAAAAAGAATTATGTAAATCGATTCAACAATGTTGGATTTCGGCATCTTTCGACCGAACGAACGTTCATCTACACTAATATTATAAAGAGATAAGATTTGTATTTTTGTTTGTAATTAATAAACTCAAAAACAACTGGACCGATGTTTTTAAATTCGTTCACCGCTGCAATGCTATTATCACTGAGTAACATAGGCTAACTATAATTTATGAAGATATCACGCGGGTGTGGCCGCTGGCGGAAGCTAGTTCCTATATAATTTTGATGGTGTCGTGTGAACGTGGAATGAAACAAAAAATTAACATTCACTAGAATGAAGCGTCTGATATCGTCTTTAGATTAGGTATCTTAAAAAGGTCACGAGTACGTTTTTTTTTTTACTTTTTAAAGACTTGGAGATATTTATACGATTTTTCACGTAGCTTTTAAATAAAATACCAATGCGTCATTTGCGTCTTAATCAATTACATTTGAATATGATTATTAAAAACAAGTTCCCGAGAGTGTTTTTTTACCGTCTGTGTTGCTAACCGGCTCACATGACCGGCTATCAAGCTATACATTTCCACTATAACCTGAGCTCTCATAGTACGGGGAAAAATTCAAATCTAGAAAAAAAAAAAACAAATCAAATAGAATAGGTACAATGCGAGATCAGCTTATACTGGAAATGTATAGTTTGATATGTAGCCGTGTGTAAAACGAAATGAATTTAACTTTAAAAAAACTGCCAAACTAATTGAATTTAAATTAGGTACCTAACTGTCGTAACAGTATGGATTTCGAAAACGTTTTAGTATCCAGATGAAAGTAGTTAGAGATTGGATGACGGCTAAGCGTTTGGTGGTTCATCTGTCATATTTTATGTATTTATTGTATATGTAAATGGTACAACGGAGAATAGTCAATGTGTCTGTCTGTGTAAATACGCGCTTTAAGCGATAAAGAGGCCCCGAAACGATCAATTGCAATTGAATTTTTTTACGTGTTTCGACTACTAAATGCAATTGAAGCGACTGAATTTTTTTACTACCTACAATAAAATTGCAATTGATCATTTCGGGGACCCTTTAGACCGCCTATTAAATTGTGTGTATGTAAAATTAATTGTAGAGTACCTACTCTATATTTCTACCTGTGTCAGATTTGTCAGTTATAAATAAAAACCATAATATTTTAGGTGTAAAAGGTCACTGAACTCTTTCCCTAGCAAACACGAATATTCTTTTAACTAGCTGGCACATATAATCTTTCGTGTGATCAAAGTCAAGATAATATTGGGCATCTAGCTTCATCTTTCTGACTGACCGACCCCCTTGACAATTCAAAGGTGCCTGTAATTGGTTTATTTGAAATAAATGTTTTGAGTTTGAGTTTGAGTTTATTGTGTAAGAATAATATCTGCCAGTATTTCATTGATGGATGCAGTTGTTACTATAGTCTATTTGCTCTGCCAATAGATAAAGGATATAAATCATTTTTATCTGGATCTCGTGAGAAACATACATAATCATTAAAAAGATCTGAGATCCTGCAGCCATATCTTTCTGTGTGCTTTTATCCATTTGAAGGAGATCCAGACCATTAGATATCTGCTATCAAATTACGCAACACATTTTCGTAAACGATTACAACTAATCTGTTTCATTTTGACAGATCAACATCATTCATTGCGATATTTACGTTGTTAAGCAGATTTTTATTTCGAACTTATGAAGCAATGGATTAGCAATCTGTTTCAAAACAATTCAGATTCAGATTTATCGTATATTACGTAATTAGGGTACTGGATAACTTTCAGTGTCTGTTACGAGTTTTCTTATAGAGCTTTTTCATAATAATAATAAATTGTAATAAAAACATCCTACTTATTTAAAATTTTGCTTCGCCAAAGTCGAGTAAAATATCAAAGTGAGCATGTCTCAGTTCTGTACCAATAAAAAAACACAACCTGTCAGTTACTAAATCTTGATTAACTATGAAATGGCAAATGCAAAGGCTAGTTACAAAAAAATTCTGAGCTTAGCTGTCGTAACTAATAATATATTATTGACGTCTAAAATTTGTTTGTTAGTTACATCATTCACGTTTGTCCATTTTTTGTCATATTTTTCCTTATTCAAAGTGTGTGGGAATTATCAAAAATCTATAATTAACCCCTTCTATTTATAGCATAGTCATGATTATAGACTTAAGTTTTACCTCGTTGGTCTAGTGGTTGCAAGCGCTACCGCTGACCATGAGGGGTTCGATTCCCGGGTCGAGCAAAGTGTTACTGGGTTTTTCCATCTAGAATTTCGCAGTAGCAGCCCATAGTCTGGATTTGTGCCCGGTTGATGGCAATAGAATCGCCCCCTATTATATTGGACTTAAAAATAACTAGTGAAATGTGGGTGTTTAGGGGTATGAGGAACAGGGTGTAAAGTTCACTCATCCCCCATAGAAAAGGGAGGATCCTCCGACCAGAAGGGTGTCATTTCTGGCGGGCAATTGCCCAGAGGTTGAAGTCGTGAGCTTGTATATATGTCCACCGCGAGGTAAACTCTAATTGCGCGATGCAGGATTTGAGTGACGTCAGGTCTTTGATGCGTAGTTCGCATGTGGCGATGTAGATGCCGCCACAGGTGTACTAGGTACACCTCTGTCTAAACTCAAACTCAAACTCAAATCATTTATTTCAATTAAACCATTACAGGCACTTTTGAATTGTCAAGGAATCGGTCAGTCAAAAATATGAAGCTAGTTGCCAAACCTTCGGGGAATCCAGGCATGATATTGTTATGTGTGGTAGATATAGGGAAGCTCTACTTTACAAGATTAGTCTAACTAACCACTAACATCCAAACTCATAGTTTCCGTTAAAGTTAATGGTTCATTAATAAACGATTAGGTAATTATTGCTCGTGGCTAAGTAAAAATAGACGCACGGTTCGATCCATGAGGTTAAGCTGCGCTTGCCGGGGTTGGTCTGTGGATGGGTGACCATCTTAACATACCTAGACTCCTCCGTGCCTCGGAAAGCACGTTAAGCCATTGGTCCCGGCTGTCATGCGTGGATCTTTGACAGTAGTTACGGGTCGTCAGAAGCCCGAAAGTCTGACAACCAGTCTTACCAAGGGCATCGTATTACCCAGCTACTGGGTTGTGCAGGTCAGATAGGCAATCGCTCCATATAAAATACTGGTATTCAGCTGCAGGTAAGACTTCGTCTAAGACAACCATGGCTTAAATGGTTCTAAATTGTCTATACTATCTTCACCTTAAAGCTTTGCACCCATCTTCCAATCACCCTGTATATAAGTGAGTAAGTAAGTTTGTCAAGTCGCAAAAACCGAGCGAAGCAGGGCTGGATCGCTAATGATGGTAAATGAAGATACTTAACAGAACAGATGACGATGATAATGAATGTTAATGGTTTATTAACTACTGTTGCCAAAGAGAGTTAGTTCACTACTTTCACACAACACAGCGACTTAAGATAGGACTTAATTTTAAAAGCAATTTACGTAACGATGAAAAAATAAACAAGTCCCATAAATTTACAAAATAACAGTTCCATATCGTCGTGTGTGAGAAACTAAAATAGTTTTATGATAAGTATGTATCGTAAGCTTGTTCTTGAAACTGGAATTCCCCGTAATAGCGCTAGCGGTTGCGACAGTCTCGGCCACTCCGTACTATAAAATACAAATTTTATTAAACTACACCCGGTTAGACTGGATGCCGACCCTCATTTAGTTAGAAAACATGCGTAAACTCAAGCCTTATGCCCACGGGTGGTTGACAGAAACTACAGAACGCCATGTTCCACAATCCAACTGTACTCGTAGGTAGGCAATTCTTTTGTTTCATCCACTTTTATACATGCGCACCCTTATTGCGTAATACACGATCAATCACAATCTGAATCATTTTGCTGAAACAGATTGCTAAAAAACCATCTGCTCAACAACGTAAATAACTCAATCAATGTTGTTGAACTGTCAAAATGAAACAGATTAGTCGTAATCGTTTACGAAAATTTGTTATGCAATTAGACGAGTGGGCTGGTTGCGAGTAGTAGTAATCCTTTTGGAGGGCTAATAAGATCATAGTTTTGACCGTTTTGACCAATGAGGATTCATCATCATTCTCCTCCCTTGTCACAATTAATTTGTCTTTTTCTTCCATACTTCTCTGTCAGTCGTCATCTCGGGTGTCAACCCCTTTCTATCCATAGGTATCATCTTTGACACAGTCGATCCATCCATCATTATAGCCATCGAAATGGCCTGATGAAACTCATGACTTACATCAGGCTATTTTCCTTTCTTGCCCGCCCATATCATGACAACCGATTTCATTTAATTTCGAGCATTCAAAGGAGAAATTGTCATAATTAGAACGCATGACAGACTGTTTGGTGACCACAGATGATTGTGATCAGCATTTAAACTACTTTCTGATATCTCTTTGATATATACAACCTTAGTTTTTTTTTTGCGATTTCAGCGTTAGTCCCATAGTGAAAGTTGTTCATAATAATGAGTACAATGACCCCTTAAGAGGTTTAGGGTAAACAAAAACTAAGGTTGTATATTTAAACAAACGTCGCATTTAAAACTACATGACCGGGTGACAAACAGCTGGTCCACATTCTCTTCCGCGAAACAAGATAACAATTAATTGTTTTAGGAATTACCAGAAAACGCCCACTTAATGATTCATTGTTCAGCTGAGAAGTTTATTACTGACATAACATTCATCCATTTAAATAGGTGCAGAAGATTTGGTAAGCGCATTTTGTTTAATAACTTGGGTACCTCTCCGTCTGCCGGGGTCGCGGGAAAGTCCGAAAGGGATACCGTGGCCCCTGGAAACATAGAGGCAACTGAAGGAATACGGGTGGGTCTTAGTCAGTATGAGTCTGACACGCCCTCCCGCTCCGCCCAGAGCGGAAGAAGTTATTTGATAATTTCACACTCTCAAAAAAAAAAAAGAAGGTAAGTACCTCTCTGTCACCGTCTATCACATAACTGGCGTAATGCCTTCACAGAATAAAGGCTTAATATAATGTTAAGAACACGTTGATATCTTCGTCTTAACCATATAATTCTTCACCTTTCCTAACCCACATGGTTTTTCAAACAACTGCAATTACTCTATAGAAATTCGAAAAGCTCTTCACTAAGACTATTTTTAACCATCGATCGATCTGTTTAACTTAATTTTACTCAGAACTACGCTAGCAAACCGGTACCAAGACGACATTGGTACCGAATATATTAACATACATACTACGTTCATTGAAAGCGCAATTATTGTTTCTCGCGCATAGTACATTAGTACCCACATAAATCTATTCAAGTAGGTAAATACGTATATGCTGGCTTTGTTTAACATTCCGATCTGAAATACTTTATCTCGAATTAAGATCTTTTAACAGCGTTTCTAGATTTTTTAAATGCGCAGTACACTTCTAATCTAAATAACCGGGATTCTTGACCAATTTATTGGTGAACTTAAAAATGAGGACAGCTAAATATTATGAGAAGTCTTCAACGAAGTATTATCTGACTGTCGGTGTTACCCAGTAATCAGTTTGCGGAGGTCAGATGTCAGTTGATCCGTGGAAGATCTTATATTAATTAGTCGGATTTGTTCAGAATTAAATCTTTATTACTAGGTACTGGAAGACTCAGTAATTAAAAATGTGTTAGAATAGAATAGAATAATTTATTTGTCAAACATAGGTGATTATATACAAAGATCTTAAATATTAGGTAGTGCGCTATGTTTTGCCAATATTGACATACAAATGATTAATATTATTAAAAGCTAAATCATTAGTATTAAATTACAATGACAACTTTATTACAATGCATGCAAATTCAATTTTATTACGAATCAATGTCAATTTCATTTCATGTCAAAATTTAATGTCAATAATTCAAGTCAAAAGATTATTATTAGTGTATTAAAGAATTCATGTCAGGATTATAATTATAGAAATTTGTCATTGAGAAATTCGTCTACAGTATAGTAACATTTTTCAAGCAGTAACCCGTTAAGTGTTTTCTTAAATTACCAAATTATATTGTGAATTTTATTGTGTTTGTTTGTGTGTTTGTGTGTTTTCTTTATTATTATTGTGTTTTGTTTTCTTTTTGTGTTTTACACTGAACATTGATATTCAAATCGCGCGGTAATTCGAAAGCGCGGGAAGTCACTTCTGTCACTTTCAGTGACAGCTCGCTCAGACAGTGATGCTTGTAGTGTTGGGATACGATATGCGATCTCCAGAATTCCGGTTATCACTACAAAGTAGGACAAAACTAAGCCAATGGTGACAAATGGAGACGGGAGATTTTTTTGCGATATCACTGTAGCAGCAGCGGTAAGGTTTGTGAAAACTTAAGGTGGTTTCTACATTGCGTTGAGGATTTTCAATGAAAAACGATGCTATGCTTTTTAACGATCAATTCTGTATATTAGCCATTTTGGTTTTTACAACATTCAAGGAGAGGGGCGTGGGAACAATATTTTAAAAGAAGCCCAATCACAGTCGAGCGATAGGTATGACGTAGCGTATGGTATAATTTCTTGCCTCGAGATGTCGCTATTAGTCCTTGATGTGCGTTAATGAAGTAGGAGTCCACAACAATCACTTCAGCACGTACAGACAAAATAGCAGATTGTGATTGTTTATCTGTTTTTGTCTATTCTTCCATCGACAAAACCCGTCTACGCGTGCTGGTAATTGCGCTGTTACAAAATATTTCTCATGTAATCTTGGGTCAGAGTGTCAGACACTGCTCCAATTGACCCGAATTATTTTGAGTTTAGACAAATTAATTATATTTTAATTGATTGTTGACCATGAGTTACAATTGACAACAATCAAGTTCTAATTGTGTAAGTCTAAGGATTAAGTGGTCCCAATTTAAAGACATTCATAGCAAAAGTGTGTTGCTGTGTAGAAAAAATCATTGACTTTTGAAAATAGCAAACGTTAGGCAGAGCAGTACATTATCGAACACCTACAATTCGCCAGTTATGTGACAGGGGGCGAACCTATTGCCATCAACCGGGTACAAATCCAGACTCCAGGCTGCTACTGAGCTGCCAGGGTTGCGAGTTTGTCCGAAAGGGATATCGCGACCCCGGCACACAGGCAACGGAAGGAACACGGGTGGGTTTTAGTCAGTTAAAGTCTGACACGCCCTCCCGCTCCACCCAGAGCGGGAGAAGTTATTTGATAAGAGAAATTCCTAGGAAGGACCTCATGCTCAGCAGTAGCGCTTGCGACCACCAGACCAACGCGACAGTTTCAGGAATTATCCTCTAAAAATCTCTGAGTAAAACCATTATTCATATCTGAAAGGTTACGGGTCAGAATATATGTAAGTAGGTCAAATAATAATATGTTATCATCAGATGCATGATTGAGTGATCCATTTTCCTTATAGCGACCACCTTTCAATGACTGTTAGATCACAATTAACCTTAATACGTCATTAACTGACATTTGCTTACGGGTAGCCAGTATATTTCTTTGTATATTGTATATTTCTTTGTATATTTATTTGAATATTGATTACAAGTTCAACTATTATTGAAGATATGACAGATTTAAAAGGTACGTTTATACAAGGTTAACCATTTCGCTGTCAGGAATAAACTGTCTATCGTTAATTATATGTAAGTACCTAAGTTCATTAAAATGAATGACAGTTTATGAGTTTTAGTATTTATTTATATTTGTTCTATTGCAGTGATTACTGAAGGTTAGACTGATATCTGTAGATAAACTATAAATATAATGAAATATCTGAAGATAGATAGTTATTAGTTATCTATAATGACAATTGCGATACTTCGTAATTAACAATTAATTAATATGATTAACAGCCGGTTACAGAAACGAACTTTAACTTTTAAAGCTGTCATTAAATACCTACTAATCTTCCATTAACTTGTTTCAGAAAGCAAAATTAGACTCGATTATAAAGGTTCTTTGATAAAATTAATGAAATCATTAGCGTTAATGATCCATTAGTCTGTCTTTGTGTAACTGTGTGTAAGTTAAACATGATAATACTTTATACTTTTAAGTAAAAAAAACAGCTGTGATCTTCTTTTAAGAAGGTGTAAGATTGCATAGTTACAAACCCATATAAAAGTTACTAAACCACAGTTTGTTGCCCTGCTATAAATATCGAAGAAATTAATTATATAAAATGTCACAATAAATTACCTATAATGTATTCAGATAACCAGATTTAACTCGTAACTTCGTGAATTCTGTTCATCTCTCGCCTTATTTCCGATTCCATTCCCACGATCATAAAAATCTAACTTTCTGTTCTTAATCGGAATAGTATCTAAATAACGAGTTTGAGTTTGGGATTGTATCTAAAATCTCAAACTCCAACTAGTTATTTAGTAAACTATTCCGATTAAGTCCGATATAAGGACGATATATTAACATAACATAAAACTGCAATAAATAACAATCACATAGGATTTTATTATGATACTGGCATGGTCGTAGTTTGTTATAATGATGATGTTTGTATATGAGAAATATAAAATAAAAAAATCGCGAGGCACACCGACATAATTTATAAAGATAATTACAGTAAGTGATCACAAATCCTCAAGTCATAGACAGAAATAAGGTGAAAACTCTCGACATAATCCTTGATCTCGTTATATGCTTACAGACATTTGAAAATCATACAAAATACCTACCACATCTTCACCAATTCTCCCTTCTTAGTGTCTAAGCTAGTAAGAAAAAAGCAAAAAAAAACCATCAGTAGGTAATCTGCACTCACAAAAATTACATACACTCGTACCGAAAGACCCTCGAAGAGTAGAGATGTAGTAATAAGTACAAGATGATTCACACCACAGAACATAAGACTTACGAGGTGTTAGATTACAGGTAATAGGTATCTGTTTGTTTTGTTTATGTCGAGTTATGTGTGCATAAGTAAAGAGCATTCTTTACTTATGTTCTCATAACTCGACAGAATGTAGAGAAAACCTGATTTATTTCTTATATATTTCATAATTGGTAAGAGTTCAAGAGTCAAGTAGAGAGAAGCTCGTGGGTAAGTAATAACAGACGCACGGGTTGATCCAACAGGTTGAGCTATGTTTGCCTGGGTTGGTCCGTGGCAAGCATAGCTTAACAATGACCAAAACATCCCAACTGATTAACCCTTAGATACCAGACACGGGCTCTGATAATATAATCCAATAAAACGTCACATGACCCTTGTTGATTGACCTGCTACTCTTATCACAGTCACAGTACTTACTACATCGTTCATTAATATGACATCAGAAATAGTAGCAATATTTATCGACGGGTGTGTCTTTGTGTGATTACGTTACTTTTACGAGGTTAAAGTTGAAACTAAATCAAAAGTCATTTAGTTATTCAAACTAGACTGAGAATCGGCACTTCTTTAACGTCAAAATTAACGTAAGACAGTCCCCGAAACTAAGCTATAGCTGGGAAGAAGTGGCGCAACAAAGTTCCCAGCAGCACAGCTGTCTGTTAAGTTAGTGAACTTGATTCTAAACAATAGCATGCACATTGCAAAGTAATTAACATTACCAAACACAAAATATTAAATTAAATGATTGGCCATATCTCAGCTAGCACACGCCAATTTCGCCACTTGGAAGGTGTTGCATCATTAGAATTGAAAGTAGAGAATTTTGGCTTGGTAACATCGTTAGTGGATTTGTTTCTCAACACATTAAACTGTCGGTAACGGTAACTTACTAATATTTATGGCAGTCAAAGAAGCATGAAATTCTAGAAACCAGTCTGTCCGTACCGATATTAATCTTGTCTAATCAGTCAGTAGTGTCAAATTTTGTTCAAAGACGAGTGTAATGTTATAGGACTTTCCGAAGCTTAAATTCGAGATCGTGTCTTCGTATTAATCGTAATAAACGATCAATTTTACCAGTTTCTTTATCCAACAAACTAATCGTAAACCCTACCAATCGTACCGTAATGATTCCATATTTGACAATCGAATTTTATTATGCTTTTATTATCATTCAAATTACCAGTTATCTACATTGTCACCTATATCCATGTAATCACATAAATACTAAACGAATCAGTTCTAACAATACATGCGGTCAACATTTACTGCATAAGACACGCCATCCATTGTCTTCTGCAGTAATTATCACTTAAACACAATTATCTCGCGTCTTTTTGATTACACCTTTAAAAGTTTCCGATGTTTCTTCCATGATGGTGGAATTGATACGTTAATGGAGATCAGAAATGAATCATCGCCATTAGAAGAAATTTCAACATTTCATTACCTAGGACTACTTAACTTACAAAATAGCCTATGGCATATATAAGCGAAGTCACTGATTCAATGTGCAATTTTATAATTTCTAACGTGACGATATTATCGTGGACGTCCACGTCCACGTCCACGTCACGGCATCACAATAGCACAGGGAAGTAAAATGTATCCAGGAAATATATGAAGAAGCGTTTAAATTTCTATCCACGATAACGTTATAACGTGGACGTATCCATACATTTTATGGTCGTGGACGTTCACGATAATATCGTCACGTTGGCACATTGGCTTCTGATATACGGACGAGAGTTGACTCCCCAACAGATCAAATACTAGTACCGCTTACAATTATGCCATGCAATGCTTGTGTCCGTTCCCAACATATGTATTTGTGAATAATACAATCAGCCTATTGTTCCCACGGCTGGGACAGAGGCTTCCTCTCGGTGAGAGGTAGTGGGCCGTAATAAACTACGCGAGCCCAGTGCGGGTTGCGTTATTTGTGTATAAAATATACAAATAGACTTATATAAAAAGTAAAAACAAATTCACACACCTTTTACTTAAAAATAAATCAATTACTATACAAGTTTATATGTATATTTATAAACTGATAGGAACAACAAGTATTGCTTCATAATCGTGATAACACAACACGTGAAGTGTCTCTGATAAGAAATCCTTAAACAAAGATTTATATTGACGATGACTGATAAACACATCGTGATACTGCACTACAAGAAACTATATTTATTGATGACTTTAATTAATCACAGAATCTCTTTAATTACAGAACGAGCATGGCGGTAGGAGCAAATGAAAAAGACGATATACCAGTAAACACATTTGAAAACAACGAAACATTTGCTGATGAACAAGATTTACTGAGCAACGCAGCAAACAATGAAACACCAGACGAAAATAATGCTGAGAAAATACCAGTAATTAACAAGATCATTGCTGAAAATAACTCTCAGCAAAATGATGACAATAACAAAGCTATAAAACTCCAAACCGAACAGAATAAGAACTTAGATAAACAAACTGATGGATTTGTTGAAAATAATCTTAGCAACAATCAAACTCGTGAAGTCACACCAAATAAAGATACCAACGATGAAAATAAACAATCAAAACTAGAATTAATTAACGAACATCTTAAAAATGTTAATAAAGAAGTTTACACAGAAACGAAAGATGCAGAAGAGAAAAAAGAAGAGAAGAGAACTTCAAGAAGATCTTCTCATTATCTTCAGAACATCCAAATGACTAATTCTTCTTTGGGACTGACTCTGGGTTCTGAGAAGAAAGATACAACTTTACTGACTGACACTAGAACTGTTGCTCGCTTTTCACCGTTATGGAAACAGGTAATTATTATGTGAATATTTTTATTTGTGTAGTTTTGTGCTGTTCATTCTCAGCTGATAAATGTATCACCCACTCCCCTATGGTGGTTTTTATAGGGTAAGGAGAAGATAAAAGGGGGATATAACCATCACTTTCCTAGACTAATGCTAGTTTTACTGCGATCACCTTTCGCCAAGCATGGTGCATAATAATATATGGTTATATACGCTTAAATGTTAAATTTGATGGTATTTTTGATACACCTGCTCAGGGAACTAATGTTAAAGTGTTGTTACCACTAACGGTGCCTGGGCAATATTATTATTGTGGTAGAGCCATGGTGGAGCATATCATGATTTCTCATAAGGTTGATTAAAAATCCTACAAACTTACTTACAGAAATAAAATCATTAATCATTTATGAACTCCGCCTATCTAGAAAAAATTAGACACATCATTGAAAAATACATATAAAGTCTGTGCCGTATTTATGGTGTACTAGTTTTCGCTCGCGGTTTCGCCCGCGTCGAGGTCGGAAATTATCCCACGGGAACGTACTACCGGGATATAAATATCCTATATATTAATCAAGGTTATAAACTATCTATGTGCCGAATTTCATCCAATTCCGTTCAACCGTTATTGCGTGATTGAGTAACAAACATCCAAACATTCAACAAAGTAGGATAGTAGGATTATCTATGGTCTGTGCTCCTTTCACAAACCATTGTTATGGCAGTGATGAATCCAGTATTTAAGTGTATTATCTATGGTGATGAAGTCAAGAACAGTGCCAAAATCCATACATCCCTTATTCCTCGAATGCAAGAACGCAAACTAACTAACGTATATGTGCATTTCAGACGTTGGCATCATCAGCGCCAATCTTGCTGACCTTTGTGACCGGCCTGACGTCCGGTTACTCTGCCATCCTACTGCCTCAGCTGAAGATGAACCCTGGACCCATACCCTCGGACGAAGACACTACATCATGGATAGGTAATAGTCATATTTTGTTAAACATTCTTAATAGCATAATACAACTGTATTCCCCTAAGAGTAGTGCTGAAGTATACACTATTATAGTGCACCCAAATATCATTAACTATGTACTTTAAGTCGCATGTAATAGGTGTCATGGGGGTGAGCCTATTTTCATGATCTACTAAACAGCATTAGGAATGCAAATTGCAGCATCGGTAACTGGAGCTGATATCAGAGCACACAAGACATGATGATATACTAAACCTATAGCTAAGTTTGAGATAACACAATATAATTTAGATTGCTATAAATACGCTTCACCAAAAAATTAACTAGAGCCCATTGAAATTGTAATGGTTGAAATGGAGCGAAACTTTGTTCGATACAAAATTGACAAAGAACATTTCATTTAGGTATTATTGCTCCCAAAATAGTATTGGTTGTTCAATAAACATTTCAATGTACTTTTGAAATGGGGTTTCATAGATATGTAGCAACCAATTGCTAGTTGAACTGCTAAATTCCCTTTTGCGAAGTAGATAGATAGATAAAACATTTATTCAGTGCACACAAAAGACACAAAACGATAACAAATAACATGAATATAGAGTACAGTAGAGTAAGACCGCTTATCGTTAAATTGCATAAAATGCGTTCATTTACTGTAGCACTTTTATTAATTGTAACAGAAGATATAAACTAACTGATAACATTTCGCATTGGGATCCTATGTTACATTAACATTAATTGCATTGTTTGTATTTTTTCGTACTACTTAGATTAAAATATTCTAGAAAAATATATTTTGAAAATGATATTATTATCTATTGTGGTCCACTATTTTATCATGTTTGTTCTACAACAAAGTTTGAAATTGTTAACATAAGAACTAAAAGATAACATTTTATTTTATTTGCTCGTATGTTCTTAAATAAATATGTTTTCAAAAATATAAGTACGTACAGACAGGTATAGATATATATATGTCGGATTTTGATGGTATGAATCTCTCTCGTTATCAGGTATATTTTAACTACTGTGGGCGTACTAATGGGTAGTGTTGGTTATGCGCAATAGAAAAACAGTTGCAGTTCAGATCAAATTATAATTTGTAATAACATTACTTACACTAGCATTTCACACGCTGTAGGTACACGACATAATTATTCGAACGCGGGACAGTTCGTAAACTGGAGGTTCTGTTCTCTGGGACGGTTGGAAGGCAAGTGCGCTCGCCCTGGCGCCTCTCCATTAGCTAAGCTCCGTCGTAGCACGAAGTTAGCCGAGTGTTAGTGCTGCCACTACTCGGATCACGTGCTGCGCTTCGTTTAGCGACCGTAGTAATGACCGGATCCGACACGGCCATCCTGCGATGCACACGTCCTCGTGTGTTGTTAATCTGGAAAATACAAAATTTCGCCACAGTATCTGTTCGTCCAATCCTGACTCATATGAAGACTGATGATATAATTAAAAGGGGCTTGACTCTTTAAAATCTGTTTTAATTTACGAGCAATTTGGAACTAAAAATTAGAAACTAAAATCTAGGCTATCCTTCCTATTTGAACTATCTAGTTTCGAGATAACCGAGACCAAGCACAAAGATTCCACATTAAATTTGATCAAAGAAAACAGAACTTCAGGTATCTCGTTCATGGTCAACACACACACACAGTCACACACTATTCCCCACGGGAATACCGAGTCAACCCTTGACTCTATGGTCTTCGCTTCTAGGCAAGACCCGACTATACCACCCAGAGCTACCGCCTACCGCGTACCCACGGACTACTCATTGAGCAGATACCGATTTCCAACGGGCTACGGCTACGATACTCTGGTATAGTCTCCGACCCACTGAACCCAGAACCTGTTTGTTCAATCTAAAGTGATAGCAACTCATCATCTATTTCATCTACAATCTCAATTGGTACTTGGTCCTCGGGCATTCTCCTTAAACTTAAACTCAAACTCAAAGCATTTAAAAATAAAAGAATTACAGGCACTTTTGTCAAGGGGGTCGGTCAGTCAGAAAGATGAAGCTAGATGCCCATTCCAAAGTGTAGTAGTTACCTATGGAGAACTCTACGGACACTTAAATCTTAATCTATCATGTGTGTACTTGTAAGTTCGCTTAGAACTTAATGCTCTCAATGTGTAGCGATCGGTAACAATTCTACAACTCCAAATGGTCCCTTATATTGGGGGTCTAATTTAGTCTGGTTGTGTTCTTCGTTTTGAAGCAACACAAAGTCACCCACCGAAAACCTATCCAGTCGCGCTTTAGTGCTATCAAACCGTTTTATGTCATATAGAGCCGACTTTTCGATTAACCGGGCTGTTTTCCCTAACTTGTTCGAAATCTGCGTCAGTATCATCGTCGTAAGCTATTAGACTAAGGGGACACGCTACTTTACCGACTAGTAATTCGAGTGGACTTGCTTTTGTTACCCTATTGACTGTACACTTTAGTGCCAGCTGCAAATCTCCTAAGGCATCCTGCCACGACCTATCTTCGTTCACTTCAACCGCGGTAAGCATAGATTTTAACATGCTCATTGTGCAAAAAAACTGATTAACGTGCTCAACTTGACTGTTAGCTCACGATGATCCCGTAGCTATTAAATGAAGCTTAATGTTTTAACTCTCACAAAAATCCCTAAACTCATGTGTTAACCTTTAACCAAAACAACAACAGTGCCTGTTCGACTCTGCCAATTCTGACCATTTACGGGTTCCAAATTTTGAGATTAGGAAACTTTAATCCTCAACACTTTATTGTTTTAACAAAAGAATACTTCTACTTCTCAATGAACTAAACAAACTTTGATTCAATATAGCAAAAATCATCAACCAGAGCCATGTACCATCGTTTACCACACAATCATCTTTTTCACTAAGATCCTTAGAGACTTGGAAACCCACACACGAGTAAACCACTCTAACGCCACGGCTCTCCAGCCAACCAGCAATCACATTGCTCTCACACATCCAGTACATGGATCAAACTATGGTCTCTCTAGACCCCGACCTCTGCCAGTATCTACTGGTACGGTCACACACAATACGGCCGATAGAGAACCCTACTCGCGTGGTTCCCATAACTTAGGCTTGCTCATCACCACTGTGATCACCATCTACTTCGACTGGTACATGACCTACTGGCATCTTTTTTTTTAACTTTAACGGATAGCGACCATCCTTAAACACTGCAGCTACATTATTAAACGGGAGTGATATGAAGATTCGAATGACGTTATTGACACGCACGCTATTTCGAGAAAAATTAAGAGTGGTACGCCAGTTCGAAAACACATTAAGTCGAAAACCGCTATATCGAATGACGTTGTTGCGAACACGCTGATTCGAAAAACTGTTTGAATGGTACGCTAGTACGAAAGTCTTGGCATTGATGATAAAACTGACACTGAGTTAGTTGTCTATACTACTAAGTATAAATGATTAATATTAGTAATAATTATGATTTAGCTATGTATCCTAATCCTAAAGCTATGTGTTTGGATGTTTGTGCAATCAATTTTTCTTATAGCTGCCTTTGTCCTATCAAGGCATATCACAAAATCAAAACAAAGAAAACACAAAACCGATCTACATATGTAGTTGGTGTTCGCTAATCCTTACGTAACATAAGATTTGTTCTGTGCTGAATACACGTGTTTGACCAATACCCGTCAACGTAACAATGTTATTAACTCGTTTGCCACTTAATTTGGCTGCACAACTGTCCTTAACTAACGAGCATTCAGCACCAGAATCGTAAACAAAACAATACAGATCACCTTTTTGTTCTAACGTGCCTGAGGGCAAACTTCCACTCGCCGTTCACCCGTTCACCGTTTGCAGCACGTGCTCCACCATCCGATTGGCTGCCACTGCATGCTCATGCACCGGGCCGCGATATGTCCTAGTTTCCCACACGTGAAGCACACGAAGGGCTTCGCTGGCTACTGCGGGGCTGCTTGGCTCGATACTGAAGACGTCGTAGATCTTCTTCTGCTGTCAATGGCTATCGCGCACCATGATCACGCATAATCGCTTGCATGTTTCGAAATTCATAAAACAGAAATGAAAAAATGGGTTAGAATTGGTAAACTAAACAAAACTACACAAAAACGTTATGAAACGTTTTGCCGGGTATTTCGCAAATATCTCAGAAACTGTGCGTCTGAGCTCTAAAATAACCAAATTTTATTACCCTTTTATAAACCCCACGAAAGGGATAAGAATGCTAAATCCCAAAAATAAACTTATTTTTCAGTTCTACCCTCGAAATATAATGTTCAAAAACACGGCAAACCAACGCGGCAACGGTCACTTTTAGCGTTTTAATTTTGCGCCTGAACCAACACGAATCCCAATTCTGATGTCGGATTTTGATGGTATGAATCTCTCTCGTTATCAGGTATATTTTAACTACTGTGGGCGTACTAATGGGTAGTGTTGGTTATGCGCAATAGAAAAACAGTTGCAGTTCAGATCAAATTATAATTTGTAATAACATTACTTACACTAGCATTTCACACGCTGTAGGTACACGACATAATTATTCGAACGCGGGACAGTTCGTAAACTGGAGGTTCTGTTCTCTGGGACGGTTGGAAGGCAAGTGCGCTCGCCCTGGCGCCTCTCCATTAGCTAAGCTCCGTCGTAGCACGAAGTTAGCCGAGTGTTAGTGCTGCCACTACTCGGATCACGTGCTGCGCTTCGTTTAGCGACCGTAGTAATGACCGGATCCGACATATAGAACTGGGAAACTTTTTTATTTTTATTGACCATCATCTCTTTTTCTAATTACAGCGGCAATGGCAGCACTGCCAATGGCTCCAGGGTGTCTCGTCTCCGGCTGGATGATGGAGAAGTTCGGAAGGAAGACGTCCCACTATATCACCTGCGTCCCTCTCCTCCTCGGCTGGATACTCGTCGCCTCCTCATCCAACCTCGGCCTCATGCTCATCGGGAGGTTCTTCACCGGCCTCTGCGCTGGTCTCTCCGGCCCCCTCATTCCTGTCTACATCGGGGAAACTACAGAACCGAAATATAGAGGATTCTTCCTCGCAGCAGTATCTTTAGCCATAGCTCTAGGAATACTAGTCGCTCATGTCATAGGAACGTTTTTAACTTGGCAATGGACTGCAATTATCTGTTCTGTCTTCCCAGTATTAACCGTCGGTTTATTATCTTTTGTACCTGAAAGTCCCATCTGGCTGATATCACAAGGAAGGATAGAAGATGGAGTAAAAGCTTTCTATTGGTTGAGAGGATACGGTGAAGAAGCAAAATTAGAATTGAAAGGTATTGTTGACAGTAAGAAGGCATATGATAGTGCACCGAAGTTGTCATGGAAAGAGAAGCTGATAAGCTTGAAAAGTCCTGAGTTGATAAAGCCTCTAGTGATCATGATTATGTTCTTCTGCACGTGTCAATTCTCTGGAGTGAACGCTGTCGCATTTTATTCAATTGAAATCGTTGAGAAAGCCGTCGGGAAGGGTCTCGATCATTACCTTGTGATGCTAATTATAGATTCATTAAGAGTCCTCATGAGTGTTGTCGCTTGTGTAATATGCAAACAATATGGAAGGCGACCTTTATGTTTCATAAGTGGTATTTGGACTTCGATCTCCATGGTCGGGCTCTCAGTGTTCCTTTATTTGAAGCCTGAGAACATGTCATGGCTGCCTTTAATGTTTTTAATGTTCTACATCTGTGCTATATCTATAGGCTTGGTTCCTTTACCATGGATCATGTGTGGGGAGGTGTTCCCAACAAAAGTGCGAGGCTTGGGCTCTGGTATCAGTTCCGCAACAACTTTTGTTGCGTTTTTCATTGTGGTCAAAACAGCTCCAGGAATGATGAGCAATTTTGGAGAAGTGATAACCTTCCTCAGTTATGGAGTTGTAGCACTGATTGGTACTTTTGTTATGTACTTCATATTGCCAGAAACTAAAGGAAAGAGCTTACAAGAAATAGAGGAGAGGTTTAGAAATGGAAAGCAGAGTAGTGGACCTAAAGTATGATAGTTATATTGGTATTTATTTATGTTGATGACCAGACCAAGCCATATTGTTAGAAGGAACAATGTACAAAATATAAAATGTGCTGCTCGCTATAAGCGACAAAATAATAAAAACTGTGATATTTAGGTAGTCAATTTAATTAAGATCGATACATAAGATCGGTGCTATTGTATCTGCAGGACTATGATTGTAGAAGTGTTAAGATAAAATAATGAAATATATTTAGCTTGATATTTTCAAAAGACATAGAGTGATTTTAAATATCTGTTAAATATTTAAAAGAATATTCCAAATTATATTATTTGTATCTACTTGCACTTATGGATGATTGAGATATTTTAAGAGATTTTATAACATTCCATGCTAAAGACAAAATGTTAGAAAATACTTTTATAGATCTAGCTTTTCTAGATTTTGTATTCAACGGCTTCAGTGGCGCGTATCAAGAACTATTCTTAAAGTTACTATATTAAAGGACTTGTTGTAAGAATATGAAGTGTGTTTGCCCTCGTTTACAATAAATATTATAATTTAATTACCTTTAGAAAAATATTTTTATTGGATAACACTGATGTAAAAGACATTATTGGGTCAAACGCCAAAGAGTTTGGGAATATTTCAAATAAACAACAAACTGTAGAAAATAACATTTATTATTACAAATTGGTAACAAAACAGATTATAAAAATAGTGTCTTTGAAATGGCACATTATTTAGTTAAGTTAAATATAATATTAAATGCATTTCGGTACTCATTCTGTCATACAAGTAAGTACTTAAGTACATGGATTCTATTAAAATCATACATTTTATTGTATTTTCAAACTTTTGTTTATATGTACATTATTAGTTGATATTAATACAATCATCCTACAATATGAAATTTTATTGTTGTTATTTATTTTCGTTTCGATTTCCTTGTCCAAAGCGTTCTTCCATTAGGTCCTGTCATTGCATGTTCTGTTGTATCAGACACATTTTTAATTACTGCCAATAAAAAGTGAGTTATGGCTAGAGTTCAATTGCGAGCGGTTGCTTAGCTAAAGACCGCGGCTCTCTCTGGCTCGGCAAGCGAACTCTGGCAAAAGCGCAATCATATCTCGCTGTGATTTGAAATATCTCATGCAATGACAGGCGGGATTCTGGTCGTCTACTTGGATCTTGGCTTGACCAGGCGAGAGGCTGGTGGCGCGAACTTGGTGAAGCCTTGCTGGTCGAACACCGGCAGTAGATCACGGACCCTGGCTGAGACAGTGCCGCCTGTGACCCTGGGGACAACCAAACTTTAACATTCTGTTAAAAATGTGCATGTGCTAAAAAAACAAACATACCTAATGCATATTGTGAAGGATACCAACAGAATAAAATTTTAATGATAGATGCTTGCTTCTATGTTGATCTGCACTTTTGCTATTACTTTGGATATATACACTTTTGCTATTACTTTGGATAGGATCTTTGCACCGATCCCATAACAAAAAGGAATTAGGGTAGAAGGATGATGAGGCTACCATATTTTGTACTATAAATTCCAAATACCAACCATGTTGCTGCAGAAACTATTTCATGCACTTGTAGACTTCGGTTGTGTCACCCTCAAATATGCATGGAAGCAAAAACGCACCCAATCACTATCAAAGAAAACTATAAATACCTGCTTGGTTTGATGAGCTTGGCAGCTTGAGCCGGCGTCGCGAGCTCAGTAGGAAAGAACGTGGCTCCGTAGAAGTCCAGGCCATTCTGCAGTAGGATGTTAGCCTCCTCAATGTTGGCCAACGTGACACGGATCACGCTGTTGGCTTCCTTGGGGATCATGCTGCTGACCAGCTCGCCATCAATAGTCGTAAGGGCACGGGATGATGACTTCTCCATGGGTTTAGGAGTGGAGGTACCTGAAAGATGAATGGAGATATAGTTGGGGAAAATGGTGTGAGGTTATGAAGCAAAGAGTATGAAGTCACAGAGACTAGCGGGTGTTAGTAAATTTTGGAAGGTGCATCCTAATGGTTAATGCTTCAAATACTCTTGTAATATGTAACCAGTCTAGGGAGTACAATTATAACCCCGATGTTACTATGTAATAATGTAAATGATTAATGAGGTTACAATGGCAAGACATGTAACAGCTCCAATACCATTGAAAACGATGGCCACTGATAAAATATCTCTGTTCCAATTCTCAAAGCGCCTAGTGTAATCAAAAAACGTCGAAGCGCGTCTTGCTTTCAAAGCAGATAAAGTAAGGTGCGATACTGATACCTATGCTATACCAACCAGTGTTTCCATCCTTGGGGGACCCGGAGAAGTGCAGGCGCACCACCTCGACGACAGATGTGAACTTGTAGAGGGCGTGGCGGACGTCCTCCTCGGGGACCTCATCGGGAATGTCGTACACATAGATGGTGAACGTCTTCTGAGGTCTGCAGGGAATGGCGATCTGAAAACGCAGGGAGTTGAATTAGTAATAGGTAAGTTATACGAAGTTTAGTTAGAAATTCTAATAAAGAAACGATCAAGATGGTCTATAAAATTTGTAAGTAATATTCTTGTTAGATTAAATGTTCCGAAGGCTTATGGAAAGTAGTAATTTAATTTGTCAGAAAAGAGAACCTGAATTATGAAAATGCATTAAGCTTCTATTTTGAAAATAATTTTAAATTCCACATAAAGATATGAAAGAAGGGCGAAGAGAATCAATTAGGTACGTATAATAAGAGAGAGAGAGTAACAATCAAAGGAAACAGGAAAGGAAGCATTGAAAGCATAACAAGAAAGCATTGTCAAGAGCAAATATTTTAGAAAAACAAACCAATTACCTTCCTATAAAACCTGGATCCAGTTACTTTATGGAAACCTTTTTTGAAGACCATCTGGTAGTCATCAACGCTGGAGAATTTGAAAAGGATGCCAGTGGCTGTCTTGGTGAGTGAGAAGCAGCCTTTGAACTCCATCTTCTCGCAGACGGCCGAAGCTTTCTCCATGCTGAGGCCATGGGAGGGAGTGAGGAGGAAGGCGCCTTTGGTCAGGAAGTGCTCGGAGTCCGAGATATCGGACTCACTCTCTCCGCCCTTCATCAGAGTATGGATCTGTTCCTTCCACATGTAAGAGTCTGACATCTGGCAAGGAGTTCGTCTTATTTAACAAATGTTTAAAAAATATGTCCAAGATATTCAAATCATTAATAGGGGTTCTTTAAGGTTCTATATTGCGCCCTTTGCTTTAAAAAAAATAATCTGAACCATATTATTTCTAAAATTTTCTATTTAACCGTTAAAGGCCTGATAAACAACTAATTAACGTGCTAATTGACGTGCTTGAGGGTCACCCAGGGCTTTACCGGTTAAAGGATAATCAATAAATAAACAGATAAGTATGTACATAATCAAACTAATAGCGATTACCAACAACATACTTTTAATAGACTCTAATAGAACTCAATAACTATTACAATCCGCCCATCAATTTTAAATCGTTAACTCAATCGATTTATGAACGATCAAGAAAAATAATCCTAATAAGAATACAATAGATCCCATGAATAGTGTTGCGACAGTAATGATCTATAATTGCGATTTGCTTGACTGGGCTTAGGGTGCGCGCGCACACGCAAGAAATGTTGCGAGCTTAATTGTAGCATTGTTCTTTTTGTTTCCGGCTGTCAAAAGTTTCAGGAGGATTTATGAGTCGGATATTTGTGGTACCTACTGTGTTACTGTAGCCGAGAATGACCTAATTTTATAAGACGTGTTTAGTGGAACTTTTATGAAAACATTTTTACATTGTTAGAATTTCCAGTTGAAAGAGTTAGTGCTTGCCCAGGTTAACATAAAAATGATGAGTTGAACTATTATAAAAATAAAAATACTGGGGATTTTATGGAATACATCAGTAACATTCAACACAATTTAAGTAGTGGCAGGACTCTTGGATATAGAATGAGATTATTAGGCTTATTTTTTTAATTAAAAATCAAATCAAAAGACACCATTATAGCTAGTATTGAAATTGATGATTTAAATAAAAGTTCCTAATTAAAAACTACAAAGCTGCAATCATAAATTGAAATTAGTGCCATCGTTAAGACGCAATACAATGCGTAGGAGTCAGCCCAATTACTAGAGACCGTACCACAAAACAGGCATTGTATAATTACGCCATTTAAAAGTGGGCGAGTAGGTTGTAAACAGACAAATTTGGCATCAATTGCCTTACGCTGTCCCACGGATCTATACCACCTAATATGGTGTAAATTGGTGATATTCATTAATTGTTTAATTCGTATAGTGTGGCTTGGGGTCAAATTGAACCAATTGTAAGACGAATTTACTGAAAATTTATTTGTTGTGTCTGACGGAAGCTGTTGTTGCTGTTAATTAAAAATATATGGAAGTCAAGGATGTTTAGGTACCGGGACATAAAAATTATGATTATTATCAAATTAATTAAATGAGTTTTCCTGAGCTTTTAAAGTTAAAAGGACCATTCATAAAAGCATTGAATTAAATGAATTCTTTGGTTAACGCTATAATGGATCAATATTATTATTTTGTTCTTGGTAATTAAAGGGCAAAAATAGAGTTCTAGTTGAGCTTCACTAAGTGTCTACCGGTTACAAAAGCACTGCAGCTTTTTTTGTATTATCGGTTTGTATGAGTCTATTTAATGCTGGATAATTTTGGCCTTTTAAAACATCACATTAATCGAGTAAGTTTTTCTAATCCCGCAGTATCGCTTTATTTATGCTCACAATTAAATGCAGCTTCTGAACTTTAGAGGGCGTGTGATTTATTGTTTATATGTACAGATGAAGAGTCTCAGATACATGGACAAGAATATAATCATAAGTACTATCGGATACACTATTTGAAGACGGACTGAGATTAGTGCAAATCGAGCTGATAATGTTTTTTTATTGTTTAAGGTTTGAAACGTTGAAATAGAAAATCTTTAATTGTTGTATCTTTGCTTTCGTAATTCAAAAGTCAAAGTGATATTAATATTGAATACAAAATTAAGTTTAATCAATTGAAGTGGTTTTAAATTCAGTGATCACAAAAAATACAATCAAATTCAATAGGTATCTACTACCTTTTTTAATCGAATGATAATCAAGATCTTTTTCAAACAAATTGCACTTTACAAGACTTTCCAAGAACAAAATGACAAGACATTTATTTTTACAACGTAAAATGCCAAAATGGTTAAAAAAAATTGAGAAGTTACACCTTCAAGGGACACTATTTACCGAAATATTACAAAAACACGAAAGCTTATAAGCAAAACTTTTTAAGACACAATTTCTTAGGCACTACACAATTTGTCACAATATTTTTTCAAAGGGAACACTATTTTACATGGACTACCAACTAAAGGGTCTTTTGAAAAATAGTATTTTTCCAGTATTTTGAACAATTTCTTACAAGAAACCCTTTGAAGAAAAACCTGAAGAAATTGGTATTCTAACACAAAAAATTGAACTAACCTGTCTTCCTTTATCGTTGTTTTTCTTCTTGGTCCCAGTGGGGGTGTGCTGTGAGCTCTTGGGTTCTTCCTCCTGCTTGTTATGCTCGGTGTCTGAAGCTCCTTCTACTAAGGACATATTGTGTCTGACGAGGACGCTCGGCCGCCGGCTGTTTTCGTTGCAGAATGAGCGCTACTGATGCGTGGAAGACCACTCCTAGGCTTGGAGGGATACGGAGCCGATGGAGTCGTGTTGGGGCTAGTTTTTTTGTGTAGGTTTTAGGAATTTGTGTGGTACCTACTGTTTTCCTCTGTTATAAAATATGATGATTGTAGCTTTGACTGTAGGAAACGACTTAGAATATGGGTAAATGTTTATACCAGTGGATATTGTTTAAGGATAGTTTGGAAGAGTTAATTACACTTTTGTCTGCCAAGATATTAAATAAGGATAGGTGCTATTGCTGCTTATTAAAATTAATATTGTTCATAACATAACACAATGTTTACAATGTTTCTCTAGCATTTAAGTGCTCTTCATTATTTATCAGGCGGTTGTTGTATGGACAGCTAAAAGTTTAGTTAGCTTTATTGTCAATAGATGGCATTATTCAAGCTCAAAAAAGATGCATACGGGCAATGTTTGAGCTAAAAACTACCGATACTTGCATGCCATACTTTAGACATACTGACACTACCATGTTTATACATACTAGAAGTAACTGTGTTTCTGCGTTGTTATTGATACGGCAATTGCCGTAATATACGGCATTTCACGATTTTTGTTCGGAAAATACGGCATACGGCAGGCCTCTCATTGCCGTATAATAAAATACGGCAATTGACTATAGGTGAAACGAAACGTTTTTTCACTAGCGTAATGAATTAAATGGAATGTTACTCAAATATCTGCCACTTGAAGAAGCTGTGCGCCACATTGTATAAAATTCATTCATTTTAAATAAATACGGCAATTTTGTATTTTTTTTCCCCAGATTTGAATGATTACAACACTGCTGTGTTTTTTTAAATTGAACCCAAAGATTGTAATGTTCAAAAATAAGAATTATGTTTGGTTTTTGTGTTGCTTATTGTTCCGTTTGTAAAAAAATTGTAGATTAGTTTAGTGGATTTAGTTTATAACTTTTGTAAGTTTTGCATGCCTACTGGTAAAATACTGCTGAACCTATTCCCTATAATATATCATCATGAATTATACCCATATTTGCAAAGTAAAATATATTTTATGTTTTTATATTTTACCTAACTAGGCCAAATGAAAAAGAAACTTATAATAGATACCTAAGTATTATTTCAAAGTATCAAAGCTTTTTATCCTGATAATTTGGCAGATACTGACTGATCTGATTTTACTTCCAATCTTTGATTAACTAATGGAGGCACAAACATTTCCTTAAAAACCGATAGAATTATAACAAACTACCCCAAATACCAGATTAGTTGAAAAAAAATTAAGAGTGAACTTTAATAATTATGTAAGATAGAGTCGACTCTACAGTTTTGGTTTAATTTTTATTACAGGAACTACTGTAAATATCGATATGTACCTATATCGTTATGTCGTAACCGAGATAGCTTTAATATAAAGGACCTCACACATCCAACGTCTTCGTTTTTGAACTTACAAACAATTATTTAACCTTAGTATGCTTTTAAAATTAAATTAGCACCATCAACTAGCACTGCGTTTAATTACTAATCCCTCTAACAATACAAAATTATTAAATTGTAAGTTTAGGTTACATAATTAAACTCTAGAATGGCGGGTGAAAAATATGGTCAAGATTTTTACCCAGCTGTAGAATGGTAAACGCAATAGAGACACAGATTTTTCAATGTTTTTACATATCAGTTTCATCTTGTAATATTAGGTACTTACTTAGGAACTAAGTTAATAGATCCTGTTACGGTAGATGTACTCGAAAGTAGATTATTAAATAAATAACACTGGTACACTCCATACCTACCTAATTCTACTATGATAGATAATTTAAATTTAATTAGGCGACCGGGTTGTAGCTACGTATACACAATTAAAGGTAATATCCAAGTATCAATACAATTGAATAAAACCCGCCGCCCACTCACACCAAAATGAGAAAACCTCATACAATTAAATTCGGAGCGAGCTGTAGAACAATATACCTTACTTTGTAATTGTAGGTAAAATCCACTGAGTCAGCACTTGTATTGATCAAATATTTTTGATTAACCATACTTACTTAGCGTCATTGTTACTGTGTAGATACCTAATATTATCAAAATTGGAAAACCGATAGTTACGTGATGGAAAATAGTACGCACCGCACCGATGTGCATCTGGACTGAAGGACCACTTTTTTTTCTTACGAAACAATTTGAGACTTATAGGGATTTTGTTAAAAAAAGTAAAAACTTAAACAAAGGTTCATACATTTCTTAAACGTGAATTAAAACTCTTATGAACAAATGACTTGGGCTCTCAGTACAGACGCTTGCATAAAGTGGCATAGCATAAATCTCAGGAAGTACTATCTGTGTCAATAATTTTTATTTCAGAAATTCGTTAACATTTTCTTAAATCTTTAATGAAATTTTCAACTCGCTAGAATATGACGTTATAGATTTATGGCTGTTTAACTGGGAGGAGCTCGTGGCTAAGTAATAACAGTAATAATAGCTGCGCTTGCCGGGATTGGTCTGTGGATGGGTGACCATCTTAACATACCTAGACTCCTCAGTGCCTTGGAAAGCACGTTAAGCCGTTGGTCCCGGGTGTCATTCGTGGATCTTTGACAGTCGTTACGGATTGTCAGAAGCCTGAAAGTCTGACAACCAGTCTTACCCAGGGGTATCGTATTGCCCAGCTACTGGATTGTGGAGGTCAAGTAGGCAGTCACTCCATGTAAAATATGGTATCCAGCTGCATCCGGATCGACTGGAAGCCGAACCCAACATAGTTGGGAAAAGGAGATTGATTAAACTGGTTCCCTCAATCTGTACTGAGGAATCTTCAAAGCATAAGTACATATAACTGTAGAAATACATAAATATACCTTTTATATCTTATAGATAGTACTTCCTGAGATATATGCTATGCCACTTTATGCAAGCGTCTGAACTGAGAGCACAAGTCATTTGTTCATAAGAGTTTTAATTCACGTTTATGTGAAAAAAAATTCAACATCTAAAGTTTCTTGTAAAGGGATGACCTTTACTTTAAGTTTTTACTATTTTAACAAATTTCGCTAGAAGTCTCAAATTATTTCGCAAGAAAAAAAACTATGGGCCCTCAGTCCAGATGCACATCTGCACCGTCTGCGCTTAGGTACATGTCGAGATTAGCCGATGAATCACCTACCAACCTCGGAGACAAATTGAACGTATAATACTTCGGAATCAATTTATTCGCCTGTTAAACCTTGCCTTGTGCGTAAGCTTCTTAAGATATAACCTATAGTGACGCAGCTTGATGAAATGCCCATAAGTTGTCAATGATCTATGACGGTGGCATAACCGATCGTTCTGCCGATCCCCCAAGTTGAAGGACTGAAGGTGATCGATATACTTTACGATGTTAATGAACTGTGCCAAAATTTTTGGGTCCATTGTTGTAAAACGCGAAGTTTTGCGGGTTCTGCGTGCGTCTGATTCTTTTTTTTGTTAACTTCTGAAAACCTCACATATATCTGTGGAAATGAGTGAAAATCGAGGTTTGTGTTCGTGTGCGCGAGGCCAATACAGGTACCAACCGCCGCCATTTTCTTTTTTAAATACAATTTCGATGACAATAACAACGCCCACCTGTTAATGTTATTCAGATGTCAAAAGATAGGTACTTGTAGCACTATAGTTCCCAACAAGGTATGACTTCGGCCACTGCTCCCATTTCCAATGAGTGCATTTATAGGGGCAGCATAGCGGGTGTGGGTTAGGTAGGACGAATGTCAGAAAAGTGTCTTCTTTCCAGCATTTAATAATTTTCCACTGTCTCTCGTTCACTGATAATCTGTCTACGATCAGCTGCTCACTAATACGATTGGAGAAGAAGTTCCATAATATTTCTAATCTAACTAACATGTATTATCCCACTGCTGGGCAAAGACATCCCTCTCCCTTTTCCACCCAATTCTGTCTATTGCTTATGTCGACCAGTCCTTTCGGTAGAAGTCAAGGTCGCCCCGCCATTTTCGTCCATAAAGTTGAACAGTTGATATTTTAGTTGCGATTTAATTTATTAAACCATTTGGCGTTTGGCCATCCATCAACATCTGCCTAGTGTTTGCCAACTATGTTGGGTTCGGCTTCCAGTCTAACCGGATGCAGCTCAATATCAGTATTTTACATGGAACGACTGCCTATCTGACCTCCGTAACCCAGTTACGGGGTAACACGATCCCCCTTGGTAAAACTGGTTGTCCGACCGTAACGACTGTCAAAAATCCACAAATGACAGCCGGGACCAACGGATCAACGCGCTTTCCGAAGCACCCAAACACAGATACAAAGTTATTACTAAGGATTAAGGAACTAAGGGATTTGTTTTTACAGTAAAGTAGGAACAGTATGGCCCCGATTTACGAGTTGCAGGTCCTAGGTTCGAACCCAGGTAGGCGTTTTACTTTGTGTAATTTATTTCATCACCTCTGGTTTCAAAACGGTGCATTGTGAGGAAACCGGCATTTCCTAGAACCAGAAATTTGAAGAATGTGACATTTACCAACCCACACTGAGCCCGCGTGGTGGATTACAGCCCACTCCCTCTCACTGAGAAGAGGCCTGTGCCCCAGCAGCGATAAAGGCTGATTATGCAGTAAACTAGGTAACCTATACTTACCTATATTATCTATCACTTCAGAGGCAGATGCTACTCAGCTACCGACCTGCCAAACTAATCTGACATTACATGCATTCATGAGATTATCAGATGCTGATAACAAAAACAAAACGCGACATAGATGCTTGCATACATTATCACTGATTATTATCACCAACAAGCGGCGTGAGTGTCAGATCGCAAGATCTACAAGGAAATCAATGAAAGGACCGGTTTGATAAAAAAAAGCCGGCAAAGTGAGTGTCGGACCACGCACAAAGAAGGGTTCCGTGGTTGGGATGAATTTATCCCAAAAACAAACTTAACTTTGTAGTTGAAAAACATTCCCCCATACATTTGCGTATATCACGGTCAATTCTCCAACTGCAAATGTATGTTTTTAATCGCAAAAAAATACTGTTTAATGTGGTAAAACGATGTGTGTGAAATTAACGATTTCGGACTTTACCTTTATTAATGCTGACCTTGCTTCTCGCCAAATTTCATGATTCTAGGTCAACGGGGAGTACCCTGTAGATTTTTATTTATTTGCGAGTATCAAAATATCTCACGTAAATGGCCGTATTTTTTTATAATGACTTAGAACTATAATCTCAACTTGATACCTCCACGCGTTCCTGAGAAAATGGGTCTTGACAGACTGACAGACGGACAACGAAGTGATCCTATCCTTTTGAAGTAAGCAACCCTAAAAACTAGTATTGGAGTTATGCTTAATTAAGTATACCTACGAGACTATAGGTACAAAAACACAGCCAGAAATGTCATGCAATCTAAAGTAGAGCCACACATTCTAATTGAAGATTAAGGTGAAGGTTAGCACCGGTTAGCGTTAGCTAGGGTTTCCTTTCAAAAGGTCAAAATACATGGATTATTTGCCTTTTTTGGTACATTAACATAACGTAACATCACACCATCCATGCTATTCTGTAAACATCTCACCGTGAAAACTTGGGTAAAGAGAGCTGTCAATAGTGTCAATCCCTGTGGAATGACAGCTCACTCCACGCTCACTTCACCTAAGTTTTCACGGAGAGATGGTTACACAATAGCACTGCTGTATTCCCAGAAATTTAAGGCAGAAGTGTACCTATAGTACACCCACATTCACAATCGGCAGTTATATTTAAGTCCCATATAATAGGGGGCGAGCCTATTATATGACCACCGGGCACAAATCCAAACTCCGGGGTGCTACTGAAAAATTCCTGATGAGAAACACAATAACAGAAAAAAAAGTAGGTAGGTGAGTGAAACGGAACTCACAGTTGAAAAGCATGATCAATGCACCGACCATTGATTGGTGTTAGTAAAATGCATTGTTATTCAAAGGCGCCCGTGGTCATGTGACCGCCCGTATTTTTCAGAATATTCATGAAAAATTATCGAAAATTAACTTTAAAAGGGTGGGGGGGGTCTATCAACTGTCTATCAAAAAGGGGGTCTATCTATCTTAAATATTTATCATGTTATTCAATTAAAACAATTTGAGTAGCGATTGTGACCTTGCTTAACATTTTTTGCCATATCTCCGATGTTATTAGCTCGATTTGCATTATGTTTATGATTTCTAAAAGCTTATATCATGCTTTGAGCGGAGATATGGCAAAAAATGTAAAGCAAGGTCACAAACGCCACTCAAAAAATTAAAATTGAATAATATGAAAAATATTAAAGATAGACCCCCCCTTTTAAAATTAATTTTCGTGAATTTTTCATGAATATTCAGAAAAATATGAGCGGTCACATGCCCATGGGCAGCATTGTATATTGTATTTATTCAAATAGGTACCCAATGTGTAGTAAATTATTCGAATCACAACGACCTCGTCAAGGAATAAAAACGAAACGAATACTTACTTATAAATGAGTAAGTAAAATCATTCCCCAACGAAGATACATGAGAATGACAATACAAAATCATTAAACGCTTGTAAATAATTGTATCTACTTTAGATTTATTAGGTGCAACGTTCAATTGAACAGACGTGTTAGATACGTCAATACTTACGTGATTTTTATTTCATGTGGATACAGTTATATAAGGAGATGGTGGGACGAGGAGGAGAAAATAAACGACCCGCGATCCACATTAGCCCTGGATCGAAAGAGCTGGAAGTCATGGGGGAGGCCTTTGCCCAGCAGTGGGATGATGTAGGCAGCAATAGTAACATTTATATTCAACTAACGGACCTGACAGAAGTTGTCCTGCCCGAACAGCGTCACTACCGAGTCTAATAAAATTGTGAATCTTCATCATCCAAGGGCCCACTCAAAAAAAATGATGTCATCATAATCAGTCTAGTGAAGTATCTTTCTCTATACAGAATGTTAAAGAAATTGAGTGCCCCATAGCTTCAGGGTGAGTTCCGAGTCGCTAAAGGAACCCGTAAAAAATAAATACCTTTAAAAAAACGTTTTAAATAATACCGATAATTATCATAAGACGAACCTAATGTAGTACCTACTAATTAAATAGCAATAGTTTAGAATTGCTTAAAATAAGTTTTTATTTTGTATAAATGCTAATTAATAATTTTCTAGAATTCCACCTACTATCTAACGCAATGAAAGTAAGTAATTAAAGCATTTAAACAAATAAAATAGTAATAAGTTTAGTAATAAGTTTTTCCTAATTTTCGTTTTTCCTACCCCAGTAATGAACCGAATAATATTGCTTTTTTTATTCAAATCGCTCGAGCCATTTTTGAGTTTTTGCGTGACTAACGCACGGCAATTGTTTTTTATATAAAGAAGAAGAAGAGAAGATAAGTGATAAGTATTTTGTTTATTTTATGAACTTCTACTGCTGGAGAATAGAAAGGGTAGGTATACCATCTTTATTTTCATGGCTACCATAAAAACTGACTAAAAGCTTCTATTGCAATAAAAGGACATAGGTACGGTCGAAAAAAGTCGAATAACGCAGCTACTTTCACATATCATAAATTAAAACAAAATTATTTGATACATTGTACCTATGTATCAGCTAAAAGTTAATAATCTTTTTAAACTTCTGTTCCGGTTTAGCTCAATAATTAAGATTTTAAAAACTGAAGGGTTATTCAATGACTTTTTGCGCTGACTGTACATTAGTTACACATATATACACGTAGGAACACACATGTATCACCTACAGTAGATAATATAAATTCTCGTAGCAACACAAGTTTCTGCCATTTACCGAGCAAAATCCAATCTGAGAAGTTACCATCTTAGAATTTTATTAGTAGTATATTACACCACGATCATGCTTCAACTTAGATAAATATAAGCTCAGGGATATCCTGACTTGTTGGTAAAATATTCTATATTTGACCAATTACGTTACGTTACGTTTTGTATATCCATTGAAAAGTGGAATTGGGTTTCATAATTATCCGAGCACAAGTTCAAAATTCCTAAATACCGCCCGGGGAAATTAAGTTTGAAACCTGCACTGAATCCAAACAGCGTTTTTTTTTCTTAAATCGTGTTTTGGAACTTATCTCTATACAAATGTTATTGAAAAATTTAACATATTCCATTATCCACATCAAGGTAATGAAATAAAAACGCGATTTTGTGAATAAAAATTGAGACAAAATAGTTACTTAACAGGAAAATTTTGGTTACATTATTTAAAAAAATAGTAAAACTAATATACAGTCCACAGAAATTTCGATAAAAATAAAATTATGAAATTTTTGTATTGTACTTTAAGCAAAAATAACATGGTTTTTTTACATTAAATTACCTAATTAAATATTATAATACGCTATCTAACAAAATTAAACATATATTACTAATGCAAGATATTAATCAAAGTTATTTTGCAATAGTGGTTCGTGCAAAAATGTAAGAGTTTTTATTTTAACTTTTATTTGTAGGCTCTAAATTCACTTTTTACCAAAAACTTAAACACTTTAAAGCAAATTGTAATTTTGTTATTTTTATTATTATTTAAGTTTTGCTTTAATGTGTGTAAAACATTGAATTGGGTAATTTAATGCAAAAAGATCGCTGTTAATATTTTTGTTTCAAGTACAATTAAAAAAAAACAAAATTTTGTTTTTATCGAAATTTCCTTGGACGAAAATGTTTAATTTTTGGACCTACTTGTACCTAATACCTAATCAATTTGACAAACACTTCATACAAACATGTCTGTTAATATATTTTTCTACCACGTAAAATTGAAATAAAGAAAGAAAGAAAGAAAGAAAAAGAATTTATTGAGACTCGCACAGGAAATCACACATTTAACTTAAAACACACTAAACATAAATAAAAAAGTAACATTAAAATTTAAAGAATGAAGTCCCGTACGAGGCCAAAAGGCTCCGGTTCAAATACGATGTTTTCTTTAAAAAAAACGTACACGCGTGGGTGAACTTTTCGCGGTACCTATACATTTTAACATACCCTACACGTTAAATGAAAAAAATCGCTGTTTTAAATTAATGCAAAGTTAGCCTTAAATTCGAAGTCAATTCCACACTATTGACTTCACCCATGTTTTCTCGGTGAGATTTTTATAGAATAGAACGGCTGTTCTTATTTACTTACCCGGCCCGGAATTGAAACCAAAAGCTAAAGGCTCACCAATCTTACTTCTAGCGACTAAACTAATGTTGACAAGCAATTAATAAAAACGTAATTAAAGAAACATGTCCCGCTACAATTGCCGATCTTATCTCAATCGACATCGAACCCACTACCTCAAGGTCGAAGACCATACGGCTGCAAGATCAATGATGCAAACCAATTTATTTACTGTCATGTTATATTACTTATTAAATAGAGGTACTGTCACAAGCATACATTCCATAAACTTTCGAAGATTCAAAAGCGTGCTAATGTTAAAATTTAATTGTGTTAATTTTTTTTTTTTTTTTTTGTTAAACTTTTATGAATTAAGTCTTTTCTCAAAGTTACAATTGTAATTTCATGAGAAAAACATTTTTGACTTTTGCTAGTTAGTGTTAAGTATTTATTTTTTCAAATCAAATGAAATCATTTATTTGCATCACAGGTTCAGAGGATGTTACAAAGGTTCATAAGGTACACTGTATTCTAAGCATGAGAGGTGTGCTAATGTATTAGGAACATTATGACACAATTATTCTTAATCAGTTTTCTTATTAAATTACATTGTCACTGAAAATATACATAGATAGTCAATTTTGTTACACATTAGAATAAATCTGAACGAATAAATTATAACAGTAATGTCAAGCAAATTAATAAAGTCATAGTAATTGTAATTATTGTCATATTGAATGAATGTAAAAAATATTTGCTATAATCAAAATACAATATCTTTATCTTCGAAGTAGTGTTTTACATTATAATAACATAATAATAATATAATAATATTTTTTTATTTATAAGTAGTTTGTACATGGCATACAGAGTTGTCTTAAACTAAAATGTTAAAGAAAAAACCAGTACAACAATTACAGAGGTCATACAGGACTCCCTTTTCCTAAACTAGGCAGGAAAACCTGTCTGTATCTTAGGAAAGAGTATCCTTTTATAATGGGTCTTAGTGGCGGTTACAAAATAATTGGTACGTGCAGTGGGCGAACAAAGTACTTATACTTAAGGACAAAAATAAAAATGCGCGTGTGTGAGGGTGTGTGTGTGTGTATGTGTATCTGCCGTGCTATTCTGCAAACATCTCACCGTGATAACTTGGTTGAAGTGAGCTTGATGTGAGCTGTCATTGCACCTAAAGCTAGGGATTGACACTATGGACAGCTCACTTCATGCTCACTTCACCTCACCTTTCACGGTGAGATATTTACAGAATGGATCGACTGGTAGTGTATGTGAGGGTGTGTGTGTGTGCGCGTGAGCGTCAGTGTGTTAGTTTTTAGATTTTAGTTTTTAGAGGTCCATAGTGTGGATGTAAACCTATCTCACTTTACTGTACAGTGGTTAAAAGCTCCTCGGTATCACCATATGTTAACGTCTGTAGCCAGGAATTAAGTTTGTGTTTTACCTCATACTTAGTCAGGTCGTAGATATTTAATTGTTTGTGGGCTTTATTATAGAGCCTAGCACTTAGGCCATTAAACTGTCGTCTTGCGAAAGCAGTCCTACAAGAGACTGTTGGACATAAAGGAAAGCCACAACGCCGCTGACTGACTAGCTGCTTATTGAACGCGAATAACACTGTTATATTGTATCAGTGACTGTAACTACCGACTCGTACGTATTAGGTATTAGCAATTTACGAAATCAAAGACCTCAGATTCCGAAACAAGTATTCTTTACTAGCTATAACCCGCAGCTTTTGCCTATTCTACTGTCCATAAACTGGTTCTCAGTACCTTAAGTGGGTCTTAATCTAAAACTTGATGCAATAACGGACACTATACTTTTAGGAATTACTTTAGATCCAAAATTGCAATGGGGCGCGCACATTAGAAATATTTCAGGTAAATTAAGTTCAGCTGCTTATGCAATAAGAAAAATAAGGCAGTTGACTGATATAGTCCACAGCTAGGTTAATATACTTTGCTTATTTCCACAGTATTATGTCTTATGGTGTTGTGCTGTGGGACGACGTAGGTTCAATTTTCATTTTACAAAGGAGGGCAATCCGCGATATCTACAAAATGGGTCCTCGCGAGTCCCTTAGAAACAAATTCAAAGAAATTGATATACTGACTCTGCCTTCTCTTTATATCTTAGAAAGTATTATGTATGTTCGCAAAAACTTAGGACTTTTTAAAATAAGAAGCGATTTCCATAATATAAATACCTACACGTAGTAGACATGAAATAATTGTGGTACCCTTTAGATTGACTAAAACAAGCAAGTCATTTCTTATAAACAGTATCCGCTTTTATAACAAGTTGCCAAAGTCGGTTACAGAACTTAGCGATGGAAAGTTCAAAGCCCACATCAAACGTGTCCTTATCAAGAAAGCGTATTACAAAATTAAAGACTACGTTGAAGACAAGGAAGTTTGGCAATAATTCCTTCTGCACATGTGACTTCCCTGGTACATCATTAACGGCATATTATATAAGAGTCTATTAACTGCTCCCAAATTACCATGTTTATTTTTAAATTCTTCCTTGACATAATCATCATATTATTTGACATTATATAACTGCAATTTAATTTCAACTCTTTATTAGGGGCTTTTGTGTACATGATAATTATTCAGATTTGTTACCGCTGTAATAGCAATCATGTCATTTCGTTTAAATTGTTTTTATTTTTACTAATTTATTTATGTCATTTCGTTTTTATTTTTATTAATTTATTCATATTTTATATAGATTCTTTTCTATTTTGTGAATGTGAAAACGCTGTAAGCTTAGCGGACTGTAGATTTGTTGACCATCTTCTATTTCGTTAAGTACCTGGTACTTGTTGAAAGACCTACACTGTCCTCCCATACCTATTAACACTGTTATTTGAAAATATTGTCAAAGCCAATAATTTTCAAAATAGTAACCGAGGAGTTCATAGGAAACGACCAATTAGAACCGTGCACCTAGTTTCTTACGTTTCATAAGTGCCTATGTAGGTTTGCGTTTTTTTTTTTTTTGCTATCTGTAGACAAAAAATTACGTCGATCCGTTGCTCTGTTGCTGTGTGAAAGAAAAACAAACAAACACACTTTGGCATTTCCGGTGAACTTCGTACCACGTGACACAAAATTTTGTATTTTTCGTTTTTCGGCTGGTTTTTCAATTTTCTTTTTCCCTAAACCACCCCAGCATTGAGGCGAACAAAACAAACAAAAAACTAATCAAATCAGTCGAGCCATTTTAGAGTTTTGGCACGACAATTGTTTTCTTAGGGGATAGTATTCTATTGGCTAGGTATGTATTTTGTTAAGTTTTACGATAAATAATTCCATTAAGTACCTATTCCCGATGTACTCTGTAAAAATCTCATTTTGATAACTTAGGTGAAGTGAGCTGTCAGTACTGGCAATCTCTGTGAACTGACAGCTCACTTCACCATATACGTATCCAGTTCCGTGCGCATGACTGGCGGTCGCTAACCCGCTTAGCATTAGATTACCTAATATCTGGTACCAAGTAGGTGAGTACATTGAGTACTTACCAAGTAGGTAAACACTTGAATATCATATTTTTTAATTGAAATTAAATATTCCTTGTGTATCTGTTGTGTAACTTTCTGACATCGGTGACAGCAATGTGATTTTTAAAGGGACTACAGGACCTAAACGTGCCTATACGCAAGTTTTATAATGCCTAAAAGAATATGATCCACTGCAGTAAACAAAATCAGAAAAATATATGATATTCTTCAGGATATATGCTAGTATGATAGTGTGTTGAAAACATAATACAACTAATTTGATACGATAAAAAAAAGATACCAAGAAATTCTTAGAGGTAAAAAAGACCTCTAAAAATTTCTTTTAACGATTAAAAATCATATTAATTTACATGCAATCATTCTGATTTTTTGTCAGATTATTCTACAAGCTACATATTAGCATAATAGTGTTTTAATTTTCCAGTCCAATCAATAGATTTTTTGTAAATCGCTAACTGCTTCATATTTTGCAATAAATTACCTGCGTCGTGTCATCGCGCTTCTCTTTCATTTCTATGCAGTCCGACAGTGACCGCGCTTTAGCTGTTGTAAGCCTCTTAACCGACATCAAGAAAGGAGGAAGTTATGCATTCGGTGATTTTTTAATAATTTTTTTCATGGTATGGTTTTCACGGACTTTACAATAGGTAAGTACTTTAGAACATTTTCTCCCAGCAGTTTCGTTACCTATAGTACAGTTTTAATTTGGTTATCTTCACACGTAATCTCGTAACTACAACAATGGTAACATAATAATATTATTTTCGTGTTTTTTTTAATGTTCATTTCATATGCCAGCCTTTTCCAAACTATGTTGGGGTCGGCTTCCAGTCTAACCAGATGCAGCTAAATACCAGTATTTTACATGGATCGACTGCATAAGTGACCTCCACCACCCAGTTACTGGGTAATACGATACCCCTTGGAACGACTGTCAAAGATCTACGAATGAAAGCTGCGACCAACGGCTTAACGTGCTTTCCGAGGCAAGCAGGAGGGGTCTTAGTATGTAAAGATGGTCACACATCCACGGACCAACCGCGGCAAGTGTAACTTGTTGTTACTTAGCCACAAGCCCACATTTATTTTTCTAAAATTTATTTACGTTGGAATATAAACTTTAGTATTAAATTGCTTACCTACATATAATATATATAGTCAGAATGAATTCGGTAAATTATCAAACTATGTTTTTTTTCGTGTTCCCTTGCTACTAGCGTGTAAATTAATTAACTACTACTTTAGACAAACATTTTTGAACCGGCTACCTGTCCGAGAACTTTCCCCATTTGCCACTGGTATCTAAATGTCCGTACATTTCTGCGTACAGGCAGCCTCCGTTTAAAGGCTCCTTCAGACCAGCGCGACGCGACGGCGCGACGCGACTCGTACAATACAATTTCTAAGAAAACTTCACGGTATAACAATAACCTTTGTCGCGTCGCGCTAGTCTGCACAAAGCTTAATTATGAACTTAGTTTGTTTATAACCTATCGGTATTATTTCCGTTAGATTATAAACCATTTACAATTTAACGTATTATTTTTAGATAGTTTATAATCTGTCTATGGGAAACCGACTAATTTTAAACTGGTATCAAACTTGCTAGCGACGTAACGCACCTTGCACTATACGTAATAGCCTGCCTAGCTGCGATCAACTTGGAAGTAGCGCTCACTCGGCTCGCGCGCGGTTGGTCACAATTCTAACCTAACCCATTACACCCAGTTCGCAATTTTTCGACAGTTCATAATCTAACGGAAATAATACCGATAGATTATTTATTTATTTAACACTTTAAGCACACAAATGTACAGAGGCGGACTTAATGCCATAGGCATTTTCTACCAGTCAACCTTTGGGTGATGCAGAGATAAACAGTGGTAGGTGCAATATCGAAAATTGTGGAATAAATATTTATTTAAATATAAGGATATACATATACCTATTAACCTATATATATAATACTACATAAATAAATACAGGAACAGCTAAATACACATAAATACACGAATATACTAAAACAAATAAGACAAACAATGGGAAAACATTACCGTTGTGATGATACTGCCAGCTTCTTACGAATGTGCTCGCGAACTTTAACTTTAAAGGATAATCGGTTGGTTACCATCCTGATTTCCTGGGGGAGCGCATTCCACAGGGAGATAGATTGAACGAAGAAGGAAGAGTGAATGAAGTCAGTGCGGTGAGTGGGATATTGAAGAAGACGATTGTGTGATGAACGTAGAGTTCTATTGTGGTTTGCGCAAATGTACTGAAAGTGGGGGGCTAGATAACTAGGGGAAGAGGGAGAGTCAAGAAATGAAAACAAGGTGGCCAGTGCCCTTTGCTCTCTGCGCTGCCGTATGGGCAACCACTTTAGAAGGGATCGATGCGCAGAGACGTGATCATTTTTACGAAGATTGAAAACGAATCGAATGCAGTTATTGAGAAGACGGTCAAGTTTGTCGAGGAGATCTGCATTCAGGTTGGTAGATTATAGGTAAACTAACAGTTCTCACAATCTTACGACGATGTACAATACATCGACAAGAATTCATTTAATTGTCTACAATCTTTGTTCCATAAGATCGTATCAATGTGTAGCCACGAAGCATATAACACACTGGTCCTTAATTGTACCAACACGTTCATACAATATTATGTACCACAAATTGTAGACAATTAAATGAATTCTTGTCTATGTTAACATCTTTTTGTGGCAGACTGTAGCTACCTACTTGCTTAAAAAGGTAGGGCCAAACCAGTAGCCGACTGGACTTAGTAATATTACGAAAACGAACTTAAGAAATACCTACTGTCAAACCATTAAACGCCATATTAAAATCCAGATCACAGAATAAATAAATTATTCATGTAAATGTCGCAGTCCACCCATCAGCCAGTCATTTGTTACACTGTGGTTGTGCTGTTCAACATTGTCGCATATTTTACGTATTTAGAATTAAAGCATTAGGTACTATTTATTATTATACTTAGCTTGTGTTTGCATGTCTGTATGTTTGCAGGCGTGTTTCTATTCTACAAGGAAATTACTTTTTTCAACAGCATTTTTATCGATAATGTCAGCACCTACTCGTATCACATAATATTGTTGGTAATGCAACAAATAATTTTAAAAAAATACGAATACAATAAAACAATTATAATGTATGTAGGAAACGAGAAGGAGAAGAAATGGCAATGATAGTTAATTGAATCAGGCGTGACTTTGCGGAGAGGAGTCGGGTTCGTGACAAGTCAATCGTCATCCCGCGTATGCCTCGTGGAGAGGTGAAACACGTGTCGATTTCTTACAGGGTTTTGTAAACTCTCTCTTTAGGAATAGTTGGCATTTTTTTAATTTTTTTATAAGTGACAACAACATGGGTGCTGAAAAAACCATTTACTTGAAGGTAAAAGATGGAAAGAAAAAATCTGACAAAAATTATAGTTCAATATGTATACTTTAATCGTATTTTTTCTCGCCACAGACTCTTTTTTGTTATTTTTTTCCTTTGAATATATATATTATACGTATATATGTATGTACGGTAGTCCTGGCAGACATGCACATGACCATTTACGGTTGCGTACCTAAAGGGTGCCAAACGAAACCCTATTACTAAGCCTCCGCTGTCCGTCTGTCTGTCAGCGGCCCGTATCTCATGAACCGTAATAGGTAGATAGTTGAAATTTTCACAGATTATGTATTTTTATTGTCGCTATAACAACAAATAATAAAAAATAAATAAATAATGATGGGAGCAAAGGGGTCCCCATACAAGAAACGTATTTATTTCGGCGTTTTTTGTTCGATCTTAACACGGTACGGAACTCGTGGTGCCTTTTCATACATCCCGGTTGCCGGGTAGCCGGTGCCGAGTATCCGGCGGCTAAATGTATGTACGTTATATGACGCCGCTACGTGTGAAAGATAACGTACTATCGCGGACAATAAGCAATAAGGCAATAAAGTCGGACGCTTCTAACGTGCACGTCTTTCTACATTGTTCTCACATGTATAATTTCAATATGAATGATGTAACCAAATACTTAGTAACAATTTATTTAATTTAAAAGTGGAGTTTCTTGCCCGTTCTTCTCCATAGGTACCTACTACGCTTTGGAATGGGCAACTAGCTTCATATTTTTGACTGACCGATTCCTTGACAATTCAAAAGTGCCTGTAATGATTAATTGAAATAAATGCTTTGAGTTTGAGTCGAAAAGTGGTCAGGCGCCAGAATCTGCGATAGTACGTGACCATAGCGCCGGGTACCCGGCACCGGCTACCCGACAACCAGGACGTATTAAAAGGCGCGAAGTCCGACTCACTTGGCCAGTTTTTTGTAAACCCTGCCAAAATCACCACGGTTGTCAGGCGGATCACAACAGCTCTCAATGATGGTCTTAATGAACTAGTGTTGTAAAATATATATTTTATTTTTTTGCGTCCTTTGGTAAATCTGGTAAAACGGCGTTAGGTATAAAAAGTACTTAGATCACTTCCGTGATGCTACCTGTCCGTCGGTCCAACACTTCATTTTTTGATTTTCTGGTACTTATGTAATAGTCCTCCAGACCGAACTTCGGCCATGGCGACCAACCTCAGCGGAGACTAGCCTTCGGCGCGGGACATATTAAAGTGCACAAGTGTGTGCGCAGACACAGATGCACACTGTCTGCCCTCACTGCCTTAGTCCGATGGGACGGCAATCCGACACGATCGGAGAGAGATCATGCGAAGGACCAACGGCTTAACGTGCTTTCCGAGGGCGCAGGGGTCTCGCCAACTTCCAAACTCCGGGCTGTTACTAAGAAATTCTTAATGGAGAAAACCCAATAACACTTTGCCCGACGTGGGAATCGAACCCAAGATCCTCAGCAGTCGCGCTTTCAAACAGGATGTACTAAATACTTAAGCCGATTGGAAATAATACTCGTAACTAGATAGAGCGTGTTGGCGTTGTAACGATAAACGGACCTAATAAAATGTTGAATTTTTATTCTGTGAGTTGTTATGAAAAATTCTACTTTCGACATCGCGAAAAGTACTTTAAGTACTTAGTTAAGATTACATAATAATTATGTTTATTTTTATTAAATAGGTAAAAGTAACAACTCAGTCAACTCAGTCGTTACTGGTCGTCAGAAGCCCGAACGTCTGAGAACCAGTCTTACCAAGTAGGCAATCGCTCCACGTAAAATACTGATATTCAGCTGCATCCGGTTAGACTGGAAGCCGACCCTAACGTAGTTGGGAAAAGGCTAGGCAGATGATGAGGTAAAAGTAACAACTTTACAGAATATAAGAGAAAATAATGTGAAGTAGATGTGAATGTAAGTGCCGCCACCGGGAGGAATGTCCTTGGAAGACATACCGTGACCTTATTGATGATGTTCTTCAGGAAGGTCAGGTGCGTGAGTATGTATGTATGTGTATGTGTTATGTAAAGTAGATACGGAACACCTTGGACTTGGCCACTTTGTTTTTGACATAACTTAAGCTAATCGAAAATTCGGCGATTTTTTATAAGCATATCCGGGCACAAAAAGCAGTATGTGTCACGTGTTGTTATTACTAAACCGGTCGAATTAATATTCCGAACATATCTCCATAGTGGCTTCGCACACCAAAACTAACCTTATTGCTTAATGATAGAGTTGAATATTAATAAGCAGTAAAAGTTACTATAATTAAGTATATCTTTCTTAGAACAAAACTGGTGTTTATTTCTATTCAGTAGTTCTATCGCCATTCGCGTGACATGTAGATTTTACCGAGTTTTTTTAAATATAATATATTTTACTACATAATTTATGTCAAAAATAAAATTATTATATTATTTATGTCAGTGTTGACTCGCTAAGTTAAGTTGACGTGAATTTTGTGTGTTTAAATGACAAAACAAAGGATTACGCCGTTTTTAAAACAAGTAAGTTTGGTGAAATTTAATTTTTACGTAATACACGTGTGTTTCGTCGATTTTGTGCGACTATTTTAAGGTGCTATTTTGTAATGGTACATCTTTACTTTGTTTTCGTTTTAATAATTAATAATTAACGAATAACAAGATAACCTTTCATTTAAAATACTTGATATTAAAAAAATAAAATGTTAAAATAATTCAGAAAAAAAGATGAACTAAATAATACTTAGGTAATTGTCTCAATTTCTAGTCAGTATAGATTTTAAATAACGTGTCCGCACATCTTTTGCATTTGTAAAATAACATCAGAACCAATGAAGATATTTTTTCTTGAATTCTGCCGAAAAAATTGTTTTAATTTTAATCCTAATGATTTGAAAAAGCAATTATTTTTGTCAATATAATATATTCATATAAAACATACCTACTGTCATAAAAACCTTTTTTAAATCACCTATATACAGAGTGACTTATTTTAATGATGCAAAAAGCCTATAATTTATTACATAATTTACATACAATAATAATCAATCGTTACACTTTGATTGCTGAGAAATTAATTAGATAAACATAATAGAATGTCAAAACATTTGAGTATGACAGCATAGATACCACAATGATTGCGTGAAGCCTTAGGAATTGTGATTTGACCTGCATTGCCCCCTCTCTGGTCTAGTGGTATATACGTCATTTACATACATAGATACGCAAAAACATTCAAACTAACAGGAATAAAATTAATTAGATCGATGTTTCGGTTTCATTTACAATATGATTTGTCTGTGGTATCTACATAGGCTAGATAGGCTGATATTATTTTTCAGCCTATTACTGTACCACTGCCAGGGCTGCCAGTGAAGCGCAGTTAATCAAAAAACGCTTTTTTGATTAATTTAACGCGCGAGGAAACGTTTTATCGCCTCTCTAATAATTTAGCGCTTTTTGATTTCTAAGATGGCAACACATAATACGTGTGTTTTAGTGACATGTTAAATTTCAAAAAAATATGAGTCTTTATTTTCTGACATTTTACTTGTTCACGGGACTTCCCTTTAGTTCTCAGATTTTCGTTTGCGCCGATTTGATCAATACCAATTCTCGTACTAAAAAATGTTCACATTCAAGTCGCAATATGTCAAACTTGTCAAAAATGTTGGAAAATTGATTGTATTTTTGACAGATTGCGAATGACAATAGAATACGAACGTTCTTAAAAATTACGGGAATTGCCCCTCTGGTCCTTAGAGTTCTGTACAAGATAATATGATTACGAGTATTTTTTGGTCGATTTCTTATGATAAGATTTATGTGGAATAAAGTTCAACCAATGTGTACGATACATAATTATTATTTCTTTATTATCATTTTTCAATAATAAGTACCAATTTTTTTTTTTTTTTTTTTTCACCATTAACGATTAAATTTAGCGCTTTTTGAATCGCTGTTAGCGCGGATTGGGTATTATCTGGCAGCACTGTCCACTGCAGGCAAAGGCCTCTTCTCTTACAGAGAAGGCGATTTTCCTCACGATGTCAATAATTTTCGAGATAAACATAAGGAGTACATATAATATACAACGTGTAACTAAATTAATGCTCATTATGAAAGTAGTTTGTTCAGAATCGTTTACTGAATCAATATCTGACTCAGGTATAGGTTTTTTTCCCCTTAAATAATTAAAATTACGTAAATTACGTCACACTACCGCTATACAATGAAAACAAACCAAAATGGACAAAGCCCCTTCTACGCTAGACCCTAGTGAGCGACTGCGCTAAATATTATTAACATATTTAGTAATGTGACCACAATTTTCTTCCACAATCAGTGTAGGTAACTAATCTAATAAACAAAAATATTTTTTTTTTTTAAACATAATAGTAAAAATTCTGTGTATGTAGTACGATTATAACATAATATTCTAATTGGGAAATAATAAAGCGTTCGAAAAACGAATTAACTTCCAACGATCTGTGGTTGACTGTAATACTAACTAAGCTGTGTTAAAATGAATTACCGAAAAAATACCAAACTTCCGAAAAAAATACTGTTTCCGAAAACATATGTTCTGCTAATATAATCGTTTTCTTAAGCTCCATAGAAACCAGCTTAATGTCTACTATTGGATAAAGAATAACTTTTAAACTTTTTTGTGACCAAACGCGCTACTTCCAAGTTGCTCGCAGATTTTTTTTAACCATTTTTCTAATCCGGGTTATGGTATAAAAATGAATAACTGTAGTTTTCGTTAAAACGCAATTTAAGCTGGTGGAAAAATATTACGGCATATGCTGTATTGGTTTTTCGGAATTTTCAGTATTTTCCTTTTCTTTATTTGCATATTATTAGTTGTCGGTAAATTAGTATTTAAAGCAATAAATTTCTTATTTTGAATATGCATTTTTTTTTTTTCGAAGCTTTTATTACTACCCATTCTAATTGGGGTGTTTGGTGGTGTGCGCTAATTCCGGGACATGTAGTATACAAGTACTTGTCCGGATTTGATCCCACACCCTCGAGCATGAGAGGCCTTAACCACTGGGTACGATTTTTTTTTCTGTGGTATTACGATTTAAATCTTTGTCCACTCCAATAAACTAATAATCCATAACCACTAATGGATTTGAAATCCACGTTTTATCTTGTATTTTGGACTTTCACTTCTGCAATTGTGACAAAGATTTAAACTACAACCTGTATTTACAAAAAGTACCTACGAGTATCTCAAATAAAATAATTCCAAATAGATATCGAGAGGTCAAAGCAATTATATTAATTTAATACCGGTTTTCCGAAAATCTGTGATTATCATGGAGTTTCGGGAAAACCAGAAGTTGAATGTAGGTACTTAATGATGTTTTTACTGGGTAGTTTTTACCGGGTAGTTTTTTGCCAAATAATGGGTTTTATGGGCAGGTATAATAAAAATACAATGTAGAGCCAGTTTTTCCTTTAATGTCAATCTAAATGGCAACATGGTTGGCGCAGTGGCTGAGCGATTGACTGCTGCGCCGCGTGTTGCGGGTTCGATCCCCGCACGGAACAAATATTTGTATGACCTACAGATAGTTGTTCCGGGTCTGGCTGTTTGTGTATGTGAGTTTAAATGTTTGTAAACGCACCCACGATACAGGAGAAATTCCTAGTGTGGAGCACGTTTGTGCACATTTCAGGACACAAAGGACATAATATCGTATCCATCATCTATGTCTGTTCCAAAACTATCGGATGCAAGTGTAAACAAAGCCTGTTCAAGTTAAATTCTTACGCAATCACTCACTAAAAGGAATTAGTAACATATTCAAAATAGATGAGAAATAGGCGAGATATAAAGTTAACAGAGCATTCTCTGATCGTGATCACTTTAAATCTCACAATTTTTTCCAACATTTTTTTTTTTTTTAATAACATTTTAAATTGTAATTGAAAATCATCAACGAAAATTCAGGTTATGAAATTCCCTCATTCAATTGTCAAATGAATGACATCTGTAAGGTGATTTAAAATAGAATTTCGAGTTTAAGTATCCAAATAATTAAATCATAGCACGCTATTTGTAAGTGGCACTACACATTGGCATCCACAGTACGTATTCTGATCCATTTTTTTACATTTTAATCAAATACTTTTGGAACAGATGGAATGTAAATGTGATGTGTGAGTGTGTCTTTTGGAATGTTAGATGTTCCAGCACAACATTTTTACTAATGGTTGGGATCGTCGTTTTTTCAAAACTTTTGACCAAAAAGTTCAGTAGGTAATTAACCTTTGACGAATAAAAAAAGACACTTAAAAACAGTGCCATAACTTATAAGATACGCGGAAGTCTTAAAACTAGTTTTAACAAAAACCTAAAAGTCAATAAAGTAGGTACGTTTGTATCATGTAAAGCTTCGTGCAGACTAGCGCGACGCGACAGCGCGACGCGACAGCGGCTATTGTTATACCGTCAAGTTTTCTTAGAAATTGTATTGTTCGAGTCGCGTCGCGGCGTCGCGTCGCGCTGGTCTGCACAAGCCTTTAATGTCGATCGGCAAAAACGATAGCGGTTTTTATTTTCTTACTAGCTGCACCCCGCTGTTTCACCCGCAGAAGTCTCGATCCCGTAGGAACATCAGGATAAAAAGTGTCCTCTATCCTAGCCCAGGTCATAGTCTACCCATGTGCCAAATTTCATCCAAATCCATTCAGCCGTTTTAGTGTGAAAGCGTAACAAACAAACAAACTCAATTTGTCATTCATTTATAATATTCGTTAGTATTAGGATTATCTTAACCACGGTACACTGATCCACAATCGCAGTAGACCGGGAAAAGTTGCAAGAAGGCATTGAGGCCTTCGCTTTGTGGGACAGCACAGGATTATAATATCTAAAATAAAATAGTTGTTCCATGTATGTTTTACATTTTTATTTTTATCAAACACGCCCACTGTGTGTTGTCAAGAATTAACGTAATTCAGGTTACGGTATACTATTCAAGCGTAAATAAACTATAAAGAAGCTAGGTTAGACAAATAGAGATAATACAGAGAGACATCACGACCGTGACAGACATTAATTATTGTAGATTATGAAATACCACGCTTAATGTAACAGGAATAGGCATAACCATTCCGCATTTTTTATCGTTTTTGAGTAATTGACGGAACTAATAGAGGGGCTCATGGCTAATTAATAACAGACGCACAGGTCACTCGAAGATCGAAGCTATGCTTGCTCGAACAAGACGTTAAGCCGTTGGTCGCGTCTGTCATTTATCTTTACCAGACGTTACGGGAAGTCAGCAGCCCGAAAGTCCGTCTACCAAACCCAGTTATTATTTAATTTGGTAGTTACCCAGTAACTGGGTTGTGGAGGTCAGATAGGCAGTCGCTCCATGTAATACTGGTATTCAGCTGCATCCGGTTAGACTGGAAATAGTCCCCAGCATAGTTGGGAAAAGGCTAGACAGATGAAATGAGTTGGTATGTGGGAGTAACATACAAAGAAGGCAAGGCACCAACTTGAGTAGGGCTACTGCAAAGATATAAGAAATGAAAGCCCATGCAACGAGCCACCTTCAACCATCGCCATACCCAAGAACCAGTAGCCCATAGAAATTTCTTATATCTATGCAGTAGTCCTACTCAAGTTGCTTCCCGCAAGGCAAGGTCATCGGCTCCATCCTCAAGAACCACTAAGAGAAGATCCTGATGACGGAATTGAGAGATTACCAACCAAATTATGAGGTAGTTGGTTCTTCTACTTGCATTTAATTCGGCTCATTTTGCTATTTGCAGTGTTTCGTGTCAGCAACGGTATCCTTCACTACAATCGGCCACGGCTCCGTGGTGGGGTTCCCTGGGATCCTGCTGCCTCAGCTGAAGGAACCAGACTCACACATCATCCTCACTGAGGAGCAGGGGTCATGGATAGGTAAGCAATAATTCTTATTAGAAGCTGTTCTTGACTCATCCATGTCAGATACTTTTCCCACATGAAAATGGAGGCAGGTTACTCAATGTTGAAAACTCAAAAAATCTTCTCTCCTTTTTATTTCTTCTCTCTTTCTTAGATACTACTTGTAAGGAATGCTGAATTGGAGAGTTGCTTGAAACCTCCACCGTTGCACCCTATTATTAACCGACGAAAAAAATGGAGGAGGTTCTCAAGTCGACGCGTATATTATTTTATTTTTTATTTTTATGTATGACCATGCATAACTTTTTACTGAATAGTCCGATTTCAACAATTATTTTTTTATTGGGTAGGGTATAACCTCGAAGTTGGTCCCATGTAAAATTGAAAGCTAAAATCCACCCCGAAGGGTAGAAAAATTGGGGTTGATTGATTTTTCACCTACTGAATTTTCTACTGTGAACCGATTCTGTTGTAATTTCGCACACATATGTAGTACTGATGACACAACCACATAATAAAGACTTGGAGCTGATCTGATGATGGAGACGGAAGACAGTTGGGATAGCTCCACAGCGGCTACGTCGTGTTTAAGCTTATTTATTTTGAGAACTATAGACCTAGCTGGGTATGACTGTCATTGAGGATCTGACGATGAAGACGGAAGTCTGTTGAGGGAATTCCTTACTTGAGGAAAACAATAACTGGTAACTAAAAAGCGAAAAATAAAAAACTTTTTACAAAAAATTTCCACTTGCTTCGTTCGTACCTATGTATATCCGTTTTTTTTTTTTAAACTTTGCCTGTTATATTCAGTAGTACTTGTAGTTTGTTGTATCTATGCAGCGTGTTATGCTAAACGAGGGACATACTTTAAGGGAGTGTAGACCCTACTCATGAAGATTAACAACTTTTACTACGCGACCAACTCTGAAATATGAAAATAATCTGCCGTTCCCTACATTTGGTTGAGTTATGCGAACAAATGTATGGAGTAGCTGATTTTTTTTCATGATTCAGGGTCATGTCCCTCGTTTAATGGATACACTGTTTATATGACATACAAAGTACAAACATGGAATTCACAAAGAAACAAAATACAGACAATTTTTATTGCATTTAAATGTTAATTACAAGCATACGTAATGCTAATCATACGCTCTGTAAATCTAATTCAGTATTGTTATATTTATAAGGCGTCAAATACTAATCCAGGAACAAAATGAACCCATTTAAAGGTCGATCTCATTTATGTTTCAGAACAACAATAGACTAAAATCTAGATATCCCCAACAGACAGACCAGACGGATAATGTTTAAGTACTTAACGATCTAGTGATAGATAAATAACAGAAAACTGTGTGAGACTGGGAACTGCTGACAAAGTGTGTGCCTAGTTTATCACACCAAATTCTTAGAATATTAAAGTTACCTCAGTACTGTTAGATGTAGAGTCAATGTAGTATTTAAAGCAGGTGTATCTATTTAGATTTTGGAAGTATTTAATATTCTCAAGACATACGAAATCTAAACGTTATTACCATAACTTAACAGGTTTTGAACGCGATTGGATTTCTAGTGCGAATTCTCTTTTTTGTAACTCGAGTTTTGGTTATTTCTACCAATAGATACTAAGATTTTTATATGTAAAACACGCCGATACATACAAACACAAACTCAAACTCAAACTCAAATCATTTATTTCAATTAAACCATTACAGGCACTTTTGAATTGTCAAGGAATCGGTCAGTCAAAAATATGAAGCTAGTTGCCCATTCCAAACCGTAGTAGGTACCTATTGAGAAGAACGGGCAAGAAACTCCACGGACACTCTTTAAAAAAAAAAAAAATACATTCATCATCATTATCTGAGTACAATGATTATTTTATTCAACGGTGACGGCAATCGGCAACGTCACCGACCAATTTCCCATAAACGCATCTCAGTCGTCACGCCAGAGTTTCCTAGGCTTCCTTCGGCAACGACGCCGGTCATCGGGCCCCCCTCCGCCACGACTGAATGTATACCAAAATACAGTTTAAATATAATTATTGCTTTACACTAACATTTTTTGCATATTTTTATTATTTCAGCATCAGTAACAGCCATCACCCTGCTGCTGGGCAGCTTCATAGCGCCGCCTATCATGGGCCGCCTGGGTCGGAAGGTGGCGCACTTCGTGGTAATCGCCAACATCCTCGTTGGGTGGACCGTCATACTGCTAGCTAAGAGTTTTGAAGTGAGTATGATACAGGAAGCCGACCTTAATCCTAATTTTAGCAAAGTTAGGAAAAACGATATCAGCATTTAAGAACAGTGATACCTAGAGCTAGGGCAAATGGAAAAGTTCCTGTAAGCTGGGTATTGCTACTTGAGATTTAATAAATTTAGAATAATAAAATAAATAAAAAAGCCCCTTTATTTCTTGCTAACTTGTACAATGCAGTGGTTTTAAAGTTATGATTATAATTTCGTGCATTAGGTTATGGAACACAAATTATTGTTATAACATTTATACGTTTAAAACGCTTCATTTGACATGGTGACAACAATAACAAATTAATATATATTAATAGAAATAAACTTAATTTAAATATTATGAATCGTATAATATTTCGTCATTTCCGCCGTACTTAATAATTTCATTCACGTTCAATGTTACGATTCAATTTATGATGGCCAAATTCTTTACCATTGTTTGTTGAATGGAATAGAATATTGTAATGTCTGTCTAAAATAAGAAAAATACAGAATAAAAAGTAACCACCCGATAATACTTTAATTATTGTTGAGACTGGAAAAGGCAAATAACCAAACAAAACGTATTTCTGTTCCAGGCATTGATCATAGGAAGAGTAATACACGGCATGTCTTTCGGCCTGATGCTGCCTCTTCGCTCAGTCCTACTCGGAGAGTACACGAGCCCTAAGAACAGGGGAGCCTTTCTCACCATGGTCTCCGTAGCCCAGGCCTTCGGAATCCTGCTCGTCCACCTCATAGGATCCCTGGTCTCTTGGCAGAAGACCATTCTCATCCTCATCGCGTTTCCTCTAGCCAGTCTCCTCATGACATTCTTCACCCCTGAATCTCCGAGCTGGCTTGCAGCTAGAGGTAGGTATGAAGACTGCAGAAAGACCTTCCGATGGCTCAGAGGCGATGGTGAAGAAGAGGAATTAGAAGAAATGATCAGAGCTAGATGTGAATCGAATAGAGCCACAATTTCCAACTGTAAAGATCTAATGGTGCTCTTCAAAAAGAAGGAGTTTTACAAGCCGATAGTGATAATGATACACAGCTATTTAATGGGAGAATTTTCTGGTGGTGCTCTTATGTCTTGTTACTCTACGACAGTCATCTCTCACCTGGCTGGTCCAGAAGTAGATGCTCATGTGTGGATGATAGCTTTGGACGCTCAGAGGAATATATCAAACATTATGGCGGTATACGTAGTACACAAAGTGAAGCGGAGAACGATGTTCATGAGCACAGGAGGTCTTTGTATCCTTAGTAACATAGCCATTGCTTGCTATGTATACGCTAGACTTCAGGGATGGCTAACTTACACAGCAGTATGGCTGCCAATTTTACTCATCAACATACAATTCTTTACTGTTGCTGTTGGAATGGTGTGTCTCCCTTACGTCATTGCTGGTGAGATCTTTCCTTTGGAGTATCGGAGTGTTGGCGGCAGTATCAGTATTGTTTCCATTGCCTCTGGGTATTTCTTGGTTACGAAAACTTTCCCAGTAATGCTTAACAGCATAGGTCTGCATGGTTCTTATGCAGTTTATGCTGCAGCTATGTCATATAACCTGTGTGTGGTCTGGTGGTTGCTGCCGGAGACTAAAGGCAGGACCTTGCAGCAGATTGAGGAGCATTTCAGAGGGAAGACGTTGGTCCCTGAAGAGGTAGAAGTGAGGCAGAGTCTGAAGGATAAGGTGGATGTTGAGAAATCTAAAGTTGACAGCTGATAGATCTGGAAGTAGAATTTTGGTGTTTTATGGACTCTTCTGTGATTTTAAGTTAATAGTGCAGATAGATTATAACCAAATTGGAGTTATTTTGTCTCTATTTTAGTCTAAAATCAAGGATACAGTCTAAAATGAAATATCCGCTTCCTAGAAGAAACTTTAAATACTTCCAAATGGTGTTGCATTCTTTCAGCCAAAGATTAAAAGTAATGGAGAACTAGTAGCTTAGACTTTACAGCCCATTCAATCAATCTGCCTAGCCTTTTCCCAGCTATGTAGGGGTCGGCTTCCAGCCTAACCGGTTGCAGCTGAAACTGATGTTACAGGCCATCATGAAAGTAAATATTGCAAATTCTACTCTGACAGAAGAAAGGTATTATTAGCAGTAATATTACCTATATTATACAGTATTATTGCTTATTAATAATACATTGATAACATAATCTAATAGGCCATAGGTATTATATGCAGATTACTCATTAAGTAAGCAACGAATTGTAATTATAAAAAAATATCTTAGTTACCTACTTAGTATTATAATTTCTTTTGATAATATATGTGATATTGTTTTACATAATGTACATTTTAGTATTGTAAGTTCTGTTTGAAAAAAATAAACAAAACTGTTGTATGGACAATATGAATTTTCGGAAAAGCGACGGTCTCCTCCTACTTTTAGAGTTCCGTATCCTGAGAGGACCATTACATCAAAACGACCTATGAAGGTATGTATAATATCACACGGCATGACCTGTATCCTTATTACGTAATACACGATCAATCAAAATCTGAATCGTTTCGAAACAGATTGCTAATCCATTGCTTTATAAGTTCGACAAAAATTTCTGCTCAACAACGTTAATAAACGAAAATGTGTTACGTAATTAGATAGCGGGTCCTCAAGATCATTGGTTTTGCTAGTCATCAGAGAGCTCACAAAAGGAAAGAATATTAGTCTGGGTCGCTGTCGCCCGATACGGTGAGGAGGACTATATAGGTAGTTATAAAATGACCTGTGTGGTATGTAATATCATCTGTCCCAAGGTATTAATAAGATCTCAATAACGGTCAGTATCCAGTTTAAATGAAATAATAAAATGTCGCCTTTTATTATTTGTCACGATTATGCATTTGACCAGTTTTCCCTCGCTATTATGCATTATAACGTCTGTTCTGTGTCAATGTCATACAAACCAGACTTGTGTCACAGAGGTCTTGCAAGTAAAGGACAACATAGATAAACGTGGGTCGATTGAGCATCAGTCGAATGGTTAGAACTCGATACCCGTGATCAGAACTGATCGACGTTGAGCTAATTTTATTTTTAATCGACCCATAACATTGCCTCGGTTGGATGTGTGTGGGGAATACCCTAACCCCCTTTTTAATAAACGCGGAGTAATGTTATACTAAACTTAAACCTCGAAAAATGCATGGTTAATAAGAGTAATGGTTGGCAGTTCACTCACGATTATTAATAAGTACCTAGGTGAAGGTATGTAGTAATAGGCATATTTATAATATTCATAACTACATTATGTATTTATAAAGAAAAGTACTAGAAATACTTGCAAACTTGTCGAAGATATTTTTTGTGTAATAGAAAGAAACCGGTTCAGTGTATGTTAAACCAGTTTGTCGAAGGTTCCTTTATCGTTCTTTGGTATTTATGTACAAAATAGAGCGGAACATAGTATTCAGGCTACAATCTCGATTTTTTCAACTAGAAAGTTGAAAAATTTGAGTTTTCAAAAAGTTGAGTTTTTTTTTTCAGAAGTAAGAATAACTTAATTACATAACATACCACAACCTCAGACCAAATAAAAAACCAAGACAGACCGCTGTGAACAATACAGTGAAGCATGCCAAAACTACACCTCCGCTCTGTGCAAAAACGTTCACACGCACTCATTTACAACTATTTACAATGACACTACAATCAAACTACACCTGAGTAAGTGCACACACGTTTACGAAACTGGCTTCACATCACTGTTGACAGCGCTATATCTTGGTTTTTATTTGGTCTGAGACCACATCAACATTTAGGTACAGGTAATCTTGCTCTCTCTAAAATTAACTTAATGGGCTCCATCACAAAATTATTCCGTACAGAACACCACTCGATTGTCCTTATTGACATAAGGAAAGGTCATTCGAATAATTGCTCAGTCGTTCAGTCACCAGGCGATCTGAAACAGCACGCATCACTGTGGCTGCAGCTTGCATTCAATTGCAGTTCTTAGTTTAAATTACTATTACGACAAACACAGCTTAAAAATTTAATCGATGAACCTAAATGAACGACATAAATACAATATTTATTTTCGCTCCACACACGTGTTTTTAAATAAATGTCCTTGAGACAATGCGTCTGAGCTCGTTTAAACGCAACTTGCATTCGGTCGAAAGTGATTAATTTGACGAATTTTGCCGATGTTACTAGTAGTCTGTGAATTTGAGTGATCAAATACCAGTGAACATTCAGTGCAACTGTGCATACAAACATGTCAATTAAAATGAATATACGCCTTCCTACAATGAAACATTTGACTGATTGACATTTGTTTTGGCGTAGTTGATTAGTTGACAACAACAATGTTGCTGTGATCACCAAATCGTCTGCCAAGATCAGTGATCACATTATGCATTTGACGTGGTGATTTGCTAATAACAATGTAATGTACGGAGATCGATGCATTCGTTTGCCATGTCAAAATCAATCTGCCTAGCCTTCTTCTAACTATGTTGGAGTCGGCTTCTAGTCTAACCGGATGCAGCTGAATACCAGTATTTTACGTTACTGGGTGACACGATACCCTTTGGTAAGACTGGTTGCCATTCGTTTGCCATGTGTGGTGATTATAATTCGCGTGGTGGTCTGCTAACAACAACGTAACTACGATCACCAATCCGTTTCTCAAATATGGTGATTATATTTCACAGAGACAGTTCCCTAATAACAATAAAACTGTGATCACATCACCAATCCGTTTCCCAAGTCTGGTGAATAAGACAATCAGTGTAAAACAAGAGTTCATTGTGTCTGTGTGTTGACGTTTCCTTAATTATGATTATGAAACGAGTTTCACTTTCTGTATCGTCATTGCATTCGGTTCGGTGTGTATGTGTTGGTCTTAATTTTATCATGTCTGATACGAAATGTAGATCAGATAATTGCAAATATTTTGTGTCTAGATATCAGAAGACTGTTGTGAGAGCATTGAACGTTGTTTCGTGTGAAAATGGAAAGACAGAAGAGTAGATTTTCGCCATTTTTAAAACAGGTAAGTTTTTAGTACTTACCCTAGTTATTGTGCTGGAATTCCAAGCCTTTTTCGTCAATTTTGGAGTTGGCTTACATACTCTCTAAGTGTGGCTAATTAGTACTATCAGCAAGTAATTTAGATAGGATGGTGTAATCTGATCACACGTTTTGGCAGTGTTGCTTGCTTTATCATTTGTTTGATTGTTATCGATCATTATGCAGAAAGCGTGACAGCCGGGATAATGCACGAATGCGGTTTCAGACCGTTTTAGGTTTGATTTCCGGTAAAAAAAAAAAACTTTTAGCGCTTTAGACTCATTTATTTATTTCGTAGTAAAGATAACAGCATTATCGTTTTCATCTGTGTTGAGGGAAATTATTTTCAGGCAATTGGGATTATTTTATAGGCAGTGTATAGAGTGCCACAAGCATCATTGTATCACTATCGGTTATAGTGCCGTCAGCTTGCGGCATAATAGTGGCGCCATGTAGACTGCCGTAAAGAGCACGCCAAAATAACGCGTGTAAAGTGCCGTAAGCATTGCATTGTCACTTGTTATTCCGGCACGCTTCGGGCGTGGTTTGTCACATTACTATCATAGCCCATTTCACCAAAACGCAAATACAGGCGTGACCTACTCGTATATTTGCGTGATATTCTAATCATCCATTAGTATCTGAATCAAATCGCAGATTCTGTCGAAAATGAGAAAAATTATAAATACATAATCATAAACAACAAAAAAGCCACTAAATCAAATTTAAAAAACCGAGCCCATTTCACCAAATAACAGCTATTTCCAAATTGCTCGCAATTCAGTAATTGTAGTGACTTTTGCAATATATCTAAAATGATGTACCTACTAGTATGGGGCAAGTTGACGGCACTATAACCGATAGTGATAGAATGCCGTTTGCGGCACTACACACTTTCTATTTAAAGTAGTTTGAAGTTAGTTTGAATATGATTTGATTGGAGTCATTAGAAAAAAATGGGTTTTAATAGGTGCGGATTTAATTATGGAGAGTCATACAGAAATATTTTGTAATTTGGTATTGTAATTTTGCACCTCCCGGTCTTTTACTTTTTCAAATTCAAATTCATTTATTTGCAAAAACACGTGTAGATAATTTACATTGTATGCTCATTATAGGTGTTAAGATAATGATCTTGATCTTGTGATCTTTGCCTCAACATGTTTGACCATGGCTGGTGTACAAAGTAGGTTAGGCTGGTGTATACATTATTGTTTTGAAACACAATGTATTCCGTTACCGATCGCTTCTTCGATTCGATAGTAAAACATGTATTAAGTATGTTAAAAAACGAGTTGGCCCATTAGGTGGCCACGCCCATCGCGGTATCAGTAGCATTTTTTAAGGTCAGAAGTGCAGGTGTGTGGACACTTTGGACACTCCAGCATATGGGAGATGGTTTGGCCAGGAGCTTTTTTTTTTGGAGTTTCACCGGTCGCAATGGATTCTTCTTTATTATTATTTATCATTTATTTATACAGTTTACAATAATTATGAACTTAAAACTATACTTACTTACAAACCGTTTTCACAGTATGTCTGTGGGAACGGATAGATGCGGATGTCACGCATAAGATGATGATGTAGTAATTTAGCAACTTCTTGCAGTGTTTCGTAACATCAGCGGTGGGCATCAACCTGGTCGGCCATGGCGCCGTGGTGGGCTTCTCCGCAGTCCTGCTGCCCCAGCTGCATCAGCCTTACTCCGGAATACACACCAGTAAGGAAGCTGACTCTTGGATCGGTAAGTTTTCTTCTTCTCTCGTATTAGCATGAATTAGCCAAATAGCCAGTAGGAAGCGGATCTGAGTGTCTGATGCGCCCCAAGTATACATTTAAGTAAGTCCACGTATAATGCACCCTGTGTCGTTGGTGTTATTTTTCATCCGTGACTTTTAGGCTTTCTGCTTGCCGACTGTGACTACAGTACTTCTTAACTATCTACCTTTTTATCACATCTATTCAAAAAGAGCTAGTTTATTCTTCGTAAACAGGGACCAAAATAGTATTTTAATTGGACTAAAAGTAATTTGAATTTGGATATTGTTAGTAAAAGTTCCAATCACCAAAGAGATCAATCACGAACATTGTATGAACAGGCAACTGGCAGAGAGAGAAAGTGTGAATTTGATCAAAATTAAAATCTAAATGGCGGCTGTGAAAATATTCAAATTTTTCATCATTGGTGTCGTTTTCATAGTTTTCGAGGGTGCTAAAGCCGATAGTGAGGTCAAAATTTAAATCCTAGACGGCGGCTGCGAACATTTTGTTTTTGTTTTAAATCATACATGAGAAGAACCTTCGTTTCTGACGGGGTTCGGACCACACACTTTTTTTTTCTCATTGAGGGTGATAAAAAGTACAGTGTTCCCCTCGAGAGCAACACTATTTTAAGTTTGAGTGACGTAGGTACTTTGAATCCCTCGCTGCACTCAGGATTCTACTTTGGAATCCTTCGCTTCGCTATGGATTTAAAGAAACACTATCGCTTTAAAAATAGTTGTTTGCTCCCTTGGCAAACAATTTACTATTGTTATGCATCAGCAAAGACCGACAGACTAGTCAATAATAAATCAATAATATTTTCAGTATAAGCTGCTACTCTAGTCTGTCGTACTTGGCGTTATCTGTTGATAACTGCAATAAGTATTAAGACAACTTATGCCAATATCACCACACATGGCTGATATTTTTTTTTATCGAAAATGTAGTCTAACAAAAGCAGAGAGGTACATCTTATTTTCCAGCCCCTGGTTCTTCTTTTCAATTTTAGCTACACCAAAATCTCTAAACTCTCTCTATTAACTAACCCCACCCCCCACTACACCTAATCTCTAACCTCTCTCTTTTAATAGGTGACCACTTATCTACTGAAGTTCTGGATAAATCCTCACAGATGTATTCAATGTTTCAGCATCAGTGGTCGGCATAACCCTGCTGATCGGCAGCTTCGTCGCCACTCCGATAATGGGCCACTATGGACGTAAGATGGCCCACTACACAGTCAGCGTGGCAGCTCTCGTGGGCTGGTTGACTACACTCATGGCTAATAGCGTCGAAGTAAGGAACTCCTTTTATTAATCGACGTCAAAGAACCTACATATAACTACATATATCCTAAAATAGTAAAAGATCTTTCAAAAGAATTTTCCAATGCACTGATCAGCAGGCCTGACTGTTTGATAAGAACGGATTCAGAGCATAGTTTTCTTTTTCTTCGTTTTTTAGACAGGAAGACACTGCTTCTCGTCTTCTTGATACTATTCCGTAGTTGCCTTTTACAACTCAGATTAGACACTGAACATGACCATACCTTTGACATTACCATACTTTTATCACAAAACATTAAACTACATAGACTGCAAGTCGTTAAATATAACATAAAACGTTTCAGGTTATCCTCCTCGGAAGAATCATAGGCGGTCTATCATTTGGCATGATGCTGCCTCTTCGCTCCATCCTCATCGGCGAGTACACTAGCCCAAAGAACAGAGGCGCCTTCCTCACCACCATATCCCTCACCCAGGGCTCTGGCATCTTCTTCGTCCACCTCGTGGGCTCCCTCTTGAGCTGGCGAAGGACAGTCCTAGTCTGTCTCTTCCTTCCCTTCATCAGCCTCGTTATGACACTCTTCACGCCAGAATCCCCAAGCTGGTTGGTCTCCAAAGGAAAGTACAACGAATGCAGAGATGAATTTCACTGGTTAAGAGGTGATGAGGAGGAACAAGAATTAGAAGCCATGATTGAAGCAAGAATTAATTTTGAAAAGTCTAAGAGAACCCAAAAGAAGTTAGATGTAATGTCGACTGTGCAAAAAAAGGAGTTTTATAAACCGATAATTCTGATGGTTCACGCGTATGCCATGGGTCAGTTGTCAGGAGGAGCCAGCACCGCTGCTTACGCCACAACAATCATCAAACTAATCATGAACCCTGATGTCAATGCTGATGCCTGGATGTTAGGTCTTGACAGCCAAAGAATCGTAGTAAATACTTTAGCAATTTATATTATAAACAGGTTCAAGAGAAGAACCATGATGTTTGCTTCAGGAGGACTTTGTGTCGCTAGTCATTTGGCCATAGTTGCTTATGTATACTCGAAAGACCAGGGTCTATTGAGCTATGAAGCTATATGGATTCCAGGTATACTGCTAAATGTGCATTTCTTCTCAGTTTCTGTGGGTATGGTGCCTCTACCGAGCGTGATAGCTGGGGAAGTCTTTCCTCTAGAATACAGAAGTATAGCTGGAAGCATAAGCTTAGCATCAGTAGCGGGAACTTTATTCCTGGTTCTCAAAACTTTCCCTGGTCTGGTAGATAGTGTGGGTATAACTGGAACCTACTCGGTGTATGCTGGGTTACTGACTTACTGCCTGGTTGTGATATGGTTTCTGATGCCAGAAACCAGAGGCAGGACTTTGCAGGAGATTGAGGATGAGTATAGAGGAGTGGTGGGAGTTGAGGAAGAGAGGCAGTCACTGAAGGCTAATGGCGAGAAAGGAAAGGTGGCCGCGTTAAATAATCATAGTGAGTGATAGTTCAAGACCATAGATTATTGTTTTAAGTTGAAATAACTAGTCCAATTGATATATTACAAAATAAAAGTGTTCATTTCTATTATAAATACATATTACTTACAGTATTTTATTCCTGTAATAACTTTCCTTTCTGCTCCTTCAAACATTCATCGTGAAAAGTAATATGATTGGAAAATCTACCTACTGGGTATTCAACAGAATGCTTATGCAAATGTTTGGTGAATGCTGCGACTTACCTACGATTGCTGAGAATTGATTTCATTTGACTAAGTTGTCCATAGAAACACTATCAGACATTCTATTGTTTACATTGATCTATTAAGCTATGGATAAAATACATTTAGGCGGCTGATAAGAGAAGTGATTGTCCGACATAATCCATAGCTTTCAGAAAAACAACAATATTTGTTGATTTGTTTATCTTTGTGAATCAATGATAATAAAATAATAGGTAGGTACCGAGTATTTGCTCTCACTGGGAGCAGCTGACGCAGTGGTAGCAGCCCCAACTTACGAGTATTAGGTCGTGGGTTCGAACCCAGGCAGGCGCTTTACTTTGTGTAAATAATTTAATCGTTCACTTTAAGTTATTTAATGCTTTACCCACGAACTAGTTACATAGAGATACCTTAATGGATCGCAATAAAGATTCCAGCAATCCTCTGTCATAAAAGTGCAAATAAATTACATTTAGGTACTTTTGAAATGTAAAGGTGTGGATGTTGGTTAGTTTGTCAAGAAACTTGAAGCTAGTTGTCCGTCCCAAAAGGTTCCAATTTCTGTAATGAAGAAGAACGGGCAAGAATCTGGAGGATTACTGTACCTTTACAGGATGTGATTAACTGGAGGAAGAATTAGCTTTAATGATTTTCTCAGGCCAGTTAAAGAGAGCTTAAGATTTTGATGGCAGGCACAAATAAAGCTGCAATCGGATAGAAACTGGCTATTTCAGTATTTTTCGTTTCAGATTAAAGGAAATAAACATGACACACCATAGCAAGTGTACTTTATGGCGAATGTCAAGAAATGAAGTCAGCATTTGTCCATGCCACATTAAAATATCAAAAATAAAGTAGTTTGGAGTTTAAAATAAACTGATGTTTTCCGCCGATCTTCACTGGCAACCTAACTTACACTAACCAGTAACTCAAACAGTCCTCGAAAATTTCGCACTATCATGATTTACAGACGTCATCAGCCCGCAGCACCCGAGCGCCGCGTGCGCCGCATGCGCCGCGAGCGCCGCGTGCGCCGCGTGGACCACAACGCATCATTGTCGCGATATCTTACAGATAAACGTCAATAGTGTCGCTTAGTTCCACTGCCGCTATTGTAAAAGATATCGCGTGCTGATATAAGGCTGGGGGGACAACTGCGGGTCCAAAGAAATATTTAAAAAATAAAGAAAAAATTCAAGTAATTTTTTGCGGATTGATATTCCTGACTGGCCGACTTCGCGACAATTCAAAAGTGCGTAAATGGTTCAATTGAAATAAATGCTTTGAGTTTGAGTTTGAACTTTAAAAGCGTATGGTATACATACATAAGGAGCTATGTAAAAGAATTGACACCTCAGCCAGCTTAGGTACCGAATGGTTTGATAGTTTGTACATTGTGTACGTCTAATTACTGTGACAGTCCGCCATTAACTTGTAGATTTTTACAGGCATAATTGTGATAACCACATAAAGATACACCACACAAATAAATAAGATTACAAAATAAACGACGAGATAAACGCTGTAAATATATCTATCTTTTATTCCACCATAAAAGTTACGTCAATTTGCGTTCAGACCGGTTCTAACCAACACCAAGTAAAGGCCTAGGTAAAAAAAATACTCATTATTAGCACGTTTTTTCTTCCACTCTCCCCTTTAAGCCGTCTCTATCACTCACTGCATTTTCTTTCATATTATCCCTCATACAATCCACCAATCTTGTCTTTGGTCTTCAATACTATAACGGTACCTAAATCTGACAAATACAAAGACGGATCAAACTCTTGGCACGCGGGCAAGTATTCAATTCCAATGTATGACAGACCAGCAACACGAAATTAATGACATATTAAAACTCATTATCATAATTAGTATTAATATCTCATTTCGTTGACACGCTATCCATCGATCATAAAATCATAATCTATAAAAATGATATGTACAAAGTGGACTGTTTCTCAGTGGACAAGTGAAACTGTGACAGTGCGCATCTGCCCTTAGATACCGATATTTCCATACGTATAATCCTTTGAGTGCAGTTAAAATGATATACATACTTTATTTCACATTTTATTGTCATTGTAATAAACATGGAACTCGTAATCGGATAAAACGGGGCTTTCGTTGTTATTGATGTTTTTTAAGCAAATCCTCATAAAAATGTGCTGATATTTTTTTATTGTGATACTATTTTTAAAGTTTAATTAGAGTAATTCTTTAAGTTAACTGAAGTGTTTTAGTTAAATGTGTTAATTTAAATGAGACTGTGTTGAAAGTGATCTTTGAAGATGGGGAAGGAAAGACTTTCACCGTTTTGGAGACAAGTAAGTTAATGATTTTGTACAAATGAATTTAAGTCGTCAGACAAATAGATTTGATTTAAATTTCCAGAAATAAATCGCAGTAAAAATCTCACCTAACAGGAATCTCTTAATAATAAAACAAAAGATAAGTAGCCAGAAAAAACAATAACAATACGAAATAAACAAAAAATATATTTAAAGAGCAGAGCTATCATGTAATTCAGAAGTCTCTCCTGTTAAGTAGTTCAAATTAAAGTTGTAAACATGTAACACTAGGTAAATTGTTTAAACCTTTTTTTTACCTATAGGTACCATAATTATGTATTTGTGTACCTACCCTGAGCGGTCAGTACCGTAGCCAACTTAAACTTAAAATATTAGTTTTAGTCGGGCTGACTAATATTTTACCGCAAAATAACTATTCTCTTGTAGTGGTGGTACGAGAGAAAGAAAGTTAAGAAATATATTTATTTAGCACAGACTAACACCCACACAACATATTCTGCATAATTAAAACTGTAGATGCCTATTCCATTGTAAAAAAAATGCAGGAATGTTTGCTTCACCAAAAAAGAAGAACAAGACTATTTTAAACCTAACCTTTTTATTAACGCCTATGTAAGATCAAAACAGCTGTAGCTCCCCTCCGCCCATAGCAAGCATTAACAGAGATCTCTTCCCAGTGTTTCGTGACGGCAGCGGTGGGCAGCAACATCATTGGGCACGGCTGCGTGATCGGCTACCCCGCCATCTTGCTGCCACAGCTGCTAGTGCCAAACTCCGAGATACCGATGAGCAATACTGCGGCGTCATGGCTAGGTAAGACTTCAACTAACAGCTAACCAAAGTGAATTTGTCTTGAGCTGTCGACACAAGCTGGTGAGCTCAAATGAGAGCTGTTTGACGTCAAGGTTTCAAAAGACGGTCAACAGAAACTAACCCACTCAAGCAAGAAGTGGCGCGGCAGAACAAACTTCCCAGCACCGTATTTTTCTGTAATACTAGAATAACATCAGCAAAGTAGCTGTATTTCACACACCTATTTATTTTTATTTTTTATTATATTTATTTAATTCTGTATAATCTTTCCGTGACATCACTGCGGGCCCTATCAGAATACCAGCGCTGCGACATTTAAATTTTTTTTTCATGTCGCGGCATCATGCTGAGATAGGAGCCCTTTGGCCTCGTACGGGACTTCATTCTTAAAATTTTAATGTTACTTTGTTTTTTATTTATGTTTAGTGTGTTTTTAGTTTAATGTGTGATTTCCTGTGCGAGTCCCAATAAATACTTTTTCTTTCTTTCTTTCTTTCAAAGTCACCATTATCTCCAGCGCACCTTTGCTCAATTAGTTTGAAGTCGGCTTCCAGTATACTAATCCCCATCGATAACGCTTTAAGTGACGCTTTTGAATGTGGAGGGAAGTTTAAGTCGCATCCCAAGGTACTTCCCTTACCAAATGCCCAACAGATATCGTTTTAGTTAAAACCTAACATAATCGTCGTTTCTTTAACAGCGTCAGTATTAGGCGTGACCCAGTTACTTGGCAGCTTCATCACGCCACCTATTATGGATCGGTTTGGCAGAAGGATTGCTCATCTGGCCGTCACCATGCCTGTCCTCATCGGTTGGTTCATCACTATGATGGCTGCTAGCTATGAGGTAAGCACAGATACCACTACTGGTAGCCAATAATTTATTCACTTAAGTTTCTTTCATTCTTTTGAGAGATTTCAAAATCGAAACCTATAAGATCATGTTTTTTTCCAGCCCCTACTTATCGGGAGAATACTCCAAGGTCTATCTATCGGCATGCTCTCTCCTCTACGTTCCATTCTGATCGGGGAGTACGCAAGTCCAAAGAATAGAGGAGCCTTCCTCACGACCGTCTCCTTAACACAAGCTTTCGGTATACTCTTCGTCCACGTGCTGGGCTCTCTCCTCAGTTGGCAGAAGACGGCATTAATCTGCGTATTCTTCTCATTCTTCAGTCTTGTCATGACCCTATACTCTCCTGAATCACCGAGCTGGCTCGTCTCTAGAGGAAAGTACGAAGAGTGCCGAGAAGTCTTCCATTGGCTGCGCGGAGAGGAAGAAAATGATGAACTAGAAGAAATGATACACACACGAATGGTTTTTGAAAAGGCGAAACATGAACAGAAGCTTGGAAATAAACCCAACCGCGTGAAGAATGCAATGGCGACGATGCACAAACCGGAATTCTACAAACCAATAATTATAATGATCCACGCTTATGTCATGGTGCAGTTCGCTGGAGGTACCACCATGGCGGCGTACTCCACCACCATCATAACTTTAATCATGGGTCCTAACGTCAACGCTCACTTCTGGATGATCTTCCTAGACACGCAGAGATTTATCTCCAATACTGTGGCAGTTTTCCTAATTAACAAGATAAAGAGACGAACCATGATGTTCCTAACTGGTGGTCTGTGCGTCATCAGTCAGTTAGCTATAGCGTCCTACACTTATCTGAAGAAGGAAGGCTTGCTCACCTACGACGCTGTGTGGATCCCAGCTCTGCTGATCAATCTGCAGTTCTTCACCGTAGCTACAGGCATGCTACCATTACCAAATGTGATTGGTGGAGAGGTGTTCCCTCTAGAATACAGAAGCATCGGCGGAAGCATCAGCTTAGCAACGATGTCAGCTTCCTTCTTTTTAGTTCTAAAAACATTCTTAGGATTAGTTGAAAGCGTAGGTATATACGGTACGTACTGTATCTACGCGGGTCTTCTCACATACTGTTTACTAGTGATCTCAGTTCTACTGCCGGAGACGAAAGGAAAGACCTTGCAGCAAATTGAGGATGAGTTCAGAGGTAGGCCGTTGGCTGCTCAGGAGATAGAAGAGCGGATGATATTCCAGTCCTGTCCTGTCCTTACTTATAAGAGGAAAATGTCAGCGCGAAGACTCAGCACTCCTTTGTTACATTAAGTTATGGACTATCAAGATAATCGTCAATTGTTTTACGCTTTCGTGAAGATTTGGAGTGATATTATGTAGATAAGTTATCTGCAATAGTACAATTTTTATTGTAACGATAAGTTTTATGTAAGAGCACGCTATTGTGTGGTGTCAGGTGTGTCAATGTGTTCATATTAATATAAGATTAATGAGATTGTTTGATTTTTTATTTGATAGACCCCTGGTGTGTACAGGTGTTGCAGACCCACCATTATGTTAGTCCTCTTATTACGTTATCACCCAAGACGTCATACCAACAATTAATTGTGTTTAGGTAATTCTGTAACTCTTTAACATTAGCGTTGCAATTTGCGGAAAAACTAAAGAAATTTTGACTTTCGCGGGCTATGTTGAAGGAAACACCTTAAGTAATGCTAAAGTAGAGTTTTACAAATTCTCAATTCGGAAACCGGATGTAAGTTAACAAAGCGATTATTTCAATACAATAGGCTCAGACCAAATAAAAAACTAAGACAGAGCGCTGCGAGCAATACAGTGAAGCATGCCAAAACTACACCGCCGCTATGTGCATACACGCTCACACGCACACATGTTTAAGAATCCGGCTTCACTTCACTGTTGACAGCGGTCTGTCTTGGTTTTTTATTTGGTCAGAGACAATAGGTTAGTTGTCTTGTTGTCTGAGTGAATTCACAAAAACCACGATGTACATAATATGTTATGGTAAATAATAAAACTGTAATTATAGCCACACTATTGAATTAGGAAATTCCTGTAATGATAGTGATGATGAGATAATAAATAAATAAATATTCGGGCTCTTTGCTGACCAATCCGTTTATACACCAATGTCTCAATTCTGCTGTTACCTAACTAACGTCATTCTAGACAACTCTTTAACACAGCGATACAATCAATTAGTTTAATTAAATGATTAATTAAAACGTAATTTAAAAAAAATCTTTGAGATTTTTTATTTTAGAAGTATAATGTTTGTATGTAAGTAAGTATATTCTCATATTATTTGTTTTATTTTATTAAGTGAATTGTTTTGATTTTATGCATTTTACTTTCTCTCTACTTTTACACACGGTGTCTACATCTCGTTTTATCCTCTGTCCTATCGCAGGTATGCTGGTAGAGATTTCTTTAGAAATAAGCATCACCTTTGTGGTACATATTTTTCTGTTCTTTTCTTGCTGTCTGTTTATATATGTGTACATAAATGGTTAAATAAATAAATTTGTTAGCTTTGTTAAGTTACTCCCAGGGGCCGCACTGCGGTGCGGTGACGACTGACGTGCGATGCTTTTTTGTCGCCCTAATGAATAAAATCCTGCTTTGTTTACGTATGCGTTTTATTCCCGCAGTGCACGCGCTTCCACTGTGTTTCATACTTCACAGATTTTACGGAAGCAAATCGCACCGCAGTGCGAGTTAACATCTCTTTGTAAACACCTCTGCTCTATGTAAATTGTAGAGTATTAATGATGCCATAAATTAGTGCAACTCTAGATTTAAAAACCCCGATGTGTATGTTGCAGTCACTTGTAGGTATTAATGAAATTAGTGATTCGTCAGCTGGTACCCACGAGTGTCTACAAGTGCGGATATGCGTCAGGTGTATTCAGAACTTAGGTTTAAGTGGGAAAACAACAAGAATATAAGCAGCAAGTTAAGTGAAAACTGAAGAGCCACTTCTGATAAAACATTCACTTTAGTAATTAAATTATCTGACAAAAATAGTGCGGAAGGATGAGCTGGCTGGCAGCAATTCATGAATATTTTCTACCTACTTAATGGATATTTTTACCCTACTGGTATTTTTAATAACCCTGTGAGGCTCTGACTTAACTATTATGCTTGTTGTGTAGTTTCACTTCGATAACGCAACGAATGGAATTCGAGTTCGAAGTCACGACCCGCCAGTCCGACACTAACCGTTGAGCCATTGGTGCCGATTCTCTTGTACACCGAACTAAACTAACTAAACTATCACAAAAATTCCTTACTTTTGGCTATGAGAGCTATTCTGCAAATAAAATTCTCTACATGAAAAAATCATTTTGACACAACTAAAATCGAATTTGACAATCGCGCATTCACGTGGTCCGTGGTTTGCCATAGTCCGTGTTTTTTTTTAGAGCCGGTGCGGTGGCGCGCAGGAGGTGCAGCCTCGACGTGTTTTATATGGAATTTTTTACTTTTTGTATGGAAAATATGAATAAATATTACCAACATGTTGAAATTTAGAGGTTTAAGGGTTCTATGCAGGGGGTCAAAATTTTCATTATTTTTGCGATAGGACGCACCATTTACGAGATATACCTAAGCAAAAGAAAAAATAAATACAGTACTGTTTTTGCACGTGAAGTCGAGATGTTGGTGTGAATTTTAGTTCATAACAACTCATCTCACACCTTTTTAATCGCAATTAAAAATTGTCAGGTTTAGTCTGGTTTGGTTTTTTACAATCAAAATTTTAGGTGAAAAACGTCCAATTCAGAATAGCAAAATTGCCATTTTCACTAAACTAAAAACTCAGTACTTTCTTAGTTCTGTCAAACTAAAATATAGTTAAGTTGTGTCACTTTAGTCTATTTCAGAATGGGAAATCGTCGTTTTACAGGAATAAATTAAATTTTAGTCTAGTTTAGAGGCATTTATGACAAGAGAATCGGCACCATTGCCTCTTTTTCAGAATTAGTTTCCTACCCATATACCTAATATCCGTAGGTGCCAAATGTGCCAATAGCTTTATGTTTCAATATTTACACACGATGATTTAACTAGGTACTTGTTTAGCTAATCATCAAAGTCAAGAAGACAAAGGAGAGCAGTAATCTTATCACTGATAACATAGCAGGTATTAGATAAGCGATTTGCAATCGATTGACACCTATAAGTATGTACTTTACTTGTTTTGCGGACTAAAATAGATCGTATCGTCGTTTATAGATAGGTACCTATTTTCCTTCTGTATGTATGGTAGGTACCTATCTGTAACTGTCGCAAATGTTGCTAGGTTTTGTAATACTTAGGTACGTTTTGTAATACTTACGTTTTGTTACACTTACGTTTTGTTACACTTACGTTTTGTAATACTTACGTTTTGTAATACTTACGTTTTGTAATACTAACGTTTGGTAATACTTGCGTTTTATAATACTTACGTTTCGTAATACTTAGGTTTTATAATACTTACGTTTTGTAATATTTACGTTTTGTAATACTTAAGTTTTGTGATACTTACGTTTTTTAATACTTACGATTTCTATGCAACCTCTTCCTGCTTCGTAGAGCGCACACATAGAACGTATATCTATGAACACACACACATTTAGCCGTAGTTCTTAATCTTCATACGATCGTGGTAGTCTTAGCATAAGCATAGATAGCATAATCATCCTGTAATGTTCCCACTGCTGGGACACATGGGCCTGCTCCCATGGGTTAGAGGAAGTGCGTCTTAGTCCACCACGCGAGCCCTGCGGGTTGGTGTATATCACATGTCTTCGAATTTTTACCCGACTACGGCGAAGCAAAACGGAGGGTTATGATTTTGTTGGTTCTAGCATATACCGGTTTATACACAATTTTTTCCGTTACCCTTTTTGAGAGCAGTGGTGATGAAATAAATTACACAAAGTGAAGTGCCTGTCTGGGTTCGAACCCACGCTCTAGGACAGTAGGACACGTACCTAAGCCGAATCAGTTACCACTGGCCCACCACTGCTCACCATCTTCTCTAACCCTTTTCGTCAATTCCGTACAAGACTTTTAACCAGCTCGGAACCTCAAGACCTCTGTGCGACACAAGCCGCCTATTAATTAAAATTGTATACACTTCCATTTCCTTCTTTTTTGTTATTTAATTAAATATTTCTGTACTTTCGTATTTGTGAACATATTATCTCTCTTTTTATCTTTTTATTCTGTAACTAAGTCAACTAACGTATGTAACTAAAATGTCCTTTAATCATTAAGTTCTCTGCTAGTGCTGTGCACTTCTGTAAGTGACGAATTCACAATACCTAAAACTGTATGTGATTTTTGTATGTGTATATTTTAGTGAGTAAGTCGTTGAGGTGCGTTACCAATAAATAAAGAAATAAATATCAAACCCTCGGTGTTTTTTATGCGGCCTGCAAAGTTCAAGTTTGCAAGGTGGGCTACCTACGACTAATAATAATAAACTTTATTTAATCAGGCTACAATGCGTTAACTCAGCCTATGTTAGTACATACTAAGTAAAACAGATCGGGTCCGGTTTATAAGCGCCCACACCAGCGGACTGTCTGCCCGGCCGTGTCTCACCAAACATCTGTAGTGATATTTTTATTCAACCTTATCAAAGCAATATAGCAGTCTCAGTAGGTATACCTACGTGCTTTTGCTTCAGTAACGTCGCTGTCGTACTGCCTACGTCACGTTAACGCGGAGGGTATAAATATGGTTACTGTAGTCTTATCATTCATGAATTAGCGGATTAATATGCTAATTAAATGATAGCAATGATTGAGCTATTGGTACTTTGATTTGTTACAATTAACACCCCAGAACGTGATGTGGTTTGCAGCAAAAATTTGGATCGGGTCTTCACCTTACATTAATTAAAAATTGTCTTAGAAGTATCACCACGCTTGCTGACTGCGAGAGTATCTACCTACCTACGGAGAGCATCGGCAACCACAAACGTATAAACTAATTTCACATTCAAATTCTTATCTTGTTGTTGTGTTGTAAGTTGTAACTTGTAACGTATTAAGGCTCCCGCAGACAGGCGCGACACGACGGCACGACGGCGTATTTCCCTTTCCGTGTTCAACTGGCGACACCGGTCTCGCGAAATCCACACGCTTTTGTTTTACTACGGAATCCTACGATCCCGTGTTCAATTCGCGTCAACTGAGCACGCTTTTGTGATCAAGTGGCGCTGGGTAAGGTTTAACAAAATCGTGGGCAGTTGAACTGAACACTTTTTTGACTTGACTCTTAGACTGTTTGAGTCATCAAAAGCGTGTTGAATCAGCGACGGTATTATTCTATAGTAGACAGTAGGTTGTATTATTAACTCAATATGATTTCAATGAAATATTACATACAATACAATTAATGAAACATTTATTATCAGCACAAAAATAACAAAAAAAACACCGACAAGACTACTATTTTGCGGAACGTTCGTTTTGGTCTATGTTCACAGCGATATTGTGTGCACGTTTCTTTTTAATAGGACTGCCGGACTGAATTCTACCACTGCTGGGTAATTGTTTTTGATGCATGCCGTCTCGAAATAGATGTAGGTTGGACCTTTATTTTTCGTGAACGTCGTATTTTCTTATCATGCATGTATGAAACAATAGAGGAAGGAGTCTGCAATCGAGATAGTTCAGATGAATATTTTTTCAGTATTTGTGTGTTTACTGGATTTGGTTCTTCTTTAAGTACTTTGATTATTCTAATAAACTCAGACTCAATTGCGTCTACAGTAATCATATAATTTTCTTGAATTGAAGACTCTGTGGAAACTCTCGAACATCGGAGCAAGGATAACGATTGAGCTACATTAACTCTGTGGGAATGATTGAAGTGGATGTCAACTATAACATTATATCCTTTTCTCAGCAGGGCTGAACTTCTCAGAGTACTTGGTGTAGTTTTCAAAAATTTTATATTAAGAGACGACTTGCAATTAAAGTTTCTGTTAACACCTTGCGTTTTATTTATCAATTTATTTCTTTCCGAAAGATGGCATACAAACAATTTTCTGAATTCATAACGTATGGGTTCTGCAAACCGTCTTTTCATAACCCAGTTAGAATTTGTTTGTTTTGAAACACATTCCACAAATCTAGCACATTTTTCGTCGTATTCTCCGTCATAATGTAATAAGCACTGAACTTTACACTTAAAACTGTCACTCGACTGTCCGTCATAGTTGAGTATTTCAAAATCTTTAGTGATTTCACTGAAAACCCTTTTAAACTCTTCCATTATGCACTATGTAAACAAAACATAACCTTGAACGCACAGTAACAAACTGCAATGAGAAGCGCGCGAATCCAACTTCGGGCGCTCTCGCCTGCTTCGGCCCGCACGAATTATCCCGAACATTTACGAACGCGCTAAATCAGTACGGATTTGTTTCGAATAGACAGGTTAAAAAACCGTGTTCAATTCAATTACACACTGTTTTGTAAAACTTCTTTTAACGTTGCTTGATCACAAAAGCGTGCTCAGTTGACGCGAATTGAACACGGGATCGTAGGATTCCGTAGTAAAACAAAAGCGTGTGGATTTCGCGAGACCGGTGTCGCCAGTTGAACACGGAAAGGGAAATACGCGGCACGACGCGCCACTTTGGGCGGAACAATTTCTATGAAAACTTCACGGAAATTGTTCTGCCGGTGTCGCGTCGCGCCGTGTCGTCACGTCACGCCGTCGTCGTCGCGTCGCGTGCAGGTAACGAAAGTCAATTAACACTTAACACGTTCAGTGCCGGGAGCCCTCCTGGAGGATTCAACTAGTCGCATAGGTATGGGATGCCGGGAGCCCTCGCGGAGGAGTTTACTGCGTGATTTCGAATGACATTTGCCGGAATTCCCCGAAGATATCAGATCGAACGTCCGAATTGCCGAAATTCCATAACATCAATGTACCACAATTTCGAATAGCCATTAGATCGAGGGTCCGTTTTGCAACGATGAATCCATCGAATGTCTATTGGATCGACGTGCCAATAAGTCGAAAGCTATTCTACATAAAATATTCAAGAAGAGTAAAAGAGGGAATGTAAAATGTAAAAATGTCGTGTAAAATATTAGTACTTACCCGATTGTTTTTATCCAATTAGTATATATACAATATTATGTAAAAAATATCCTGTGGATCGGACAGGGTATTTTTTACATAATATTGTAAAGGGGCATGTAGGTACCTACTGCAATAACATTAAGTACCAAAAAGTTATTTTTAAATTGTTGTTGAAAATAAAAAAGGTAACGCCATTTAAAATTCACATTTTTAGTACCAAAATTACCCCTATAGGTTATGATTTTGATACGTGTTGCAAGTGTTGATTGAACCCCGCTGGTTTGTTTTTTATCCCTCACATATCTCTCTATATAAGATTTGTTCCATAAGAGATTTATTCATATTATGATCCATAAGAATAAATCTGGAAATTGCAAAAAACGTAAGAATATTTTAATTTCGCGGGCTACCTAAATTTTTGTAATAACTACCTATATGTTAAAAAAAGGCTGAACAGATTTAAAATTAAAATCTTACTTAAGTATAAATTCTTAGCAATTACATAAAATGCTAAAAAGCCGTTTATCCAATTATTTTGGGTCTATTTAGCTCAAGGCTGGTCAACCGGCGGGCCACTCCGGGCCAGAACGTGGCCCGCCAGCGTATTTGAATTTGCCCGCCAACAGCGGTCAGCTGGTCAGCGATCGTCTTTTTAGAACAATGTCAGGATTTCAAACCAGATCCATTCAGTGGTTTTTTGATTTTTTTGATTCCATTCTCAGTTCAATATACAGCTAAAAATAAAAGAAATTCAAAACCACACTTCTCTTAAACAGATTTTTAATATAACAGTTTCTTCACAACTATCACAGTCTTTAGAATTTTTTATAAAATTTTGGAAAATGGTAACAAAAGAAGTCTTTCCTGCATCTTGCTCTGCAGATTTTAAGCGGATTTGGTTCTAAATTTTATTCTATGAAAAATGGTTTTCAACTTTCAGCTTTGTGAAATACACATACCTACCGAATTTATCGCATTGATACTTCAATGCAAAACATATTTCTGGCTTGATTCTACCATCGACCTGAGATTTGTCGCCAAATATTGATAAATTGTAAGCACCACAAAAATCCTCTTCAAAGCTTATTGAAGTTTTTTATTAGATATTAATAAACTGAGTAAAATAGGTGTCTACCACAATTGTATGCAAGTTTTATTTACAAAAGATAACCCGCCGGATATCACGAAATCAATTTTTTTTAACTTCTTTAAAATTGGTTGAGCAGCCTTGATTTTGATGATATTTAAAATTAACAGTGTGCAACTGTCGTTTCTGACCGTACAGACTCCTGCGCAGTGGGTATCAACGTGCTATTCAAACTTGACAGTACGTATGTAGCTGTGATGAAATTAATGTGTAGTGGGCAAATTAAATAAAAAACCCATGAGATTTTTTCTATAATTTTCTATATTTATTTGGTACACAATATGTCGATCTGTCCAACGATACGGGCTGGCATCCATTCATTTACATTTAAACAATTTAATTTTACACTAGAATACTATCAGGTATAGTATGAGCTTCCAGTATTGTTGGACAAACGTAGACTTCCTCTTAACTAAATATATCTGTACATTATAGTTGCGCACGAGTCGATGGTTTGGTCGAATAGGAGGACCCAGTTTGAAATTAATTATTGAACTATAAAGTGGTAATTTGTTGGTTATTTCTTGGATTAGTTAACTTGGCACCCGGTACTGGCAATTGTGGTATAGTAGTGTACTTAAAAATAATAGTACCCACCTACATACATGAAATTTTGAAGTGCCAAATTAAATCAACAACGTTCACATATTGTATAATTTGAAAATGAATATTTATAAACACTTTCTACTTCATTCACAATCATAATACCGATTCTAAAAACAATAATTAAATAAGTAAATAATGAGCAATTCATTTCACTCTAGCAGCATTACACAATCATAAAATATTCAAATAAGCTTTACTATTGGTCCTCACTATTCACCAAACCGCCGCCTGCGCAAATATCGGGCATACATAAATACATTATATTAACATAACGTCAGATCGAACGAGGGCAGAGATCAACAATGCGCTCAACTTTGTATTACAGCCATTTTATTGGTGCAGTTGGTTTGATTAACTTTTGTATGTTATGGTCCTAATGGATAGTTTTGCCGAATCGTTATATTAATAAAATAGCCGGGGATGTGAAAATAGATCTTGCCCCGCGATTCTGAATGTCTTCATTATAATTTTTGCATGAGTTACTCGTACTGTTTTGAAGCAGCAAGTTACCTCAATTAAACATCGTGTATTAAATGAAATAATAAAAAATTACAATATTTTAAATTTAACCATGTTTATGAAATCAATTTGTGACTTATGAAAGTGAAGTGAGTCCTACTAATTATTGTAGTCAAACCAATCGCACCTCTTCAATTAAAACTAGCAACAATCCAAACAGTTATTTGTAACGGTTGAGACTTAGCGCTAAATGGCTGGCGGCGTTAGCCGCCTTGCAACAAATATAAATCTTGTCTACTAAGCAATAGAGTTCTTATTGGCTTAAAATTTGTCATACTGATATAGCAGCATGGTGACATGACACAACTCTGCATTTTATTAATTTAAAAATACTACATTTGATAAATTAGAGATATAATTTACAGACATCATCAAATTATTTATTTGAGATTAAAATTAGTGTTAAAGATATCGAAATATGATTTTAATTTTATATTACATCTTAACATAATGAAATGAAGATGAATCAATGAGTATAAATTATATTAAGTATTTCTTTTCTATACAACAATAAATAAAATTAGTTCTCAATTAATATAATATTTGTATAAGTCTGCTCGCAGAGTTGTGTTGATGTACCGATACCTACATAAAGCATAGTAAATAATGTTTTGTTTTCAGTATAATTACAGCGGGTCTTTGCTACATAAATCAATATTATGAATACCTTACCAGAAAGTAATTCTAGAGATTTAGGTCGAAGGGAGACAAAACGTCAGCAGATGACCAACCCCAATTTTCTAGTCCCATCAGTAAATCTGTCCAATCTGAATTTAACTGATTGTTTAGCCGTAAGGGAAACCGCCAACAAGTTGAAACGATATTTTGAAACCAGATTGTGTTGAACGGACTTTTAGAAGTCAGAGGTGCCTCATTTAGAGATCGCGTCTATTTTATTTTAAGAAATAATTAAATTAGGATCCGACGTGTCACAATTTTGTATTGTTTGGTAGCGCTTTCAAAATGCAAGAGGGCTTATGTTTCATTTATTTTTATACGACATTTATAAGAAACCTTTTAATATTTTTTTTGGATAATTATATTTTTTGTAACCAAATAAATGTTTAAGTTATATGTTTGTGCAATTACGTTATAGCCAAATATTTATTTAAGACACAGATTTATGAAAATATAATAATATAGAACTAAGTATAATTTAGTTAATAAAGAAATCGTAGCTCGAGTGCCACGTTTAGTTAAAATGCTGCTTTCAAAAAAACATTTTTGTATACCCAACTATGTTTTTATTAATTACATTACGGGATATTCCGTATAGAATAATTTATTTAAAATTTCGAAGGAAAGTAATCGTGATTAAAATCGAAGTATTCGATAAAGTCCCGAAGTAAATGGAATAGAAAAAGAATATCTGGTAAGGTATTAGCTTTATTAAATCGTCTTATAATAAACTATTATATAAACATTGATTCACAAAAGAAAGGCCGGTGCATAAATATTCTCCATAGAAACATATTAGAACAGATACCAACTCAGTCAAAAATACTTAAAATACCACAAAATTTCTCCGAAGACATTTTTAATATCTGTAAAAATATGTCTTTTAAGGCCAACTCACACTTTACAGCTACTTATCGTACGGTGACGAGCGTTCTACAGCTGTCAGATGTGAGTTGTCTTTAATATTTTCTTACATATGGTTAGGCGACAAGTCGCAAGCTCTTAAAACATTACACTAACAAGAATGGCGACAACGCCTCAATATACATACATCGAACTACATTTAAACATTATTTACAATATGATAAACGCTTTCGACCAATAAGAAGCAGTTACACGTAGTTTACTAGTTGGTCTTGGAACTCAAGCTAACGAGGTGAACATAATGGTAGAATAATAGTTTCTCACTTCCCTATGAACATAAAAGATATGCCGCTATTTTTTTTCTGATAATACATCTCTTCGTAAGTACCTTTCCTAGTTTTGTGTAGTGTGTGTTGTCTTTAAAACTGTACATAGCAAGACTTGCTGAACTAAGTTTAGTGAAGAATCATTTAGTTATTTTTTACTTTAATTTTATATTGATAGTAACATGTAAAGGTTAATCGAAATACACAGAGTAATATAATTACAGAGTAACCACGATTATTTTACATAAACTTAATAATGTTTTAGTGTAACAGTGTAAAATGTTATAGAAAAGTGAATTTTACTATTCAGCTCGGTTATACTTGAAATTCTTTTATTTTTATTCTGTTAATTGTATCTACACAAATATGATAGAAAATTTCGACATTTTCGGCACTGCGTACCAGTTTTTGCTCGTTTAACTTCAGAGTTTTAATGAAGTTATAGTGATACACAATATGTCGACGACAGTGCCTTATATTTCACACACAGACACACAGTTCACACACACCTTCTACTTACACTATCAGTTTCTTGCAAAAATTTCCATTACATTTAAAACTTTTTAATTTTTTAGCTAACGTTTTTTAAAAAAATATTTACAAAATTTTCTCGTCTAACCGAAGACCTTGTCATCTTGTAGCATTCTTGTAATATTAACATGAATGTTGCCAAACTAAAATAAAATCAAAACAAGATTTTGTTTTAAAAAACTTTAAAAAACTAAATGTTAAAATTAGGCTAAGGATACAATTAATACTAAATTATTAAATAAAATAATAAAAAGAAACAAGATTTACTAATTTTCAACGGCATAGCAAAGTAAATAAAATACAAAATTAGTAAATAAAATCTCAAAATAATATTTGGCTACATTCAATATTAACATTGACAGGACTGGAAAATGTTTGATAAATATATTTTTTTACTGTGAAATAAAAATATTCATTTAGTATGAAAACTTATGAGAGCACCATCATTTTCATGCGCCTTTCCTGAGTTCTTTATATTTTTGTATGCCATACTAAGTTAAGAAGTATTTTGACACTAATTTCAACTCATACGCATCATATAGAAAGATGACAATACTTTTCATATAATCACACCCCATAAGAATGTATACCAAACAAATCGTTAAGGACTAGACAAACTTACAAAACTCACTAATTATTTAAATCTTTACAACCGACTACACGGTTTAGCGATTACTGCCGTACAATATACAGCTAGTCCTTTATAATACAATATTTTATATATATCATACATAATTTTACAAGTTTCCCAGTCCCGATTCCTTAATTATTTGTCACGTTGTAATAAAAATAATAAACTCTAGCTATCCCACTCGCGTCGCGTTCGGAAGATACCAACTTTGTGAAGAGAGAGAGAGACATGTATATTTTGCTAATATCTTTAACAACAACATTGGTTTAACATCGATATTTAATTTAAGGTTGGAATAATTACTGTAGAGGTGGCTTACATCTCGATAAAATCTACTTGGTGTTTTTACTACCATAATCGTTTTGGATAAACCTGGAAATGACTGAATTTTCCACGTAATTATATGGAATAACGCATTCAGAGATTGATGGACTGTCAGATATTGTATTTGGCGCTAAGCCTGCCACTTTATTTATGGTTTAACTCAATTTATCTTATTTCTTCTCCATCTTAGCCTGTCCGGGTAGGATACCATTCCAACTAGCTGCAGCAAAATGTAAATTTACGTAGTATTTCGTTTTGATTTACATTCTTGACAAAACGATCAGCAAAAAAAAAGATTTCTGAATTAAATAGTAGTACCCTATCAGATGAGTAAACTAACTCTAGTAGAAAGCCCTATAACTTTCCTTTCCATGTCATGGTTTCTTGTAACAGAAAGATGAAACAGTCTAATTGATTATCACATGTCCCTGAAAGTCTGTGTGCAGTTTTTTAAACAAGACTCTAATGAACTTCTGACGAATAAACTGTCTGATAAAAAGTCTTCTAATTTTCCAATCCCTCTTAATCATGGTTTCTTGTGACAGAAAGATTAACAACCTAATTGACTGTCACATATCCCTGAAACTCTGTCTGTAGTTTTAAACAAGACTCCGGTGAGCTTCACCAAGAAAACAGTCCACTAAACCTAGGGCACCATTTCTAAGACACATCGATACATATTCCTCTTCCCACCGCTACAGTAACTGTTCCCCTGTAACTTCAAGGGGGTACCGCTACAAACATCAATCGCTACCACCTGTGTACCGACACAACTAATCCCACAAATATGGCGAAAACATTGACAACAGTTATAATTGAATTATATTCTATTAAAACATTGAATGATTCAACTAGGCCCGCATTAGATATGACACATTGTAAATGTACTGAATTTGACACTTATCTGTCAAATTTCCTTTGCAAGTAGCGCCATTAGGGCCGTAAAGATAAAATTGTAGTTGTTACGAGATTTTTGTGTCATAAAATATCTGGGCCTTGATTTGATTTAAATCCATTGTACCACATTGAGATAATTTCAAAAATATGATTATTAAAATTACAGATTCAATATTTTGCGATGGCGGCCATGACAGGCATCGTTCCCTCTCTTTCTGTCGCATAGCTTTCTCACTCTAACATCGCAAAATAATTGGTCTGCACTACTTCGTTTTAAATGCTTTGCGTTAAGCAAATTCTTGAGAACGTTTCCGTTGTGAAATCAATCGTATAGCTTTGCAATGAGCTTCAAATTTGATTGCGTCTTTTAAATCAAGTGCTAAGGCAAGTTGTTCGTACTTTTGTCTCTCTACCCTAATGTAAACTGGGGGAGAGTCGAGTGAAGTTGATACTGTACTTTTATATACGCATTATTTGGTCACGTTTTTTTTGCCCAACGGTGGGAAATTACAGGCTAGATAGATAGACTTTTGCTGATATTTTTTGGATCTACATATTTTAGTATGCAATTTAATATTTTCATAGTTCTGTATTTTTTTAGGCGCATCGTCAATTGACTTATTTTACATAGATAAGCTTTCTTTGAGCTTAGTACCTTGTGTACTAAGCTATGAGATCATTCTAGGACAACAGTAGATCTGGAGCCGAATCGACTTTTGTATAGTTGTAGATACAACCGGCATGAAACGTTGAATTCACTGGCAAATTGCCCAATGCAACCGGAGTAAGTAGACTTGTACTGTGTAAACACAGCAAGTCTACTTACCTTAAGCGTATCCATGGTGCAAGTGAGTTCCGGAAGTTTAATTACACTTCCTAGTTGGACACAGGGCTTTATAATATTAAACACGCATTTAGTTATAGATTGTCTGCTTTCCCTAATAATGCTGTAGTAATAATAAACTTTATTTTCAGCATAATAAGTATCACATTCTCTCCAAACTCCCCTCTTCTGCCCTGCCAACCAACTATGTTCATTATTTTCAGTTTTATATTATTTTGATCAGAAATATTCTGAACGTCATTATTTTATTTATTCATCTTTGTTATGGACATATTCATATATTATGTATTTGCGTTTTCAAAAAGTTGTGAAACAGTTAAGATTTTAAGATACAGTAAAAACACTTTTTATCTTTAAAACTTTGGTTTTTCCATTATTTTAACTATATTTTTTCTTTCATATCGTTCACTTTAATTAATCAAAACCCAATAATAACAAAAAAGTCTTGACTGTATTTTAAAATATTAATTTTTACCCAATTTTTTTGTTACAACAACTGAGTCAATTTCAACAGTTTTACTATACCATATAATCCATTATTTTATATTCCACGTTAAAATTCAACCAGTTACAACTTCAAAAAACACATTTAAATAATCACTGACAGTCAACTACATAACAAAACAGTCCAAACCGTATCACTTGTTCAAAGGCTGGTGCAAGGCCCCTAGTTGGTGGGTGCACAGACCCATTAACGAGTGCATAGTACCCGTTAATGGGTGCATAGATTCCGTTAATGATTGTACAGCACCCGTATTTTGATGCATGGTACCGGTTAATGGGTGCGTAGATCCTGTTAATGAATGCACAGAACCCATTAGCGGGTGTGCCTGGGTCTTGCGCGTGTCTAGTCCCGTGGCCGCTGCGCACACGTCCCGCACACGTAGTCGTCGTCCTCCCGCAGCGCGCCGCGCGCCAGGCCGACGCAGTGCATGTGGAACCACTGGTCGCAGCCACCGTCGCACTGGACCCAGTCTACTTTGCCTGTTGATGATGAGTTCATTATTATGAGTTATAATGGTTGTCTGGAATACTGAATTTGAAAAGGTTGGATTGGTGACTGTTGTTGTATCGATGAGGAAAGATCATGTCATTGTAAATACTAATTGAATTGCATAAGATCTCAAAGAGAGTTCGCATTTTGTGCGCGCTCAGTAAGTTAAAACTTTCACTGCCCGGTGCCTTATTCACTAGGGGAAAAAATATCCCGAGTTACTACGTAGGTACGTATCCAGAAATATCAGACGTCAGAAGTTATGCGACCTGTCGTTTCACCACTTTGTTCTCAGTTCTCAGAAACCGTCATTTAAAAACATGGCTTTTAAAAAAAAGGTTTTTTTTAGAAGACGATTGTGCTACCCTGCCGATTGTTGAAAGTAGAATACATACCAGTGGGTCTAAGACAGTTGTGTGCGGCACAGTCCTCTTCGTCCTCAGCCGAAGAAGCCGACGACGAGCTGCTGCGGCGCTGGCTGCTGGCGCCCGCGCCGCGCGCTGCGCCCGCGCCGGCCGCGCGCTGGCCTGGGGGGGGGACAGATCCGGTAATGTAATGGATATTTTGTAAGTAACTACTCAAAACGTATCCCCTAAGAACATAAATATGTCGTACTTGGCATACGATGGCATATCGAGATTTAGAAAGAGGCCGTCACACAGGTTATAGTTTTTTTTATGTCACGAAGCGATGCGCGCTATTCTTGTGGTCACCAAGTGTGCTAACACGCTGTGAATGTATGCGTGAAGATTTGTGGTATACACGCGAACACACACTGTTCCGGCTGTTGTCGCTGTGAATTGGCTTGATGATACGACGTTAGGCCTGGTATTAAATTTGTTTTAGTTTGTGAAAGAATCTGAAAAGACGTCCATACAACGGTTCTTTTTCAAAACTCGCGGCCCCGCGCGGCTACAGTGAGCCGCCGCGTGGGGCCGTAACACACACTCTTCCGACTTCGTCATCTCGGACGGTACCTAGAACTCCTGCGCTTACACACACATACACAACGTGTTTGTACACTTCGTCACCACAAGTAAAGCGCACGTGACTTCATGAGATAAACATACTGTATCTACAGGTAAAACAAACAGACACGACGCTCTAGAAAGCTGAACTTTTTCTAAAACTTGATGTGTCACATTAACGGGCGTATCGTAAGTACAGATAACTCACCCATCCTGGTCTGCCGCACGTGCTTGCCGCGCGCGGCGGGCGCGAGGCCGCGCTTGCGCCGCTCCTGGCGCGCCATGTAGTGCTTGCGCATCATCAGACCCGAGCCTGACGACATGCCCTAAGAACACAATCATCGCATTAATACAATCCGCATCTTATTAAGTATTAGAAGTACATTATAGTTTGACCGGGACCGCTGTTCCGCGCCTAACGTAATGCGCGGCTCACGGGGCGGCAAGTGAAGGCCGTTCATTCGTGAACATTCACGGCGTGTGACATCCCGCTTGCCGCTCATTGGTGAACGCTGCCCCGTTTTGTCGTCTATTTCTAAGGCGCGGAAGCGGTCCCGGTCAAACTATAGTTTATGTCACATTGCAAATTGGATAAGCGACATTCAATCCCAGTATAAACTGAGGTTGACTGCATAATACGTCCTACGTATAGGTTGCAAAATATTGAAACTCGCGGAGCTTTTCATTACACCCTAATTATTTGAAATTCAATAATGGATTCAAATAAAAAGTATATGAAGAAAATTTTACCTGTTTCCTATTTAAATAATTTGTGGTGGTTGCTGTGCCTCGTTTGAGCGTAGGTTTAGCGACTGGTGCAACTGTAATAGAAAAATAACAATATATTTTTGTGTTTAATGAGTTTGTTTGAAATAATTTGAAATCAATAATATTAATTTTTGAGATTTCTTGAAAAATTAAGATAAAGTAGGAGTGTGTTTATGGGAAATGAAGAAATTCATGATAAAAAGTTTGTTGTCCAGAATAATTGGATTAGTATAGGTCAGGTAAGTAGCTAGTCCACTAGTGTCGAATGAAGTGGACGCCGCCTCGCTAGTACCGTGCGCGGCGTGGTGGTGGCGCGTGCGCGTGCGCTTGAGCGGGTGGTGGTGGCGCGGCGCGCGCGTGTGGCGCTTGCGCCGGCCCGCGTCGTGGCGCGCGCCGCGCCGGCCCTCCGCGCCGCGACACGCCACCACGGCGCTCCACACCTGCACCTGCTCCTCCAGCCGCACCTGGGACATTACATTCCAACTTAGCATCATATTGACTCGGGAATCACAAAATAGTTCTCCTACCGTCAAAAAACGTAGTGATACGTTCACTACGTTTTTTGACGGTAGGAGAACTATTTTACCTGATAGTACCCATTTGCAACCATTGAAATAAAAAACTCGTAACGTTTTCATGACGGTGCTACGTCGCACTGCATTGCATTGAATAAAGTCTAACAAACACAAAAACAACTCTATTTTATATTTTATTCCGTAACATATAAAATGTATTCTGTACAAATAAGACGCAAATAAATAAAAACGTAAACAAACAATTATTTAACTAGCCAAAAACGTCGTATTCGACAAAAGAGACATAAAAAAATAGTTAAACATGTCAGGCAACATCTCGTCATAAGACAATAATGTAAATGTGACACTCATATCGCCCATCATAAATGTTCATGATTAGAAGTGATCATCAACCATCAAATGAACCATGCAAATCCAATTATACCTAACAGTTGTAAATCTTACGTTACCTCTAATAAGTCTCCCTCCAACATCAAATCTTCTAGTTTCTGTAACAAGCCGGGCGCGACCCGCGTGCTCGGCGATCGCGGAGTCGCGCTGTATGCGTGCTCTACGCTCGCTGATGACCTGCGAACACATCATCAACGAATGCTTAGTAATGTAAGATGAAGAGAAAACAAGAGAAACATGGGAAATCAAGCCAAGATACTGGTGAGAAAGATGAAGGCAGCTTCGTAACAAGGAACCGTAAAATATCACGTTGGCAAACCAATACATTACTCATTGACAGCCATATTTTTACGCAAGTATTACCCCGCAAGGTCCCCACCTATGAAATCAGCGTTTTGTATGGAGAATTTTAAAGAAGTTGCATTTTTCATACTGACATTTTCTTAATTTATATTACAACCATAAACACTAATGTTTTAAAACTTTTATGCACTAATGTTTAAAAAGTAAGATAGCGTAATATGCCACTTAGATTAAACGACAAAAATAAGTTTTGTCTAAGTTAAAAAAAATATTGGTAATTTCTGCTAACAAAATGAGGAATCATTTTTAAGGTATTTTTTATGTTTAGAATAAAATAAGTAATAAGGTTTTTTTACTATTGATAGTTGTCTATGATGGTCATTATTCGATATAATACCAAGCAATTGATGAATATTTTAAATCATAGAAGTGACGAGGTTATTATTTGTGAGAAAAAAAACGCCAATTTCATAGGTGAAAACCCAATATTACTTGCAGCAAAAATATAGTTAGTAACACGTGACACTAGTGACAACTACACTCGAGAGCAATGAATCCGGGTCACTTAAAGAATGTTAAAAATCTCGGAAACTAAAAATGATAGGTTAATGCAATAAATTGTATTTAATAGACAATGTAATACTCCTTAAATGAAGGTATTAAAACTTCTTAGTTATTGTAAAGTTATATCATAAAAAAATCAAATTTGAAAAAGGGCCACTTTCGAAGATGGAACTACGAAATTACAGCATTTGGTTTTGCTTTTGTTTGTAATCTGTCATTTATGTGGGTACATAAACCATGTTGATAGTGCTCTATATTCATTATTCAAGCTGAAATTATGTCGCTTACGCCTGAAGAATGCACCAGAATACTTACAATGCTGGAAACCGGCCGGAGTCAGCGCGATACAGCCAGGACTGTCGGTGTGTCGCTGTCAACAGTACAAAGAGTTCTCCGACGTTACGAAGAAACTGGTTCTAACCTACGCAGACCAGGAACGGGCAGAACCAGGTGTACCACAGCACGAGAAGACCGATACTTGGTGAACACCATGCTTCGAAATCGCTTTCTCACAGGAACTGAACTCACAAATCAGTTTCGACGCCTCGGAGGAATTAACCCAAGTGCATGGACAGTAAGACGTCGGCCTCTAATCACCATACAATTGTATGTGAGATAACATACAATTGTATGGTGATTCTCACACTTTGCTACCGGTATCCTACGTGTCCGCTACTAGTCTCTCGATACACGCCGTGTCAGTCGCCCGCGCGTCGCGTGTTCTACGAATCTCGGCAAAATAGCGGCGGAACATGTGCATAAGATTCTTTAGACATTCGGTAAAATGATAAAAAAATAACTATCATATTGTTGTTGTTCTTTTGGAGCAATAAAAGCCCTACAATTTATTTTTCTGGTAATGTAAGAATGAGTCTAGTATTTACTTTTGCTTCTATTTCGTCTTCTATTTCTATATAAAAGATACACTGCAAGTGCTTCTTCGTTACTCGATTTAATTAAAAACGTCGCAGCGGTGTGTGCTACAAATGATGAAATTTTCTTTGTTATCAGTAGCGTAATGTACGAACCTCGAGTAGCTAAGAAGTATGTCATTGATGTGCGACTGAAGTATCGTCTCATGCGAGTATCGTAATGTATGAAGCCGTTTTGTCTAGTTCCAGTAACACTGAAATATGGTCAATTTTAGTTTATTTTACTTACATACAATTCGCGTTTAAGAGTTTCGATTCGAGTTTTGTGTTGTCTGTCACTTTTTCCATTCCCTTCCTTAAACGCCATATGTCACATTTGCGCTCGAGCACTGCATAATATTACATAAACACACTTACCTAGCATTCTGCGCAGAATGTGAATCATGCGCTCTGCCGGTAGCCTTCTTCAACTCAGCGTTAAGTTTATCAGCCTTCTCCCTGCTGGCTTGCAACGTGTCATGTTCGTGCAGTGGCAGTGACGCGAGCATTGGACTAGCGAGTAAGGCTCGGGCTGCGTCCTGCCACGCCATGGCTCGTTCTGTGACGCACTGTAGGGCTTCGCCCTCGGCTAGGCGGACGGGCAGCTTTTGGAGCCATACCTAAGAAAGAAGATGGGGTAACGTTTAAGTTGGTCAGGGTTTTAGCAAAAACTGCGTAAAGATAGCTAAAGACAGACCATGTTGTTTAAACATAGCACAAAGCCCACATGTCGAGACTACGATGAGAAATATAGATGTTGGTAAAATCAATCTATGAAAATGTTCAAGACAGCAGTTAGGGTGATTTTTCACCAGAGATGAGCTATGCTACGTTGCTATGGATGCGTTTGATATCCACCAATCTACTTGTTGTCTGCAAATAGAACCGCTAACATGCTATTTTACTTTTATTTACCTAATTTTAATTTAGTTTATACTTTATATTCAATGGTGCCGATACTCTTGTTACAAATGCTTCTAAACTAGACTAAAAATCACTAAAATTTTGTTTATTCCTGTCAAACAACGATTTCCCATTCTGAAAATATAGGCTAAAGTGACACAACTTAACTATATTTTAGTTTGACAGCACTAACATAGTACTGAGTTTTTAATTTTGTGAAAATGGCTATTTCGTTATTCAGAGTTTGACGTTTTTCACCTAAAATTTTGATTGTAAGATACCAAACCAGACTAAACAGGACCATTTTTAATCGCGATTAAAAAGGTTTGGGATAAAATAAGTTGTGATGAACTAAAATTCACACCGACATCTCAAATTCGCGTGCAAAACAGTACTGTATGTATTTTTTCTTTTGCTTATATCTCGAAAATGGTGTGTCCTATCGCAAAAATAATGAAAATTTCGACCCCCTTTATAAAATCCTTAAACACCTAACACTCAACATGTAGGTAATATTTTCATACAAAAAATGAAAAATTGCATATAAAACACGTCGAGGCTACACCCCTTGCGCCCCCTGTTAGGGCAAACCACGGGTACCACGTGCATTCGCGATTGTCAAATTAGATTTTAGTTGTGTCAAAATTATTTTTTAATTTAGAGAACTTATTTGCAGAATAGCCCTAAGATTCTCATAGCCAAAAATAAGGAATTTTAGTGATAGTTTAGTTAGTTTAGTTCGGTGTACAAGAGAATCGGCACCATTGTCAATTTATTACATTAAGTATTTATGCTCTTCCTAGCCTGAAGCACAGGTTTAACCTAGTTCAACCAATACGATACGTTTCATGCGATACGCGCTTCTTTTCGTTTAATTTTCTTTCATCAAAACATGGTGAGGAAAGCTGAAACCCAGCTTTTCTCACCATGTTCCAAAAACACGAAGACATACAACATCCACCGACCCAGACTGTGCCCGCGTGAACTACGGCCCACTATCTCTCACAAACAAGAGGCCTGGGTACCAATAGCGGAACGACGTTATAAGAAGTAATATAATTATATAACACTTACCAGTAAGGCCAGTATGCGGTCCAGGCGAGGCCTCTTGGTCCTCATACAGTCGGGACATAGGAACTTGGGTTCAGTGTTAGGGAAGGGAACTTCGACGCGCTCCGGTGACTCCTCACGATCTTCTTTAGATGCTGCTATGCAGTTTGCTGTAAATAACGTGATGTTTAGATATTTGAAAGTGAACTTTTGGAACTTACGGTGCCTTAAAATTGTATGGTCAATATTGTTCATTACTGTGAAGAATATACAATTCTTCACACGCATTAGCGTCAAACAATTTAGAGAACTCCTTATAGTTGTCTATCTCCCGGGATAACTTTATTTGAAGCAGTTTACGGTGTGTTGAGATATGTATGATATGGAGACGGCATTTTAACCGTTTCTTTTTGATAACCCACTACCAGGCGCCACGTTGAAATATTTTATTATTAATACGGGTTCTAGTCTCTCCACTCTTAACAATATTATGTGACTAGTGCCTTGATATGCCGGGTACAGGTTGGTGAAACGTTACATGAAATATTACAAAAATTAGCCGTCCTAATTTATGCAATGTAACACAACAACTAGGCGAATTTGTTACAACATGTGTTACATTTCATGTTAGGTTACATCAACCTGTACCCGGCATTAGGCTTGATGATAAGAGCGAACGAGCTACTTTACTCACCATGGAACCAGTCCTTGCACAGTTCGCACTGCGTCATGACGCCATACTGTCGTTTCTGACACGTGCAGAACGTCACGCCGGCTGACACCGGCGCGCGGACCTCTTTTCGCATGTTACGGGCTCTGTGACAAAACAATTAACATTAGGACAAAATGTTTAGGGTGGTACTTACCATCGGGTCGGAAGTATTTGCCATCGAGTGTAAGAACTTATACTATCGGCTACCATTTTGTTTACCATGAATACTGAACATTAGCTTGTTGCTAGCAACATTGCAACATACATGATGCCAGAAACATCTTTCCCGCTTTGTGAAACTTTGTTACCCAATGAATACACGGCTTTATCCTCACCTTAACTCCTTAATAGCATGCAGCTCCCTCTGCTCGGCGTGTTTGAAGGCGGCCACGATATCAGTCGGCGTGGAGTCTTCGCTGAAGTTCCTGAGGAATAGGCCTGCTTCTAGCGACGAGGCGCCTTCGCCCCCAGGCCGCGCGCGGCGACGGGTCACGGCTTCGCCCGCTTCCACTCGCGGGGATAGGGCTTCGAGTAAGGAGTAGGGCCAGTTCTGTGGGAAAATAGCTAGACTTAGTTTATGTATTTTATCCTTAAAAATACAGAACGGGATGGATAAAATCGCAATCAAGTCACTAGTAAGTAGAAGTGATTCCCATGTTAGATATTGTGATTGAGAAAAATAACACCAAACATGACACACACCAAAGTATTATTGGGTTTTTCAATCAGAAATTTCTCAAAAGCAGCCCAGAGTCTGAATTTGTGCCCTGTCACCCTTTATTACATGGTTACCCGTACTCTAAATACACCTCTGCCTAGCCCTTTGGAGATTACAGGTGTTATGTGATGGTAATCAACCTTTTTGAGGAACATATCGGCGGCGCCTCGCTCCCAGTCCCGCGCCGACTGCAGCGCCTGCGCCAGCTGGTCCTTCTCGTACAACGCCAGCGGGATGTGCGCACCTCGACGAACGATATTCTCTACGCTGTGCATGTACGGGTACAGCTCCTTTGATTGCATCTCTTCTACCTGGGAAACATAATAATTGACGTAAGTAAACATAGATATTGACTATCTCAGAGTTTTTTTTTTGGGTTGGAAATCAAACTGACGACAGATCGACTTATAGAAATTACTTTCCAACGTCTATGGACACCTGTAACAACTATACAATGCCGCCCGTGGGCATGTGACCGCCCACGTATTTATCATGAAACACTATCGTAAATTTACTTTAAAATAAAATAAAAAAATCCAAATCGAGCCCATGACATCGGAGATATGGCAAACGCTACTAGAAAAATATTAGACGTTCTGAATATTTACTTAATTTTATTCCATAACTAATTCTGCACATAATGGTATTCCACAAAATTCGCGTAAAACCAATAGTTCCCAAGATATACAGCTAAATGTTACCTTGTTGAGCCAATCCCTAGCATGAGACACAGCGGTCTGTAACGCGTGGTAGGACGGTAAGGCCGCCTCAATCTCTTCTCCATCAGATAACAATATGTCCAGTTCTGACAGCGTGGTGTACTGGGGTTCCAGCTCCGTTTGAGGGTTTTTGGAAGTGTCGAGGAGGACCACGCGGGCACGGGTTTCCCATTCTTCTACTTGAGCTGGAAATAGTTACAGTGGTTATAACTTGAGACGGGATTATAATAATTTGCCAACTTAAAATGCTCGAAATATAAAACATAAAATATTAATCGGTTTTATTTTTATTTTCCTAATTGCACCACTGGGTACAAAACTGTGATATGTAAAACCCAGCTAGCTAGTTAGAAAACTGATGCCAAAATAAGTAAAACCAAAACGAAGTATGGATAAAAACACAAAAAAAAAATCCCTTCACTCTCACAACACCATAATGTAATTTATGTGTCATACCATAAGGGATATACAAACAATTTTATCCCCAACTACACTTCAATTGGTGTAATGGTATTTTTCTGACACATAACCAACTGATGAGGTAACAGAGTATCTTACGTGCATACTATCCCTTACTTGTTTGTACAATGTACATTTCATTAAAAAATGAAGCAAAACACTAATAGTTGACACCATTATAATTGTAAGCTTTTTGTACCGTAAGTGTATTTTTTTTAAATAAATACAGGGTGTCATGGACAGGGACAAATTGTATGGAGCAGCTGTTTTTTTTTTTTAATAACCGACGAAAATTTTCAACGCAGGGGGTCTCAGAATCATGTACTGAATCCATGGTAACCGGCTTCGCGTCGATGTCCCTGCCACCCTGTATACAGTAATAAATATAATTTACCATTATATTCACAGCCCTCTCGGGGTGTTACCGTAGGCAGATAAAATGACAAAAATAATATCTATCCACGTCACTTACCTTTCAGTTTGTACAGCAGTGACCTCTCCATCTCCACCTTGTGATGCGGCACGACGTTCTGCGCGTCGCTCAGCAGTCGCTCGATGACGTCACGCGTCAGAGTGGAGTAGTCCTCTCTGTAGCCGCGCACTTCTTCTATGAACTTCACTTGTTGGAGCCGAGCTTGTAAGGGAGGCAGTTGTGGGAGGACTATGCAGAGACGGGAGCCGAGCTCTGATGCCTGGAAGAGTCAAGTTCAGTGGTTATTTGTTTATTTAGTTGGTTAGAAGAAACAAGCTAAAACCTGACTTATTTTCTGTTTTTTTTTTTATATTTTACCCAAAACATGACCATCTGAGTAATTTGAAACAACATTGCATTACTATAAAACTACTCGGTGCTTCTAGTGTTCTCTTGTCGTTTTACGAATTAGATCCTTATTATAAGTTCATAAAAAGAGTTAATTATAACTTGCTTTCTATGACAGAGGTAGACAAAATTATAATATTATGCACCTATTTCACACAACTATCAATATTGACCAACTGCATATTAAAGTTTCAGCAAAGATGATTCCCCTTTCATCATTAGTATCAAAGGGGTTGGATGTAGACGATTCGTTATATCAACCTTATCGAAGATGAACATACCTCTTCTAATTCCCTGACGTAACCCTGATCTGTGTTCTCTAGATCTTTGTTGAGTAAGTCAGTCGCGCGGCTCTCAAACTCCGATGTTTGTCGTAACACTTCTTTTACTGCGGAACCTGATGGAGGAAATAACAATGTTTTAATTTTTTATATGAAAAGTGGGCGATTCGATAATTGGACGAGAATTGAGCGTGAAATTTCGAGGACGCATCACGCGTAGTCACATTTCGTTACATGAGAGAGAAGAAAGAAATAACTATCTCTGTCTCTCACACTAAACCTTTTTTATTCTTTATTTTTTTAAGCATTTTCACTTCTATCACTTGTACGGTTCTGCACGCGCAATTTTTTTATAATTTTATTTACACTTCCATGCAACTTAGGGCCTCTTCACTTAGGGCCTATACTTCGAATGTATAGATCATGTAATTTAAAACTGCACGCCTTTCCACTGCATTTATGCACTAAAAATCCTCTAACTTCCACCACAGTCAATACGCATTACACCTAAATTCGCCACCAATATTGGTTGTTGAATCACTGTCACTTGCTGTTACCATGGTTACGTTATAGGCTGATTTTTAGGCTATACACACACTCATCACGCGTGTATTCTCCGTAGGATTAGGCAGAGATGTACCTATAGTTCAGCTACATTTCGCCAGTAGCGTTTGAGTCACATGTGTTGTTTCTAGTGGGCTACTACCCGACGGTTGATGTCTGGATGCCGTATATTATACACGCTGAAATTTGGTTGTTTTCCCGTAACCAAACCATTTGCCCTAAGTAGTACTATTGAATCACAGAGTTAAACTTAAAAAGTAGTTTTCTCAGTTGACGCGCGATCGTCGCATGACGCGTAATGCGATATCGTGATTTGCTCAAATTTATCGACATTATAGTTATTCCAATTTCCAGTTTTTCGTTGATTTTGTTCACAATTACGCTTCCTTACTTTATTATTCGTAGTTAGTATACTAGTCGCGCGGATAACTTTGCTTGCGCAATGCAGGATTTGTGTGACGTCAGGTTTCTGATGCGTAGTTCGCATGTGTTGTAGATGCCACTAGCACAATCTGTTACTAATTCACTAACAACTTATGGACTGATATGTCTGAAATCGTTTTTTATTTTTATTATCTCTTACCTTCAGGTAACACACAGGCCAGTCCATCAATCTCAGCAGCGAACAGCGTCAGCTCGTGTATAGTGAGGCGGTACTTGGGGTCGTGGTGGCGCGTGCGCGTGCGCATCTTGTTCAGGTCCAGCTGTTGGATCACTGACGCGCATTTCTCTGCGTCTTCTATTGCGGTTTCTAAAGCTCGGACGAGCTCGGTTTTGTGCATCTGTTGGTGAAAGGGTAGAGATTAGTTTGAATAAAGGGACTAGGCAAGGAATACAATGTATTATCTGATGATCAGACATGTTGCTTGTCGCCGATGAAGGGCAGGTGAATGACGATGAGATATCTTTACCTTGAGATCATGTGCCCTCTTCAGATGCGCCCTGAGCCCGTCCAGGTCGCAAGTCTTGGGCGTGTCTGGGTCGAGCGCGTTCTGTACTGCTTCCGCCCATTCTCGGAACTGCTCGGATTTTTTCTTTAGCTTCTCTAGCATGGCTGGCAGCTCGTCGAGGGTATAGCGGTATCTGGAGTGAAAAAGGGGATGATAAGTAACAGTATTTTAGTGCCCATGGGCATTTGGGCCCGCGAGTTTTCTGCCGAGATAAGACATTTTAAGACACTGTATAGATATTTAGAAATAAATAATTTTGATCAAGTTTACAACAAAATGTGTACCTTTGTTGCAGATATTAAAATAAAATTTTGCTAGATTTGATTTATATAAGCGAGTTGGTATATTGAATATCATATTTTTTTTATATTATCTTAATTTTTCTATTATGTCGGCGTGCACACACGTCACGCGCGATGAGAAGCACTTCGTGTTGTCAGAGTGTTACCTGAGCTTGTGTTTGTGCGCGGGACAGTCGCACAGCTGCGTGTAGTGCCGCAGACACGCGACGTGCGGCGTGCACACACACGTCACGCACGACAGGAAGCACGTTGTTTTGCACAGTTGACATTGTCGTTCATCGTCTGGTAGGAGCTCGAAGGCTTCGCGTTCTGCTTCGGTTACGCCCTGGTGGGAAAAATAAGATGATTTGAAGACAATGTAACAAAATAAAATGTTGAAAGAATTATAAAATAACCGCTCACAAGTGGGTAACTTCTTATTTAGGGTGCAATTTTTGTGATGTCAAATGTTTTCTTTTTCGTTTTTAATGGGGCTGAGTGTTCTAATAGGTACAACTTCTAGTCTGCTATTGGCCGCGACAGTTTGTTTGGATTATTGCGAGTTGAGAGTATCATTCAACACAAGTCCATCAGAAGATCCAAGATATTCCACTTACCCAGTCCAGCAGCCCCTTCCTGAGCTTCCTCTCATCATGCAGCATGGTCCTCATGTCCCTGTAGGCTGCTAGTGCTACGGTGAGGCTCAACCCATCAGCTTCTAGCGCCATCTTGCAGACCAGCTCGTCGTGTGAGAACACGCAGTTCCGGCGCAGAGTGGAGTAGTGGGCGATGCATTCACGACCCATTTTTAACTGAAAGGGGTATAGGAGATAAAGTTTGGATCTAGATGTAAGTAGAATGGACAAAAGAGATCTTTAGTATCTTTAACATCGCGTGTCGGATTGATTTTGTAATTATGCAATAAGAATGAATATTCAAATATTTTGATTTCTGGTCTGTTCGTCTTTTTTATTGACTGTACATAATAAATACCAGTTTCCTTTAATAAGTGTGCATTAGTACCTGAATTTAACACAACTTGGTGGATACTTGTAACAGTTGTAAGCACTCTGTATAAACCTGATGTGTTAAAAATAATAATAAAATGATTGTCTTACCCAGTCAGCAGGTGTGAAGTTGACCGCCTCTGCAAAGTTGTACCCTTGGTTGAATCCTGCATGGTATGCGCGCGGGAACGTGATCACGAACTCGCCAGCGTGTTGGTCCATCCTTAACAAAAAAAACAAAGTTATAATCATTTAGTAAACTTATTAGATAATAACACCAGATTGCCTGCTCATTAGGCTGCAGATCATGCGCAAGACTATCTTCCTGCAGAAAAAATTTCATAATCAAACTCATGTAGAATCGAAGCAGCTCTGCTCGAAGCACAAGATGCGTACAAGTCCTTGATTTAAATGTTTGCACGACTTTTATCTAAACTAATATTATAAAGAGTTAAGATTATATTTTTTGTATTTTTATGTTTGTTTGTTTATTTTTTATTTGTAATAGATAAACTCAAAAAACACTTAACTAATTTAAAAAAATCTTTCACCTACAGAAAGCTACATTATCAGCGAGTAACATGGGCTATATTTTATCGATTTCCATGCGAACGAAGTCGCGGGCAGAAGCTGCACGCTGAAGGAACATTAAATCTACTGTCAAAGCACTCTTTGGCTAAGTTCTAGTTTGGCATAATTATTGTTGTTGATTCAATATGAAGAAAATTTTATTTATATTTTTGTATCAACTCACCTGTACACAGGCACTCCCGCCTTCATGAGAACATTAGGGTTCATGATGGTGACCAGCTGATGCAGAAGATCTGGCTGTAACTGGAACAGTTCAGGTGCTTCCGCCTTCATGGCAGCCTCGAACTGCTCTGCTTTTGAGCTTGGTACTCCATACCTTGGGGACAATACATGGTTTAGTTTTAGAGAAAATGTAAACCTGAAAACAAAAACCGTAACATCCAATACTCAATTCTTTAATGACATAAACTAGATTACAAAAAAACCGGCCAAGTACGGACCACGCACGATGAAGGGTTCCGTAGTTGGGATGAATTTATCTCAAGAACAAACTTAACGTTGTAGTTGAAAAACATGTGCTCCTATACATTCCGTATGGGAGAACATGTTTTTCAAAGTGCAAATTTAAGTTGGTCGATTATTACTCGTTAACCTGTAAAATATATACTACTGCTGTGATTTTTTTCATAAATCCAAGTACAACCATTTAGCTGGCAGGGGGGGGACACTATACTCTAACAATAATTTGCATTTTAAAGCTTAATATTTCGCAAACGGATCCCTAAATTGAAAAATGGCCTTCACACACCCACAATATTTTTGAACGACCTTTCCAACGACACCCTACACCATAGGATAGATGAGAAAAAAATACATCCCCACTTTACGTGTAGGGGAGTTACCCAAAAAAAATGTTTTTTTGTCGTTTTTGTTGTATCACTTTGTCGGCGTGATTAATATCCATACCCATGCCAAATTACAGCTTTCTAGTACTAACAGTCTCTGAGCTAACCCACGGACGGACAGACATACGGACATGGCGAAACTATAAGGGTTCCTTGTTTACTACGGAACCCTAAAAATTAGATTTAAATTTTCTTATTTTTGAATTTTCAAATATGAATATAATGATAATGATGCAAGGATAAAAAGATAAAAACAAGTACAGCTCGTCTAAGCTGAAAAGACCAAGGGTCGGAAACGTTATTTAAAATAACGTTTTTAAACCGTTTTCTAACAGTTCGTTGTACAACCAGTACATTTTGTTCGGAACGAAAACAAAATTAGAACGTTTTCAAAAACCGTTTTATTCCGCAGAACGCAGCAGTGCACGGTGCGTGCGCCGACAAGCATGAACTTGTTTAGTTAAATTGTACCTTATCTTCATTTCATTACATCATTGATTCCAATGCGCTTGCCACTTACATATTGATTAGGGTTGTGTTGAGAGTTTCCTATCAATCAACCCAAAAACGGTTAAAAACTTTTTATTAACTGCGAACGATTTAAATTAACAAATCGTTTCTCAGGTTTTCAACACGAAACCGTTTCGAAAAATATACCGTTATACGAGCCCTGGAAATGACGCGCCCCACCACCACATTTACCTAGTGTACGTATACTAATTAAGTAGTGGGGCGCGCCATTTTAGCTCTAGGTACCTTGTAAAAGACAACCAGCTAACTTTTATAACATAAAATCATCATTGGTTAACTTACCAAGTCTTGGGCTCTCCCCAATGAAGGTAGTTGATGGAATAGCTCCAGTGATCCTCATTGTGCCAGCAGAATGTCGCGAAGCACATGCCCACATATAACCAGGGGATCTAAGGACAATATAGTAATGTTAATTCACCCATAATAGTTCTTGGATACAAACTTTGTGACTTGGTTTTGATCTATCCTCTCAGAGAATTAAATTACTTATTTAAATTACTAATTAGTGAGCAGATATATCTGTCGTAAATAAAAGGTTTCTGCTAAGAACATCGGAGTACAGGAGTAGGGTAGTTTCTTGTGGTGCACTTTATTGTCTAAGATATTGTCTTCCAAATCAAATCAACAAATCATTTTATTCTTTGCAAACATGGGTAATTGGTACATAGATGTTTCCAAAATTCTCAGCTGGTGCTTGTCAGTCAGTGAATGACGGAACTTTATGCAAAGCCATATTACCTTCATCCCTGATATATCCGCATTGATGTGCCCGAGCACGGAGCCCTCGTGCACGGGCAAGTTGTTGAGGTTCCACGACGAGTCCGCGTACTGCTGCTCGCCCGGGTACAGGTGTGCGTGTGTCTTTGTGGGGAAACCTGAGAAAATGGATGATAGGATAGTAAACGTACAGTAAGAAATAGTTCATGGTGATACGAAAAAAAGGACAGTACACGATCCTTGTGGGAGGCTTAGGTGACGCTCATTTGCGGCAGTGATAATGATGAACTGCTTTAAAAAAATGCAAATTATACAGAAGTTCTAAGCAAAATTGAAGGATCTTAACTACTTTTCGATCGTATTCAAAGATGGTTTTTCAAATTTAAATCTTCATTGGTCGGCAACCAAGTATTGACTGTGGTTATTATGTAAAAATATCTCACTGCTTACCTGAACCATGGTCCATCGAGTGCAGATCAGCGCCATACTCCACAGTCACATCCTCGTCTAATGACGACACGACGCGCCAGAACTCTTTCTCCACTGTCGATGTTGGCACCATCTAGTCAGAATACATCATATGGGTCAAAAATATGATAAAGAACAAAGTTCAAGTTCAAAATATTTTATTTCACATAAACCTACATGGGCACTTATGAAACGCCAGAAGCTATGTGCAAAGACTTCCTAAGTTAGTTAATGATGTAATGCTTTAGATTATAAAGAAGAGTTCTAGTTTAGACTGAATTCAGGGAATCTTTGGAGTATCCAGGCGAGCGGAGTCATACACACTAACGCCTAGAGTATGCTATAGAATCTGTAAATGCGTCAGTGTTTAAAAAAGTAAAGGAGAGTCTTCTAAGAATGTTTTCCTCTAGCGATAACGGTACCTGCCATTACGACCCGTCTGAATATCAAGCGTGTATATTTCTCAAAATTTTGGTGCCCTTTTGCACAAGAGGTTAAGATGAGGTATCCCTACACAAATATCAAAACCATATCGCTATTGGTCCATAGAACACTTTTGCTCAGTCTCCTTTAACTAGCTCATGTAATAACAATCAAAATAAAACACTCCACACTGGAAACTACTCGCTTTCTAGTATATAAATCTTTACTGAATCGTCTGAAACGTATCTTTGCATGTTAATTTAATCTTAACCTGGACAATGGACATGCATTTATATCGAAAAAAAAAAAAAAAAAAAAAATTATAATATATATCATTAACTTCAATAAAACTCACATGTACAGGCATATTGAAGTAATCTGACTTGAACTGGTCGGCCATCTCTCCGAACTGTTGTAGTGTGTACTCGCGCGTCGCTTGCTCAAAACCAAACGCTTCTGTCGGTTTTGATACCTGGTGGCAATGGGAAAAACATGGTTATTATTGTGAATATTTTGTGTTATGCGATGAAGAAGGAGAACAAATATATGATGAGTTGTGTGTGGACATAAATTAATGATAAGGGAGTGGAGACAGCTGTCAGGGGATAATGTAGAGAACAACATTTTACGCAGGTTGTTTCTTCAGAATGTCAGCAGTAAAGTTAATTTTGCCTGTAATCTGAATGATTTTCAAAACTTGAAAAAAATATTGTTATTCGGGATAATGAAAAATTCACTTTTTTTTTTACCGACTTTCAATATATAGACCACACATGCAACAACAATTATTCTTCTTATACATGACCACTACCAAGAGACTGTTTTCTGTCGTATTCGGTCCTACTTTCATAGTTTTTAGTCTCAGCTTGCGCAAAACCTCGCAAAAACTGCGCAACTGACAAACTTTTGCGCAGTAGTACCCACCTCCTCAGCTGCACACACGGGGCAGCGCCAGTCTCCCTTGGGCACGTCTGCGAGCGGCGGCAGCAGGCAGAAGGTGTGGTAAGAGTCGTCGCAGCCGTCACAGAGCAACATTTGCTCCTCTACGTCTCCGCGCCCGCATACGTGGCACATGTACTTCGCCAGCTGGAGCAAAGAGAAATTTGTTTTCTTATATATTTTTCCGTTTGTTCCATTATTGGCCAACGGTAAAGCATTTAAAACCCACCCGCTGTACATGATACTCCGAATAGTCCCAACAAGAATACTGGGAATGCCAATAAGTATGGCAATGTTGGTTTCCGAATGGACCGATTTGTTATTAAAGGTTATGAAGAATTTTCATCATTTTGCTTTAGAATTACAAATCAGACAGTTACTACCACTGAAAATTTCCCAATGTATCCCACATTTAGAGTATTATATAGAAAGTGCTTTGATAGACAGCTAAAGAAGAAATTTACACAGTATTCTTTTCGTAATATAGTGTTATGTATGTACAAAATATTTAATAACTGTTTGTATTTTTACAAATACATACTTAATATGTGATTATTTACAAAAACATTTGATTTCCTCACTGGACAACTCTTACCCAGGATGTTGGAAAAAGCTCCTAATGGAATATAGGAAGTGGATGGATAGAGTGCCACCTGTCATATTAGAATATTCAGAATTAAGCATGCAATATTGAACATCAAGACAGTGTCAAAAATCATAAAATAATCAATTATATAAATTATATTTGTTTGGCTTTTAAGTTGAATAAAAACTCACCTATTTTACTGCAACTGCTAACAAAGGGGTTTTCCTATTATATGCGGAGCCTACATTAGAACATATTCAGCATCTTAAATGCCTATAGGAAAGAAGATTGGGGACTGAACGCGAAGAGAAATCAATCATATTGATTCACTTTCTTTTTTTCGAATATAATTGATTGTTTTTCTTCAGTATGGGAAGTGTGGGAAGTTACGTTTTTTAAGTATTTTTCATTAAACCGCTGATGTCAATTTTGATTTAGGATGTAACATGGAGGCCATAGAAAATGCTAACAGACGGATATCGGTGTACTTTTCAAGGTTTTCGGGGACGAGACCAGGCAGTTGTTGCTCATGTAACTCTTAATTCTACAAGATTACCGGGTCAACTTGGTAGCGTGAGGCGGGCAAAGCCTCATTTTCATGCAGAGGACTTCATTCCGTGTTGTTCTCGCGAGGAACCTGTAACTGACATCTCTAACAATACATGTTACCGGGTCTTTCAGGTGTAGGGCGTGGGTGATAGAGGTTGCTTTCATGAAGAACCTTGTGTAAAACTTGACTGAAGATTCCAAAACAGCCTGTGTTGGAGGAACCTTGTTACTCCTAACTCAAAAATGTTAACGGATCATCTAGGCGTACCATGTGGCGGGTAGGGATTTGTTTGAACACTCTGCTTCCTGTCTTGTAATCGCGAGGAACCTGTAACTCCTTTCTCTAACTCTATATGTTACCGGGTCGTCCGGGTGCAGCGCGAGGCTGGAGGGCGGCGCGGGCGTCACGGACACCGTCATGTTGGACATGCGGTGCTCGCGCAGGCGCGTGGCGCGCGTTACCCTGGATCTGGCCCCGCAAGACCCAGCTGCTGACATCCACTTATTCTCGCGAGGACCTGCGGACAAAAGATCTAGTAAGACTCCGTTTGGAGAAGTGTAAGCTAGAAAATCATGAGGATCAGACCAAATATTATGATTACAGGATTCTCAGCTACTAAAACTCCACATGAACTTTGAACTGGCTATAGCAGCACAATCTTCATTGATCTGCAAAGATCTAAGATACTACGATCACCAACTGGTCGTGTTCCAAAAATCAAGTAATTCTGCACTTGTTTATTCAGGAAGCGACATATTTGTTTCATAATTTTGCTACACCATTGCTTAGCTGTGTACAGAATACACATCCTTTCTAATTTTCATCAATGTAGTGCAAATAGTCTCAAAGGTAAAATGGCTGTGTGCTATCCAGACCGATAGAAGGATAGACGGGGATGACGAAATTATAAGGGCCGTTTTGACCGACCTCAACACGTAATCAATGATATTTGCCACAAACTTATTGTATAAAACAGTGACAGTAACATATTTTTCTTAATAAATTCGAAGGCTAAAAGTTGATGTAAATTTCTGAATTCGTAACATCCCGTCGAGCCAGCTGATGTCATATGTCAAAATCTCATTGAGCAGAGTGGTTAATCAGATACTTTTAGGCATAGGGTCGCAAAATTATGCCGGGCGATGGCCGTTTTGCATCGATATGACGCATATTTCCTGTCATACCTTTTAACATTGTAATTTGAAAACATTGTAAAAACCATTTACTTTTAAAAGAATAACCGTGGAGTTTCTTGCCGGCTCTTCTCCATAGGAAACGACCAATTAGAACCGTGCACCTAGCTTCTGACGTTTCATAAGTGCCCTTGTAGGTTTAAGTGTCATGTTCACCGCAAATAAACTTATTTTCTTTCTTTAGACCATAGCTATTCACATGGAATTCATGATGTCCTATATTCATCAGGCATTTGAACATATTTTATTGAGATTAACAAGAAAACAGATTATAAAAAAAATCAACATGAATAACGCTATATACTCACTCCTCCTAGTCTCAGGACTCTCCTCCTTAACAGGCGTCTTCATAGCCTCCTCCTGCAGCTGACTGAGCGCCCGGTCGGCCGGCACGGTGTCGGCCGGCGTGGGCCCGTCCGGGTCCGGCTTGAAGCGGCGCGCCGGCGGCGGGGTCGCGGCCGCCGCGCATTTGCTTGTTGAACGGCTGCGTGTGCCGCTTGCTTTTTCAGGCGTTTGCTCTCCTTTCACTTTGATATCCTGGTGGGATGAAGATTTTGTGTGTGATTTTGGGAACTTAAGTTTTTGATAATACAAGACATAAAGCCAGATTGCGGGGCAGTAGCAATAGCCTTTTGAACGTTATTGCTGATAAGCTTGTTGAAAGTCACAAAAACACATGGTCTGTAGTAGTATGAGCTTCTAAGTTAAATTGTTTACTAACATCTAAAGTTGTAAGTATTTTCGTAATTTTTTTTTTTTTAAGTTTTCCCTTACTAGTTCTTTTGTCCTGACGACGGCAAGCAATATTGTAACGATGGGTTGTTGGAACCGTCGCTGGAGCCTATCCCCTATTGCCAAGGAAGAAGCAACAATCCTGCTCAACTTGCAGTCAATCACTTTAGCTAAAGGGAATCCTTAGTTCTACTAACATTAATTAATTACCGAAGGGGAATCCTTACTACTAATAAAATTAACAAACTCACCGTATCCTTATTATCGGTTCCATTGTTCTTGAAGATGTCGTAGCGGTACAAGATCTTCTCGTAGTGGTTCTTGAGGATGGAGCCAATGCCCTTGCCTTGCGGGAAGCCCATGCGACGAGCCACCTTCGACCATTTTCGCTCCGATGAGCATACTTCGAATCCACCTGTGGAAGGAACCATGATTACGTTCAATGCATTTACAGCTGCCTTACCATAAAACTTTCACGTTAACCTTATTTCATATTTCCACACAGTATTATTACCAAATTAATCAAAACAGCGAAATATTTGACATCTATTTCAGACGTTCAGAATGCGGGCTCTTAAATTAGCAGGACTTTATATATTTATATACATAAAAATTATGTACGCACAAAATACTTAATAGAGAAAAATACATAAATATAGAAGAGCACAAAGCTACTGATTATTTCATCAGAAATTTTCTTCCACAGACTTGCGACATGAGACTTGGATTTAAAGGGATTGTGGATTGAAGAGGATTACTTAAATTAGATTAAAATAACTAGTAACCTAAACATACATAATTTAGCTTTTTTTATTTTGCCTTTAAGTTAGGTAGAGCGACTACTTTCCAAAGGTGGCTGTTATCAGACCAATAACAATTGACCATGAATCAAGTTGAAACGCGGACGATATTAGAGGCTTATGTCCAGCAATAGACAGCTATTGGCTAGGCTGATGATGAGGACCTATAGAGGTATGAGGAACAGGGTATAAAGTTCACATATCCTCCATAGAAAAGGGAGAATCTTCCGACCAGACGGGTGTCGTGTCTGGTAGGCAACTGCCCGAAGATTGATGTCGGGACGTTGTATATATACGAGTCGCGCAGTAAACGCTGCATGCGCGATGCAGGATTTTGCAAGACATCAATGTGATGCATAGTTTGCATGTGGCGATGTGGATGCCACCACAGACTAACCGTTGTTGCGATGCTTCAGGCTTACGAGTGGACGTGTTTCAGCGGATATTATAATGGTGATGGCTTCAGCTTAGACGAAATACTAATACGAAGTCCTGGCACTAATATCACAAGACTGTTGATCATGATAAACATTTTCATTTTAGCCCAGTGCAGTCCACTGCTGGAAAAAATTACCACAAAAGCCACTATGTATCATATGGATGACGCAAAAAACTACTTCGAAAACTTTATTTAAAAGTGTTCAGTCACATGGGCCATCCCATGTGACTCAACAGGAACACTTTTGATGAATTTAATTAATTAACAAATTATCTACGTGAATCCTTGTACAAACATTGACTAAACTTTAAGACTTCAGTGTAAGGAAATAACTGTTAATAAGATTTGTTAAATTGAACGAAGACAATGAACGAGGAAAATTATATGGAAACCAGTTTACCTCAACAATGCTAAATTATCAAGTTTAGTTCATAGGTGAATTTACACACGGAACTATTAAATTAACCGTTTGTTTATATGTGCACTAAATAAATGAGACAAAAACAAAAGTTGAGTTGTCAAAGCATGTTCTAAGATTATTATTTGACACGTCATATCAACCGCAACCATTGCAACTGGCGTGCGTCATGTATGACCAGCACCCTAATTGCTTAACACATGATCAATTACAATCTGTCTCATTTTGACAGTTCAACAACATTCATTGCGTTATTTAAGTTGTCGAGCAGACAAACTTTTCGAGCATATGAAGCAATGGATTAGCAATATTCTTCTAGACAAAATTAAACAGGTTGCTAATTTAAGTTGTATAAATTATGATGTTTTATTATATGACATTGATTTTACATTCCGTGATTACTTCCTCACACATTGATTAATTAATTGTAAAATTTTAGGAAAAGCGTCTACTTTTACAATGTTTTAAAATATGTGAGCATAATGTATGATCTATCACATAAGCACTTAATTTATCTGTTGTTGCATCATTTTAAATTATATTTACCTATTGTGGTACACTAAGTTTTTGTAAGTGCATCGTCTTCACATATAATTATATAACTACATAAAGTACCAACCTACACAAAATATTGTAAAACATTTAAAAAAAGAGTATGTAAGGACCGTAGCACAAGGCGTTCTGTAGTTTCTGGCTACCGAATGGGAAAAAGGAATAAGTTTATGTATGTATGAATGTCCCTGTAAGCTTACTTTTTGCAAGAAGATCCCTTATTTTTGTGTGCAATTCCTACTTTGCAGCAGGTGACCCAAAATACACATTTCGCATATTGATTAAAGTGTGGCATCTACATCGCGACATGCGAACTTCGCATAAAAGACCTACCGTCACCGACCGACCGTGACACTAAATCCTGCATCGCGCAAACAGAGTTTACCGCACGATCACCATATATATAACTTCTCCGACATCAATTCGGCAATTGCCCACCAGACACGACACCCGTCTGGTCGGGGATCCCCCTTTTCAATAGAGGATGAGTAATCTTTACACCCTGTTCCTAATTCCTCTATAAAAGCAATGTTCCACAACTGATCTGGAAGATTTAAACTTCGTTTTCCATCGTGTCGACAGTTCGTCACAAGTTATGAAAAATGCTCACGCCATGATAAATTCAGTCAGCATAGGTCACAGAAGTTGAAGTGGCAATGGGCCCGCCATATTAGCTGTAGTACCGATGACCGTTGGGGTAGACGTGTTCTTGAGTTACGAATTGGCCAACGTAAGGACGCCCTCAGGCTAGGTGGAGCGCCGATCATTGCAAGGTAACTAATAGCAGCTGGATGAGAGTTGCCGAGAATCGAAAGTTACAAAATTATAAACTAATATACTTAACTTGTGCTACTACTGACCTCCACAACCCAGTTATTGGGTTACACGATACCCCTTGGTAAGACTGATTGTCAGACTTTTGGGCTTCCGATTACCGGGTCCAACGACCCACGGTTCTTTTACACACATTTTCTGTATTCATTCTTTTTTTTTTTGGTTCCAGTATACACCAGCACGCGTAGCATGACCGTCATAGAAACGCGTTTTATTGACGGAAGAATAGACTAGATGACAGATTTATTTATTTATTTATTTAACACTTTAAGCACACAAATGTACAGAGGCGGACTTAATGCCATAGGCATTTTCTACCAGTCAACCTTTGGGTAATGCAGAGATAAACAGTGGTAGGTGCAATATCGAAAATTGTGGAATAAATATTTATTTAAATATAAGGATATACATACATATACCTATTAACCTATATATATAATACTATATAAATAAATACAAGAACAGATAAATACACGAATATACTAAAACAAACAAATTGTGATTGTTTATCTGTACTTTTGTCTATTCTTCCGTCGACATAACCCGTTTCTATGAAACTAAACTATCCCCTAAGAAAATGAAGACATGGGGCACATACCTGCTTCCTTGACAATCTTATGTAGAGCATAAAGGTCCAGCGGCTTCCGTTCCACCGTGGGGATCTTGAGCACGGAGCCCTGCAGCTCCCAGAACTTGATGATCTGGTCGAGGAAGTTCAGCTTCACTCGGGTCATCGCCTGGCACAGAAAAAAACATATTATTTTCGAAAATCAGGTAAGACTTCCTCAGATCATATTACATATCATAGCCATTACTTTCAGCGTAACCCGCCGGCGGACCGACGACTGTATGGCGGGCCCGAGAATCTGATAGATGCGGGAAGCGCATAACCGCGGGGAAACCTGGGGAACCTACTCAAGCCTGTGGGAATCTAAATGTCCAGTCGGGTATTCGTACGACACTAAAACGACGTGCTATCCACGGTACGATGTAGTACCTGTAACTATGGTGACAATGGTTTGAGGCACTGGCGGACTTAGGGGGGGGGGGGGGGCGGCAGGTGCGGTCCGCTCCTTTCCCCCGGTCTTGGGAGGGCCTCCAAATCTTGACTAAAGGCCCATACAAAGCCAAAACATGTTCAGTAAGTAAAAGGCAGTTCGCAGTTGGGGGGACGTATGCTAAATATACTTAAACGTAGTGCTAAAATATTTGAGCTTTAAAATTTCAAGATCGTTTCGCTCGCTCTTATATACTACTTCTCAAACTTTTCTGCATCTCTGGGCGGGGGCCTCCATTTAATTCTGCTGCCCCAGGCCCCCACCTGGCTTAGTCCGCCACTGGTCTGAGATCTACCATTCAGGCCATGTAACTACAATAGCTCTCAGATAGAATCTTCTTAAAAATTCTAAATGTTACAGAAATAGGCTCGTGGGATTTGGTCTGCCGTGTCTAGCTAACAATAGGCTACTAGATCGATATCTGGCCGCATGTAAAATAGGCAGCCTAGGTTTTGATATTATAAATACTGTATAAGGCTATAATTTAACCTTGAAAAACCAACAAATTCACCCGCTGTCAAAGCCTCTAAAAGTATACAAAATAAACTGTGGCAAAAGATGAAAACAGTTTATTGATAACCAATCTTATTAAAATAATAAATTTAGAAAATTCATGCTGCAAAAAAAACTTCTGTTCGACTTATATCTCATACTCTATTTGCCTAACATTTATCAATCAGTCAACCAAATTCGTTAATTTGTGACAGATGTATTTATAGTTCTCCATTACAATTATGCGCCTCTGTAATGAGTAATCATACTTTTTTACATAACATAATATAACGCATGTAATACCCGTAGGATTTGGCAGAGCCTGCCAGGGTTGCGAGTTTGTCCGAAAGGGATATCGTGGCCCTCGCACACAGGCAACGGAAGGAACACGGGTGGGTTTTAGTCAGTAAAAGTCTGACACACCCTCCCGCTCCGCCCAGAGCGGGAGAAGTTATTTGATAATTTCCCACCCTTAAAAAAAAAGGATTTGCCAGAGGAGTAAGTTCCTATAGTACACCCACACTTCGCCAATTACTTAAGTCCCACGTAATAGGGGGCGAACCTACTGCCATCAACCGAACATAAATCCAGACTCCAGGCTACTACTGAGAAATTGCTGATGGAAAACCACAATAACACTTTTCCCGACCTTGATATCGAACCCAGGACGTCATGCTCAGCAGTACTGCTTGCGACCACTAAACCAACGATGGTTTTTAGATAATTTCAATACAACAATAACTATTGTTACGTATTGCCCCAGTCGGCAATACCAAAGAAAATGAAAAACTAGTTATGATACGCCCCGAACCTGAAGCGTATATAGAGCGATTTTGAAGGTGTTCGTATTTAAAGATTCTGGTGGAGTGAGGCAGTGACCGAGTCGGCTCCAAGGACTGCAAGACAAAGTGTTAGTCGTCCGGCGGCGAGATGAGCGGACGGCATTGTTACCATCGCGAGTAAAACCTGGATGAGCTGCCACAGGAGTGTGGGGATTTGCACAAGAAAAGAGAGGCCTATGCCCAGCAGTGGGTAAAGTCGGGATGTGGATGATAACTGAACTTACATTTAAGACTTCGCCAAATAGAACGCGTACTTAGCGCGCGTTAGAGCGCTAGGCTAACGCCGAATTGTGTTACACTCTGATGTACGTTTACTGTCAAACAGAGCACCGGCGCTAGCAACGCCGCGACACTAGCGTTGCGTGCTGCGCTGTACTTAGCGTTCTAACGCGCGCTAAGTACGCATTCTATTTGGCGAAGCCTTTAAACTGACCAATCCCACAGCAATGAATGATAATGGCCTTTAAAAATAACAATTAATATGGACACTAACTCAAACACTGCTAGCACACTCCAAGGGCAGTTACATGATTATTACAAATGAGCTAACTGAAGCCTGCCAATACGTCATTATACACATTGCTATGAGTATGGGATATGGTTAGTAATTACATAAATATGCAATAGTTTGTTAATGAACTGTATTAATTTTTCAGTTGTCAGGGAACTTGAGCCCTTGTATGCAAAGAATTTATGTATTTCCCGGAAAAATAAGTGGGTCATAGACTTACCAAAAATCTGAATTCAGATAAATATGAATTCTCTTTGTAGATATGCATGAACAGGGATTAAACGGGTGTTGCCTATTTACTTTACAATGAAATTTTAGAGTCAAGAGGAACAGGGTGTAAAGTTCACTCATCCTCTATAGAAAAGGGAGGATCCTCCGACCAGAAGGGTGTCATGTCTGGCGGGCAACTGCCCAACGATTAACGTCGGGATCTTGTATATTATAATTATGTTAATCGCGCGGTAAACTCTTATTGCGCGATGCAGGATTTGTGTGACATTAGAATGTTTGCGTGACGTCAGGTCTTTGATGCGTGGTTCGCATTGGCGATGTAGATGCCGCCACAAAATCAATAGTTAGTATCCAACATCAATATGAAAACTTTATATATATTTATGCACCTTTGAATAATCGGTCGGTCGAAGGTTAAGCTACGCTTGCCCTGGTCGGTTGGTTGATGGGTGACCGTTCATAACATATCGAGATCGAGACCCATCCGTGCCTCGGAAAGCACGTTAAGCCATTAGTCCCGGCTGTCAATCAGAAGAACAAAAGGTCTGACAGCTAGTTCTTTCTTACCAAGGGATCTATCGTGTTACCCTGTAACTGGGTTGCGTGTGGAGGTCAGATAGGCAGTCGCTCCGTGTAAAATACTGGTATTCAGCTGCATCCGGTAAGACTGGAAGCTGACCCCAACATAGCTGGGAATATGCTAGGCCGATTTGACCTATGCAGTATTGTCTCTCCTTCTCACTTTAATCCATCCAAAGGTTGTCTGTAAAAGATCGCTTTTAGCGATAAGACCGCCCATTGTGTCACCCTATGTAAAATTTCTAAATTTATTTCTGTAATTTGTATGGTGTACATAACAAAGAATATTCTATCTATCTATGCACCTTTGTAGTAGGGAAGTCTAGTTAAACATCGGTCAGCATTAGTAACTGCAGTTTAACTAATCCCCGATTAGGTAGTCATTATGATAGTTCACTAATCAAACTGTTTATACAAGTTGAAACGCGCCCGCTCGCTATCCACACACGAGCTAACCAAACCAATTATTCAACAAATACCTACATATCTGATTTGAATGATCGTGATAAAACAATGAATGTGGAGTTTGAAGTGCAAACTTGCATTGTGCGATAAAAGTCGGAAGGATTAACAAAAGATTAATCAAATTCAAAATAAACCGCTGATAAAAATTGCCCCCAAAACCGCCCGCTTAGTGTGCTAATTAATAATATGGAAGTTTATTAAAAACTAGCTTCCGCCAGCTGCTTCGTCCGCGTGATATTCTTTATTTTTTCTTTTTTCTTTGTTAGGTCATCCTTCAGAGTTAACTTTTTACAAAAAATAGAAACTACTTCAAAAAACAAACACTATAAAGTCGGTGGCAAACAATGAAAATTAGAACCAAAGACCGACTTCCGAAATTAAAGTTATTTTGCACTTTTTAGTGCTTTTTTTAAGTCGATTCTATTTTTTTGTATAAAGTTTTTTTTTTATATAGCGTATGTTACTCAGTGATACTGATAATATAGCATTCTACTTGTAAAAGAATTGTTCTAATCGGTCCTGTAGTGTTCGAGTTTATTAATTACAAATTAAAATACAAACATACAAAAAATTTACTCTTTTCAATTTAAAAATTTAGATTAGACTAGCAGACCCCACAGACAATAAATACAAAAATCCCATAGAAAAAAGCACTTTCAGTTGTTCGCGAATTCTCCAATTTTCTGGGCAACTTTTCAAATTTTTAGGGTTCCGTACCTCAATAGGAAAAGACGGAACCCTTATAGGATCACTGTGTATAATGTGCATATGTGTACAAATTTGGTACACATATGCATTTCTGTGACCCAAACACGAACGTGTAACGTAAATAGATGAATTTTGAATATTCACGTTTCGGGGGTTAATAAGAATTTAAAAAAAAAGTTTTGCTATCTGTACCGTGTGACATATCAAATGAAATAACTTATTTCGAGGATATCAAATACATTTTTTTATAATTTTAAAATAAATACTTTAATGATATTTGGGTTTAAAGATTCTTTATTTATTCAAAAGAACATAACATTGTTCACTTAGCGAATAAATACATAACTAAGGTAAGTGTAGTCCAGTAGTTTTGTTTTTTTTTTTTAAGCAGGTAGGTACGATGTCGCGTTTTGTGTGCAAGACTAGCTTAATAGTTTTGTGTTGTTAGTGACGTATTGCTTGAGTTTAGCTTTAAATATGTTATGAGAGGATGTGCTCCTTATATCTGCCGGTAAATTATTATAAAGTAGTACACCTTCGTATTTTATATTTCTCCTGCCATATTGCGCCCGCTGGGGGCGCGACTGTATTTGGTTGGGGTTTCTTTGGCTGTATTTGGATGTTTTTATGTTAAAGGATAATAGTGTGTGCATGGTTCTGTTAAGAATTTTTCTAATGAGAATGCAGGAATTGAATGTGTAAAGTTGATGAATGCTCATTAGTTTGGTATGTTTATATAGTTCGGATGTAGGTGTGTGATAATCGTAGTTGAATAGAAGTTTAATTATTTATTTTCTTAAATGAAAATTTACCATTATACCCCCCCCCTTATCTCCGAAAGTACAGAGCCTAATATTTTGAAAAAAATACAGAAAATAGTTCTATGCTTATAGATTACAGGAAAACCTATAAGAAGACTATGTTCTTAAAATAACATGGCAAATCACTCAATATTGTGCGTACGAACTTACATTTGCAGCTGGAATGTATGGGGGAACATGTTTTTGAACTACAATGTTAAGTTTGTTCTTGGGATAAATTCATCCAAACTACGGAACCCTTCATTGTGCGTGGCCCGACACGCACTTGGCCGGTTTTTCTTTATTCGGATCTTTACAACATTTTTTTTTATACAGAAATCTTTCCAACCAATTTTAAGTGATACGCTTATCAACGAATAGCATTTCATTATTATAATGGATAATTATTAAACTTGGTACAATGCAAAGAGGACAAACTCACGAAACAATATTTATCTGTCCCTCACGAGTCCGTTGGTACGTTTGTTTGAAAAATTTATATTCTACTTGCCTGCAACTCGCAGGTCACAACTGCATACAGGCCTCAAGACATCCAAAATTCATACTTTACCTGCTTACTATGTATGGAGACTTGTTTGTAACATAACATCACGCCCATGTTCCTCGAAAGGTGAGGCAGAGGTGTACCTATAGTACACCCAAATTTCGCCAGTTATGTTTAAGTCCCATGTAATAGGGAGCGAGCCTATTGCCATCAACCGGGCACAAATCCAGACTCCGGGCTGCTACTGAGCAATTCCAGACGGAAAAACCCAATAACACTTTACCCGACCCTGGAATCGAACCCAGGACCTCATGCTCAACAGTAGCGTTTGCGACCGATAAAAAGCATAAAATATACCCCAATACTGTAGCTTCTCATTAGTGAAAGAATTTTCGGAATCAAATCAGCAGTTCCTGAAGATTATCCCCCACATACAAACCCACAAGTTTTACTCTATATAATGTTAGTGTAGATTAGTATAACCGATAGACTAACCGACGGACCGATTAGTAACCTATTCTTTTTCTTTCTTTTAGATGGACACTTGTTTAGTATGTTTCAAGTATTGTGAGGTGAGCGTATGACTGTTGCGAGGGCGTCGTCAAGAGGCGGCAAAGGACAGCTGCCCCCCCTAGAGATCCAAATATAACTAGTCAAATACAAGGCATTTTAAAGTAAAGAAACTACTTATCTATAAAACCAATTTTCTTTTAAGTTTTTATCTCCTAAACAGGGTCTAATCCAGAGTCCGGGGACGTAATTTGAATCTAAGTGTTGGTTGTAGGCCCAGTACTAATACCCATTAGGTTTCAGCACTACAGTTCTGAATAGTTTTGGGAAAAACGACCCGAAAGTTCCGTTTCCAATCCATACATTGAAAATGGAAATTATTATTTTGCTCAGTTCCTATCGGGACTACCGAGTTGAAACCGATTTGTCAAAAATCAAATGTCCACCAGCGTCGATATTGGTCCCCAATGTGCGCCGTAGAGGTAAGACTCGCACTACAAGAGTAAAACTTCATGTGCTGTTGACTGTACCTATAAATTAAATCATATTTTTACCATCCTCCATAAATCAACTTCTCCCCCCCCCCCCGGGCCATCGGCTGGCGTCATCGTCGAACTGTTGTATAGTACAGTAAGTTGTATACCTACTTTAAAGCCTACCTCCCATAGAAATATAACCTGCCTTTTACCAACTTTTATTTATTGTTCTACTCGACTTAATTATCTTTTTCTATGCACGTGTTTCTGTGACAAATAAACTTATTTTTCTTTATTTCTTTAAAGTAATTGGCCTTTGATTGTTTTATGTTATTTAAGAAATTGATAGATTTAGTATTCTTACCTCCAATTCATTGAGTCTTTGTATCCTCGGTGTGAAACGTAACCGGTCTACGTCCACTGCGAATGGGGGCTGCCAGTGCTGTAACGAAATAAAATGTTTAATGTGATTCTTATTCAAAAGAAAAAAAAAACAACTTTTTTTTTTAAATACTTTTCTTGTTTGGCGATATTGTAATATTATTTTTACATACAAACATAACATCACGCGTGTATTCCCGAAGGGTTAGGCAGAGGTGTACCTAGTACACCCACATTTCGCCAGTTATGTTTAAGTCCCATGTAATAGGGGGTGAGCCTATTGCCATCAACCGGGCACAAATTCAGACTCCAGGCTCACTACTTTTATTTTCATTATTTGTTATAGCTTATAGCAGACTCACTGTGAAAATTGAAGTATCTACCTATTACGGTTCAAAATATACAGTCCTGTGACAGACGGACGGTAGGACAGCAGATCCTTAGTAATAGGGTCCCGTTGGCACCCTTTGGCTATGGAATCCTAAAAATGTATGTAACTGGCATTGAAGAAGTGTAATCAATGCATTTTTTCCTTATTGTATGAGAAGAGGTCTTTGTCTGAAAATGCAACAGGACAGACAGTCTTTATAATTATTATTATTAATTTCTGAAGTGGAAAAGTGGAAATATGTTACAAGATGTTTAAAAGGTAATTAAATTATTACTGCTATAACAAGTATGTATTAATACTATTGCAGGAATCTTGAAAAGGAAAAGGCAGCTCTATCTTAATCTCTAAATACGAATACTTAAAATAGGGAAATAATGTTTGAAGTACATTGAATTAGGTTTATTTTAATAACAGCATTCTATAACACTCTGAAGTAATCTTTGTGATTATGTTATTATCTTTAATGATTTTTTAAAAATAATAAAAGAAAAAAATATATACAAAAAAATTACCAACAACAAAAAAATATCCTGCTTGCATGCAAAGCAGTTTCAAAGTATGTACTAGTTTGGTCTTGTAACTGTAAGTAGTACTGCCAATGTATAAACCCTAAACAAGATCTTGCGAGGATCAGGTTTCTAGCTGTGGAGCTATAGCACTACAGCTGTTTGAGTAATGTGACACTTTAGAGACCAAGTAACAACACACCTAGATAAATTTTATAGTTTTAATAACAAAATATTATGAGTAGTATCTTTCATAAACAATTGATGTTTTATTTTAAGCCACTCACAGCTGAGTATTATATTTTTTTTCCTTTATCAGTCCCATCGTATCCTAAACAATTGTACTTTCACAAGCCGTGGGCCATGAATTTGAACAAACCCTTCGCATCGTCGCCATTTGGTTGAGATAGAATTGTATGGAACATGCCTACATCAGTTCTGTTCAAATTCAGAGACCTTACAAAATTTTACAATTTCGACTCTCGAATTTCTACAATTGGGTGAAGCGATTTTTTTCATCATGAAGGCAACTTTTTGCATGGAATGTGTCCAGATCTGAGTGTAAGCGCAGTAAATATCAGTTTTCTACTAACATCACTATTCATGAACCAGGGAACGCGAAGAGGTTCACGCTGTATGGTTTTATACCATAAACCCTTCTCTAATGACCGTTTAATAAAATATTCTTTCCAATAATCATAGCTTACTTTTTTAATTTTGGTAAAAATTCTGGATAATCTAATATAATATTTATTTCTTTTCCATTCCTAGCCGCTAATTTCGCCAACCCGTCAGCCTCTTCGTAGCCCCGCAACCCAATATGCGATGGAACCCACTGCAACCTCAGTTGGAAGCCTTTTAAAGTAACAACATATAGCTTGATGCACCTCTGCTCTGTAGCCAGAGGCGCATCGAGCTATGTTTTAATGAACTTTTTTTGTCTGTACAAATGACAACATTTTTATATCCACAAAGATTAATTATATAAGTCCAACCCGCTGAGATCGCAATGAGCTCCAACGTCATAATGGATGTAGGTTCACTTATTTTAAATCAATTATCCTGAGTACTTATGTATATCTATATTAAGTATATAATATGCAGACCCATGACCTTCTACACTCTTTGACCCATGTGTAAATATGTAAAACCAACCACTATACTTTGTATATAATTCACTGATAACTTCATATTTTAATATATTACTATCGTATGAACGTTTAGATTTTTCTATTGATTCGAAATTTACTATAATTATTTCATTTACATTAATAATAGTTATCCATGTTCGTAAAGTATACATTAATAATGGACGAGAAGAAGCTACCTGCACAAGTCTTTAACCTCATTCATAAGTTCATAACTGATACTACTAAAGGAATGTTTTTATTTTTCGAATAACAATTTTGTCGAAGAGCATAGATTATCTAATAAATTAAAAGTTAAATTATTTTCCTGCCTTTGACTTTAGACAGAATTTATAAGCTTAATATTTCCTTCGTAAGTACAGCGGAACTATCCATAGCTCAGTTTCTATATCGTGAATCAGTGATGTTTTGATCAAACTTCTTATTATTATCATAGCATGATTTTGAATTTTATTTAATTTAACTAGATGGCATTTTGCGCTCGCATCATTTAGATAGCAGCTATAGTCTATGCTTCTGTCTGTTCTATGTATACACATATACGTCTTAGATGTCTAGGGTAAACCCCAAGACAAAAATAAAAAATATGACAAATATTTGATGATGAAAAATGCAATAACTGAAATTTAAAAAAAAATTGTCTGGAAATAATATTTCATGGCCCAAATAATTTGTAAAATGAAGAAATGTTTTTTTTTAAAAGAAGAATACATCTCAAAATGACGAAGACTTAATCCAAAAGTTTACACTTCAATACTTAATAAATTTTTGCATTTCAAAAAGAAATAACATACTATGTAGTTGTATTAAAGCTGCTACATTTAATCTATTCAATCAATCTGCCTAGCCTTTTCCCAACTATGTTAGGGTCGGCTTCCAGTGTAACCGGAAGCAGCTGAATATATAAATATTTTACATAGAGCAACTGCGTATCTGTTACATTATTAAAATTAATATGACAATTAAACTCTTTTTTTTATGTTAAGTATATATCTATATCTTTTACAACAACAATTCCATAAGACTACAATTCCGCCCATTTTCCTGTACTAATTTTAAACAGTAATACAAAAATTTGGGCAGAAGTTTATAGTAAGTACTTACTTATCAATCAAATAACCTTCATATATTTTTTACTGCAATTGCATAGATCACTGACATTGAAACACCTAAGGAGTTCTAAAACAGAGCCTTTTTTTAATAGGACTTAATTTATTAAAACTTTATGCACAATTAAAAATAACGGTCAGTGGGTCATCTTAGGCTAACAGTCACGAGCATAACAATAAAAGGGAAAAAAAAGGTTGACAGAAAGAAAGGTTGATGTGTTATGGTACCAGAATAAATATATACATACTACTACTTTGTTTCAGAAACCCTCAAGATTGTGCCAGGACCAAAATATTTGGCGCCAAGCAGGATCAAGACATCAACAAAAAGGATCAGCCCTGAGGTACAGAGTATAAAGAAAATAATGTATTTATTTATTTGAGTTCTAGACGTCTATCATTATTAACACACTTATTTTCTATATACTCTAGATCCTGTCAATGAGAGAGTAATAGTAGTAATAATAAGAGAGAGTAGCTCGAGAGACGACGTCACTCAAGGCTAATGTTCTACAAGTTCCTGGAAAACCACAGAATAGAAAATGTTAAAACTATGCTGTCAGCATGCAACTTTGAACTCATTTTTAGGGTTCCATAAACAAAGGGTGCCAAACGGAACCTATTACTAAGCGTCTGCTGTCTGTCTATCCGTCCGTCCGTCTGGATGTCAGTGGGCTGTATCTCATGAACCGTAATATGTACACAGTTGAAATTTTCACAGATTGCGTATTTCTATTGCCGCTACAACAAGAAACAATAAAAATAAAGTTATAAATTAAAGGGTCAAAATCAAAAAGTTTATTGTGGTCCCCATAATAATAAACTTTTGATATTGGCCATTTAGACCCTAAAAGAAATTTTCTTACCCTGGCATGTGGGGTGTCATTTTATTGAACTCATTGAGTGTAGTACAAATATAATTTAATTTTTATCTTAAAAAATGAAGAAATAGGGAGCTGTAAAAGTTGTCAGTTTTAGACCATTTTTGTACAACAACTATACAAGTTAGGAAAATAACAAGAAACATGTTTTTTTCGGTTTTATTAGCAAAATATTGTACGGTGATACGGAATCCTTCGTGTGCGAGTCCGACTCGCACTTGGCCGGTTTTTTTAATTTAAATACAAAGTTGTAAAAGCACTGGAAGTCATGGGGAGAGGCCTTTGCCCAGCAGTGGAATGACACCAGGCAACAAAATATATACCAATATTGATTATAATATGCATACTTGTTCATTTATTTACTTGTATTCGGGACCTCCAACTAAGTATATTACCATGTACCTACTTATACACAGAAAATCACCATTTATAAAAATTGTTTTATTGTGTTAATAATTTATTAACAAATTATCATCACTATTACTAAAGTACCGTATACTATAAGTAACAGTAAAAATACCTTTTAGCATAACTACTATAATAAATACTGGTGTCAAAAACCTGTTGCATAAATGTGTCACGAAGCAAAAATGAGTTAGCAACCTAATTAACACATAAATTGACATGAATGACCTACTATTTAACCCTGGCAGATTGATTAAGAAATATAATATAATTATTTATCATTTTAGTTTATACTCAATATTTATAACACAAAGTATACCCCACTACAAGGTTTTTGTCACATTACCTACTCAAATCATAACAATCCTGTGTTAATGCGTTTGAATAAAAATAAAAAAGTATGCTGCATTGTGTACTGTTATATTTAACATGGTGATTTTATAAGTAGTGCTCTGCTTTAAAAATTATAATATAAATAAAAATGCTCTCCTTTAAAATCTTCAATGTCAAAAGCTAAATATAAGTTCAGGAAGAGATGTGTTAGCTTATGTATGATAGTTTCCAATCCCTACATACTTAACATCATTCCTATTTCTAATGGGGTATGCAGACACATAAAGCCATGCTGATCTTTACAGGTTTTGCACAATCTGCATTTAATCAACTAAACACAGCCCTTAATACAATTCTTCACTTGTAATTATTAGTAATTAAAATTATGCTATGTTAAACTAGTGTTTTTATTAGAATAATTTTAATACTTTAACGAGTCATCATTCTTTGTTAATGATCATAGTAGGACCACATTTGAAGTTGTATTGCTAGAAAAACCATCATCATCATCATATGCCTAGCATTATAGTTGGGGTCAGCTTCCAGTCTTACTGGATGCTGCTTAATACCAGTATTTTACAGGAAGCAACTGCCTATCTGACCTCCACAATACAGTTACTGGCAGTTGCTATAGAAACCATCCACATTACAATATTTACTTTTAAAATGGGACATTACACATAGATTAGTTTTGCCACTTCCATTCAAAGTCAAAGTCAAAGTCAAAGTCAAATCATTTATTTCAAATAGGCCCTTGTAAGGCACTTTTGAACGTCAAAGTTTACAAAAAATTGAATTGATTCTAGTCGCCCCTTCCAAAAGGTAGTTTTCGTATGGAGAAGAATGGGCAAGAAACTCCACCGTTACTCTTTTAAAAATTGTTACAATATTTGTATGTGTTACATTCGTTACATAATTATATGTGAAGACGATGCATCTAAAAAAATAAAATAAAAATAGGTTACCACAATAGGTAAAAAGAAGAATTAATAAAAATGAAGCCACGAAAGATAAATTAATTAATGATGTGATAGATGTACGGTTTTCACATATTTACAAACATTGTAAAAGTAGATGATTTTCTTAAAAAATTTACAATTAATAAGTCAGTGTGTGAGGAAGTAATCACAGAATGCAAAATCAATGTCATGTAATACTCGTAAAAATTATAATTTATACAACTTAAATTAGCAACCAGTTTGATTTTGTCTAGATTCTAGATTGTCCTATGGAGCAGGACCAGCATGTTTCCAAGCATTCTTATCTTGGATATATTCCTCTAATTTGTAATAGGCTTGTTTACAAAGTGTTCTTTTAATATGAGTTTTAAATTTTCTTTCATTTAATTGTAATATATCACAAGGTATTTTGTTGTAGCATTTAACACAGTACCCCATAAAAGATGAAGATACTTTAGATAATCTGAAAAATGGTTGATCTATTTTATCTTTATTTCTAGTATTAAAATTATGTCTATCACTTATTTTGTTAAAAATATGTAGATTTTTTCTAACATACATAATATTTTCATAAATGAAAAACCTAGTGACATAATTTCACTAACACAACACACCATATAGGGTAAATTATAATGAGGAAAATCCACAACATAATTACTAGATATTATTTCTTGCTAGTATAAAAATTGGACTACTGGCTTACTGATTTCAGATAGTAGATTTCTAGATTTTGGCAATCATAGTCAGAAACTCTTTAATTATTTGGCTCTCGAAATACATGGTAATTGTGTAATTATGTGAACTTAATATGATTGTAATTTTCTTATACTGTTATATGTAATTAGATTACAATTAGTTGCAGAAAAGGTATTGATTGAATAATCAATAATAGATTTTTGAGGTTGAACAGTAGTTACATCAGACATTTGGTTGGAGATGGTTCACTGTCCAGGGGGTGAATACTCAAAGGGGGTGGTTAAACTAATAGAAAACCTATTTTTATACTGTTTGTGATGATATATTTCTTACATTTCTAGTTTAAATCTTTTTATATTTTTAAAGTACTATTATTTTAAATACAGTTAGGCAGAATGGGTATCATAATCCGATTTAAATTAATTTTGAAATTAAGAACTTGATGTACCAATATGGTTGTTTTATGATTGAGCACATTTTAAAAGCATTCAAGATAATCTGCATGTATACAAAATATTGAAGATAAATACTAATTCATTGATTTATCATAAATGTTATGCAACATCTAAACATTTTGAAATCAACCAATAGACCAACTCAAGTGCACTAATTATCTGCCATTTTTCTTCAAATACCACCATCATTTTGTTTCATTCTTATTTTTTGTTTTACAGAAATGGATGACAAAGCACTCTTGTCCATGTTAGTGTTTCAAACAATTTCATGGACAAATATACAGAAAGTAGGTCCTGCATACCAATAATTGAGTTGGTTATCTATAGCAAAGTGCATATTCATTCTCTCAGTGTGTTTGTAACCATTTCAAAAGCCAATAATCCTTCTACAGTAGGCTTCAGTCAAATTTTAGTGTGCATTCAACAACCACTGTAGAGATTACAGTTAGTCACGACAAAAAACTCGCAATAGTTCTTTTTTATCTAAACTATCGTAGGCAGGAGGGCATGACACAAAATGGCAACCAGCCTCCACAATACAATATGCAACTGCATTTACCCCTAAATAAACAAAATATGATGCCTGAAACCGTATTTAGACGACACTTGACACGTATTACACGGGATTAGAAGGTAAAAATTAAATTTAGATAACGAGCAGCATAATAAGTCGAGGTAATATGGTTGCATCACACGTAATTCGCGAGTGGTTTTATGGTTAGAAAACTGCTCAATATTCGTGTTTTATCGATAGAAACGCACTTTGTAAGGCCTATTTAGTGACACACTGCTTGTCGAAACAAAGAAATTTTACTCACCGCTGGAGGTATTATCTTGCAAATCCCTGATTTCTCAGCGATTGGTCGTATTTTGCTGATGTATGCCAGGGGGTCCAGGAATTCCTCTGGCGTGGGTTCGAACACTGGTGCCTCTGGAGGCGGGGTGAACGAGAAATTATCAGGTTTCATAGTAGGGGACGCCGAGTCCCCCATGCTAACTTCGACGTTAGCTTCGTCACATTTTCCCATTTTTGAGAAACACTATGCAGTTCACACAAATGCAACTATAAATAAAACTTTAGCATCATCTAATGTTAAGGAATGAATAAAGCACGTCCACAAAGAAATAGAAGCATCAGAATTTGTCTTTCCATAGGGAATCACAACGAGATAATAAATGAAATTATCACCAACAAATAACAGAGTTCACTTGCACGTCCGCCATGCGAAATTGAACTTTCGAAACTGCGGTGTTGCCAAGTGAAAAATAAAGTCATTGCCCACTCAATAATATTTTACATTTTTATAACTGGTGCATTTACGAAGTTTAGTCTATCCTTCCATAAATTCTTATGATTATTTTGATTTCATATTTTCAATTGCTTACGTGGTGACTATGACGTTTATTTTACTTTCTACGAAAAGCCGTAAAAAAGTCAGCTATTCTTCATTTCAATTTTTTTTAAATCTCAATACTATGTAGTCTGTGATCACAATCTCCAGTGAGAGTTTGTAGATGACACATACCTTCAAATTCTGAGGTGGAAGGGTGGAAGGAAGTGGAAGAGAACAAGTCCTACCCACCAGTTCACAGAAGACACATTTTCAGGGTCAATGTCAAACATCTCAAAGGAAAAGGTCAAATTTTTAAAAAAGTTGTTGAGGCTACAGGAGACCCTCTAGAACCCCCAAATAACCTCACATTTTTTCTAACGAGGTGGCACATGTCTACACCCAGCCCCGTTGGTAAGTTGTCAACACAATAGGTACATTACAAAACAAAGAGCACGAACTTTACTTGAGAAATATGTACCTAAGTAATCATCTTGCCTATGTACGACGGTCAGTATGAAAATATATATAATTTGAAAAAAAAGTTATTAGGACAGATATTATAATTGTGACATTGTAATACCTGGCGTCGAGTATAGCCGAAAAGCGTCGATTCGAAGTGAGTCGAATCGAGTCGCAATTATTCCTTGTGCGTCCATCACAGCCGAATCGAATCGAAACGTTCATTCATTCATCGCAACTCGTTAACAAAGTAGGTGCGTGATGGACAGCTCGGATGAAGTACAATATTCTATATTTTTTATTACATTAGATTTGTTACAGCTGTAGTGGCAATCATTTCATTTGGTATAAATAGGTCTTTATTTTTATTATTTTATTTATCTTTGATATACTGGTACTTGTCGCTATCAACACTGTCCTCTCATACCTTTTAACAATGTAATTTCAAAATATTATAAAAACCATTTACTTATAAAAGAGTAATCATGGAGTTTCTTGCCGACTCTTCTCCATAGCTATGAAACGACCAATTGGAACCGTGCACCTAGCTTCTGACGTTTCATAAATGCCCTTGTAGGCTTATGTGAAATAAAATAACTTGGTTTTTTTAAGAAATATTTTTATTTCAAATATTTCTTGATGAAGAATATGAGAAAAAACAAACTGTGATCTCAAATACCGGGTACACGATATTAATATAAAAAGAAATATCTACGTCGATTTTGATCATTTATATTCAGATTTGATAAAACCGTCAAATAAAAAATATAAAAAATCCTACAAAAAATTTGAAGATATTCATGTCGCAGGCAGATTGTATGATTCGTCATTACATTATACATAAGGTGCCGTCCATTTAAAAAACGCTACATAAAATAATTAATTGTAAAATAAGTAACGCATTAAAAAAAATAAAAAAAACACGGATTTTTTTTTTAACTCCGTCAATGTCGAATTATATTCAATTCAATTCAATTCAAAATATTTTTATTTCACATAAACCTACAAGGGCACTTATGAAACGTCAGAAGCTAGGTGCACGGTTCCAATTGGTCGTCATACAATCTGCTTGCGACAAATATAAGATAGATACACACTAATGCTGGGGCTACATTGTCACGTTATCGCGAACGCAATCTCTCTCTTGCGCGCGAAATTTAGTTCGCAATAACGCGACAATGTAGCCCCAGCATGAGGCTTACCGAATCGAGTCAAAGCGCGTCGGCGAAGAAATTCGCTTGTCGAGCAATGCGCGCGGGCATTCGATTCGGCGCGCTATGGCTCGTAGATAATGGACGCAGTTTCATAGTAAATATATATGCGGCGAATTTCTGCGATTCGATTCGCCTCAACTCGGTAAGCCTAGTGGACGCGAGCTTTCATGTAACTGCATTGTATGCATATTACTGGAATTTCCATTTAACTTTTAATGTGTAATGTAGTGTCTTGTATTCACTGATCGTGTTTTGTTTACTTTACTTTGGAAAAAGTGTACATCATTGCTCGTGACTATACACATGCAGCGACTTTATGTAGTAGTGTACATCTATGCAAATTATGGAGACTTTACAATAGGAAATATTGTTTAAATACTGTTATCTTTATTATTATACTTGTGAAGATAAGTTCTGCCTCATAAAAAACCAAGATACAAGAGTTAGTGAAGAGAAAAAAATTAAGCACTTTTTAACCCTGTAAACGCTCCAATACATACTACGAATCACAATTAAGAATGTTGCCCACCGTTTATATCTATTTTGCTACAATTGGGAAAAATGTAAAAACACTAGAAACACCAAAAACTACGTCTTGTCTCTTTCCAGCTAAGATAAAGGAGGACACTCACGAAAGAGATAGAAATCTGTGAGACATTTCCAGTTTCTCAAAGTTGCCATTACTTAATTCATTCTCCAATATATAAACACGAATTAATTCAGTAGACAGAATTTAACTATTTCTCGTATCAAACGACTTTTATAAAAATGGATAAAGTTGTTCTAAGGTTTTAATTTTTTATTCTATTCACTGAAAATGTTTATAGAAAATACTCCCACGTGGTCAGTGTTGCAAGTAAATTATCATTGTTCAAAAGAGGCTTTGTAAACGCGCAGGCTCAAATGCAATCGATGAACACATCCGTCATCCGCCGCCATTTGCGAAAGGCTGATCGCTGCTCAGCAGCGCGAGTGTCATCGGTTTGATTATGTCGAGTGTATAAATTGTTATTTTCGATAAAACTGTGAACTCAGTGTAAGATAATAATCAGTTAAAATGATTGTGAGGTTTCTGAGCGTTTTGTGCGTCGGAGTTTTGGCGACTTCGGTATTCAGCGCTGAGGGAAACAACGACAATGAAGGTACGTAATTTTTACGTGCATTATTTATTTTGTTATCATTTACCCGATTTCACCGGCGTGTGTATTAAAGTAATTTGGGGCGGATTTATTTTTGTTGTTGGCCTGAATAATTTTTCATTCAGAAATAACATAGCGGTGTGATCTAAATACGAGTTGTAGTTTTGTTCTTTTTTCTCGTGTTATGAATTTATTTTCATAATGAAAATGGTTGAAACTCGTGTGTGAAGCGTCGATGCGATTGGCTAGAGGTGTATGCGGTGCCGTGGGGCTTGAGTGTCGAGTGGGTGTTAGATAGTGGGACCGGCTTGACGACTTCTTGCCATGCACAATGCATACACACACACAGGCAGGCTCGGCGCGGCTCCGCGGCACCTCTTGCGCCGTGGGCGAGCGCGGGCTTCGTTTTTGCAGTTGATTCATTCACTTTATGAATGTTACTCACTGTTTTTATCATGAAGCTGCGTCTATTACTGGATCCTGGGCTCATGTGTGAAATCACCATGATGAATATAATTTCGTCATTCTGTGTATTTAATCTCTTTTTAAAAGCTCTCGGGAGGTATTGACCTGAAAACAAGTGTTCTCACTCAATTTACTCATGCATATTAAACAGCAGAACTTTTAGAAAACCCTTTTAAAAGCTCTTGATGATACCGAGATATCTAACAGATATCTTACTTCTAAGTTTTAATATAAACACATTTATTACCTATTAATTGTAAAATCTCATATCAAATTCCTGCCAGGTGTATAAAACTAACCTGTATCATTTTAAAACAAGCCTTTATTCATTGCATCATCATTTTAAGTACCTTACCCGTACCATCAAAATAGAGTTTCAATAACATAAAAACTAAAACAAAATGCTTGTCACATATTCTGTAAGTTCCAAATAAAATTTTGCATAGCAACCATCATTTTTAAAAGTACCTACATCTTTTAAAAATGATGGTTGCTATGCAAAATGTAAGAACTGAAACAGAATCATGATTCATTGATGCAACGGAATTGTTTGTAAACGCAGTTAACACATAATACTGTTCAATTAACATGAGATGTTTAAAAAGCTTTCAATTAGGAACTGCATTTCCGTACCGAAGAATAGGTTTCATGATGTAGATAGGAATCTCCTGTTTTATTGGGTTGTAAAGCTTGAGCAAACTGACTGATAAGATGTATTAGAGAACAGTTTTTATCTACCAAAGACTAGCCAACAAACAAAGTAATATATTTTGTAAATAACCAATTTACACATTAACATCATGCCTGTAATTCCTAAAGGGTTAGCCAGAGGTGTACCAACAGTGCACCCACATTTCGCTAGTTTATGTTTAGGTCCCATGTAATAAAGGCCAAAAACTAATTTTGAATTTGATTGAATTAATCCTGTGCTACAAGGTTTTAAGCTAAACGACTTACTCTAGCATATAATCTATTCCTTCCACAAATACCTTGAAATTAAGTAATATAATAATATACCATAAAACATACTCACAGTATGTTTTATATTCAAAGATACTTCAGTAGTTGGTCTAGAGAACTCTGCCAGTCCAAGGCTAATATGAATATGTTACAAAGTAGCTCAGTTACCATGGAAACCAGATGCTAAACAATACTTTTATCAAATATAAGCAGTCTTTGTAATGGTATGTTTATGATGGACAGCAAGATTTCATGACAGTCTTTGTGAAATGGTTATAAAATAAAATGAGGCTTATCTATATAGGCCTGAGATGTCTTGATGGTTTTATTAATATTGAGGGCCTGAATAATACATTTTGCATATAATTTATGAGACAACTATGTCCCCCTGGCCTGTGAGAGGCTCATTTGATTTATGGTCAAAGTTAAAGGCTGTATCTACTAGCTTTATTATACTATTATACAGAATATGTGGGAGTACCTCCATAAATAGATTAATAAGTATTGAATATCAGCCACAGTCCTTGAAAGGGACGACTGATCTATCAACTCTGCTGTACACATTCTAGTTTTGAAATACAAATAACTTAAAAGTAACTGGTAGACATACAACCACCTTTTTATGACAAAAAAAAAACGACTTAAAAAGACCAATTATGATGTTATAATTCTACCTTTAAAAAAACACGACAAATACATAGACCATACTTATCGCCTTGTATTATAATACCTTCCTAACAAGAA